>CM055122.1:170085335-170789335 GCA_029206835.1 Rana muscosa | reverse complement strand
GTTATAAAAATCCTATTTTCTTTCTCGTACATCACGGGACACAGAGCGGCATAGTCATCACTATGTGGGATGTCCTAAAGCAATGCCCAATGAGGGGGGGGATACACCATACATAAGCTGAGCGCTATCAGACATGAGGATCTTTTGCGGCCTGCAACACACTGCGCCCAAAGGCGACATCCTCCTGACTTCTAACGTCCACCTGGTAGAACCTAGTAAACGTGTGTACTGAAGACCATGTTGCGGCCTTACAGATTTGAGCCAGGGAGGCCTGGTGATGCACTGCCCATGAAGTTCCAACTGCTCTCGTGGAGTGCGCTCTAACTTTGAACGGAGGCGGTCTCCTTCTCAAGCCATAGGCTTGCATTATGACCTGTCGAATCCACTTGGCTAAAGTAGATTTTGATGCTGCCTGACCCTTTCTGGGGCCTTCCAGCAGAATAAACAAAGTATCTGTTCTGCGAATCTGAGCAGTGGCTTTTAGATAAGCTTTAACTGCTCTTACTACATCCAAAGAATTTAATAATTTTTCCTCTACTGAACTAGGTTTGGGGAAAAAAGGAAGAACCACATCTTGGTTCAAATGAAACCTCGATACCACCTTCGGAAGAAAGGTTGGATGAGGACGTAACACTACTCTGTCCTTATGGATAACCAGATATGGCTCCCTACAGGACATAGCGGCTAATTCCGACACTCTTTTAGCCGAACAAATGGCTACTAGAAAAATCAATTTACTGGTGAGAAGAACCAGGGAAATATGCTGTAATGGTTCAAATGGTTGTTTCTGTAGAACCGACAGAACCAGGTTTAAGTCCCATGGACATATGGGAATATTAACCGGAGGGCTAATACGCATCACTCCTTGTATAAAGGCTTTGACTAGTGAATGCGAAGCCAAGGGCCTCTGAAAAAATATTGACAAGGCCGAAATCTGACCCTTGATAGTACTCAAGGCAAGCTTCCTATCTACAGCCCACTGTAGGAAGTCCAGAATCCTACCTATTACGTACTTTCGTGGATGCCATTTCTTGGCCTCACACCAGGCGATGTACGCCTTCCAGATTCTATAGTAGATCTGCCTGGATACCGGCTTCCTGGCATTGATCATGGTAGATACCACAGGATTAGAGAGACCTCTCTTTTTTAGAATGTGGGCTTCAATAGCCAGGCCGTCAAACCTAGGGCTGGTAAGGAAGGGTGGTATATCGGTCCTTGCGAAAGCAGGTCCAGACGATGTGGGAGGGTCCAAGGACTCCCCACAGACATTTTTACAATCTCCGCGTACCATGCCCTTCGGGGCCACGCTGGAGCCACCAGAATCACTGGTTTCTTTTCTACCCTGATTCTGCGGAGTAATCGAGGTAACAATTGTGGCGGTGGGAATGCATATATCAGCTTGAACTGATCCCAAGGGAACACTAGGGCATCCGAGCCGCAAGCTAGGGGATCCCTTGTCCAAGAGACAAACCTGTCCACCTTTGTGTTGAACCTGGATGCTAGCAGATCTACATCCGGTGTTCCCCACCTCTGACATATTGTCCGAAAAACCTCGGGGTGAAGGGACCATTCCCCTGGGCATAATTGTTGGCGACTTAGAAAGTCCGCCTTCCAATTCTCCACTCCTGGAATGAATACCGCGGATATGGCTGGGACATATCTTTCTGCCCATTTCAGGATGCAATTTACCTCCCTCTGGGCTGCACGACTCCTGGTGCCACCCTGATGATTGATATATGCCACTGCCGTGGCATTGTCTGATTGAATTCTGACAGGGGACCCTTGGAGTTTGGATGTCCATGCTACTAGGGCATACCGGGCTGCTCGTATCTCTAAGAGATTGATGGGCAGGGCCTTTTCCGCATCCGACCATCTGCCCTGGAGAGACCATTGCTCCAGTACTGCTCCCCAGCCTATAAGGCTGGCATCTGTAGTGACCACCTTCCAAGAAATCGGACTGAAGGATTTCCCTTTTTCCAGATTCTGGGGAACCAACCACCAACGAAGGCTCTTGCGAACGGAAGGGGACAAGGACATTGGTAAGTCTAGGGCCTGAACTTTCTTGTTCCAGGCTGACAGTATGGCCCTTTGCAAATTCCTTGAATGGAATTGACCGTAGGGTACTGCTTCGAATGATGCCACCATTTTTCCCAGCAGCCTCATGCACAGGCGTATGGACGGCTGTCTTTTTGTACCCACTAAGTGGATCAAATCTCTCAAAGATAACACCTTTTTTTGAGGCAAGAATATTTTCCTCTGGCCTGAATCTAGCCTTAGCCCCAAGTATTCCAGACTTTTGACTGGTTTTAGGGCTGACTTGTCTCGGTTGATAATCCAACCGTGAGATTCCAGATAATTGATTGTCTTGTGAACGACCACTTCTAGTTTTTTCACTGAGTGGTCTATCAGCAACAAGTCGTCTAGATATGCCATTATCGTTACACCTTGCGTTCTTAGATTGGCCAATAATGGGGCCAGAATTTTTGTGAACACTCGTGGTGCTGTGGCCAGACCGAAGGGTAAGGCTCTGAACTGAAAATGGCGCCCTTCTACTGCAAAGCGTAGAAATTTTTGGTGGACTGGAAAGATGGGAATGTGCAAATAAGCATCTTTGATGTCGATCGAGGCTAACCATTCCTCCCCTTGTAGGGCAGTGGCCACCGATCGGATCGACTCCATCCGGAAAGTCCTGATATGCAGGAATTTGTTTAGCCCTTTTAGATTTAATATGGGCCTCACGTCCCCGTTCGGCTTCGGGACTGTAAAGAGGTTTGAGTAAAACCCGAACCCCCATTCTTCCAGGGGAACCTCCATAATTACTCCTTGGAGCAATAGTTGTTCTAGTGCCAACAGGAGGGACTCTCTCTTCCGGGGATCCCTTGGCACGTTTGACCTCATAAAATGGGAAGGAGAGTCTTTTAACTCCAATCTGTATCCCAGACTTACTGCGGAGAGCACCCATCTGTCTCTGATCGTGTCCCGCCAGGTCTCTGCGAACTGGAGTCTTCCCCCCACCCGATTGAGTGGGGGCAACCCTTCATGCATTTGACTTTGGGGGAGGTTTTGTACCTCTCCTGACCCAGGGTTTCTTATTACCCTGCGATTGTCCCTGATATTTACCCCCGGGATTTGACCGAGGAGGCCGTCGGAACTGTTTCACAGCCGATGCCCCAGGGACTGGAGAAGCAGGCCTCTTAAAAGAGGGACCTCTAACTCTGTTTTTAACCGGCAAGAGTGTACTTTTACAGTTGGAAATTTTCTGGATATATTTGTCCAGGTCTTCCCCGAATAAGCGTTCACCATGAAATGGGAAGCTAACCAGCAATTTTTTACAGGGAGCTTCAGCAGACAAGTTTTTGAGCCATAGAAGCCTGCGCATATGTACTACAGACAGCGTAAGGCGGGAGGCCTGATGGATTGAATCCTTTATGGCGTCAACCGCAAAGCATAAGGCTCTAGGTAGATCAGCTAGGGCAAGGGCCTGCTGATCTGGCAAGTCCCTTAAGACCTGTTTCAACTGATCCTTCACTGCTTGGCAGACCCCAATAGCTGCCACTGCTGGTTGTGTCACCAAGCCTGCTGTAGAAAAAGCAGATTTTAATAATGACTCTAATTTTTTATCTATTGGGTCCTTGAACATTTGGACATTATCCACTGGACATGTCAGTGATTTATTCACACAAGAGATGGCTGCGTCCACTGTAGGGACCCTCCATTTTTTGATGAACTTATCCTCCATGGGATAGACCACCGGAAATCTCTTGGGGGGAGTAAATATTTTATCAGGATGTTCCCAATCCTGGTACATGAGCCCTTCCAATAAAGGGTGAAGTGGAAAGGAACAGACAGTCTGGGGAGCTTTTAGCGACCCCAGCGAGGAGACAGTAGTGGTTGATGGTTCCGCAAGGTGCATTTTAAATGCTGATCGGACCATGTTAGTCAAAGACTGAACCCATAATCTTTCAGCTTGAGATTCTGAGAAAGGTTCCTCCACAGTTGATTCCTCTATAACAGAATCAACCTCCTCCTGATCCCCTTCAGGCAGGTCGATCCCTGTATGGGACTGTTGCTCCGCTAACAGGTACTCTGAAGGAGGAGACGGAGATCGGGCGTGCTTTCCCTGTGACAGGGAGGCAGCGATTAATGTTGACAATCTCTCTTCTAATCCTCCCAGAGCTGAGGAAAAAACCTCCTCTGTTACATACACAGGAGCAGGTGAACTGAGGACAGCCACAGTACCAGGTACTCCTGCGGGGTCTCTACGGTCACTAACCTCTGAATTTTCAGGGGAGACTGGTGCAGCAGAAGCATGCCCAAGATCCTCAGAGCCCGATGGAGACCCCCTACGCTTCCTGGAAGATTTAGTTCCGGAGCTTCTGGACGGCATATTCCTAAGCCCAAAGCTGAGGTATTCCAGCCGTAATACACCACTTTTACCGAGAATAGTCTAGCACAATTGCTGCTATATAACAGTTGGTGTCTACTAAAGTGCCTTTCTAGGGGATGCCTGCATCAACCGCCTGTGTGCCTTTTTACTGTTGCTAGCTCTGTCTGTGCACTTCAATAGCCAGCTGTGATTGTGCCTTTAAACATGCTGGACGCCCGCACATGCGCAGTAGCGCCGCGGCGCACACCGAGCGTCATCCACCCGCCCCGCCCCTTTTTCCAGATCGCCTCTATATAGAGAGGCGTGGGCACGTGCGCCTTCGGCGCCTTTTTTGAAAAAAATAAGGAGCTAGATGGGAGCCAGGGTCCCTGCCGCAGGGCCCGGGGATGGATGAGCGCAGCAACAGGGCAGAGGAGACAGCTTCCCAAAGAGAACTTACCAACTGCCTGTATTTGACTTCGGAAGAAAAAAATCCACATTACAAGAAAAAGAACCATAGCGGCCTCTAGTGTTTAACACAGGTACCGCGGCCTTACATTTTTTTTTTTTTTTTTTTCTTCCCTACTATTAAAATGTTTACATTTTCTCAGTAGTAACAGGCATGCACAGAATATTAGCGGGAATACCTTAGGTAACAGGCAGAAAGACAAAATAGGCTTGGGGGTCCCCCAATAGAACCAAGTTCCTGAGGGCCCCCACTTACCTTTTCCTCGCCGCAGGACTCTGTTTGGTCCACAGAAGCCCAAACTTCACCTATCACGGCAGGCATTGTAATTAAACCTTCAGGGACCGGGTTCCCAAGGATTCCACTCCCCTGGACCTGTATAGCACCCTGCACAGAAAACATATTGGTCGTGGGTATGACCAGAGCTCTGGATCCCAGGGTCCAGCCCTCCTAAGAGAGGCATTACAGGCAAAACCTTGCTCTTCTCTGCAAGGCCCGGGTACCGACCGTTTAGCTATGAAGCTTTTTTGGTCGGATCCGGAATAGCTTACTGAGGCCCATAAGAACCTGTACGCAAGCTCAGTGAAAAACACATGTTACTTCTTGGCCAACACCTTAGACACTGGCAAAAAACTGAGGTACGCCCGGATGGGAGGGGCTTATATAGGGGAGGGTACTTCCGGTTTTGGAAGTTGCCAGTGCCAGCACCTGAAGGTATCTATATAACCCACATAGTAATGACTATGCCGCTCTGTGTCCCGTGATGTACGAGAAAGAAATAGTTTAAGTCTTTAAGCAAATTGTAGACAGGGGCTTTACACATGAATAGGTACATAATACGGTCAAAAGATGGTATTCAAAACTGAGCAGTAAGGTTAAATAGCAAATCTCAAAATCAGGGCATAGTATGTCAGCACTTAGTGGCAAATGGACTCTGGCATTTCAAGACCTGCTAGTAGTTAAAATCAACTTACATAATTATTCAGTAGAGGTAGTGGAGGTTTTGACTTTTCTTTTGATTCATTAGACCTCATGCACTCTAGGCTCTTCTGAACACTTTTCTCCTTATAGGAGAAAAATGGCGTTAAAATGTGCCTAAAGCCATGAATGTCAAACGTAGTTAGGCACGTTTAGACACATTCAGGCGCATCAAGTGTTTGGTCATTTATTATTTCATTGGGCAGAATATACTTTTTTTCTGGCAATTTAAATGAATAAACGCTTAAGTACTAAACACGCCTAGCATTTAGGTGTGTTGGGCCTTTTTTTCTGCCCAAACATTCCTCTTCTGAATGCGATTTTGGTCCCTGACCTACAACTTTATCCCTGACCTATCTGGTGTGTTCCTTGACCTTCATGATGCTGTTTGTTCACAAAGGTTCCCCAACAAACCTCTGAGGGCTTCACAGAACAGCTGTATTTACACTGAGATTAAATTACACACAAGTGGACTCTATTTACTAATTAGGTGACTTCTGAAGGCAATTGGTTCCTCTAGATTTTAGTTAGGGGTATCACAGTAAAAAGGGGGATGAATACAAATGCACGCCACACTTTTCACATATTTGTAAAAAAATTAAAAATAAATTGAAAACCCATTTATCATTTTCCTTCCACTTCACAATTATGTGCCACTTTGCGTTGGTCTATCACATAAAATCCCAATAAAATACATTTATGTTTTTGGATGTAACATGACAAAATTTCAAGGGGTTGTGAATACATGTATGCATGCATAACATATACATACATACATACATACACACACACACACACACACACATATATACACGCACACCAATGTCCCTAAACTATATTACAAATTACAACTAGATTACAACTAGTGTAAAAAGCATTGTATATCCATGAATTAACACCATAAGCAAGTGACAAATGTCACTGCCCTTTTAAAATCTGTTTCATTGCATAGGATTTTTTAATAGTGTTGCATGTTTTCACTGAAAACTTTTGGTAGGTCAAAAAATACTTCATACTGGTAAGGTAACAAAAAAAAAAGCAAAGCGATCTAAATCATAGATAAGGAATTTTGGAGGCAGCTTATGTCCCTTTTTAACCAACCACAAATATTTTTTTGCCAATCTTTATTAGCAGACAATGTAGTCATATTTCAGTGTAACCCTGGGATATTGCAGTAATGCTTCACTTTAGTACTGGGACAGTTATAGTTTTGATTATGATAGATTGTTTTGCCATGGACAATGATCTGCCATGGAAAATTGTGAATTGCAACCCAACACTGGGGGGGGAGGTTATTTACGAAAAGGCAAATCCACTTTGCACTGCAAGTGCAGTCGCTGCAAATCTGAGGGGTAGATCTGAAATGAGGGGAAGGTCTGCTGATTTTATCATCCAATCATGTGCAAGCTAAAATGCTGTTTCATTTCCTTGCATGTCCCCCTCGGATCTACAGCAACCACTTTCAAGTGCACTTGCAGTGCAAAGTGGATTTTCTTTTATTAAATAACCCCCAGGGCCTTTTATGACCACTGGAAAGGAGATCCCAAAAGAGGTTAGCCTTACCCTGGATAGGGATGTGCCATTACTAGGGTTATGAGAGATTTGGGTACCAAAAAAAAAAAAAAAAAAAAAAAAGTCTTGCCAAACCTGGTCCTTATCCTATAATAAATATATATATATATATTTTTTTACACTTTTATTTCACTAAAGCAAAGTCTGACGTTTTGAGGCCCTTAAACTGGTGTTTTAACCCAGCCCATCCTGATGCCTTGTAAACAAACCCAAAACAAATCAAAAGTGATATTAGCAATGCCATATGCTAGTTTTGCCAAATGTTAGAAAAGCACAAGCTTTGGAACCTCACAAGTCAGATTCCTGTTGATCTTACCCTCCAAATCATTTTCTTGATGACACAACAAAAAAAAAGATTTTAGTGCCGAACTGTTACAGTTAAAGAAAAAAAAGTGTCTAGCTTCAGATACTTTAAAAGAAGAAGCACTTTTAATGTGTTAACGGAAAGCCTTTTTCTTCTTTTAAAAAAGGTCAGTACTGTTACAGGGGTAAAAATACGCGCAACATTTTATTCTTCATGAGAAACAGCAACTTTAGGGCAAGGAAAGAAACAAGGGAAAAAAGAGCAGAGAATGTAAAACTAGGACTTCAGAGTTTACAAGAGAAAAAGTCTGAAACAATTGGGGAGGCTACTTGCTGAGCGAGCCTGAGAAAGCAGACATTTTATGGGAATCTAGCGCATAATTAACAGACCAGAAACATAGAATGCGTGAGAGTAGAGAAAATTATGCCAAAGCAATACAAGGGGGGCAGAGAGGTAAAAAAAAAATAAAGTCTTCAAACTACTGTGTGGAGATGGAGCCAAGCAGTGAATGCTCCCAGACAAACACAACAACTATACTTAAATTTAAGCTCTAGGCAGATACAAAAACACACAAATTAAAAAGGATAAAGTTCACCTTTCTAAAAAAATAAATGCACATCTTTTTGCAGATATATTTTTTTATTATTATTATTATTATTATTATTATTATTATTATTAGGAGCCTGTAAAGTGTTGCACCCAAGATCAGCAGATCACGGGTGCAATCTCTGGCTCCTACAGACCGTCAGTGTAGCTGTCTGCATTGTACCTCGTATGGGCAGGCAGTTGCTGAATGACAAGAAGCATCAATGAACTACCTAGAGCACTCATCAGCATTGAGAACTACAAGCCATTAGATGTAATGGCTGACGGTAGTTGTAGTTCCCCCATTCACTCTGTAAAAGAATGACACGGCTGGGTGGGTAGAGTCCCGCAGGGCTACGTTTTTTTAAAATTGCAACAGCCGGTATGGGGGGGGGGGGGGAATTCCTGCCCCGTTGTTATAATTAGGGGAGAGCGAGGAGAGGCTGCAGGAATGAGAACATGAAAGGTGAACTTATTTGTATTTATTTTAAATTATCACATATATAATTCAATGAAACCAGTTTACCTGAATTTGACTTGGTTTTTGTCTCTTGCATACAGTGGCTTAGTGTTTACCTACCTTAGTGGTACCTTCAGCCAGGACATTATCTGCATTGAATTTCCATGTTCTCCGTGTGTTTGCGTGTGTTCTCTCGTTCCCCCGTTTACTCCCAAAACGCAGAGACATGCTGGTAGATGAAATGGCTCCACTTAAAACAGACCCTAATGTGTGTGTATAAATAAGCCACACACACACACACACGCCTCAAAATATAGAATATCATGAAAAAGTAAATTTATTTCAGTAATTCTATTTAAAAAGTGAAACATATTTATTTTATATAGATGCATTACACACGAGTGATATATTTCAAGCATGTCTTTTATATTTAACGATTATGGCTTAGAGCTAGTGAAAACCCAAAATTCAGGATCTTGGAAAATGACATAAGACCAATAAAAAATTTAAAATGTTGCATTTCATTTAGAAATCAAGGTCCCAGAATCTGGGAGGAAGAGTGAAGAGGCACAGAATCCAAGGTGCATGAGGTCCATCCAGTGTGAAGTTTCCAAAATCAGTGATGATTTGGGGAGCAATGTCATCTGCTTGTGTTGGTCCACTGTGTTTTATCAAGTCCAAGGTCAGCGCAGCCATCTACTAGGAGATTCTAGAGCACTTCCCGCTTTCCTCTGCCGACCAGCTTTATGGAGACGCGGATTTCATTCTCCAGCAGGACTTGGCACCTGCCCACACTGCCAAAAGTACCAATACCTGGTTTAATGATCATGGTATGACTGTGCCAGCAAACTCGCCTGACCTAAACCCCATAGAGAATCTGTGGGGTATTGTCAAGAGCAAGATAAGAGACACCAGACCCAACAGTGATAGTGGCCTTCAGCTCATCTGCAAAGAAACCTGGGCTTCCATAACACCTCAGCAGTGCCACAGGCTGACCGCCTCTCCATGCCACGCTACATTGATGCAGTAATTCATGCAAAAGGAGCCCCGACTAAATATTGAGTGCATACTATACTGTACATGAACATACTTTTCAGTAAGTCAGCATTTGTGTAAAAATACTTTATTGGTCTTTTGTAATATTCAAATTTTCTGATACTGAATTTTGGGTTTTCACTAGCTGTAAGCCATAATCAAATTAAAAGAAAGAAATGCTTGAAATATATTACTTGTGTGTGTCGCATCAATATAAAATATGTAAGTTTCACTTTTTGAATAGAATTACGGAAATAAACTTTTTGATGCTATTCTAATTTTTGGAGATGCACCTGTAAATATACATACACGTGTTGTCACGTTTTTCAAGCCAGTCTCAAACTAATCAATTCTGAGGGTTGAGAAAAGACCTGGCAACCTAATTAGTAAGAAATTTGTCAGGAAAATTCTATGGAAAAGGCTTCCAAGCACATCAGACATGGTGCTGGAGTGCTGGCCCGTAGAACTGCAGAGAATCGAAATGAATGATTTATACATACAGTACATACCATACAGAGTCGCAATCAGACTGAGAGCCAATCAGTGGTCCTGCATTCTACAAGGTACCACCCACACTGCAGGATGGGAGCAAGGAATAAAAAAAGGTATTTCCTCGGTACAGAAACTATGCTGAAGACCTGGCACAGAAATTACACTCACTGTTTGGCCGTGCACTGAAGGAGGGTGAGCTCCCCTCCTCCATGTGTGAAGCCCTGATTGTTGTACTGCCTAAACCTGATAAAGACAAACTGCTGTGTGGGTCTTACCGTCCAATCTCACTACTGAATAGTGACGTCAAGGTGTTGGCCAAAATTCTAGCCCTACGACTACAAAGGGTCATTCTCCATCTCATTCATAGGGATCAGACTGGGTTCATGCCTGGGAAGAGTACGTATGACAACATTCGCCGGCTCTATCTGCACATTCACAGGGCTGCCACTGACCAAAAGAGTGACCTGGTGTTATCATTGGATGTGCTCAAAGCCTTTGATACAGTTAACTGGTCCTTCCTTTGGGAAACCATGCATCGTATGGGCTTCAGCTCCCAATTTATTAAGTGGTTCCGTTTGCTTTATACCAACCCTAGAGCTAGGATAAGTACTAATAAGGATGTCTCTGATGTCATTACTTTGCAGAGGGGAACAAGGCAGGGCTGCCCGCTCTCGCCGCTTCTGTTTGCTCTGGCCATAGAGCCTCTTGCTCTGGCGGTGCGGCAGACGGCGACGGTAGGTGGCATTTGCTATGGGGACCTGACTGAAAAGATTTCCCTCCTTGCAGATGATGCCCTAATCTACCTGGATGGGACTGAGCAGTCGTTTGTTTCGCTACTGGGTGTTGGAGGAGTTTGGGAAGGTCTCTGGGTTAAGAGTTGGATGGGATAAAATCGGCGGCATTCCCTATAGGCCCTGAAGTAGATTACGCCTACCTCTCTACATCCAAATTGACCGTCCAACACACGTTTAAGTATCTGGGGATACATATTAATGCTGACCTATCTTCATTTGAAAACCTTAAAGTTACCCCGACACATGGAGACCAGTAAAAACTGGACTGCAACTCAAATGTGACCATAAATGGAAACACACAAAAAAGTGAGAAGGGGCAGGCTGAACGCCCTACCCAATATATATAAAATGTCCACAATAATAAACAAAAACAAAAAAATTAAGAGTGTCCAAAACAGTGAGTAAATAACAAGGAATGGATGTAAAACTTCTGGCACAATGCTTCACGTGGATGGTGACATTCATGTGTGCTTACCAGAAACTCCTTACCACTTAATCTGATAGGCCGTGTGAATATCTTTAAAATGATATATTCACCTAAATTCCTATATGTTTTTCGGGCATCCCCAATCTTTTTGTTTAAAAAACTCTTTAAACAGGATTAACTCGCTCCTCTCCACCTTCCTCTGGCAGGGGTCGACCCCGCGAATTGCTAGGGCTTCGCTTCAAGCTGCTAAACTTTATGGCGGATTGGCCTGCCCTAATCTGCAACATATTTTATAGCGTCACAGCTAGCTTATGTTTATGACTGGTTCCTGGAGGCCTCCTCATCCTGTTCCATTGCTCTATTTACTGCACTGGTGGGTTCTAGGACCTCACGTGTGGACAATTTACACAGATCTGTACCCAGGCGTTGTTCAAGGCTCCCCGTTAGAAATTAGCTGGTTAGCCTGGCATGAAGGTAACAAGGTGCTTGCGGACTCGGATGGGATGTCTCCCAGGTCCCCCCTGTGGCAGAACCCAAATTTTGCTGAGCTTCTGGGTCACCCGGACTCCTTGTGGTGGACACGACTCGGATTCACGCATGTCTCCCACAATTTTGTTAATGATACGTTTATCTCCTTTGAGGATTTGAAGGTACGGTGCGGGGTGACGGATAAATTCTACTATAAGTATTTGTTACTACGTCATGCCGTTCGGGCACAATTTACTGGGTTAACCCAGGAGCTCATTGAATCGCCTTTGGAGAAGCTGCCGTCGTACCAGGATATTGAAAAGCTGGTCACGACCATTTACTCCCGCCTGCAGTCTGCTGGGGTTAATCCCTTTCAGATTGCTCAGCGGAAATGGGAGATGGACATTCCGGGGCTGTCCGAGGAGGGGTGGGAGGAGGCCTCGGAGGTTTGCTTTCAGGACCTTATTGGATCTAATGATCTGTACGTACAGTTTAAATTTATACACCAAATGCATTATACTTGTGCGAGGCTGGCTCACATGGGTTTTGCCTCTGCTGCTTCTTGTTCTAGGTGTGACTCCACTGATGCTGGATACATACATATGTTTTGGTCTTGTTCTGCTTTGTCGATGTTTTGGAAGGACTTATTTTCTTTTTTCAAGGACACCTTACATTTACCAATACCTTGTACACCGGAGGTTGGACTAATGGGGGTTCTCAATGAGTTCATACCCAGGACCCATGCTCGAATTCTGGTGCGCACTATTCTTTTTTACGCTAGGAAATTAATTCTGTTACAATGGAAGAGTGCCTCTGCTCCAGATGTTCAAAGGTTGTACCAAATGATAAATAAGGTTATACCCATTTTTAAATGCATCTACAAGGGTAAGGCCTGTCCTGCCAAGTTTACCAAGATTTGGCAGCCCTGGCTTGACATTGCAGATTCCTTTTGGAAGGACACCCCGCTCTCCCAACCCTAATGGGTATTGCCCTGGGTTGGCTTGCTAAGTCTGCAGCAATGCTATATACACATGTGATGTAACCATTTGCGAGACTGTATGCTTTGTACATGAAAAAACTCAATACACCGTCCGTCCGCCTCTCTATGCCTTAGCCTCCACTGGCTTCTGATTGCCGAACAAATACATTCAAAATACTACCAACATACAAAGCTATTCAGAACTCTGTCCCAAGCTACGTCACCAAACTTGTCTCAAAATATCACCCAAACCGTCCTCTCCTCCCAAAACCTCCTATTCTCTAGCGCCCTAGTCACCTCTTCCTATGCTCATCTCCAGGACTTCTTGAGAGCCTCTCCCATCCTTTGGAACTTTCTACCCCAATCTGTTTAGCTACGTCCCACTCTGTCCACCTTTATGCGCTCCGGCACCCCCCCCCCCTGCCAGAACACTCCAATCAGCGCTCTCAGCCATTGGCTGAGAGCGCTGATCGGGAGCCGTTGACTGCTGGCTTCCCAGCATTCTTGTCCAACACAAGCTTCTGTCGGACTGGCTCCCATTCACATGGACCAAATGTCGGACAGTTTTTATTGAACTGGTCGATGCTGCCCAGCATTCGGCGCCTGTGTATGGGGCTTAAAGGGGTTGTAAAGGTTTGTTTTTTATTTTCTAAACAGGTTCCTTTAAGCTAGTGCATTGTTGGTTCACTTAACTTTTCCTTCGATTTACCTTCTAAATGTTTTTTTCTTTGTCTGAATTTCTCACTTCCTTTTGCTCCTCCGTAAGCTTGCCCCCATCATCCAAGCCGTTCTGGCTGGGGGTTAGTCAGCGTGCTTGCCCCCTCCCTTGGGACTACATCCCTGTGGAGAGACGTGCTCGCCCCTCCCTTGGGACTACATCCCTGCGGGGAGACGCTGTGAACGTTCACAGTGTCTTCCCGCAGGGATGTAGTCCCAAGGGAGGGGGCGAGCACGCTGACTAACGCCCAGCCAGAACGGCTCGGATGATGGGGGCAAGCTTACAGGAAGTGAGAAATTCAGACAAAGAAAAAAAACTTTTAGCAGGAAAATCGAAGGAAAAGGTAAGTGAACCAACAAATGCACTAGCTTAAAAAGGAACCCATTTAAAAAATAAAAAACAAACCATTACAACCCCTTTAACCCCCTTGCATTGTAATAGTATTGTCTCCCTTTACAATAAGCATTTGGTCAAACTGTTGGTGCTATAAATATTGTATTCCAATCATTTTTAGAAACCGAGCAGAGGTCCGCTTTAAAAATCAAAAAGAATGACCTTACCAGTCTCTTGGCTTAGCTGTTATTTAAAGTCAAAAATAAATTAAATCAACTATGACCAGTTTTTAGCAAGGCAGAGCTCAAACGTTCTAGTTGATTAAAATACTTTTTTTTTTATGTCAGAACCTTTATAGTCTATTAAACATTATCAATAAATTCCAGCTATTTGTACCTATTTCGTACTATAACCTCCCCACCTCAATAAATTGATGCAGACTATAGTAATGTTAACCAAAATGTTTATTTTTAAATGTTAATTCCAGCCAAAAAGACAGATAATTTAGAAAAATATAAAATATTGCAACAACCACCATTTTATTCTCTAGGGTCTCTGCTATATATATATATATATATATATATATATATATATATATATATATATATATAATTTGGGTGTTCGAGTAATTTTCTAGCAATATTGATTTTAACTTGTAAGCAGCAAGTGCCAGAAAACGGTTTAGTCTTTAGGGGTTAAACTTCCCTCATCTACAGGGCAGAAGTTCATTCCTTTGATCTAAGAAGAAATGTTACTTTGTTTATACTTATCTGCCATGTTGTGATAAAACTTGGCAGGCTGCCTGGATATTTTTTTTCCAGCTGTGAGAACTCTGCAATTAGAAAGAATCTTGAAATGCTGTTTTGAAGATCGGGAGGGGAAAATAATCGCAATTTCAATTCTTAACGATTAATTGTGCAGCTCTAGCCTACGGGTAAGCTTTATTATAAGCTTACCTGAAGGTATTGGTGATCATGCAGTGTTTCTTACCGCTTTAATGTGCCTTTTATATGTTCCTATAACTCAAATGTAATTTATATTAATTAGTAATACAAGTCAAACAGGTGTTTAAAAGGGTAGCAAATACTGTACTATTATCATATTTTAGAGTTCAGTTTAGACTGGATCAAAGTAGCCACATATGGCTACCATGACCTGACCTACCATGTCACAGAAGATCTCAGAACCTGTCAGTGGTTAAGGCCTATCTACCAAGAAAATACCCAACTACACTACAAACCTAGGCTTTACTTAATTGGTGTCCTTTGGTAATCTGTCAGCTTAAATTAATGGATGTGCCCATACACCTCAAAATTCGAGTTCTTCCACAAAGAGAGCTCAACTTCTAAGAAGAAAGGAATATATGGATACAAGACTCCTATTTAAATAAAAAAAAGATCAAAGACTATGTAAAAAAGGAAGACGTGGAACAGCACATCTCAGAACACATATTTTATCTTAACCGATGCACATTTATTATAGCTATATTGTGATGCAGCACCATCCAAATCTTCAGGTATTATGTCTACCTCTCATGCATTTCGACCAATGAAAGTACAAATGTGGAAGTTGAACTTGTAAGATATGTTGGATATGCATAACAAATATGATCAGCCAACCATACAGCACAATGTATGCAATCTAATCGTTAGCTGTAGATCTTCAGCATATCTTATGCTTTTCTTAGAACTGAGAAATTACACATATATTCTTACCCTTGCACTGCCTCAGATGCCCATGGCTTACCATATATAATGTTTATAGCTTTTGTAGTAGAAACATTCATTTACATACACGGCATGCCTCATTTTATCACACACAGTACTAACAAAGAGTGTGGCCAATTTTAAAGACAATAAAAAAAATCAGTTAAAAGGGTGTCTATGGCAAAAACTTTTACTTTATAACATCACCATTGTAATACAGAGAATACTTATTTTTGACATTTCAATATAAACTTACTTGATAAATCACCTTTCATGTTATCAGTGCTGCCTGTGTGCTGGCCATCTCCTTCTACAACTTCCTGGGATGTCTGCATGTTTTGCAGCATTTCCTGTTAATTTTTCAACTATAAGGACTATGCATCCCATGGTACCTTCCTGCCTACAAATGCGTCTCTACTGGACTTGACTTTTTTCTGTGGGGCTGTATATATGCTCATCTGTCTTTGCGCTGGGAGCACCCACACAGGGCGCTCCCAGCACAGAGACCGTCTCACCAAAAATTCCATTTCCCATACCAACAACCGGGACCTGGAACATTAAGGTCATCTGATTGTTGCGATAGCTTCCGATTGGCTACCACAGTGATCAGTTATGGTGAAGCCCGTCCCTGTTTTTCTCTCTCTGTGAATAGAGAGGAAAGATACAATGCATCTTTGCCTCTCATTGTAGAAAGTAAAAAAATATATAAAAACAACCTTCCATTGGGATACAGAGCAAAAATATTTATCATCAATAAAATTCTTTAAATTGTCAAATATATTATTTGAAAACAAAATCTTATTTTTTGGAAATAACATGGTGTGGGCGGATTTCTGCCAGTCTCAGAATAAGAGAGGTAAACCCTCTATCAATCTACATGTAATATCCTGCCACCATTGTGTTTAGCTGGTTAGTGGGCATGGAGGAGGCGGGCGGGAAGGAGGGAGGGAGTGGGCTGTCATTTAGCACTGTGTATACACCCACGTGCTACTCAGATGTGATAGAAAAAAAATGCTCAGCATAGAAACTCACTGAAAACTGAGCATGTGCAGAGATGCCAACATTGCTCTGTAAAATCTCTAGCTGAATTGGGTACTTGGACAGAAGGTGGAGATTGATCCTGCTGTTCTCTACCAGGTTTCTTGCAGAATACAGAAAACAATTCTCATAGTGACTGAGTGAGTATAAACAGTATGGAATACAGCATTTAAAGTGGTTGTAAAGCCACTTTTTCAACTTGCACCTACAGGTAAGCCTAGATTAAGGCTTACCTGTAGGTGCAAGAAATATCTCCTAAACCTACACGGTTTAGGAGATATTTACTAAAATGACAGGCGCCGCAGTCTACGGCGCATGCGCACCGTAGACAATGGCGCATTCATGGGGTTAATCCCATTCACAAACTCGGCTACTTCCCAGCAATCGCTGGGCGTAGCCGAATGGGACGCCTCCCGTGCGCATGCGCAGAGTGACGTCTCCGCCGCTCCGGCCAATCACAGCGCCGGAGCGGCGCTGTGATTGGCTGGTGCGGCGATACCCGGAAGTAACATTCCGGCTATCGCCGCAGTGATGTCTGCGGCTGGACAGAGGGACGCGGACTGCCTCGGGGGCCCCGATCTAAGGTAAGTGGTACATAATGAGCTATTATGCTAGTCATAATAGCTCATTATGCCTTTCTCTTTACAGGTTGTCCAAAAAGCAAAAAAAAAGAAAAGTGGGTTTACAACCACTTTAATAGTTTTTTTTATAATGTGGATTAAGTGACACTTTAAACATCATGTGCATTTTGCAGTGGCCTACCCAGATGATAAAGTAGTCTTTAGTAATGACTGGGAGTGTCATCTCCCCTGGGTACAGGCCATCTTAAACTCCCCAAGAGAAGAAGGTTCAACAGTGAATCCAAAAAAATATGCCATAAAAGTCAGGAAGAGGCACAGTACCTTGGTTACACTATTGGGCGTTGCTTGATAAAACCCCAAATACAAAAATGGTGGAAGTGATCAGGGATTGGCCTACTCTTGAGCAAGAAACAATTTACAACCTTCTTGAGCATTGTAGGATACTATAGATGGCTCATTCTCAAATTTTGCCACCCAAGCAGGATCTTTGACCAACCTGGCCAAAGGGAAGAATGCTACGTTGAAAAACTGGTTTCCCGATGCAGAAAGAGCCAGGAGTATGAAACATGTCCTTTGTCGAAAGGCTGATAGCACCAGACTTTCTGAAGAGCATCCGGTAGTCTAGGTCAAAAGGTGACCTCAGCCAAAAGAACTATAGCACTGGAGAGCGAGTGTCTGGCCATTAGGTGGACACTGCAGGTATTGCAATCCTTTTTACTGGGACATAATTTTTAGACTAAACCCTAGAACATGCTCCGCAAAAATGGATGGCCCAGGCCAAAGAATTAAACTCGAGAGTCCCTTCTTGGCTCTTTTAAAATGCATGCCCTCTCTAGAGCTCACCGTTTGGTAGCTGGTGTTCAAATCCATAGCTTCAAAATAAACAAAAGGGGTCGGTATGTGAAAAACAGCTCTTTTGGGTCCAGGGTAGTATCTTTGATGGTGTTTAACTGCCACCTAGACAATAGTATTTTAGAAGATAAGCTGATGGTGGTGGCAAGTCTGTCTTACAGTGTGCAGGGGGTTAAGCACTGACCAAACCTTTTCACCACCTGAGGCATAATTTAAATTTTTCTCTGAGATGAGCAGTGTACAGTGCGTGTTAGATAGAGAAACTGCACGCAGTCTCTGCTGGAACAGCCTGCAGGTCTAAACAGGGGGCTGAATATTTAATTGTGTATTGGATGATGCAGACACAGACCCCCTTTGTTTCGTTTAACAAATAAACATGGGTAGGAGGCCTTCAATGCACTTCGGAGCCTAGACCACCTCTCTGCAAGATTATATATATATACACACACACATACATACATACATACATATACACATATACACACACACACACACACACACACCTTGTCTCGACCAGGTATAAGATGAAATATCAGTGAGCTAAATGCCTGTTAGGCATCTGATCTTGCTTTGATAAACCATTATGTTCAAACAACCTCAACATGCCGTTTTATAAAAATATTTTCAAGCAGTCATATAGCCTGCAATATTTCTCTGTCTAAAATTAGCTAAAGAAATTAAGCTACATGCAAAAGAGATTTTAAAAAAAACCTCACACCCTTTGAAAAGACTCTGCTTTTTTATTAATCCCTTGTGGTTACCACAGTCTTGTCCAAGTCCCACCATGCATTCCTAAGCTTTTGAAATGTGACTACCATAACTAATGCACAATTTTCTCCTAAATTTACCATAACAAAATTACAACCCTGTCAGCGCCCACTGAATAAATACCTCCCCGGCAGCCCTTCAATCCCCATCAAAACCATCATCACTGAAATCATTTCAAGATCAGAACTACCTAAACTTACAATTGAATTGCTCAAAAGCCAATTCAGATTGTATGGCTTGCTAATTTAAGTCACACAGTGCAAAACTAAAGCAAGAATGTTTGAGTCAATCATGGCAGCCATATGGGCAGCTGGGCCAACATATATTTACATACAATTGCCTTACATTATGCAAACTGTCTGATGTATAGATACATACTAGAAGCTGAGCTGTACTAACAAGGGCCAGACAACTGACAAATACTGCCAGAGTGCAAGGCTATATTTAGACTAATCAGCCTGATACATGAATTCCATTATCAATCCCAACTGTATGATCTTCAGAAGGCATTATTACTTTCTCCATACTTTGCTGGCATACACAATACATCTGTCTGCACACATGGAGTATCTGTTTCCAAATCAATTATCTAAAAACATTAAAAAGCGTGAAGTCCTCAGGCAAAATAGGGACCTGTTAGCAAGGTATAATGGATACATGTCCCAGGCCTGGTCACAAAAAAAAAAAAATTACAGTACGATTTTTATTTTATTGGATTTTCAGGAAATGTCTACTAGTACAAGTTTAGGTTACATGTTTTAGGTTTACAAAACAAATATTTAATCTCCTCTTACAAATAACCAATAAAATAGACAGCACAGCCTGCAAGTTTATTGGCACCCTGTGCAAGGCTGACCATTTCAGGAGGTCCAGTTTCTGCTAGCAGATATATAAGGGATTGGTTCCCTTTTCACAGTCTTTCAGCAATGACAGCAATCCGAGCTCTCCTATTTAGGCTATTTACAACATAGCTGGAAATGAAGACTCTAGAAACCTAGTGTTTTGCTTTAGCTTACCACCTGCTGGCTACAAAGTGGAAAAAAGTTACCAGCAACATTCATATAAAGTATTCCATCTTTAGCGGATAAAAAAAAAAAAAATCATTGTCAAAAAAATAAAAATAAAGATTATGTTACATCAATATTTCATATTCCTGATAGGGGTCTGTTGTACCATGTACTTGTGTTAAAAAGGATCCCGTTTTCTGCTTCCTTTGTGTGAAATACCCGGTGTTCCTGTTCCAAACTGACCAAGCTAGGCATAGTCGCATCCATCCCAACGTAGTCAGTTTTGTGTGTGTGTGTGTGTGTGTGTGTGTGTGTGTGTGTGTGTGTGTTTATATATATATATATATATATATACACACACATACATATATATACACACACACACACACACACACACACACACACATACATATACACACACACATACATATACACACACACACACACAGTGCCTTGAGAAAGTATTCATACTCCTTAAAAAATTTCCCCATTTAGCATGTTACAACCAAAAACGTAAATGTATTTTTTTGTGATTTTATTTGATAGACCAATACAAAGTAGCACATAATTGTGAAGTGTAAGGAAAAAGATAAATGGTTTCCAAATTCTTTACAAATAAATATGTAAAAAGAGTGGCATAAGCTAAAGCAAAACACTAGGTTTCTAGATTCTTCAGGTAGTACAACTTTTATTTTTAAAGAATATTTTTTATATCTCTATACACACACACACACACACACACACACACACACACGGTGGGACACCTCTGCCGTTTCATTCACTTCCTTTAGGCCCCTTTCACACTGGGGTGGGCAGGAGCGGTGGCGGTATAGCAGCGCGATTTTCAGCGCTGATATACCGTCGTTCTTACCGCGGTATGCGGTTGCTAGGGGATTAAATTTAACCCCCGCTAGCGGCCGAAAAAGGGTTAATACCGCCCGCAAACCGCGGCTATTGCCGCGGTTTGCGGGCGGTATTACCGCGCTGTCCCATTGATTTCAATGGCAGACCGCGGTAAAGGAGCGGTGAACACACCGCTCCTTCACCGCTGTAAAGAAGCGGCTAGCGGGACTTTTGGAGCGGTCCTGCTAGCGCACCGCTTCAGTGTGAAAGCCTTGAATAGTATTGAAGAATACAGGGCAGGAATTTTTCATGCGGTATAATAGCGCTAATATTAGCGCTAAACCGCATGAAAAACGCCCCAGTGTGAAAGGGGCCTTAGCGATTCACAGCCGATGTGGTACTCCTGCTGCCACCAGATATGCAACAAAAAAATTGGAGATGCAATCCAAGTTTCTGTTCAAAATAATTTTACTTCAAATCTTCATGCATATACAAGACTGCACAATTTTAGACGGGAACTCTGTCCTTCATCAAGTTGCATGTGTTTGATGAAGGACAGAGTTCCCAATTTAATTATTTTCACTTAAAGACTTAAAGCCTTGACCACGAAATGTGCAAGTCTTATTTTTTTCCCATACAGTATATGCAACCTTTACACCTGCACATAATGTATCAGTATAATCATCATCTTTTCCTCATCAGACAAATATATGGCATCAAGTTACTGGAGGCCCAGGTGTCCATCTACATAGCACCAGTGTTCACAGCCAAATACAAGGAGTTTGGTAAGGAAGATATTAGAACATAAGCAGACAGACAACAGGTACTGCTCACATATCTCAATATCTTCCTACCACAACTGAGGCTGTTGGCAGTGGTCTACCATTCTTGGTAAAGAAAGAAAGAAAAAAAACAACAAAAAAAAAACAAACAAACAACCACAAGTTTGAAAACCTTGCCCTAATTTTTTATTATTGTTTCGTGCTGCTTTCTTCCCCTTACTACCAACATCATTTCTGAAGTAAGCATTTGGCCCCATCTCTCCCAACAGCGAGGGATACAAGGCAAAATGGTCAAACTTCAAAAAGTATTTAATAAAATATATTTTAAATATGTTGCGTTTACAGAACTTGTTTGGCATGCGATCTCTATATACAGTATGCACATCTTAGCAGAGGTCTGAATAGTTCTGTTCCTTGTCACCGGCCATCTGAACCCATTTATAATGCCATGCATTAATGTAAGTGAAAGTAACTTTAATGGTGAATCAAAGCCAGACTCTGCTCAGTGTACGTCTCCACTTACTACATGTTCTTTGATCAGCATGTTCATTAATAGCCATGCAATTTTTAATATATCCCCCCGTGAGCATTCCATTTCAGCTTTTTCTGCCGACAAGGTTTCTCAAGGAAAACCCTTACTGTACAAGACAAAGTGACCAAATATTCCAGACAACCCCTACAGCTGGAAATAAAAAAATAAATAAAAATCTAGTCCTTGAAAATATCAAAGTTTAATTTAAAATGCAATGACAAAACACTGGAAAGAAAGACCTTTCCAGGTCCACTAACACCTGCTAGTCTCATGAGGAATAAGTCTGCACTGTGTCCAGTGGTTCACAATTTAGGGGTGGGCCATTATCTCTCATTAGGTTAGAAGACATCAACCTATCTACATAGAAATGATCTACAAAACAAGCTGACAAAGCAACTGTGCACACAGATAATACATTTAAATGGGTTAGTTCACTTTCTGCATAAAACTGCGAACACACTCAATGGGCCCCATTAGATATAAACGCACTGCATAATTTAAGTTGCATACCTGTAGGACAAGTTGGCCCCCCAGAAGCCTGTCAAAAAAAAAACAAAAAAAAAAACAATGGCGCTGTATCAGAGTTTTTTCAAGTAGTCCAGTTTAATCTATCTAATGTAGTTTATGTGTAATTTACAAACTAGTACCGGTATGCAAACTTGACAAGCAACAGTGCATCTTAATCCAGTCACAGGTAATGATGGGGGAACAAGAGCCACTGACCTACAATACTTAAAGTCCCACACTAGGCTGCGGTTAAATTTACCCATTCAGTGGGTGGGCAGCCCATGTTTATAAACTTTGAAAAGCAAGTTTTTTTCTATACAATCTTATTTTAAACATTAAAATACACAGTTTACCAGAACACTGGTGACACAAGCATTATGGGTTTCCTAAAGAATGGGTACATCTTGTGCTGGCTGCTTTTAGACTCCCTATCTAGTTGATTTGTACTAAAGCCGGCCATAGGCAGTTTGTTCAACTCTTGGCCGATTCATCAGGATTCAATGTATGGGAAGGCTGAATGTACCAAAGTTGCTCGATCAGCTTAGGTACGGTGCCTTGAAAAAGTATTCATATCACTTGAAAACGTTCCATATTTTGCCATGTTACAACCAAAAATGTAAATGTATTTTATTGGGATGTTATGTGATAGACCAACACAAAGTGGCACATAACTTAAGTGGAAAGAAAATGATAAATGATTTTCAACATTTTATACAAATAAATGACTGAAAAGTGTGGCGTACATTTGAAATTTAGCCCCCTTTACTCTGATACCCCTAACTAAAATTGCCTCCAGAAGTCCCCTAATTAATAAATATAGCGTCCACCTGTGTGTAATTTAATCTCAGTATAAATACAGCTGTTCTGTGAAGCCCTCAGAGGTTTGTTAGAGAACCTTAGTAAACCAAAAGCATTATGAAGGCCAAGGAACACATCAGACAGGTCAGGGATAAAGTTGTGGAACAGTTTAAAGCGTTAGAGTTAGCGTAAAGAGTTAGGTTATGAAAAAATATCCCAACTTTGAACATCTCAGAGACTATTCAGTCCAACATCTGAAAATGGAGAGTATGGCACAACTGCAAACCTACCAAGACATGGCCATCCACCTAAACTGACAGGCTAGGCAAGGAGAGCATTAATCAGAGAAGCAGCCAAGAGGCCCATGGCAACTCTTGAGGAGCTGCAGAGATCCACAGTTCAGGTGGGAGAATCTGTCCAAAGGACAACCATTGGTTGTGCACTCGACAAATCTGGCCTTTATGGAAGAGTGGCAAGAAGAAAGCCTTTGTTAAAAGAAAGCCATAAGAAGTCCCGTTTGCGAGAAGCCATGTGGGGGACACAGCAAACATGTGGAAGAAGATGCTCTCTGGTCAGATGAGACCAAAATTAAACATATTTGGCCTAAAAGCAAAAACGTGTGGCGGAAAACACTGCATATCACCTGGAATACTACCCACCGTGAAACATGGTGGTGGCAGTATCATGATGTGGGAATGCTTTTCTTCAGCAGGGACAGGGAAGCTGGTCAGAGTTGATGGGAAGATGGATGGAGTTAAATACTGTACAGGGCAGTCTTAGAAAAAAAAAAAGCCTATTAGAGTCTGCAAAAGACTTGACTGGGGCAGAGGTTCACCTTCCAGCAGGCCAACGACCCTAAACATACAGCCGGAGCAACAATAGAATGGTTTAGATCAAAGCATATTCATGTGTTAGAATGGCCCAGTTATAGTCCAGACCTAAAACCAATTAAGAATCTGTGGCAAGACTTGAAAATTGCTATTTACAGACATTCTCCATCCAATCTGACCGAGCTTGAGCTACCGTATTTAATCGGCGTATAACACGCACTTTTTTCCCCTTAAAATTAGGGGAAAATCGTGGGTGCGTGTTATACGCCGATCCTCCACCGATCCCCTCGCTGAAACGAGCGAGAGGAGCCGAGATACAGGAAGCCGAAGTACACTTGGCTTTACTCTGCTCCTCTCGCAGTCCCGCCCATCTCTGACTGCGCCGCTGACATACAGAAAGCCGAGTGTACTTCGGATAGTCTCGGCTCCTCTCGCAGTCCCGCCCCTGACTGTGAGCAGAGCCGAGTCTTGCCGAAGTACACTCGGCTTTCTGTATGTCAGCGGCGCAGTCAGTGGAGGTGGGCGGGACTGCGAGAGGAGCCGAGTCTAGCCAAAGTACACTCGGCCCCGCTCGCTCCTCTCCACACAGAAATCGGCGCCAATTTTAAAAATTGCCGAGACTGACAAGGCTGCAAAGGCACTGGGCAAGGCTGCAGATGGACACTGGGCAAGGCTGCAACGATGGACACTGGGCAAGGCTGCAACAATGGACACTGGGCAAGGCTGCAACGATGGACACTGGGCAAGGCTGCAACGATGGACACTGGGCAAGGCTGCAACGATGGACACTGGGCAAGGCTGCAACGATGGACACTGGGCAAGGCTGCAACGATGGACACTGGGCAAGGCTGCAACGATGGACACTGGGCAAGGCTGCAACGATGGACAAGGCTGCATTTAAATGTAAGTTTTTTTTTCCTTGAATTTCCCTCCTAAAAGTTTTTTTCCTTAAAATTCCCTCCTAAACTTGGGGTGCGTGTTATACGCCGGCGCGTGTTATACACCGATAAATACGGTAATTTAAAGAATGGGCAAAAAGGTCACTGTAGATGTGCAAAGCTGATAGAGACATCCCCAAAAAAACTTGCAGCTGTAATTGCAGCGAAAGGTGATTCTACAAATCACATAAACCATATGTTTTTTGTTGTAACATGACAAAATGTAGAAAATTTCAAGTGCTATGAAAACGTATTCAAGGCACTGTACAACCAGCCTGCTGGATTTTACATGTGATTTTTGCATGTGATTATTGCTAGCAGCTCTTATAGCCGCTAGTAATAATCACTGTGTTCTCCCAGGGGGGATAAAAGGAAAGAGAAAAGGTGCCCCAAAGGGCAGTGGTTAAAAGATTTATTACAGGCACAATGGGATTAAAAACACTTAGAGGATAGTAAGAGGTCATAGGCATATAATGATTTGTCCTCATGCAGATTGCTGTAATCCTCACCCGTCTGGGGGAGATAGAGAGCCGTCCTGCGGCTGTCTGAGTCCCTGATGATGTGGATTGGCGAGGAGGTGAAGATGCGATTGAGGCGGCCGGGTTCTGGAAGCAAGTTGGAACGCACGCGGTCAATGTGACATCCGGTGAAGGTGGTCGGCGGTAAGGCGTTTCGGAGCATACATAGCTCCTTCGTCAGACGTCTTGCTATCTCGTAAGTGTTTTTAATCTCATTGTGCCTGCAATAAATCTTTTAAGCACTGCACTTGGAGGCACCTCTTTCCTTTATGACCCTCGAGAGCAGCTTCTTCTCTACAAAGTGCTGCCTTCAGTGCCACCTCTCCACTGCTACAAAGGACTGGATACCCAGCCTCACCAGAGCACCCTCACCTCTCCATCCTTTCTCCTAGGGGCGGGGGGGTGCCTCCCCCCTCTGGGAGAAAATGAGTCAGTGGGAGGTATTCCCCTGTCAACACTGCTCGTGGGTACAGGAAAGAATATCACCCTGCCTATGGCCAGCCTTAGATGTACAGAACAGAAATAAAAAAGGAAGGGTGGGTAACTCCTAGTTCAGCTTTATGTGCTATTTGATCTTAAATTATTTTAAAAACCTTCCCTCCAGGCCCTCATTCTGTTATAGGTCGGGAGGGAAGGTGTTAAAATAGCTTAAGATTGTTATAGGACGTCCTCACAGAAGGCGCCGCGATCTGTCGACAGCTGTGTCCTCCCAGACACAGCCGATGACTGATCAATATACCAGCCCCCGTTGCCAGTATCATGTGATCGCTGTGACCAATCACAGCAGATCACATGACAATTGTAAAGAATGGATGGCTTCCTTTCATGCCATCCATTGTATTTAATTGTTTTACTAGCTGCGATTAGCCCTGTCCTTACCATGTGACCAAGCACAGCCCATTTGTACCACGTGATTCGCTTTGGTAAATTACTTCCCCAGAGTCATACAGTGTCAATGTGGTAACAGGGTGTTAAAAGTTAAAAAAAAAAAAAAAAAAAAAAAAACAAACACAAAAATGTAATATAGAATATAAATTATATATATATATATATATATATATATATATATATATATATATATATATATAATTTTTTAACCATACTGTCACAACGTCCCTGATCACTGCCACACCAGTTATATGATAACACTGTACTGCAATGTTGTCAGTATGTAAAAAAATTAAAAATGTAAAAAAACTGACAAAAAAAATTACAACTTCAAAAAAAACTCGCCATGCTCATTACTAAAGACCTTGGAATGTTTACTTTCCAAAAAGGGGTCATTTGGGGTGTACTTGTACTGTTCTGGCATTTTGGCAAAGAATAAAAAAATAAATAAAAAAAAGTAGTGATTAACCACTTGCCGCCCGCCCTATAGCGGATTGACGTCGGCAAAGTGGTTGCAAAATCCTGACAGGACGTCATATGACGTCCTCAGGATTTTGAGCCGCTGCGCGCCCCCGGGGGCGCGCATCGCGGCGATCGTTGCTGCGGGGTGTCAGTCTGACACCCCGCAACTCCGATCTAGGTAAAGAGTCTCCGACGGAGACTCTTTACCACATGATCAGCCGTGTCCAATCACGGCTGATCACAGTGTAAACAGGAAAAGCCGGTCATCGGCATTTCCTCACTCGCGTCTGTCAAACGCGAGTAGAGGAGAGCCGATCGGCTGCTCCTCTGACAAGGGGGGGTTTGTGCTGATCGATTATCAGCACAGCCCCCCCGAGGATGCCCCCACTGGACCACCAGGGATGCCACTGGACCACCAGGGATGCCACTGGACCACCAGGGATGCCAGCACCAGGTATGCCACCCTAGACCACCAGGGATGCCAGTTAGTGCCCCCTAATGGATGCCAATCAGTGCCCACAATGGATGCCAATCAGTGCCCACAATGGACATCACTGATTGGCATCCATTACAGTACATCAGTGCCGCCTATCAGTGCCCACCCGTGCCGCCTATCAGTGCCCACCCGTGCCACCTATCAGTGCCCATCCGTGCCGCCTATCAGTGCCCATCCGTGCCGCCTATCCGTGCCGCCTATCCGTTCCACCTATCAGTGCCGCATATTAGTGCCCATCATCAGTGCCCATCAATGCCACCTCATCAGTGCCACCTCATCGGTGCCCGTCAATGCAGCCCCATCAGTGAAGGAGAAAACTTACTTATTTAAAAAGTTTTGTAACTGAAACAAAAAAAATACTTTTTTTTCAAAATTTTTGGTCTTTTATTTTTTTTAGCAGAAAATAAAAATCCCAGAGGTGATCAAATACCACCAAAAGAAAGCTCTATTTGTGGGGAAAAAATGATAAAAATTTCGTTTGGGTACAGTGTAGCATGACCGCGCAACTGTCATTCAAAGTGCAACAGCACAGAAAGCTGAAAATTGGTCTGGGCAGGAAGGTGTTTAAGTGCCCGGTATTGAAGTGGTTAAAACACCACCAAAACAAAGCTATATTTGTGTGAAAAAAAAGATAAATATTTCTTATGGGTACAGTGTTGCATGACTGTGCAACTGCCAAAGTGTGACAGTCTGAAAGCTGAAATCTTACCTGGGCAGGAAGGGGATGAAAGTGCCCACTATTGAAGTGGTTAAACAGGATTTCTCATCAAAGCTGTTAAAAGTACAATCTCTACATGTTGACTGGGAATTAATGTGAAAGATTGATATGCAATATTTCATACACACCTGCCTAAAAAAAAAAATTTGCCTTAAAACACAGACAATGTACACACAAAAAAAAAAACACACCACATGCTTTTTTTAATGGCTTATGCACCCAAAAGGCAACATTTTCATCTGTTCAGTGCTTAATTTTTTGGATCTGAATGCAGCTTTGACATTTTTTATGTGCTCAGCTCATGCACACAGCTATGTAAATATTAGTAAACTCGTGCTGCGTTCAGATCAGCAAAATAAATAAATAAATCTGTGACTGAGGTCTTGTGTAAGGACCATATTTTACGCTGCATGGATGTAAATGTTTGTGATAACATTTACATTAGTACAACATACATCAAATAGGTACTCCATTGAAGATGCCTGCGCCCCAGCAACAGAAAGACGATAGGCTTTCAGTAGTCGTCTGTGTCCTAGCAACAAAAGGCAATTTACACTGTATGCATGTAAACGCCTAATGTTACACAAAAAGAATACAAGTACTTTTTTAGCACGATCACGCTGTCAGTTTCTGCCATCAAGATCCTAGATACTAGTTTCTGCATTTTCCCAAGGACGTGCGCTTGTACCCTTATGCTCAGATCTTGCTAGTTGCACAAAAAGGTGCAATTTTCCCTTTTGCGTTTTTTATATAATAATTAATAATAATAATAAGAATAGAAAGTAGGAGACACCTGCAGAGCAGTCCAAGACAGAATAGCTCTCACTTTGTTTTATAAAAATACAGTGGTGGCATGGAAGTGGAATGCAGGAGTGTCAGAGGAAAAAAGTACCGGTAATTATGATGCAATGATGGTCTTTTCCTGACTTTTTGGGGAATCTGTTTTTATTCCAGCCCCACATGTACAGCTCATAAACACCTACAATGCACAAAGGACTACAGTCATGAACTGTCCAGTTTCTCTCTCCTGCTAGCAAAATTCTATAGCACATCACGGTGCCAAGAATTCGGTCTACTTCTTTATTTTCTTAGTGTAGTAGCAAAATATAAGTCATCTAAAAATATATATAAATGAAATATAGCTTTGGGGTTCATTCACATCTCTGTGCTGCATCATCAAATGTGCTTTACATTAAGTGCAGGTGTATTGTGTTAGGATGTCATTCAAAATGTATGTCTAGCATGTACGTTGGGATTACACGTTTTACATGCATTGGTGTGAACGAGCCCTTAATGTTATGTCATAATAGGAGTCTTGTACGTTCCCTTATTACACACATTTAGGATGATGCGTAAAGCAAGCAAAGGATTTAGAGCCTTTTTCCAAAAGGATTCCACCTCTGCTATTCTCAGTAATGCCCTTGTAGAAGATCAGGAAATATTACCAGTCCCAGTAGCCATCAAGCAAGGACTTCACTATAGCAGATTTCTCAACATTACTAAACAGCCCTCACTGGTAACTTTCTCCATCCCACCACTGGTCCCAGCAGATAGAACATCCTGACAGCCAGCATGAAAAGATACCCTGATGGGGACACTGGCTGTCAGAAGCCACCAGCTGGCCTGCCAGGGCTCTGCAGTCACAAGGGCCAGCTGACAGCCTGGGCGTTGCTGACCATGCTGAGCCTTGTGCCGCCCAGCTGCTGTGTGGTCATGTCCATCTGGAGATCTCCAGCAAGACAAATATCTCTGCCTGTCAGATCTCTTCAGCGCCCTTGTTATGCAAATTCAATTACTCAAGTGTGCCTTATTAATGCTGGCTAACTGTTCAGAGAGCCATCTCATACTGACAGTCAGTTCACATTTTAACTCGCCAGAAGAACCTCATTTATTCTTGCTTAACAATTCACGTGTAAAACTAAAGGGGAGCAGACAGAGTACATTGTGCTGTAACCTCTAAGCACACAGATACGGCTACTAACAAGTAAGAATAATAAGGAAATAAAGCTGATAATTAGCTGGTGTATGCCTCTGGGTTCTGCTCTCACATAAGTCTTACGCACATACTCTAAATATTTACATACAGTATGTGCATATTAATGTATCTAGTTAAGCAATGAAAACAAATATTTAAGGCTGCTGTTTTTATACCTAAAAGATGAAACGAGGAGTGCCATACAGCCAATGGTACATTATCTCTATATAGGGCACATATTGAATACACCACCCATGGCTTTACATTGATCCCTGAAAATGGTAATGTGACATTGTGACCCCTACTCAGACCTCCAGACTGGTGAGGAACCCAGCTGAATATAACTTGGAAGCACTAAAAAAGGCATTTACTCTGTTTGGCTGGCAGAACATTCTTGGATTACCATATAGATATATAAAATAAAAAACACCATAAGATGTCATGAAGTGTGCACAACAGCTAATAGATTCCCAGAAAAATGCAGGAACAGGAGGCACAAGACATGAAGGAGTATGCAACATTGCTGCCAAAATCCAGAAATACCGGAAGGTCTTTTTGCCAGTCAATAGATGCCCAACATGAGACATCGAAATCACTTCTCAATGAAGGGACCACCAGGACAGAAGACAAACATCAACAAGACCTTCAACTACAGTAAACGACACCTAAAATAAACATCCTGTAGTAAATATGGTTTGTTATTATCATTCTGCCTTTCTATTATGGGTTTCAAACTATTGCCATTGGAATAGAGCGGTATATGATGCCTTATGAATTGTAAAATATTTAGCAAAAGCAGACCATGTTGGTTTATAACGTGGGGTCTGATGTACTAAACCAGGGGTGTCCAAACTTTTTTCAAAGAGATGAAGTGAACATGCGTGAGGGCCGACCATTTTGCCTGACATTCTTTGAACCATTAAAATTAGATCAAAAGCCCTGTACATAAGGTCGGAATTCCCGACAGAAAAAAAATCAGATGGGAGCTTTTGGTCAGGAATTCTGACCGCGTGTATGCTCCATCTGACTTTCTGTCGGGAATTCCGACAGAATTAGATAGAGCTGGTTCTCAATTTTCCGGTCGGAATTTCCAACTGACTTTTTGCCATTGGAAATCCCGATCGTGTGTACGGGCCATAAGTGTGTTCGTTAGAGCACTAATACACTGCTCAACAAGAATTCTCTTGCCTTTGTGACTGTGTGCGAGTAAAAAGATGAGCTCGGGTGTATTATTTGGATATACCGTATTTATTGGCGTAAAACACACACCTTAACTTTAAGAGCGAAGTTTCGGGGAAAAAAAAATAATAATTTTAAATTAAGAACTGTGAAGCAAAATAAGGGTCAGTGCCAATCTGCAGACCCACCATTGCCAGGAATGTAGCCTCCCCATTGCTAGGAATGCAGCACCAACCATTGCCAGGAATGGACCCACCATTGCCAGGAATGGACTCATGAGCGCCAAAGATTACTTACAGGAGAATCTCCTGTTTACAAAGTGGCCTCTTTAATAGAAAGTCCCACCTTGTTTGATGGACGGGACAGTCGTCCAATGGCAGCGGCAGAGACGGGACTTCCTTTTACAGAGGCCGCCCGTAAACAGGAAATTCTCTTGTGTGTACAGCGCTCGTCCCGCCTCCCTCCCCAAGGCATATACATCTTCTGGGGCCCCGGCGCTGGGAGATCGTCGGGGGCCACAAAAGATATATATGTCCAAATAACCAGACGGGCTGTTCAAAACTGGAACGCGGGCCGCAATCGGCCCGTGTGCCGGACTTTGGACATACCTGTACTAAACATTCTGATGTGGTTGTACAACCGTTTGGCTACTGAATTAAAATGTAGTATACTCATACTCTTAGAAATGTAATTCAGGTCCGCTCCTGATGGGGAACGTGAGAAGGGGCGGGTCTATTCATTTTTTTTACACTGAAGAGGAAGTTCCCCATCAGGTCCGCTTAGCCAATGACGTAGGCGGGGTCTGAGATACGAGGGCGCCCCCGCCCCCTCGTACCTCAGACCCCGCCTACGTCATTGGCTGAGCGGACCTGATGGGGAACTTCCTCCGCAGTGTAGGTCCGCTCAGCCAATGACGTTTCGAGTGGAGACTGCAGCGCTGGACATCGGATCGCCGTGGGACATTGGATTACATCGCTGGAATGTGTTTTTTTTTTATTTATTTTTTTAATAAAAGGACTTTTCCAAGGTGTCTGTTTTTTTTACACTTTCTTCGTGAAATGGTACGGGTACAATGTACCCCTTACCAATTCACATAGGGGGGGCCAGGATCTGGGGGTCCCCTTTGTTAAAGGGGTGTTCCAGATTCCGATAAGCCCCCTGCCCGCCGACCCACACAACCACCGTGCAAGGGTTGTGGGGATGGGCCCTTGTCCCCATCAACATGGGGACATCCTCCCCATGTTGAGGGCATGTGGCCTGGTACGGTTCAGGAGGGGGGGGCGCTCTCTCGTCCCCCCCTCTTTTCCTGCGGCCTGCCAGGTTGCGTGCTCGGATAAAGGGTCTGGTACGGATTTTTGGGGAACTCCACGCCATTTTTTTTTTATTTGGGGTGGAGTTCCCCTTAAAATCCATACCAGACCTGAAGGGTCTAGTATGGATATTTGGGGGGAACCTCACGTAATTTTTTTTAAATTTGACGCAGGGTTCCCCTAAATATACATGCCAGACCTGAAGGGCCTGGTAATTGAATTTGGGGGGACCCCCACGCATTTTTATTTTTTATCAATGACTTTTCTCTGTATTGCCGGGAGCCGACAATTCATTATAGCCGCGAGTGCTTTTAAATGACTTTTTTTTCCTTCAGAAATTACATTTTGTGCAGGGACAGTTCTAAACAAGGGAAACAAGCGCTGCTTTACAGGCATAATATACACCCCCCCCCCCCCCCGGTACGAAATTTAAAGGAATATTTTACTTTAATTGTTTCACTTTAAGCATTATTAAAATCACTCCTCCCGAAAAAACGGCCGTTTTTAAAACTTTTTTTTGCATTGATACATGTCCCCTGGGGCAGGACCCGGGTCCCCAAACACTTTTTATGACAATAACTTGCATATAAGCCTTTAAAATTAGCACTTTAGGATTTCTCCCGTAGACTTTTACAGGGTGTTCCGCGGCTTTTCGAATTTGCCGCGAACACCCCAAATTGTTCGCTGTTCGGCGAACATGCGAACAGGCAATGTTCGAGTTGAACATGAGTTCAACTCGAAGCTCATCCCTATTACTAATGGGAGAATTAAAGGATGAATTTATCTATGTGCTTCTGTGTCTTCATTGTTCAATTACAACCTCATTGTTTAATTAGAACTTGACCCGTTCTGAATGCACAGATTTGCATGTCATCTGAAAGAACATTGTTTTCAATGGAGGCCGTTCACATTAATGCAGTGTGATTCTGATGCGGCTAAAAAAAGGAGTCATGTGCGAGTTTGATCTGGAGCGGTGCGAATTCAGCTCTATAGATTTCAAAAAGGGACTGGATTGAAAAGCACAGTCCTGTGTTCACATCCATGCGAATCCAGCTCATGCTCCTCCCCTCCTCGCAATATCGGGCTGTTAAGGAGTGGGGCCACCGCATCCTTAACAACCGATGACTCATCAGCCATCAGTGGGTTTCCTGCTGACAGCTGAAATGTAAACAGAAGAATGCCAGCAATGAAAAATTCATAAAAGCATGCAGCCTGGTAGGCCAGGAAAGAAAGGTGGTGTGCCTCCCCCCCCCCCCCCCCCACCCCCCACCGAACCACACCAGGCCATGTGCCTTCAACATGATGGAAAGTTTCCCCAAAACAAAATTCTGTGGCCCCACCCCACCCTTCACCCTACCCAGATGAATACCTACCTGTAGCCCATGGGTGACGAACTGCAACATTCCATTACATTCCTCCCTAAATCTGTGCCTTGTGTGAGCGCTTGCACAGTAGCTCCCAACATCCTTCTGCAGGGCTTTGTCCCATGTCCAGAGACAGTCCTACAAAGTCTATGCAGAACTACTGCACAGGCAGCACACAGAACATTTTAGAAAAGGCAAGTATAAATCTGGGAGTATGGGAGTGAGGTGTGGCAAATGCATAGATTTCTGAAGTTACTGCTAAACAAAATTTGCTGTATTAACTATGCTTGTCAGGAGAAAACTCTGCTGACCTACTTTAGAAAATTCCAGTAACATGTTATGCTGACCCACAAGCTCCAATTCTTTCTGAGAAACTGATCTGGACCAAGTATATAAATCAAAAATGTCAGAAGGTACCCATGGGCTCTTTCAGGTTAGTGACTCAAAGCTCTGAGGCAAGATGGCCAGAATGGAAGCCAGGAAACTAGCATTTTTGGTAAGAAGTCAGAACAGCAGCCTAATGTTTCTCTGAAAATAAGGAGTGAGAGCCAGCTACATACCACCCCCTATGAATCAAGAAGGAACAATACACCTTTACAGCTTACCTTCAGATAAGAGAATAATCCATGTTTATTTCATACGCCGACACATTCCGGAGGCTTGAGAAGTCACATCCCTGGTATTTCATAGGTTAAAACATTTCTAGCAATTTGTGAGAAGAGATATCAACATCTGTACTGCTGTGGGAGGGTCCCCTTCTCAGTGTGAGCACGGCAGGGTTAGGCCACTGATTTCCAACATCAAATCTAATTGACACTCCTGGGAGCTTGTCATCCATGAACATCACACTTCTCAGATAAATGGAGGACGCGATGTAAGATTATACACAACTGCTATGTTTGGCTATGGATGAACTGCTGCGATGACCTGATTCAAAGGCAATCATTATAAATTCATGGACACAGTATGATTGTTATCATCGAGGAACCATAATAAATATAATGTAATCTTTAATGCCTTCAGGTAATACTCCACCTAATGCTGTGCACAAGAGTTTCATTAACTCCACAAACAAACTGGCAAATAAAGTATGTAAAATACTACTGAATGACAGACATTTAGTTTGCTAAATCATTTATCATATTTTTAAATCAATAATACAGGTTTTCACCATTTTCTTTTTTTGTTGCACGTCATTGCTGCTGATCCTCCTGAAGAGTCTTTACGTTTACAGGTACTTCAACAAATGGCTGCGTGTCGAGATCCTACGGGGTTTGTAGCGCTATACAAGTCATTCATTCATGCATGATAGTGCATGTGTCCCGTGACAGCTGAGAGAGTCAGTACACCTGCTCTGTCAAAAATACACTAAAACACCTATTCTAAAAGTAAAAGCAACGGTAACTCAGACGAAAATCATGGGTACACGTCGCCGCATCCGCATTGCAGCCAAACCGCAGTGTGAAGGCAGCCTTAAAAACTTAGATTGAGGCGAATTAGGAGGACTTTCTGGTTTTAGCAGTGTTACAAATATTGGTGGACAACTTTAGCCAATAATGGATTGATTTTATTTGGTACCTGAAATCACTTCAAAGTGTGTGTAAAACCAGACCTTTTTTCTTACTTTTGTATAGCATTGGTAGGGGTTAAAGTGTATCTCCACTTGTGGAGGAAAAAAAAACAAAAACAAAAAACACACACACAACACCAAAATTCCTCTCTGGGTGATCAATGTACATTTTAAGTGCCGGTTCACACTACAGTGACTTGGGATCTAACTTGTCAGACCTCAAGTTGCCCCAAGTCACTGGACATGAGAAATTCCATTGAAGTGAACGAGAGCTGTCTTAATGTACACTACTGAAGTTGCTCCGACTTCAGAAAAGGTTCCTGTACTACTTCAAGGCTACTTCTAGGCAACTTGTACTCATAGATTTCAATGGAAGTTGCCTCCCAAGTCGGATCTCCATCTTAACTGAAGCAAGTTTACAGGAAAAGAAAATAGTTTACCCAGGCAAATCCCTCCCTCCCACAGAGCTGATTATTCTGCGATTGGCCACAGCCAAAGTCGCCTGTCCTGGAGGTAACTTAAGTCGCGTTGTAAGTTGCTCAAAGTCACGCTGAAGTCGCCTCCAAATCGCCTTACAAAGTCACGCTGTAAGTAGGGTTGCCCCTGTGTGAACCGGCACTAAGGGTTTTATCAAAATGTGTTGCATAGCGTTACCAGTTTCTGCTCTGAAGAAAAAGCGTTTTGTTTTCTACACTGACTGATACTGAAAGTCACTCCCATTCTGAATCAGCTGACACACTTGCAGTGTTCACATGAGGAAAGCTGCAGGGTTCCTTAGCAGTATGGAATCCTTTAAAAAGAGTGTATCACAAACAAATAGGATTTTTGTACTCACCGTAAAATCCTTTTCTCTGTAGTTCACTGACTGACACAGATCCTTTACTTTAAACCATCGGGTTGTTACGCCACCTTCAGGAGAGGACTAGGCAGAACATGTTAACATGTACAAAAAAAAAAACAGAACTTTCTAGTTTCGCCCAAGGGGGCAGTCCCTTCAGTAACAACCCCCCAGCCTGCACCTTGCAGCCTCAGTACGTCAACAAGCAGTATAACGTAAAAAAATAGGAGGGGTGGGTGCTGTGTCAGTCAGTGAACTACAGAGAAAAGGATTTTACGGTGAGTACAAAAATCCTATTTTCTCTTATGTTCACTGACTGACACAGCTCCTTTACTTTAGACCATCGGGATGTCCCCAAGCAGTGTCAAACGAGGGGTGGGAAAAAGCATAAAAAAAAAAACAAAAAAAAAAACTTCACCCACAAAAACAGAAGTGCTCCCTAACAGGGGAGACACCACCTTATCTAACCGCCTCAGAACTTGCGGTAACAATGCAACAGTGCATTGACTGAAAAGCAACTGTGGTTCTTACCAAAAATCAAGTGCAATTCCAAATTACACGGCCGCCTGCAAAACTTTGCGGCCAAAACAAGCATCAGCCGATGCACTGACATCTACTTTGTAGAATTTTGTAAAAGTATGAACAGACGACCAAGTCGCCGCTTTACACACTTGAGCGACAGACGCTTGATGTCGGAAAGCCCAAGAGGTTCTAATTGCCCTGGTGGAATGGGCCGTGACCGGAAAGGGGGGCACCTGCCCCTTCAAGGCGTAGGCCTGAACCACAATCTGTCTGATCCACCTGGAAATGGTGGCCGACGAGACCATCATGCCTTTTTTCGGACCAGCTAATGAAACAAACAGAGTCTGACTTCCGAAAGGGAGCCGTGGCAGACAAATATACCCTTAAAGCTCGGACCACGTCCAGGGAATGGAGGGCTACCTCCATGGGATGTGTCGGTCAAGGGCACAGAGACGGTAATACAATGTCTTCATTGGTGTGGAACGCCGAAACCACCTTCAGCAGAAAAGAAGGCAGCGGACGCAACACCACCTTATCCTTATGGATAACCAGATAAGGCGACTTGCAAGACAAAGCCACCAGTTCCGACACCCTCCTGGCCGATGTAATGGCCACAAGAAAGACAACTTTCTGGGAAAGAGTCAACAAGGGAATCTCTCTGATATTCTCAAACGGCGGCTTCTGAAGCGCCAACACCAGGTTCAGATCCCACGGGGGTAACGGTGGACGCACCGGAGGAACTACATACCGAACCCCCTTAACAAAGCTGCTCACCAGAGAGCGAGATGCCAGGGGTCGTTGAAAAAAGACAGCCAAGGCCGATATTTGTCCATTAATGGTGCTTAAAGCCAATTTCTGGTCAACTCCTCGCTGCAGAAACAGCAAGACCCTAGATATGGAATAGGAGCACGGGCGCCAGGCTTTCTCATCGCACATAGCGATGTAGGCCTTCCAGGTACGATGATATATCTTCCGAGACGAAGATTTCCAAGCTCTCAACAAAGTTGAAAATCACAGAGTCCGATAGGCCCCGGTTCCTTAGCACCTGGCTCTCAACAGCCATGCCGTTAAACCCAGCGATGGTAAAGCAGGATGGAGAATCGGACCTTGAGATAAAAAGGTCCTCTTGTAACGGCAGACGCCAGGGGGCGTCCGCCACCAGTCGCACTAGGTCTGCGTACCAGGGACGCTGAGGCCAATCTGGGGCAATCAGAATGACTGGAATCCCCTCGGCTTCCACTCTGCGGAGCAGACGTGGTAGTAGCTTGAGCGGAGGAAAAGCATAGATCAGTTGGTACTGACACCACGGGGCCACCAGCGCGTCTGACGCGTCTGCCCAAGGATCTCTTGTCCTGGACATGAACCTCTGCACCTTCCGATTGAGATGGGAAGCCAGGAGATCCACGTCTGGTGTGCCCCACCGCAGGCACAGTAGCCTGAAAACATCCGGATGCATCGCTCTTTCTCCTGGGTCCAGCATCTGGCGACTTAGGTAGTCCACCTGCCAGTTCTCCACTCCTGGGATGTAAATGGCCGTCAGGGCCGGTACATGTCGCTCTGCCCACTGAAGGATGTGAGCTACCTCCCGTGCGGCGGCCGAGCTTCTCGTTCCTCCTTGATGATTGACATATGCAACTGCCGTGGCGTTGTCGGACTGGATCCTGATCGGACATCCTCAAAGTCTCATTGACCACGTGGAGAGGCATAGCCTGATCGCACGTAGCTCGAGCACATTGATCGGCAACTTGGATTCCTCCTCCGACCAGAGGCCCTGGGACTACTGTACTCCCAGTACTCCACCCCAGCCGGACGTCTGTCGTGATCACTGTCCAATGTAGAGGTAGGAACGACTTCCCGGACCGAAGTGCCGGGGATCTCAGCCACCAGAGCAGGGAGTCCTTGACCAACCGGCTCACCTGAATCCGCCGATCCAGGGATAACGGAGATTTGTCCCATTTTGTCAAGATCTCCTTCTTTAAGACTCTGGTGTGAAACTGAGCATACGCTACTGCCTCGAAGGAGGCCACCATGAGCCCCAGGACTCGCATGCAGAAGCGTAGGGACGACCACCTGCCGTTCACCAACAGGTTTACCGTGGCTGAGAGTCTGTAGCTTATCCAGAGGGAGAAACACTCTCGCTTCCACGGAGTCCAGCAGTAAGCCCAGGTACTCAAACGCTGAGTCGGTAAGAGTACCGACTTTAGGTTCAACAGCCACTCAAAATCCCGCAGGGTCTGCATGGTGATCGCCACATCCTCCTTTAATTCTGAGGCGGAAAGATGCTCTCAGGAGGAGATCGTCTAGGTAGCCTACGATCGCGATCCCGCAACAATGCCAGAATTGGAGCCAATACCTTGGTAAAGACTCAGGGGGCTGATGCCAAGCCAAAAGGGAGAGCCACGAACTGGTAGTGGGCATCCCCAACTGCAAATCGCAGAAACTTCTGATGCCGAGGGCATATGGGTATGTGCAGGTACGCATCCCGGATGTCCAAGGATGCCAGGAAGTCCCCTTGATGGAGTGCAGCGACTACCGAGCGAACTGATTCCATTCTGAACCTCTGTACTTTCACGAAGCAATTTAGGGCTTTTAGGTCCAAGATTGGCCGCACCCCTTCCTTTTTGGGAACTACAAACAGATTGGAGTAGAACCCCTGGAATTTTTCCGGCTCCGGAACAGGTACTATCACCCCGTGACTCAGCAAGTCCCTTACCGCTCCCATGAGGGCCTCCCGGCGAGCCGGGAGCACGGGTATGCTGGAGGGGAAGAATCTGTTTGGTGGCCAAGAGAGGAACTCTATCTTGTAGCCAGAGGAAATCAGTTCGCAGACCCATCGGTCGGACAGCCGAGAGGCCCACCGGGCTGCAAACTCCCGAAGGCGACCCCCCACCCGTGTGGCGGGCGGGGGCAAACCTTCATGCGGTAGCGCTTTTGCTCGCAGGCTTGCAGTTCCAGGGACGCTTTTGTCCCTCAGAGGTCGTCCTGTCGGGCTGGGGACGTTTAGCCGAAGCCCCGGAGGGACGAAAAAGTTTGTGAGCGGAAAAAGGAGGGCCCTTGCCTACGGCGTGGCTCCTTAGCTTTCCTGGTCTGCGGGAGTAAGGTACTCTTCTCACCGGTGGCATCCTAAATTATGTCATCCAACGAGGCTCCAAAGAGCCGTTCACCAAGGAAGGGTAGATCCGTCAATGCTTTTTTAGATGCCTGGTCCACAGACGAGCATTTTAGCCAAATCAGGCGCCTCAGCACCACTGCTGACACCGATAACAGAGGGAGGGTATCCAGAGCCGCGTCACAAAAACGTACTTAAGGCCTTGTACTAACTGGTATGCTAGTTCCACGCAGACAGGAGAAGCCTGTTCCCCCAATTCGCGGTGCAAAAGTTTTGCCCACTCGGTCAGTGTCTGTGACACAAGCGCGGAGGCCAGTACTGGTCGCATTGCTGACCCCACAACCGTAAATAAGGAACGGGCCACTGCCTCAGCCTTCCTGTCCGTGGGGTCCTTAAGAGGCAGGAGTCCCCTCTACTGGGATCGTGGTTACCTTATTTAACCTGGCTACAGGGGGGTCCACGACCGGAGGAGCCGACCATCTCTTAAGAAGGCTCTCCTCAAAGGGGTAACGCACCGCCATATATTTTGGGACCGAAAAGGTCCGTTGCAGACGCCCCCATTCCTTGTATATGAACTTATCGAAATAAGTCAGATACGGAAACACCTTAGGTGTACGGGCTGGCTTACGGGACCCAAAAGGGACCACTACTTCAGCAGAGGAATCTGCCGTATCCTGAATCTTCAGGGTATCACGCACAGCTGTGATAAGTGCTCCAACTAGCGCTTTGTCGCGCGCAGACCCGGACAGGGACTCATCCTCACTGTCCGATCGGTCCTGGTCAGCGTCATCTGAAACAGAGCAGGGGTCACCAGCCTCAGCGGGGCCCGAGTCTGCGTCAGAGCTCTCCCCAGAGGACGGGGGAGACGGAGGCCACTTCTTACCACCTTTGTGCCCACGCACCACCTCCATCTCGGCAACGAACGACTTAAGGACCGCCGGCAAAGCGTCCAGAGGCACCGCACTGACTGCAGGCGAACCAGTTGCAATTGCCTGGATTTCGGGGGAGGAAACAATAGGTTCTGAAGCCATGCTGACCCACCCTGTCTGCCGCATGTTGGGGACTTAGGAAAGTGAATGGTCCCACCTTCCTAACTGCTGCAGGCTGAGGGGCCCCCACCGCAGGACTCACCACCCTGACCGAGTTCTGCGCCGTCCAGCTAGGTGTGTGCCTGTGTCCTGTGTCAGCTCCCAGGTGTCTGTGAGAGGAAACCGCGCCATTCTGAGCCCCCTGGATCAGCGCTGAGCATAAAAAATGTGCCAGGCTACAACAAAATGGCCGTCGAGCGTCCAGTATAAAGGACATAATCACAGGGAAAATGGCCGCCGAACTACAAGAAAATGTTTCCTGACCATGCTTCTCCCTGGGCACACCAAAGATGGCCAACAAACAACTGTATGCAGGGAAAGACACAGTGAAAAAACAGGCAGAGATCAGCATAGAAGCCCTCCAGACACCCAGGGGAGAGACAACAGACACCCAGGACACAGCCACCCAGCGCAGTCCCTAAACCCAAGGTGAGAGCCGCCCCCCGGGGGACCCCTGTCCATGTGGCGCACACACCGTGCAGCATCCCCCACGGGGGGGGGGAGATGGGGACAGGGAGAGAAGAGAGGGAGGAGAGGGACCCCCGAATCGACCTCCCAGGGAATGCCCAACTGCTCAACCCCACCGGGACAGGGAGAGCTGTACTTACCATTCCGGACGAGCTGGGGACATTCCATCACAGACCCACTCTCCGATCAGTACGGGGTGGCTGCTGGCCCGGCACACCGACATCAGTAGCCCGGTCATATGTGTGCCCCGGAGCATTACGCTCACAGGCTTCAGGGGCGGCCGGAGGGGCATGTCGTGGCCGACCCAGCGCGGAGCTCTGGTCTGCACACGCTCGCTGGCCAGGCTGGGGAGACTCCAAGGATAAGGTTATCCAGCCTGTCACCCAGCCGGCTGTTGATAGCAGATCACAGGATCCTAATCTTGCGCAAAAGGCAAACTTCTGCAGAAAAAAAAAACCAACAACAACACGGACCGATGGGCCCGCAGGGTTCCTAGGTCCTTCTCCTTCATTAGGCAGAAAAAAAACTGAGGCTGCAAGGTGCAGGCTGGGGGGGGGGGGGTTGTTACTGAAGGGACCTATAGATAGAAGATGTGTATGTTCCTGCGCTTAGGACCTCTAAATATATGATAAGCTGCAGCCCCCCTGGTAGGATCCTAAAAAGGATCTTAGTAAATAGATAGCAGCGTGCGCTCCAACTGCGTTCCAGCCCTGCTATCCAGCTTACACGGGACTGGGACGCTGTGTTTTTTCTGGTTTTTGTTATAAGGACTAGCCGCATAGGCGATTTTATAGATTTTTTAATAAATATTTGGCATACTTCACTATGGGGGTCTCTCATCTTCCTTATTTGAGGTGACCCATTACCATTGTTCCTTAAGCGGGACCTATTGGAAAGGTAAACCGAGGATCTTTTTAGGATTGCGCTGCAGGCTGCCCTATTTGGAGAAAGAGCTGGGGACATACGGACCTGATCGGAAGCAATCGTATCACGCTGTCTACCCCTGCAGGGGTGTGAGGAGCTGGTGAGTGGGAACCCTTGTGGGGAAATACCTGGAAAACTATTGAAAGATTTATCTGCTGTCAAGTATCACATTTCGAGCACTGGGAGGAATTGGTCACCAAGGAGTGGACTTTATTTACGCCATATATATATTTTTCATATACAGTATTCACATTTATTATTATCCAATTTTGGTCTAATATATATATATATATATATATATATATATATATATATATATATATATATATATATACATACATATACATACACATACACACACACACACACACACACACACACACACACACACACAGTGCCTTGCGAAAGTATTCGGCCCCCTTGAACTTTTCATCATTTTGCCACATTTCAGGCTTCAAACATAAAGATATAAAATTTTAATTTTTTGTGAAGAATCACCAACAAGTGGGACACAATTGTGAAGTGGAACGAAATCTATTGGATATTTTAAACTTTTTTAGCAAATAAAAAACTGAAAAGTGGTGCGTGCAAAATTATTCGGCCCCTTTACTTTCAGTGCAGAAAACTGACTCCAGAAGTTCAGCGAGGATCTCTTAATGATCCAATGTTGTCCTAAATGACGGATGGTGATAAATAGAATCCACCTGTGTGTAATCAAGTCTCTGTATAAATGCACCTGCTCTGTGATAGTCTCAGGGTTCTGTTGAAAGCGCAGAGAGCATCATGAAGACCAAGGAACACACCAGGCAGGTCCGTAATACTGTTGTGGAGAAGTTTAAAGCCGGATTTGGATACAAAAAGATTTCCCAAGCTTTAAACATCCCAAGGAGCACTGTGCAAGCGATCATTTTGAAATGGAAGGAATATCAGACCACTGCAAATCTACCAAGAGCTGGCTGTCCCTCTAAACTTTCAGCTCAGACAAGGAGAAGACTGATCAGAGATGCAGCCAAGAGGCCCATGATCACTCTGGATGAACTGCAGAGAACTACAGCTGAGGTGGGAGAGTCTGTCCACAGGACAACAATCAGTCGTACACTGCACAAATCTGACCTTTATGGAAGAGTGGCAAGAAGAAAGCCATTTCTCAAAGATATCCATAAAAAGTCTCGTCTAAAGTTTGCCACAAGCCACCTGGGAGACACACCAAACATGTGGAAGAAGGTGCTCTGGTCCGATGAAACCAAAATCAAACTTTTTGGCCACAATGCAAAACGATATGTTTGGCGTAAAAGCAACACAGCTCATCACCCTCAACACACCATCCCCACTGTCAAACATGGTGGTGGCAGCATCGTGGTTTGGGCCTGCTTTTCTTCAGCAGGGACAGGGAAGATGGTTAAAATTGAGGGGAAGATGGATGCAGCCAAATACAGGACCATTCTGGATGAAAACCTGTTGGAGTCTGCAAAAGACCTGAGACTGGGACAGAGATTTATCTTCCAACAAGACAATGATCCCAAACATACAGCAAAATCTACAAAGGAATGGTTCACAAATAAACGTATCCAGGTGTTAGAATGGCCAAGTCAAAGTCCAGACCTGAATCCAATCGAGAATCTGTGGAAAGAGCTGAAAACTGCTGTTCACAAACGCTCTCCATCCAACCTCACTGAGCTCGAGCTGTTTTGCAAGGAAGAATGGGCAAGAATTTCAGTCTCTCGATGTGCAAAACTGATAGAGACATACCCCAAGCGACTTGCAGCTGTAATCGCAGCAAAAGGTGGCTCTACAAAGTATTAACGCAAGGGGGCCGAATAATTTTGCACGCCCCACTTTTCATTTTTTTCTTAGTTAAAAAAGTTTCAAAAAAACAATAGATTTCGTTCCACTTCACAACTGTGTCCCACTTGTTGGTGATTCTTCACAAAAAATTTAAATTTTATAATCTTTATGTTTGAAGCCTGAAATGTGGCAAAAGGATGAAAAGTTCAAGGGGGCCGAATACTTTCACAAGGCACTGTGTATATATAAATATATAAATATAAATATATATAAATATATATATATATATATATATATATATATATATAGTAAAAAAAATTGACATATCACTATCCACATATCATGGTATATGGTTTAGATATTTGCACATGGGTATGATTCAGCTAACCTATACTATATGCATGTTAGATTATCATTACTGATGTGATCACACTTTTAGTGCCTCTTACATTACAGATCTTATCTAACCTTCCCTGGTATAAGGATTCACTCACATTTGTGTCATTGTGTCACTTTTCAAATCACATAATTTTTTGTTATTGCTCAGCAGTTTTTAGCCTTATTCCCTACTTTTAGAGTATATGTAAGGAACGAGCAGTGCCACACCCCACCATATTATCTGTCTTCCATTTACTGAAGGGACCGCCCCTTGGGCGGAAATAGAAAGTTGTGTTTTTTTTTGTACATGTTAACATGTTCTGCCTAGTCCTCTCCTGACGGTGGCGTAACAACCCGATGGTCTAAAGTAAAGGAGCTGTGTCAGTCAGTGAACGTAAGAGAAATAGGATTTTTGTACACACCGTAAAATCCTTTTCTCTGTAGTTCATTGAGGGACACAGCATGAGTCTTGACCTTAGGGTTATATGCCTTCTATCAGGAGAGGACTAGGCAGAATCATGTTAAAAACATCAAACTTGCACAGTACCGCCCAGGGGGCAGTCCTACTGACCATAACCCCTCACACTGCATCCAACAGCTCAGTTCGTCAAAAAAAACAGTACAAACATAAAAAAGGAGGGGTAGGTGCTGTTTCCGTCAATGAACTTCAGAGAAAAGGATTTTACAGTGAGTACAAAAATCCTATTTTCTCTTTCGTTCATTGACAGACACAGCACGTGTCAAAAAAACGAGGGGTGGGAACAGCAAGCAAACAAACTTCCACCCAGAACAACCAGAGCTCCTCAACGGAGGAGTTGCAACCTTAAACAGCCGCCTGCAGAACCTTGCGGCCGAAGCAAGCATCTGCAGATTCACATCAGCCTTGTAAAACTTAGTGAAAGTGTGAACGGATGACCAGGTCACCGCCTTACACACCTGGGAAACTGACGCTTGATGTCGGAAAGCCCAAGAGGCACCCATTTCCCTGGTCGAATGAGCCGTGTCAGGAAAGGGAGGCGCCCGCCCTTTCAATGCATAAGCCTGAATAACTAACTGTCTGATCCACCGAGAAATGGTGGCCGACGAGACCGCCAGGCCCTTCTTTGGACCATGGGAAGGAGGTTGACGTGCTGATGTCATCGCTGAACGGGAGACTGCATGCCGGCCGGCTCTTCCTAGGTTTTTATGCCTGAATTTTACCTACTTGATGTAAGTTACCACCTTTTAATTTGAATAAATGCTGTTTGGACGATATACACTATGTGGCTTCCCCTTCTCATTTTTATGACTGGTGAATACTGAGTTCCAATATCGCAAGAGTTCCTCTCCATCCTTGGATATCCATCTACTGCAAAGAAGCGAGTGATTCATAGTTTGGCATTCCAATAGCTTGCCTCTGGTAAGCCCATTATTTTGGTGGTGGTGCACGTGTGCATTTTTTTGGTGCAATTTAGGAGTTAACCCTTCTTCCAATTTGCATTGCAATTCGTTTATGTTCAGAATTTATATGGACATTTATATGATTAACCGTTATTCCTTTGGGGTCAAACTCGATTAATGTGTCGGTTTATCATATCATACCATACATTATATAAAAAAAAAAATTTTTTGGGTTTTTTTTTTGGCACTATGTATATTTTTTTTGTCACTATATTAAGTTAGTTATTGCACAATATTTCCAGATTATTGTTAGATTGTATATTCACTGTATACAGGTTTGCGCAGCCCTTTTTCCTTCTTTGGACCAACCACTGACACAAACCGTGAGTCTGACCTCCGAAACTGAGCCGTAGCAGACAGATACACCCGCAGAGCTCGGACCACATCCAAGGGATGCAAAGCAACCTCTTTGGGGTGCGCCGGCCATGGACACAAGGATGGAAGCATAATGTCCTCATTGAGATGAAAAGCAACCTTAGGAAGAAACGAAGACTGCAGGCGTAGCACCGCCTTATCCTTGGAGGATCAAGTAGGGAGACTTGCAAAACAAGGCCGCCAACTCAGAAACCCTCCTGACTGATGTAATAGCCACCAGAAAGGCTACTTTCTGAGAGAGAGTGTGTCAATAGGGGAATTTCTGAACTACCGAGAGCACCAGATTCAAATCCCACGGAGGCAGTGGTGGTCGAACCAGAGGGGCCACATCTCAAACCCCTTTCTCAAACGTACTCACCAGTGAATGAGCCACCAAGGGTCGTTGAAAGAAGACAGCCAAGGCTGATATCTGCCCCTTAATGGTGCTTAAGGCAAGTTCTTGATCCACTCCACGCTGTAAAAACGTCAGGATCCTGGAAACCGAATATGTACGTGGATGCCACCCCATCGCCTCACACAGAGATGTAGGCCTTCCACGTGCGATGATCAATCTTCCGCGAAGATGACTTTCGTGCCCTCAGCATAGTGGAAATTACCGAATCCGACAGGCCTCGGTCCCTTAGCACCTGACTTTCAAACAGCCATGCCCTTAAAGCCAGCGACTGTAAAGCAGGATGAAGTATAGGACCTTGCGACAGAAGGGCCTCTCACATCGGCAGTCGCCAAGGAACATCCGCCACCAGTCGTACTAAGTCTGCGTACTAGGGACGCCGAGGCCAATCTGGGGCAATTAGAATCATCGGAAACCGTTTCAGCAGGGGAGGGGGGGGAAAGGCATAAATTAGCCGATACTGGAGCCACCATCGTATCTGTCGTGTCCGCCCCGGGATCTTTAGACGTGGCCACAAACCTCAATACCTTCCGATTGAGTCGAGAAGCCAGGAGATCCACGTCTGGCGTGCCCCATCTCAGGCAAAGGAGTCAAAACACATCCGGGTGTAGCGACCATTCTCCTTGGTCCAGCATCTGACGACTTGGGTATTCCGCTTGCCAGTTTTCTACGCCCGGAATGTATACGGCCGATAGAGCCGGCACGCTCTGCTCTGCCCACCGCAGGATGTGAGCGACCTCCAATGCTGCAGCCGAGCTTCTTGTTCCTCCTTGATGGTTGACATACGCCACCACCGTGGCGTTGTCTGACTGGATCCTGACTGGGTGTCCCCTGCAGCCTCTGTGACCATGTGAAGAGGCACCTGATCGCCCGAAGTTCCAGCACATTGATCGGCAGGCGGGATTCTTCCTGCGTCCAGCGACCCTGTGTCGGCTGTACGCCCCAAACTCCCCCCAACCGGTCAGGCTGGCGTCCGTCGTGATCTCCGTCCAGTGAAAAGGAAGGAACGACTTCCCGGACTGAAGGGCCAGAGACCTCAGCCACAAGATCAGGGAATCCCTGACTAGCCGGCTCACCCGGTTTTGACAATCCAGGGACAACGGAGATTTGTCCCATTTTGACAGGCTCTCCTTCTGCAAGACTCGAGTGTGGAATTGAGCATACGGTACCGCCTCGAAGGTGGCTACCATGAGACCCAGGACTCGCATGCAAAAGCGCATCGACGACCACCCGTGGGACGCCAATAGCTTCACCGCAGCCTGAAGAGTCTGTAATTTGTCCGAAGGGAGAAAAACTCTCTCCTCTGAGGAGTCCAGAATCAAGCCCAGGTATTCCAGGCGCTGAGTCGGCACCAACACCGACTTCTGGAGGTTCAGTACCCAACCAAACTCCCGAAGAGTCTGACCACAGAAACCTCTGATGCCTGACGCATATGGGGACATGCAAGTATGCGTCCTTGATGTCCAAGGACGCCAGAAAATCCCCCGGATGGAGTGCAGCGACCACAGAGCGAACCGATTCCATCCTGAACCTTTGTACTTTTACAAAGCAGTTGAGGGCCTTGAGATCCAGGATTGGACAGATCCCGTCCTTTTTTGGGACTAAACAGATTGGAGTAGAATCCCTGAAACCTTTCCGACGACGGCACAGGTACTATCACCCCGCGCATCAGCAGGTCCTGCACTGCCCCAAACAAGGTGTCCCGACAACCCGGAAGAAGATGAAGATTGGAGGGAAAAAATCTGTTTGGTGGACAAGAAAGAAACTCCATCTTGTACCCTGATGAAACTACTTTGCAAACCCACTGGTCAGAAAGCAGAGAGGTCCACCGAGCTGCAAACTCGCAAAGGCGACCTCCTACCCGAGAGTCGGGCGGGGCAAACCTTCATGCTGTTGCAGATTTGTTCGCAGGCTTGTTTGGCTTGCGAAACCAGGGGCGCTTTTGTCCCTCATCGGGCACCTTGTCGGCCTGGGAACGCTTACCTGCGGGCCCGGCCGGATGAAAAAAACGCTTCTGAGCGGAAAAGGAGGGCCCAGGCCTACGGCGAGGCTCCTTACCTTTTCGGGATTGTGGGAGAAGTGTGCTCTTACCCCCAGTGACATTTTTAATGTCATCCAGTGAGGCTCCAAATAGCCTCTCTCCCTGGAAGGGCAAATCCGCCAGAGCCTTCTTGGATGTCTGGTCCGTGGACCAGCATTTTAGCCAAATCAGGCGACGTAGCACCACAGCAGATACTGAGGCTCTGGAAACCAAGGGGGCCGTATCTAAGGCCGCATAGCAGACAGACTTAAGGCCATGCACCAACTGGTTGGCCAGTTCCACGCAGACCGGGGAAGCCTGTTGCTTTTCCAACTCGTGGTGCAACAATTTTGCCCATTCGTTAAGTGTCTGAGAGGGTCCTTAAAAGCAGGGGTCCCCTCCACCGGAATCGTGGTTGCCTTGTTTAACCTGTATACCGGGGGGTCCACAATCGGGGGAGATGTCCATTTTTTCAGGAAACTCTCCTCAAAGGGTTATCGGACCGCCATGCGTTTTGGGACCGAAAAGGCCAACTGCAGCCGTTCCCATTCTTTGTATATAAACTTATCAAAATAAGTTAGGTAGGAAAACACCTTAGCAGTGCGGGCTGGCTTGTGGGACCCAAAAAGGGACCGACACCTCAGTAGATGCCCCGCCGTAGCCTCCAGTTTTAGGGTCTCCCGCACTGCGGTGATAAGTGCTCCAACAAAGCGCCCTTTCCTGTGATGACCCGGACACGGAGTCATCCTCACGGTCCGAATGGTCCTGGTCCGCATCCTCTGACACGTCAGAACAGGGGCCGTGTGCCACGGCAAGGCCAGAGTCTGAATCAAAGCTTTCCCCAGAAGATGGTGGGGGGGAGGCGGTGTTTTTACCCCCCTTGCACCCGCACACCGCTTCCACCCTGGCAACAAAGGAATTCAGGACCGCCGACAAAGCGTCCATAGGTACCGCAGGGGCACCGGTTGCCACCACAGGGATGTCTGGGGAAGAAGCGCCAGCTTCTGACGCCATGCTGACCCACACTTGCCTGACACCTGTTAGGGACCAATGGCAAGGTACACAAAAGGTCCATCCTCATAGCTGCCACAGACTGAGGCCTCCCCCCCAAAAGGACTCACCACCCTGACCCAGGTACTGCACAGCGCTGCCGTCCGCTCTCTCCTGTGTCTGAGGTGTTCTATGCTGTTCGCGCCATTCACAAAGAATATTCCCAGCGCTAGAGGTCAAAACTAATCTGGGGCTACAAGAAAATGGCCGCCTCAGCAAAACGAGTGTGGGCTACAAGAAAATGGCCGCCGGCCATCCTGAGGTAAAGAAAATGGCCACAAACACGCTGAGCCTCCGCCTGGAGGCATCCCACGTGGACAGACCAAGAACACCTCCACTGTGGAGAGCGGACCCCGAACACCCAGTGCATCCCCCAGCCAGGACTCTGAGCACCCCCGGTCAGGTACACAGCAGGCCCAGCCACCAAAGATGCATGGGGAGGAGGGAAAGGACAGGGAGAGAAGAAAGGGAGAGAGAGCCCTTAGTGGACCTCCCCAGGAATGCCCAGCTGTTCCATCCTGCCGAAACAGGTGGAACCCTACTTACCCATCCTGCGGGGACTGCTGGACGCATTCCGGACAGACCCATCACCCGAGCAGTACGGGGTGGCTGTCGGCCACGGCAAACTGACTCCGACAGTAGTAGTACATATAGCTCACCGGCCGCCCCTGGAGCAAACGGGGCATGTCGTGGCCGATCCAGCGCGTAGCTAAAGGTCTGTTCATGCTCGATGGCCAGGCTGGGGAGACTACCGGGATCTATATTATCCAGCCTGTCACCCAGCCAGTTGTTGATGGTAGATCGTGGTCGCCACTGTTAACCTTTCAAATGTATATTTAAGATTTAATAGCTCAAAAGATATATGGGTTAAATAAGAGTTCTTTTGACCAGAAGTGAACGCTTCAACATAATAAACATTTATTAGAGAATTGTTAAAGTCTAATCTAATACACAGAAACTATCTATAGTCTTAAAACAAGAAGGAAATAGTACCGTATTTTCCGGCGTATAAGACGACCTTTTACATAAAAAAAAAAAAGTCCAAAAATCAGGGGTCCTCTTATACTCCGGGTTTAAAATGGCCAACATAGGATTTGAGCCTGCCGGATGTGCAGGAGCGGGGTACCGCCGGCATACGGGGTTGATTGGGAGTCGTGCATAGAGCTTGGAGGAAAAAAGCCGTGGGATTACAGAGCGGATAGGCCGCTGTTACAGCAGAGTTTGCCTCCGCTCGTTGTTACACACAGCCCCGCCTCCTGACCCCGCGCCTGTAAGATGGACAGAACACGTCCCAGCATTGGACTGGCATTCTGTCCATCTTACAGGCACGAGGTCAGGAGGTGGGGCTGTGTAACCGAGCGGAGGCATTTATAATGTAAACTGCTGTAACAGCCGACTATCCGCTCTGTAATCCCGCGGCTTTTCTCTTCCTCCATGCACGGCTCCCAATCAACCCCGTGGCTTTTCTCTTCCTCGTGATGATCCTCTGCACAGGTGAGCAGAGGCTGCAATGGTGGCACAGGTGAGCAGAGGCTGCAATGGTGGCACAGGTGAGCAGAGGCTGCAATGGTGGCACAGGTGAGCAGAGGCTGCAATGGTGGCACTGGTGAGCAGAGGCTGCAATGGTCGGTGGTGAATATGTGGTGGAATCCATGTTTTTTTTTGTTTTTTAAATGGTGTTGCCTTGGAAGGGGGTAGTCTTATACATTGAGTATAGCCCAAAAGCTATGTTTTCTTTTGAAAAATAGGGGGTCGTCTTATACGCCGGCGAATACGGTAGTTTAAAATACAAACATTTACATGGAGGAATACAGAGCATATTCCTCTAAAACATTAAAGTACAAGTGTTTGCAGCTGTTACATGTAAGACAGACCTTTCCCATAGTTACCCTTTAGAACCATCCTTCAGGCTACCCTTCCATAAAGAGAGTTCCCTTCTGCTCTCCTCTCGAGTATATCTCTCTATACTGATGCCCCATAGGTTGGCCTAGCTTGGATCATGATGGGAGGGCTTACTACCCAAGTCATCCCCCTTTCATGCAAATCCTGGTGACTGTATCTGGGCAGTAGATTAGGTATTGATTTACAGGTTGGGCTTCCTTCACTGCATATCCCAGCATGGGATCCTTTGACAGGAGTATCTGAATTGTCTCTCCATGGCTTGTATATACAAGTCTGGCTCCACATTATCTACTCTTAACAAGTGCTTCTGCGACACCCTTTTGCCCGGCTTTCATAGATGCAAGCCAAATGAAATATATTCATAATTACAATATTTTACAGCTATTAATGGAGATTTTCACATAAAAACTACGCAAACTACGGCCCACCAGTGCGATTTACCTGGCCCGCGGACTGCCCCTTTAACATTGCGGCAATCGTCCCCTTCCCTGACCTTTTTGTTCACTATTTTTCGCCACCGGCGGAGGTAATGTCTCCGCCGGCAGCCATTTTCAGCAAGACCACAGACAAACAGACAAGTTATTAACAAGAAGGGAGCCTGCCAAGTGGCTACTAGAAAAATGGAGCTGCGGCACCGCCCACCCCCCGCCCCGTCTATCATCTGTGACCTGTTGTGGAAAAGGGCGCGGGTGGGCGGTGCCGCAGCTCCATTTTTATAGTAGCCACTCGGCAGGCTCCCTTCTTGTTAATAACTCGTCTGTGATCTTCTTGAAAATGGCCCCATCTAATTTGTTCCCCCTCAGCCTTCTGTAATGGCGGCGGAGACACCGCTGCTGAGATATAGAAGGGCTCCAATGGGGTGGGGTGGGGGGGGGGCGCACCTGAGATGTAAGGAAGCACTCTGCTGGCTGGTGACACCTGAGATGTAAGGAAGCACTCCGCTGGGGACACCTGAGATGTAAGGAAGCACTCCGCTGGGGACACCGGAGATGTAAGGAAGCACTCCGCTGGGGACACCGGAGATGTAAGGAAGCACTCCGCTGGCTGGGGACCCGAGATGTAAGTGTAGCGGACCCCCCATAATTGGGGTCGCTATGCCTAAATTTAAGAGGTAGCCTGAGCAAATATTTAGGCTCAGGCTGTTCGAATTCTTTAAATTGGTTTTTGCTTTGTTGTGTTGTCTGGCAGTACAGTTCCCTTTGATCTGTGGGGGGCGCTGTCACCCAGGTCTCAGGTTGAACCACAGGTAGCATCGCAGCGCGATTGGGTGTCCTCTCTCGGCAGGAGTGCAGTGGGCGTGGTCTACCCGCTGTGCATGCTGGGAGAGGGTACTTAGGGGCAGACACCATTATTCGGGGAGCAGTTCGCGCCTCCAGGGGTGCGTGTGTGTGTGTGTGCGTGCGTATGTGTGTGTGTACCAGCCCCGGGCGCCTTTAGCCTGAGGCTGCATGTAGGCCAGGACCTTTAGCTGAGGCCTACACCCGAAAAGGAGTCCCAGGGTAGGATCGGTCCCAAGGGGATTGGTGAAGAAGTCACTGCCTCTGGAGAGGCCTAGTTACCCGTCAAAGGGAAGTATTCCTATCCGCCAAAAGACTGGTTAATGTGCCCATTGGCACCTAAAGACTATTACTAGGTTGGGAAGTTCAAGACTTAAAGATTCTGTGGCAGAGGATCTCCTGATCGTATCCCAGGGAAATAGCAAGTAGTTGTTTCGTGCTCCACACCGGCTGCTAGGACCGTGAGAGGGGACTATCCTAGTGAGCAAAAGCCCACTCAGGACTGAGTGGAGATAACTGACAGTTAAGTGCCGCGTGCCTGAACCTGTCTCCCTGTTAAATTCTCTATCTCCAACTTTCCGATTAAGTTTCTACACAAGTAAAATAAACCTTTTATTGGGTTTAATACTGTCTCAACAATGGCCTTATTGAATACAAGGAGAGAATAGACTTTACCCTACACCCTAGGGGAAAGAACCAACGGAAGGAGGTAACTCGCTGCAGGACCCAAAACAGATAACACCGCTCACCCTCTTTTATCAGGAGGATATTGGGCTTGTGGCATGGTGTGTCTCTTTCTGCTTGTGGAGGTAAGCAGGGTAAAGGATCTGTGTGCTACATAAGGAAGCACTCCGCTGGCTGGGGACACCTGAGATGTAAGGAAGCACTCCGCTGGCTGGGGACATTGACATCAGAGCTCCCACTGATTCTGCATTATGGTGAGTTGAACTATTTAATTTTATATTACAATGTAATAATAGAAATAATGCGCTTCAATCACCCTGACACCATAACAACCATGGTGCCGGGATGATTGAAGCGCTAACACCAGGTGTTTGGATTATGTTCATCTGCTGATTGTTAAACTTTCTGGAATACACATTTCTATTGTGGTTGGAGGAAGACTGATGGGGGGGGGGGGGGAGTCTGATAACAGGATCTGGGGGTGTCCGTTACGGGGGCTTTGTGATGGAGAGGAGTTTGTGTTGGGGGGGGGCTTTGTGATGAATGACCTTTTATGGGGGCGTCTCTAGAATACTAATAAGTTTATGTTGATTAAAATAGTTTTTTTATTTTAAATATTAAAATTGTTTTTTTGCACTACAAATAAGATGTGTGCATAGGAATTTGTTCATTTTTTTAAACTATAGTCCGGCCCCCCAACAGTCTGAGGGACCATGAACTGGCCCCCCGTTTAAAAAGTTTGAGGACCCCTGCCATAAGGCAACAGGGCCAATCACTGTGGCCCTGTACCCCCAAACTGTGATCATAAATCAAGTGGCTGCATAGCTCTGAGGCCACGTACGTGCACCCAAACTGGGAGGAAGTACCAGTACACCCTCCCAGAATGTGCTTGTCCTACCCAGCCATATGTGTGCAGTGGCTGGGCAAAAAGCGGTTACATTTTAACTAAAACTTCTGTGGGAGGCGGGTGCAGATGACACATCTGACAATGGAAGCCCCATAGGAAGTCTATGGGCGACGTCACTCACCATTCATTTTACAGCCATTGTTGGCTGTGTCCTCTGCAGATCTTCTGCCGCTGGAGACCGGATCGGCTTAAAAAAAAAAAAAAAAAGCTATGTATACTGATTTCCTCTTTACAGGGCTAGATAGGTTAGTGTTAGATCGCTAATATCTGTAGATGCAGGGATTTTAGTGTTAGGATGGACTTACACTTTAATTGAAAACTTCATGTAGGGAGATCTGCGTGCCACCTCTTTGCACAACGTCCTAGATTCCCTTTGCGGTTTATTTTCAATTTCTAAGGACTACATATCCCATGGTATCTTGCTGCCTACAAGCAGTAATGCCTGCACCGACTCCCCAAAATCCTCCTCTCAGCACCTCTGCAGTTCAAAAGGCAGGCTCTGTGAAATGTGTGAAACCTCAGTGCCTACCCACAGGACATAGTGAATACATGTCACAGAATTCAAAGTAAATGCGTGGGTATCTTCAAATAGTACATTTACAAACTTAAAGATCATTTAGATTAATAGGAGTAGGCTAGAAATAACTGAAATACAAATCTGGAAATGAACACATGATTTTTTAATTTCAACCTCACAAAAGACAAGTTCTCTTCATAATAAAAGAATGTACATAACGGATATATACCCCCTTTAAAAAGAAACCGGCCATGAAAGTAGACTGCCATTGCCAATCTCTTCTTCTGAAAATGCTAGCAGTCTGGCTGCTTTGTTGCTGCATTGGCTTTGGTATTTGGGAGTCACTGACCCAGAACAAGTACAGAGAGATAAACTTCAGACCTTTTCAGACTTTTATTTGCTGCATGCTTCAGGTCCGTTACAACAGACACAGCCAAATCAACTAACAATGTAGAAGGTGGTACACATTTCTTTCATAACGAATGCAGTTTAAAAAAGGAACGCTGCAATGTCGCCCCCATTTTCCAGCCAGCTAACTGGACAATGAACATACAGGACATGGATCACATCATCCCTGAGGTCTGTCCTCTTCTAAAGCACTAGTAAAGGGCTAGCACTGTAGAAAAAAAAAAAAATGAATAGAGGGTGCACCAACCTTGCACATTACCCAAGTGGTATTTATTGACAAAACAAGTAGCTAACATATCAAAGTCAACAATGGACACAAAGCGACCAGGTCACCGGGACTGTGTCCAGCACACCGGAGAACCTTCCAGATGGCTGACGCATTTCAAGGGGAGATCCTCCCTTCCTCAGACCCCATTTGTAACACAGCATTGGCACCATAGATATAGCAAATTGGTCTCATCACATAATCTAAAGACCACTAGACAACCTCTTTTAGATTTTTCTACAGTTCCATTGGGTGTCCCCTGACCCTTGGAGGGCAGCAAGGTCTGTGCATCTACCGGGAGCCATAGAAATTCTAGGCGATATCCATTGCCATCACATCGCGCATCGCCTTTGAGTGCAAGAAATTCTGCTTGTTTGTTATCAAAAGACTAGCACTGCATGCCCTGTCTCTCCAAGTAGCAGCGCTTCTGTACAGGGGAGTAGAAATAGCCAATGTAAAAAACTAATTGTTAGGTTTTTATACTAGCTGTATTTAAAAAATACTTTTGTAATCATAAAAAAGAAAAAAGGTTTTATATTTGCCTGGAGTTCAGTTTAAAATTATAGTATTAAATGTAATACTGACCAACCCCAGCCAGGTGTGTCTGGTACATTCTTCTAAAACATATAAATTCTTACTGCTATACACGTTAGACAATCTGCATTTATTCCAATGAACTTTGGCAAGTTTAATAACATTTTCAGCATATGACCATCATACAATATAATATGTACAAAATATTTCTGTGATATATATAGCATAGTTTTTAGTAGATGAGCACATAGCAATACTGACAGTCAACCATCAGTAATAAGGCTGCTGCATTTATATGCATGTACTTTCATCAATTCCTTGCACTATAGATGTTGGAATGTATTGCCATCTTGTGGTGCAACTCAAAGCCTGTAGTGTGCGACATACCCTGTATACACATAGTTAAAGCACAGTTCAGTGGCAGAGCTCTATTTAAATTCTGCTGGCTATTATAATCCATAGCACACTATGTATGCGGCCACGCTTCTCTGACAATGATGTTGCCTGAGCTTCCATGGACACTTATGTAAGCATTCCTGCTAGATAAAAATAAAAAAACGAAGGCAAAGATCTCTCAGCCCTATAAATTACAAATACCACAATGAAAAAGTATGGCCATTCTGTGACAGCATACAAAAAGAGGCAAGAACGTGAAGCTGCATGCTTTGTGATTTTTTTTTTTTTTTTTTATGTAAACAAGAATACAATGCTTGTGATCAGGGTGGATTTGATTTAAATCAAGTCAATATAAATCACCAGTAAAAAGGCTTGATTTAAATCAACTCGTTTTAAAATCATCATTTAAAAAAAGGAGGAACTGTCATTCCTGTCCTGCAGTGGATCCTCCTCTGACCCGCTGTTGACTCACCGACAATCCCATTCATTTTAATGGGATGGCTGGTGATGCAGCAGTGACACAAGGTGAGGGACGTGGCGGCAGCAGGTGAGTGGATGTCCGCCAACAGGTGCTGCCATGATGGATCTGAAATGACAGGTGCTCTTTAAAATGTATTCTCGCTGGTAGTTCTTTAATAGAATATTTAATATTTGCAAACAAACTGAAGTTTTCCTATTTAGAATAATAAGCGGTCAGGTTAGTAAAACAGTGATATTAGAACCGGTATGAACTTGATTTTATCTCATGGTTACTTTGAAATTGTATGAATGCATCAAAGCAGTGCATGTTATCTCAGCTTGCAGAGCTTGGATCCATTGAATGAGTTTACCAAAAAATGTAAATATTGCAGAATATACAGCCTCAAGCTACATAGCTAAGCTCCATTTCATGGTGAATAAACTAAATTATTATTGTACCGTAAATAGAAAATTGATCTTTAGATAATTACTCCAAAAGCATTTTATTAAAAACAAAAAAGAAAATCGATTTAAAAAATATAATATATTTTTTTAAATCACTGATTTTTATCCACCCTGCTTGTGATATAATCATTCATTAAAACCTCAAAGTACTGGCTGTTTGCAATAGTAACCCATAATTTTTGAAAAATAATTAGAGATATAGATATATAGATCTATGTATCTATATAGCAGGGCTCGACAATCCCTGGGCGCCAGGTCGCAAATGCGACTAGAATTAGCGACCTGGCGCCTGGGGCAGCACAGCTGAGGTTACCTGCATCTCCGTGCGCCCCCCCTCCGCGATCGCGTGATCTCGTCGGGCCGCGCCGGCCGTTAATTTAGGCCGCGGCTTTGCGGCCTTCTGCAGGCCTAGGCTTCATTCTGTAATCTGGCGCCATCTTGTGGTGGCCGTTGGTATGACAAGTCAACCAGCAATGCTACTGGAGCTTCCCCTGTCTGTTTTCACTGCCATCTCCTTCCTTCTAATTAGAACCCCCAAACATTATATATATATTTTTTATTCCAACACCCTAGAGAATAAAATGGCGGTCGTTGCAATACTTTGTCACACCGTATTTGCGCAGCGGTCTTACAAGCGCACTTTGAGGAATAAAATACACTTTTTTAAATAAAAAAATAAGACAACAGTAAAGTTAGCCGAATTTTTTTTTATATTGTAAAAGATAATGTTACGCTGAGTAAATTTGATACCCAACATGTCACGCTTCAAAATTGCGTCCGCTCGTGGAATGGCGACAAACTTTTACCCTTTAAAATCTCCATAGGCGACATTTAAAAAATTCTACAGGTTGCATGTTTTGAGTTAGAGAGGATGTCTAGGGCTAGAATTATTGCTCTCGCTCTACCAATCGCGGCGATACCTCACATGTGTGGTTTAAACACTGCTTTCATATGCGGGCGCTACTCGCGTATGCGTTCGCTTCTGCACGCATTGGTCGTTAAAAAAAAACCTGGCTCCTAACTTTTTTAGCTGGCTCCTAGATTCCAAGCAAATTTGTCAAGCCCTGATCTATAGTGTATTATTGTTTCCTTTCCTTCCTGTATCCTGCTTGTCTATAGATGGCATGCAGTCTGTGACATGACACCTTAGCATCTGAATAAGCTGCCACTTTCTATACAAACCATCATGATGGTCGATTACATAAAAAATTGCTAACAAAGTACAAAACTGATATGGAAAGATAAAAATAGATAGTGTAAAATGTGCAGAGTCTAAACAAATTGTGACGTTTCTACACGACAACATGGGCTCACCCCAACAGAGGTTGCCCTAACAAGTATGATAAGATATGGGACCGCTGGCTTCAAGAGTCTGATACATGTGCATGTGCATAACAAGCTATATCAGTCAGGAATGAACACTCAGACACATGTTTCTTTGGGATAGTCTCCGGGTGTTAAATGTATTCTTATAAAACATGCTCATATGGCAATGACAATGTACCTGATACGTTGCCTACCTAATGTATGACTTTACTGTTTCAGTTACCAAGTTTCTATGCAAAGTATGCTTAACATGTATGCACCTTTTGATCAAATAAACCTATGTTCAACGTAAAAAAAAATAAAAAATGTACAGTCAAAATTTTGTAGTCTGACAATTTTGATCCCACAAGGGTACTGTCAACTATCCCAAGTTTGGCGATATCACAACTAATAATCACTTAACAAATATATGTGTATGCGTATATTATATATATATATATATCTATCTATCTATCTATCTATCTACACACACACACACACACACACACACACACATATACATATACACACACACACCAGAGGATTATCACTATATCAGTCTCCTGTTGCAATGGCATGCAGGGAATGAGGGATATATTATACGATATGGTGACAGTTCACAGTCAGCTGGGAAGCTGTAGAGGTGTCACTACGTCTACATGCCCGCAGATTTTTGTTTCTACCTTACACATGCTCAGATCACCCAAGAATGCATGTTTATGCTGGTTGGGGCAGGAGGTCAGAGAGAAAAGTAATCCAGCTAAAATGATCAAACAAACCAATATTGCTCCCTAGCACCCGCTTTTCAAGATTGGTCTGCAGGATGTGCTTGCCATGCTCTACGGATGTCCACAAATACCAGGTAATTAGGCAACAATTATCTCACGTTTTTTGGGAAAGGGGAACTCCATACAACTCCTCCATTTTCCCTTAAGGTTTTCTCTATCCTGCTTATGTGTGGATCAATATACAGCGAAGGAATGGTTTCAAAGCAAAAATGGGTGCATGTGTTTTTGAGCTGTACTATTCAATTCATACAACAATTTTCCAACATGCACGAAGACCTTTATTATTATTATTATTATTATTAAGAACTTGCTTTGTTTAACTCATCAGAATATCACCTAACCCAGACCTAGATTTTGTGATGGACTCAGGCAGCTCTGCAATTCCTAAAATGAGTGAGCCTAATCTTCAATGCATTTGGACAACTCTATCCTAATGAACAAAATGTCTTGACCCAACTGATTACATGGTCAGTTCTCTCTATGGTGACCTTTTATGAAACTGAACAGCGGTGATCCCGATCTCAGTTCATTAACGGTTTATGAAACAGATGATCTCCCCAGATCATCTCCGCACACAGAGAAGCTGTCATCGTCTAACACAAAAACAGACAGTTTATGAAGCTGCGATCTCAGCCCTTCACTGGCGATCAGTCAGAATTCACGCTCCCTGATTCACCAGCTCAGAGGTGGAATCTGGGAGTGAAGAGAGAATTCGGGGAGAACTGAGGAGGAAGAAGATTACCGACTTCCTTCCAGCTGGATAAGACCCCCCAATACAGTAACCATGTCCCCCCGTCATATTTATGTGTATTTATATAGCAAAGAAACCGCGCTAATTGGGAACGTGACCTAGCAGCAACAAAAAACTGATATACTAGCACAGTGGTAAAAATACATACAAAATAAGCTGCGCTAAAGGTACTGAAAAAACAAGAATTTTCGTAGTGAGTGCATAACAAAAAGTGACAAAAATATAAAACATGTGAATAGGAATATACAGATGATAAGTATAATCCAGTGCAAAGTCCAACAAATAAAGGGCCCATGGACGACATAAAACGCATGACAAAATGCATTAGGTGGAGCGACACGCTGACGTCACCGCTACACTCGTGTCCCGGAAGACAGGCTTTTCTGTACGTGTGGCGGTTGCACATGCAAATTTAGGCGTTTACACTACAATATGTTCCTTTGTAAGTTTATTTTTAAGAGAAATAAACCATGAGGCTTTTTACTCTATGCGGAGTCATCTACTTTTTTGGGGTACTTCTACGAACATTGTTGAGAAGGATTAATGTTCCATGTTCAAGAGACGGACCGGATAAAGGCCCTGGCTGGGTATGGAGCCATAGGCGCGTTTGACCTTTTGTGATAAGAGGTCCAGTCGTTCTGGTAAGCAAGCCCTTCAGCCTTTGTGTTAAACGATTGGGGATGGCCCCTTCCTGTTCCAACATAACTGCGCAAGTTTGGGGTGGAGGAACTTGACTGGCCTGCACAGAGTTCTGACCTCAACCCGATAGAACACCTTTGGGGTGAATTAGAGCGGAGACTGCAAGCCAGGCCTTCTCGTCTACATCAGTGCCTGATCACAAAAATGTGCTTCTGGAAAAATGGTTCAACATTCCCATAGACACACTCCTAAACCTTGTGGACAGCATTCCCAGAAGAGTTGAAGCTGTTTTAGCTGCAAAGGGTGGGCCAACTCAATATTGAACCCTACGGACTAAGACTGGGATGCAATCATATGCGTGTAAAGGCAGGCGTCCAAATACTTTTGGCAATTTAGTGTATGTAAAAACATGCAACATGCGCACATTGAGTATGAGCGCCCAAAAACACACCACAATGGTTTTCTGCAAACATTTTCCCTCACTTCCTGACCCTATAACAAGAAAACATAGGAGTGCAGTTGTGACAGGAAGGAACAGACAAGAAAAAAAAAAAAAAAAGACATCCCGCCCCCACACACTGTACTAGAATATGTGTTTGTTTCTGTCAGTTTAAGAGACTCCCCATCATATGCTGTGCTGATATAAAGTGAGGGTAAATCTCACTATAAAAAAAAAAAAAGACCCAAACCAAGATAAACCAGAAGAGGCTCTAAGACTTCTTCACTCTATCCAAAACAAATGAAAATATTGGCTGGAGTTGGACTTACAATATATGTCTAGTCCAAACTTTTTTTTAGCTTTAGATAGTATGGGGAAGGATTAAAACCCCTGTGGGGCTTCAATTACTATCCAGACCTTCATTAGAGAGATTTTCTCCAATTACCGTACCTGTCGGAGTGACAATGATTTTGCCAAACAGGAAATGAGAAAAAATAAATAAAAAAATAAAAAACGCAACAGGGACACTGACAGCAAATCAAACCTGAGTGTTAGTGGTGCACAGCAAATTTAAATTCTACACCGAAACCAAAAATTCAGGATGCATTGGGCCGAAAATAAACCAAAATGGACAGTTTTCAAAATATAGAATTGTATTATATTCGACTTATTAATTTACGTATTTAAATCGGCGTATAACACGCACCTTAAAATTTTAAGGAGGGAAGTTTCAGGAAAAAAAAAAAAAAAAAAAAATTTAAATAAAGAATTTTGAAGCAAAATAAGGGTCAATGCCCATCTTTGCAGCCTAGTCAGAGCCCATCTTTGCAGCCTAGTCAGAGCCCATCTTTGCAGCCTAGTCAGAGCCCATCTTTGCAGCCTAGTCAGAGCCCATCTTTGCAGCCTAGTCAGAGCCCATCTTTGCAGCCTAGTCAGAGCCCATCTTTGCAGCCTAGTCAGAGCCCATCTTTGCAGCCTAATCAGAGCCCATCTTTGCAGCCTAATCAGAGCCCATCTTTGCAGCCTAATCAGAGCCCATCTTTGCAGCCTAATCAGAGCCCATCTTTGCAGCCTAATCAGAGCCCATCTTTGCAGCCTAATCAGTGCCCATCTTTGCAGCCTAATCAGTGCCCATCTTTGCAGCCTAATCAGTGCCCATCTTTGCAGCCTAATCAGTGCCTATCTGCAGCCTAGCCCATCATTACAGCCTCACCAGTGCCCATCTGCAGCCTTGTCCATAATTGCAGGCTAATCCGTGCCCATCTGCAGCCTTTTCGTTGCTGGCATAGACGGAGCCAGATCTCCTGTGTATTCGGCTCGCAGTCAGTCATGCCCAGTCCCGCCCCTTAGCTCGGCTCTTATGATAGACCAATGTCGGGATGTCGTTGCTAGGAGCCGTCGAGGGGGCGGGACTGCAAGCCGACTACACTGGAGATCCGGCTCTGTATTTCGGCAGTGCTCGTTCTCTCCTTCCCTTCGAGGCCGCCCTATATAGGCATATAACACGCACACACGATTTTCCCCCTATTTCAAGGGGGAGTAAAAGTGCATGTTATATGCTGATAAATACAGTACATAGTTTTTGAAGTGCTTTTGCGTTAAAAAAAAAAAAGCACAAGAAAACCTAAGTAAAAATACATACCTTTAAAGTCTATGTAGGTCTTCACACTGGTCCTGTTGCGGTGTAACACGCCTCCCCATTGAAATGCACAGAAAATTTGACCTATGAAAATTGCGGCAAAATCACGCACATTTTTCAGTGGCCATTATCGACACCTTTCTATTGGAAAAACGCTGATAGTTTTCAGTGGCCAATAGATCGGTACATCCTACCTAGTATATTTTTATTTCTAGAGGGAAAACAGTGCAGCGCTAAAATTCAAATGTTGAATATTACCTTATCAACATACCGTGGTATACAAAATAAAATGTGATTAACATATACAAAAACTCTAACACCATCATTTGATTGTGTACAGTCCCTTAGGTGATTAAAACGTTAATCCATTCATATATGATGGGAGGGAATCCAGGAGTGTAGGACTAAAAAAGGAGTCACCGTCGTGTGTGCATCCACCACCCAGGGAAGAAGATGATTAAATACACTTACCAGAAGGTAGAATCAATAAGGCATGCGCTATCAAAGCTCTGAATAGCGAGTGGCGCAATTCCTCCACCTCAACTGAGCCACTTTAGACAACCTCAAAACGGCAAGTGAGAATATGGATCAGGATGGTAAAAACCTCCTTCCACAACAAAAACGGTTTGGTAGGATGGTTAGCAGCATCCATAAAAGACAACAAAAACCTCCACATAGTTAAAAACCGTATGGTTACGAGTTTATTTAAAATAAAAGGGCTTTACATAGGTTCCAAGATGTATTGCATCTAGTAAAGAATCTCCTCTGTGATCACAAAATAAAGAAAAAGCACATGAAAAAGGACTCAAATCGATGCGTTTCGTCTACAAAAACTTCAACTGGGGTAGGAGTCCACATCCATGCACCGTGCGATAATATACGCTCAATCAATAGTAATTTTACAAACCATTAAACAGCATATTGACATGTGGCCATATTCAACATGGTGTCCGGCGTGTTCTCCAAGACTCGATTTGGCCACCAATGGTGATGGGTGCTAAACCACAGCAAGGCCCAGATAGAGCCAAGCATCAATATGACCACCAACAATGATAGGTGCTGAACCACAACAACTCTTGGATAGAGCCGAGCTCCAAGCGTCACTTAATTGCACAGCTGCGTTCAACATAGTATACGGCATTTGCTCCAAGCCTCAATGTGGCCACCAGTGATGGTAGGTGCTAGACCACAGCGAGGCTCTGATAGCACCAAACTCCAGACGTCGCTCAGTTACACAGCCACCTCCGTATCACTTCCAGGTGACTTTCCTCACATCCTTTTGAGACTAAACGGCATTAAAATCACTGTGGGTCAAACCTCAATCCAATCAAACTTTGATCCACAGTGATTTTAATGCCATTGAGCCTCAAAAGGACGTTGGGAATGCAACCCGGAAGTGATAAGGAGGTGGCTGTGTAACTGAGCGGCATCTGGCGCTTCGTGCTGTCCGAGCCTCGCTGCGGTCTAGCACCTATCACTGGTGGCCACATTAAGGCTTGGAGCACATGCCGTATACTATGTTGAACACGGCTGTTCAATTAGGTGACGCTTGGAGCTTGGCTCTATCCAGGACTCGTTTAGGTTCAGTAACTCCTTTAGTCCTTCACTCCTGGATTTCCTCCCATCGTCATATATGAATGGATTAAACGTTTTAATCACCAAGGGGATTGTGCAACTAATGTTGTTTTACCATTTGCACAGTGTACTTTTATTTAGAGATACTATCAAATAACGGTGTTATAGTTTTCTTGTATATGTTAATCAGATTTTATTTTGTATACCACGGTATGTTGATATGTTAATACTCAACATCAGATTTTTAGCGCTGCACTGTTTTCACTCTATTCATTCATGTAATTTTTGTTAAGATTGTAGTGCTGGCTGCTATTGTTTATGTGTATAGTGCAGTATTTTATATCAATTCCTTATATTTGTATTTCTGCCTGTGCTGCTGTTGGAGGAGATTTTCCCCAGCTTACCGTCTGAAGAAATTTGTCAGCATGACAGCAAGTGAAAAGAAATCTCTCTAACAGGACCAGATAGAACTTGTATCAGGTTTAAACTCATCTTCACTCCTGGAAGGAAGGATTTACACACTTTAACATTCCTCCCACTAACACTTTAACAGCTGAAGCAAAGCGGTCCATACATAAAACATATGTTGGGTAGTTCCTAATAAACCAGTCGAAATTCTAGCAGTTGGTAACCCTGTTGGTATCCTTCTGCCTATTGTCCTTTGATCAGAAAAATAAAAAGGGACGGGGGGGGGGGGGGGATTGGTGGCCAAACAGTGGTAGTATCCAATCAGATGCATGCACTCTTGGGTTATTCTGACAGCTGCAGGTGCCAACTGTGAGAATACAAATAGTCCAAAAGGGAGGGAATCAAGTGATTTTTCTTGTTCAGCCACTTTTACAGTGCATGGCCAGCTCAAGTCTTCAAGCCCCCTTGAGACACCCAATTCCTACAGTGAGCTTTTAACACCTACCCTCATCCCTCAACCCCTAACGTGAGACTAATAACAACCTAACACCTAAATTAAGTCCCAACGCTAACCTCTCTTGACCTTTATCGGCCTTGTCCTAAGCCAAGAGCCACTAGATTCCTAAAAAGCCAAAACACCAAAATCATGCAGTGTCAAAACCCTAGAGACAGAATACCCCAGTGGAGCACTGTAACCACAATACTTAGTCTACGTGTACAATCATAATTCAAAGTTGCTTGACACAAATACCAGCCCTTCCTCAACATTCCACTCAAGAGTGCGATAGGCATTAGATGTCATAAGTCAAGCCAGTACATATTAGACAAACAAGTAAGGAGCATGCCATATGTTTACTAGCTTTTCATCAAAAATGACAAGTAAGAGAAAAATGTCATCTACAATGCTTGGTGTATGAATGAAACATGCTTCTTAGCAGTTGAACGGTGTATAATTAATGCCATGGTAAGAATGTTTTTATGGTGTGTTTTGGTGAGTTTTTATTGCCATCAAGTTCACGATGTAGGTGGGCCGCCTTTTAATCCCTCCGCAGACAAAAGCCCTAAATAAACACAGATCCCTTCCTGGGAAAAAAGTCCACTTCGGTTAAATGGCAAGGAAATGAGTAAATCATTAGTAATCTTTAAAGCCAAAGCTATAAACTCAAGTTACCTTAAAGTTAAAATGAAAGTGCCTTGCGAAATTCTCCAAAGTTCTGAAGCAGATAGAAATCTCAAGCTCTCAGCTCCAGACTAGGCGCCAGCTGATAAACAAACAGCTTCGAGTCAAGACCGAGAGAAATCCCAGCTTTTCAAATTTAATGGTTCTGGTGAAGACTATTTATTGCCTTTCCTATGTTCCCTCACTTAGTGGCAGAAGAAGAAATGTAAACTCATCATTATCTCTTTGGGTCCCATAAGGGGCAAAGATTACCTCCACTTGATTAAAGAGGACATCCAAAAAAATAAATACAAATATAAATAATTTATCACTGTAATTAGCTTAATTTAATACAGTAAAAATCTAAGTGCAAAATGCAGCAATGCAAACCAATCAAAAACCATTTGCCTAAATCTGAAAAAAAAAACAAACACGCTGACATCTCATGATGCATATCATATATGCTTTAGATGTATTGACTAAATATATCCAATAGACCTAAAGCTGAAGCCCAGGCAAACCGCTAAAAATACACAAATAAGATAAGAGAGCTGTTTTACCCAAGGATTAGTATTATTCTCCATTCATTCCGGACATTTACACAGCCAGACAGGATACAGTCAACCTGGAGCCCTGATCTTTCTCTGTTGTAATTAAGTGAAAAAACAATCTTTTCCCTCCCCCATACTTTGATTGGATAGTGAAGCAGCAGACCAATGAGCTCATCTGTCACTCTGCTCTCCCCTCCTATCAGCACATTCCTGGTTAGTACATGAGCACTTCAGCTCTCCAGAATGAGACCTGCTACAACTCCAACTCTGAGCTGTGCTGTACAGGAAAAAAAAAATAAAGATAAAAAAAAAACAAACAATCAAAAACACCCTTTGTTGTGTAGAGAGGACTTCTGTCTAGACCTCTTGGTCTATGGAGACCATATTTGTGAGATATAACTAAATTGAACAACATGTATGATATTTGTTCCATGCTGCAGATTCACTTTTTTCAATTAATTGTTTTGTAATGTTAGAACTTATCCATATGCAGCTATGACGCTTTTTCCAGCTGCATACATACAAGCTATTCGTTTGGCAAAAACGGCTCTCCAGAGGTCTGAAGGGATCAGGTCTCAAAGCAGAGGAGATAATCCCAAACATTCTTCACCTGGCATAAAACATGCCCAAGGCAACATCAATACTGAAGTGCCTGTCCTTGTGCCTTCATGACTCGGAATGCATACAGAGCTTACGATTCTCTTTCTTCGCACCAAGCCCCTCCCCGCTGTCATTCAACCTTCAAAATGCCAGAGTAGTGGAAAGTGGCACAGGTATTGGCATTTGACAGCTGACTGACACGAAGCAGGGCATAGCAGCAGCAAAACCCAAAAGAAAAGAAAGTGTGTACACAGTCTAGGTGTTTGATCCAAAAATGTTCCACAGGGATTGATTTGATGACCACAGTATGCTTTTTTTGGCCAAATCGGGAAGATAAAAGAAAAAAAGAAGAAGAGGAGGGGAGGGGGAGGAGTCACAATCATTGGTGGTCCGTGGCGTTTGAATCACGCGCTCCTCACTCCGCTTCAATCAGCTAAAACTCCTTCCTGCCATTTTAAAAACATTCAGCAGATTCACAATGAAAAGGAAGAGAAACTTGTAATAGCTGTAATTGGTTCACAATGATCACAAGGTACAGAAACACTCTGACTCAGTACATAGTGACTGTTCTGAGCTGTCCAATGACAGCTCAGATCAGTCATTCATGAGAGCATTGGCAGTCCGAGTGTGTTGTCTGAAGTACCATTTATAAAACAGCACTTCAGAAATACACATCCATCATTTTTTACAACATGGTGTTACAGAGGTAATTAAACACTTTCTATAGCGGTTGCCCAGGGTCTCAGAATGGAATTCTGATGCACTCCTCCATTTAATCGAGCAATAGCTGCAGTATTTCTTTCCATGCCCATTAATGGTTCTTTAAATTTGTCAGCACTAGATTATGATCGATATACAGCGTTCATTGAAACCAAAGATACAACACATAAAGTAGACCGTATTATACAGTACATATGGTGCAGACTTACCTCCAGAGACGGGTGCATCCATGAAAACAGCTCCCATTTTTTCCACTGCCTTTGCTAGTTCTTTAGATACTGCTGGATCAATGGTACTTGAGTCAATCAACAAAGAGCCTTTCTTCACTTTTCTGTGCAAAATAAATAAATAAAATGAATCATCTTTAACAGTGTAGCGTACCAGAAGCACAACCTCCATTTATCAAGCACATTTGCATTGCTGTGCTCTGTACTTATGTTATCAGTGCTTTCATAAAGACTGATTGGAAACTGCAATGAGCATTGCCATTATTCAGCAAATTTAAAAGGCAAAATGTTGACATACATTTATGTAATGCCATCCAAAAGCCACATTGGGCTCATAAGCCACTGACCGCTGCTATATGGTAACAATTACACTATTTATAATAAAAAAAAGAGTTAGGGCTGTGGAAATGAACTATTAATTCCTCGATTAATCGATTAATTTTTTTGATCAATCAAAATTCTTATGATCGGTACTCACTTCTCCGCCGACTTCCGGGTCTTCCGGGAGTTCCATCGGAGATCTGGTGAGGTCACGGACACCGGCGGGGCTTGCCGTGGCCATCTGAAGGGCTCCTTTGCTGTGCCTTCATATCTGCATGCCAGTGGGACCTTACTATCTGCCACACGCAAGGGCTGTTACACTTCCCTCTATCAACCTGGGATTCTACAGCCATCCACTGGGAGTTGATAATTCCCTTCACGGGACATCTACATGCCGACGGACCGATGTTAACCCCTCCTCATCTGGATTCAGCAGTGGTATCGTTGTACACATTTTTATACCAGTATCATACTTGGCTACATGTTTTTATTACTGCTTTTGCTGCCGTTTGGTATTACTCGCACCATTTTTACAGTTTATGTAGCTACATCGATTTTATCTCCAGTGCAGTATTTATTTTGTTACCTACTTGAAGACTATAAAAGTTTTAAGGGGGCGTGGCCAAGATGGCGGACTGACCGGACGTGTTTCCCGAGCTCTCCTGGAGTGTGATCCGCTCAATTCCCTGTACCAGCTAGCTGAGCCTGCCTGCGGAGATCTGAATGCCTTCTAAGGGCTCAGGGGGTCAGAGGAAGGGGAAAAAGTTAAAGTTCGCTCTGTGCCCGCCGGAAGAAATCTCCCCGCTGCCCTGTTCCCTACCTTCTCCTGCGCACCTCTCCAATATGGTGTCGCAGACGGACCACGAGGCGGATCCTGCTCCGGCTCCCCCTGGCATTCCGGAGGTGATGGCCGCAATTACTTCGTGCCAAACGGCACTTACCGCCAGCATTGAGAGGGTACAAATGGATGTCGGTCTCATTCGACAGGACTTAGATAAAATCCGTGCCCGAGTGTTGGAGACCGAACGCCGGGTGGGGGAGGTGGAGGACGCGGTCACGGGGCATGATGCTTCCATCCGGGCCTTACAATCCAAGGTCAAGGCCCTTGAATACCGCGCTGAGGACGTCGAGAACCGGAGCCGTAGGAATAACCTCCGGATCGTCGGCCTCCCGGAGGGGGTGGAGGGCCGCGCGCCTGCACGCTTCACTGAAGATCTTCTCCGTTCCCTGCTGCCGGCGGCCCAGCTCTCCCCATACTTTACGGTTGAGAAGGCACACCGTGTCCCTCCTAGACCCGGACCTGAAGGGGCCCCCCGCGCACCTTTATCCTGAGACTGCTGAACTTCCGGGACGAGCTGCTCCGTGCCTCCCGTGCTGCCGGGGACCTGCCCTACAGAAACGTGAAGCTCCTGATGTTTCCTGACTATACAGTGGAGACCCAGCGACAACGCCGTTCCTTCGATGTTGTTAAGGCTGCCCTGAGACGCAAGGGTTTCAAATACAGTATCCTTTTTCCGGCCAAGCTACGGGTGGTGGATGGGGAGACGATCCGATTTTTCACCACACCTAAGGATGCCTCAGCTTGGATCGAGGGCCTGCCTCCCTAGGTGGATTTCCGCGCTGATGCCCCCCAGGATGATGGGTTGTCTATATGGAATCTGCGGACCGGGTAAGGAGTGAGTGTTTATTCCTGGTTCCCTGCAGCTGCTTCCCCTGTACTGCAGCCCTCTGAAGCCCCTATGCGGAGCTGTGGGGAACATATCGACTGCCTATGCTGCACTCCTGCTCACTACTTCCCTGGGTTTTTAAGTTGCCTCAGGGCCCATGTTTGCTTCCTCACTTAACTAAGACTTTGATCTTCCTGCTTGGTGCTGATGGTTACAGTACCAGCTATTTGCAACAGACTCTTAAGAATGTGCCCCTGCCTGGTCAGGAGAAGGTCTATAACTTCATCCGTTACTGCATCACTCCAGAGACGCTGGGAAAAGATTTGTGCTACCTGCTCTCCTTGACCTCACGATCACTGGAGATGTTGTGCGGTTCCGCACTGGTTACACGACCCCAACTTTAAGTATTGGTTCTTAGACTATGGGTTTTTTTGGGACGTAAGTGCTCCTCACTGTTCAGAGGAGCATGGGGTGGGGGGAGTGGCAGTTGCCGCTGGGGTTTGGTTGGGTTTGTTTTATTTTACAATTACAGTTAGAGTTGGTCTTATGTCCAAGAAGTCTGTGGTTACTTCTTTGGTATGACACTGTGCTGCGGTTGCTGAGCTGTCCGGACCTTATGGACCCGGGATTGGGTAATTCCCCCCCCCCCCGGGTGCGTATACTCCGACAGAGTCCTTGATAATACTGGGTTTATTATGATTCCTTGTCCCCCTCATGGCTAAGTGCATGGTGGTTTCGTGGAATGTGAGGGGACTTAACTCTGCTGTCAAGCGCTCTTTGGTACTTATCTGAGGAAATTACACCCCCAGGTATGTATACTCCAGGAGACGCACCTTATGGGGTCTAGAGTCCCGAGTTTGAGGCGGGCATGGGTCGGTGCACACTATCATGCACCTTACTCCAACTACACCAGAGGCGTTAGTATCCTGGTGCACAGATCCCTGCCCTTTCGGCTCTTGGATGTGAAACTAGACCAGGGAGGCAGGTATGTACTTCTGCATGCCCTAATCTCGGACATTCCCTTTGTGTTGGTGGGGGTGTATTTGCCCCCCCCCCCCGGCCGACCTTGATGTTTTACATACGCTTATGCAACAGGTTACGTCATATAATGTTGATAATGTCCAAATCACTGGTGACTAATCTGGTCCCGTTTAGGGATCTGGACAGACTACACACCTCTGGTCCCCAGCAACACGGCCTGGCCAACTGGGCATCCACTTTCCATATGACGGATGTGTGGCGGCATTTCCATCCCTCTAGTAGGGAATACACCTGTCTCTCTAGCACCTATCGGACCATGTCCCGCATTGATCTGGCATTTGCCTCCTCCGCACTTCTACGGAGAGTGGTCAGTGCTGAGATCCTCTCGAGGGGTATCTCAGACCATGCTCCGCTAGCTGTTACGATCCGTCTCACTCAGGTAGAGGGTGTGAGGTTGTGGAGGCTGTCCAGGTACTGGATTATGGACCCTGAGATACAGGAAGAGATGCCGGAGGCACTCTGTACTTTCTGGATGAACAATGCTGATACAGTTAACCCCCTTGTAGAATGGGATGCTTTCAAGACCTGGCTCAGGGGAGACTATATGGCTCGGATAGTGGTACGTAAGCGGAAGTCTATGCAGTCTCAGAGATCTCGAGGACCAGGCAAGATTGCAAGAGGCGGCCTATGTTCATTCGCCTGACTCGGCGCACTATGTGCCCTGGCAAGATACCCTGAGGAACTTGTCCCTACTTAGAATAGACCTCACCAAAAAGTCCATGCTTGAGTGCTCCCAGAGAGTCTTTGAATATGGGGATAAGAACGGTCGGTTGCTGGCTTGGCTTGCCAGGGGGCAGCAGGCTGTGACCCATGTTGGAAGTTTGAGGGCGCAGGATGGTGGCTTGCTGACATCTCCTGCAGACATTGGTGCCAGATTCCTGGAGTATTATCAGGCCTTGTATTCCTCTAGTCAGTTATGACTACTCTGTGCTTCTCCACTACCTGGATCGGGTATCGCTCCCCTCTTTAGATGAAGAGAAAGCTAGGCAACTAGACGCGGATATTTCCCTGGAGGAGGTGCAGACGGCCCTGCATTCCATGCAGTCCGGGAAGACTCCCAGGCCGGATGGGATTCCAATCGAGTTCTATGCGACGTACAAAGCTTTTAGCTCCCAGATTTACATCGATGCTGCAGCAATTCTATACCCTTGGTTCCCTCCCTAGTTCTATGTCTGATGCTATAGTGGTGTTGGTGCCCAAGCCTGGTAAGGACCCGGAGTGTACCTCCTACAGGCCTATCTCCTTAATTAATGCTGACGCCAAGCTCCTCGCAAAAATTTTGGACATTAGACTTGGTAAGGTGATCGAGGACCTCATACATATTGATCAGACCGGGTTTATGCCGGGTAAGGGCACCGACATCAATATCCGTCGACTGTTCCTGAACCTGGCCACGTCCCATGACAACGGAGGTCATAGAGTCATAGCCTCTCTCGATGCCGAAAAGGCTTTCGATTCCGTTGAGTGGGAGTACCTCTGGGTGGTGCTAAGGCGGTTCGGTATTGGGCCTAGATTTCTGCAGTGGTTGGGTATGCTTTACAAATCCCCCAGAGCTAGGATCAGGGTGAATGATTTCCTGTCAGATTACTTTCTCCCCCTGTCTCCCAGTTTGTTCGCTCTGGCTCTGGAGCCCTTGGCAGTTTTGGTCAGGGACTCGAACCAGATAATTGGACTCAAGGTCGGCCCTCTGGGAGGAGAAAATAATTGCTCTATGCGGATGACACCCTCCTATATCTACATGATGGTGACTCCTCGCTAAATGCGGCCCTTGAGACCTTTGATGAATTTGGTAAGTTTTCGGGGATACGTATTAATTGGACTAAGTCTGTCTTGTTCGCTATAGATGTCGCGGCGGGTGGCATGGCTCCACAGACCACGCTACGATGGGTGGAGGTCTTCACCTATTTGGGCATTAGGGTCTCTAGGGACCTTAACTCCTTCCTCCGCCTCAATCTACTACCAGTATTTACCCGCCGCAAGGACCACTGCTCCCGTTGAACCAATCTACCACTCAACCTCTTGGGACGTATTAATGTTCTAAAGATGATATACTTACCTAGGTTTAATTATATCTTTTGGAACTGTCCAGTGTGGATCTCCCCCTCCCTTTTTAAGGATCTTGACGGTTGCATTGGCTCTTTTCTGTGGCGAGGCTCCTCTCCCCGCATGGCTAGATCGACCCTTCAGCTGCCCGTCAGCTGTGGGGGTCTGGCCCTCCCGAACCTGATGGTGTACTATTGGGCGGCTATATTGGTCACCGTGCGATGGTGGTTCGAGCAGTCCAGGGCCAATGCGGCTGTCTGCTTGGAGGCGGCGATTGTGGGATCTCTTACTGAACTTAGCAACCTGGTTAATAGGGGTGCTTCGGCGTACCCCTCTTTACCTGCTCCGTCTAGGACTACGCTGCGAGTGTGGGGGGTGGCTAGGCGTCGCTTCTTATCCCCCAATCAGTGGTCCCCCTTTACCCCGTTGTGGGGGAATCCCTCCCTTGCACATTTCCGATCCATTCCGGATCCGCAGTTGTGGGCCCGGTGTGGTATTAAGTGGATGAGGGATATTGTCTCCAACGGTTCCCTGCTCCCCTTCAGGGATCTGTCCAACCGGTTTGGTTTGCCGCCCTGCATGCTGTTTCGCTACTAATCAGTTGCGCCATGCATTTCAGGCCCAGTTCCCGACGCCTCCTAGCCTTCGGGCAGATGCAGTTGAGGATTTGCTGGCCCAGAGCTCCCTTGATAAGCCCCTCTCTACGCTATATCTCACAATTATCCGGAAGGCTTCTCCGCAGATAGACTCACTATGGGGGAAGTGGGTGGGAGATGTCCCGTCCCTAGACAGGGAGTCATGGGAGGAATGTTTTGAAGATAGCTACAAGTTGGTGATATCCTCTAGGGACAAGTTAATACAGGCCAAGTTTCTACATAGAGTGTACTTTACTCCTCAGAGACTGCATGGTATCTATCCGCAACGCTCTCCGAACTGCCCGCGATGCCGATCTGCTTCTGGTACATATATTCATATGTTTTGGTCCTGTCCCAGACTTGCGGAATATTGGTCCGCCATTTTCGAGTTCATTAACATACGTCTCCACTTAGATCTCCCAGTATCTGCGGAGTTAGCTCTACTGGGGATACAAGATGATGAACAGAGACCTTGCTACACTAAACTCCTGCTTTCAATGCTGCTTTTCTATGCAAAAAAATGTATTCTGTTAAAATGGACCTCTAGGGCGCCTCCTACAGTAGGGGCGTGGATGGATCTGGTCAATACTGTGTTGCCTTTATACAAACTTACATATATTAATAGAGGATGTCCTATGAAGTATGAACGTGTGTGGGACCCATGGACTGACCCCGTTTGACACTGTACTCCCTGATGTATCCCTTGATTGACTCTGTGCACTCCCCTCGCCCCCTTCTCTCCTCCCCCCCCGTCCCCTTCCTTCCTCCCCTGCCCCTCTTCCCACCCTCCCTCCCCCACCTCCCTACCTTCCCCCTCCCCTTCCTGCTCTCCTCCTCCCTCCATCCTCTCACCCTCTCTAATTGGAGATCGGTAATTCCTTTTGAGTATGATTCTTCTTCTTTACAAACATTTGAATTATTTGCTCTTGTAACCCTCAGCTTATCTCAGACGTTTATGTATAGTTATTCTGTACTTTGTCATGTACCATTGATTCATTAATAAAGACCAACCTTGTTAAAAAAAAAAAAAAAAAAGTTTTAATGCTATTCCCATCGAGCACTGCCTTTGTGTGTTTTTTGTATCCTGCTATCCATTTTTCCAGTGGTTGGTAGCTGCATTGGGAATCAGCCTGCAAGCAGATCAGCTAAAAGTAGTTGGATCTGTATGTGCGTTTATAATTAATCTAAATTAGTCGGTTAATCGATTAAAACAAAAAAAAATTTGATTACTCGAACAAGAAAATTGTAATCAGTAACAGCCCTAAAAAAAATCTATGCTTCTTCTACAGCGTGTTCTAAAGTCTGTTAGAAAAACATGACTGAGGCTCAACCTTTTTTAATGTGGAGTCCTAATTCTCTACGTAACATTTTCTGAGACTTTAGTTAGGATATATCTAAACTCAACAACTTAAAAAAGGAAAGGAAGAGGAAAGGAAGAGGAAAGGAAGAGGAAAGGAAGAGGAAAGGAAGAGGAAAGGAAGAGGAAAGGAAGAGGAAAGGAAGAGGAAAGAAAGAGGAAAGAAAGAGGAAAGAAAGAGGAAAGAAAGAGGAAAGGAAGAGGAAAGGAAGAGGAGAGAAGAAGAAGGAGAGAAGAAGAAGAGAAGAAGAAGGAGAGAAGAAGAAGAAGGAGAGAAGAAGAAGAAGGAGAGAAGAAGAAGAAGGAGAGAAGAAGAAGAAGGAGAGGAGAGGAAAGAGAAGAGAAGAGGAGAGGAGGAGAGGAAAGAGAAGAGAAGAGAAGAGGAGAGGAGAGGAGGAGTATGGCCAAAGTTTTTTTGGTCCTAGTTTTCCTATGGATTACAGGATTGCAGTACTTTCTGCACTGCTGTGACCTGTTTTCAGCCGATAGTGAGCTAAAGTTCACTGTCAGCAAGCATCAGCCGGTACAGGCTCTGGATCGATCCTGACTTTACAGTCAGGACCCACCCAGATGTATGGACCGGCAGCTTGCTCAGCCTTTTAGCGCTGGAGGGGCAGAGCAGAAAACCAGTGACTGGTAATCACTGCTCTCTGCTCAGAGCAAAGGGGAGAACTTAGCAATCAGATGTGTTTGAGTGCTCAGCTCTCAGCTCAGTGCAGAGGCGGCGGGGGACAGATGCAGTATAGGATTGATGCTGCATCCACCTAGGCGAGTATAAAAGTTTTTTTTTGTTTTTTTATACCTCATACTTATCTTTTAAAATCCCAAAAAGTTAAGATCGTTAGATGTGTTGGATAGATAGATAGATATTTTTTTTTTCACTCCATGTTCTCCTGCTCATCTGGCCAGTAACACACTTCCTGTCCAAAAGTGACAACACTCAGCCTAGGACAGGAAAGCATGTTAGCACTACAAAACACCTCCCTCCGTCCTCATTGCCATATCTTGCTATGACTGCTTAACATAATAACACGCAAGGTACATAGGGCAGCACTGAATTTCTAGTACCCATTCTTCTTCCACCCACTTCCTGCAAGCTCAGGGAATCAAGGGCCTGCCCCTGCCCTGCAGAAGAATGCTGCAAAAAGCACGATTCTCCCTAAAACCAATAGAATGAAAGACTGATCATAATATCTGTCATTACCAACAAATAAATACTGTTTTCCCATTTCTAGCCCTGACCCATGGTTCCTATGACATATCATGAAACAAACACTCAGATCTAAGCGAGCAGCTGACATTTGCATAATTAGTCAGACTTATTTGAATAGCTCAGCTAACATTGAAGCAGTGTCAAAATTTTGCACATACAAATTAGTTAGTCAAAACAGTCGCGTAAACACCTACTTCAAAATTCCATTTGGACCTGTGTAGGCTTCAATGGCATTCAAACTTGATGGCAACATAGTGATTATTCGGTCAGCCTTTTCAGCAACATCAGATGGCGATTCTACAATCTATGGGGGGGGGGGGGGAATAAAAGAAAGTCTTTAAATTAACAAAATTTGGAGTGGAATGATGCATGGTCATATGGATAAATAAAATTTACCTTTTAATGCTCACATTATAAAAACACACACACACACACACACACACACACAGATAACCATGTCTGGGATAGAAAAATGCACGGCCTTGTGAATAAATGTACACTTCCACAATCATTCAGGTAAAAGGAAGGAAACAGCTTTCAGTATGTAGAAAATGCAGCTACCATGAGCAGCCAAATACAAATTTCAGATTACTGTTACCAAGACTCCATTCACACTTGAGCGACTCCAAAGTTGTGCGACGTTCATTGCAACTTTGAATGGGTGCGACTTGGATGTGACTTTGGCTATTGACTTTTGCATTGATTACATTACAATGCGACTTGAGAGTTTAGTCCATGGCACTCAAGTCACATGAAAGTTGCAGCAAAGTAGCGTAGGAACCTTTTTAAAGTCACTGCGGCTTTAAGTCAAAGATTTAAATGGCTTCTACTGAAATACATGGGCTGTGACTTGTCATGCAACTTTATGTGTCCAAAGTCGCACAAGTGTGAATGAAGCCTTAGTTCATGGAAAGCTGAACTCCAGGCAAACGGATAAATACACAGTTTAAATAAATGGAAGCCATTGTACCCAATTTAAATGATTTCTATTTTGAACCAGCCAGTCTTGAGATTTTCACAGCTCTGCCAGACTGGAGAACAAGACTATAGACCTAAGATGGCAAAATAAGACGGCACTATACGGTTTAATAGTGGACTGGAAAGCCTCAGTAGATGAAACTAAATGGCAGTAATGCCTACTAGAGGTCGACCGATATGGGTTTTTCTCTGGCCGATGCTTAGATCTAGAAGCTGGGGCGGCCAATATATGATGCCGATTTTTGTGGCCAATATTTTAGGCCGATTTAAAAAAAAAAAAAAAAAACCCTCACCCACTCCTCCCTGCTTGCTCCTGTCACTCTACCTCTACCACACACTTGATGTCCTCGGTACAGATGGCAATGGCTTGGAACAGACAGATGGCACTGGCAGGTTTCACACTGAGCTGATAGTGTAATTTTGTGTGAAACTGATATGTAACAGAGGAGAGAGAGAGGAGCGGTCAAAATTGAGTTTGATGTCGGGGGTGGACGGGACCCAGCAGCTGTAAAAAAAAAAAAAAAAAAAAAAAACAGCCAATCACTGGGCTGCTTAAGGGGGCAGGGCCACATACATGTAGTGGCCCGCCCAGATCCCATTGGCTGGTGTTTGGTAGCTGCTGGGTCCTGCCAGGTCTCTCTCCCCCCCCTCTCTCTTCCCCCCCCTCTCTCTCTCCAAGCGCTGAGTGTCGAGAGGGGAGGAGGAACACTTGTGGGTGTTAAATATCGGCCTAATTTGGATAATAAATTGGCAGATTTATCAAAAATAGCCAAATATCGGCCAAAATATTGGTCGACCTCTAATCTAAACACATCAAATATACACCAGAGTGCATCTAACCGCATCAAAAATACACAAGAGTGCATCTAAACGCATCACATATACACCAGAGTGCATCTCCAAAGAAATGCTGGTAGGTTAATTGGCTCCTGTCTAAATTGTCCCCAGTATATGAATGGGAGTTAGGGACCTTAGATTGTAAGCTCCTTGAGGGTAGGGACTGATGTGAATGTACAAGGTATATGTAAAGCGCTGCATAAAATGACAGCACTATACAAGTACCTTAAATAATATTATTATTATTATTATTATTAATAATAATAATAATTAGCATCAAATATACACCAGAATGCATAAATTATACAGCAGAGAGCATTTAAACGCATAAAAAATACACCAGAGTGCATCTAAACGCATTTAAAAATATTGATGTGCAGGGAGGATAAGGCTCCATTCACAGTGTTATCATAGGAATACACATTATTTCAGCCATGGGACTGTAAGGGTTAAATCTCACTCACAACAACATGTTCTTAAAGGGGCCATCTCCCTATTAGATCCGTATACTGAGCCTACAGGCTGAATTCACAAAGGTCACAAAACAAGGATGAGGCTTAAGAAAAATTGACAGCCATTTAAAAAAAAAGGTTTTAAAAAAAAAAAAAAAAAAAAAAAAAAAGGGGGAGGTCACCTGGAGCTGCACTGTGAGCCAATATAAAAAAAAAGAGGCGTAGGGAAGGCTGGCAGCAGAAGCTGACCAGTGAAGACGTGCTTTTTATCTCTTCTGAGATTTTTCTTGCGATTTAATCGGATTTGACTTCATGCGATTAAATTTCATTGCGATTTCTATTCTGCTACATTTAAAGCGTGTTTCTTTATTCTTAATAATGAACCGATTTAAATGTAATCAGCTTTTTTTCTCTGAAAAACACCAAAGAGAAACCCAGCAAACGAAGGGCAGCTATGGGAGGAGGTATCAGTGATCAGCCTGCAGATACCCCAATGAAGAAGCGCCCCAAAATAAAGAGGACCAAGGCATTTATGCGCGGCTGCTTCAGAGCCGTTGTTGGATGCTTCGGTTCCGGCTGTAAAGCCAATGGACATCACCGGGATACCGAGATTGGCAAGTACTATGGATACTGATAGATACAAAAAATACTCTGGATAAGTCACCTACACTCATAGATCAAAAAGGCACCTCCATCCCAAAATTATTTGTTTTCAAATAGTTTTTTTTTTTAGAACAGAAGAGGATTTTAATGGTGCCAAAAACACACAAAAAGATACTTTGTTATAAAAAAACATTGTTTTGGAGTCCAAAGTTTTAAAAGAAAGGGGCGGGGGGGTTGGACAATGAATCTTGTTGATATTTCATAAAAACAATTCAATGCACATGTACAATATACACATAAAGGAGCTACTATTTTTTTAGTGTGTTTTGGCACCATTAACCTCTTCACTACCAGGAACTTTCACCCCCTTCCTTCCCAGACCAATTTTCATCTTTCCGTGCTCTCACACTTTTAATGAGAATTGCACGGTCATGTTACACTGTACCCGAATTAAATTTTTTGTTTTGCTCACACAAATAGCTTTCTTTTGGTGGCATTTATTTACCACTTGTTTAATATTTTGCGATACAAGCGGAAAAAAAAAAAAAAAAAGAAGAAGAGCGAAAATGTGAGGAAAAATAGGATTTTTTACTCACCGTAAAATACTTTTCTCTGAGTCCATGGACCGACACAGCTTCTCTATTGACAAAGTGGGTATTATCCGTTAATTAGGAGTGACTAGGCAGAAAACTTGTAAAAAAAAATAATAAAAAAATAAGTGTTGCATCACACTTTCTACAGTACCGCCCAGGGGGCGGACCCTCTCCTCTGGGTATATCCCCTCAGTCTGCATCTCGCAGATCAGTTCGTCAAAAAGCAGTACAAACTTAAAAGGAGGGGTGGGTGCTGTGTCGGTCCATGGACTCAGAGAAAAGGATTTTACGGTGAGTAAAAAAATCCTATTTACTCTTTCGTCCATGGACCGACACAGCTTCTCTATTGACAAAGTGGGACGTCCCAAAGCAGTGTCAGAGAAAAAACGAGGGGTAGTAACAGCATAAAAATAAACTTCACCCCAAACACAAAACAGCACTCCAACGGAGGAGTTGCAACTCTAAACAGCCACTTGCAAAACCTTGCGGCCGAAAGAGGCATCCGAAGATGCACATACATCAACTTTGTAGAATTTTGTGAAAGTGTGAGCGGATGACCAAGTCGCCGCTTTACATAATTGGGAAACAGACGCTTGATGTCGGAAAGCCCAAGAGGCACCTATTGCCCTAGTCGAATGCGCCATGACCGGAAAGGGGGGAGCTTGACCCTTTAAGGCGTAAGCCTGGATTACTATCTGTCGGATCCACCTAGAGATGGTGGCCGACGAGACTGCTTGGCACTTCTTGGGACCAGCCACCGAAACAAACAGTGAGTCTGACTTCCGAAACAGGGAAGTAGCAGATAGGTATACTCTCAAAGCTCGGACAACATCCAAGGAATGCAACGTCGACTCCTTAGGATTCGACGGATGAGGACAAAGGATGGAAGTACAATGTCCTCGTTGAGATGAAAAGCCGAAACGACCTTCGAAAGAAAGGAAGGAAGGAAGGCTGCGGCCGCAGCACCACCTTATCCTTGTGGAAAATCAAATAGGGAGCCTTGCAGGACAAGGCTGCCAGCTCAGAGAATCGTCTAACTGACGTAACAGCCACCAAAAAGACCACTCTGAGAAAGTGTCAACAGGGGAATATATCTCTAATATTCTCAAACGGTGCCTTCTGAAGCACCGAGAGGACCAGGTTCAAGTCCCACGGAGGTAGCGGGGGACGGACCGGAGGAGCCACATGTCGAACCCCCTGCACAAATGTACTCATGAGAGAGTGAGCCGCCAGGGGTCGCTGAAAAAAAGAGCAAGCCTTTGGTCCACCCCATGCTGTAAAAAACAGCAGGATTCTGGAAACCAAATAAGTACAAGGATGCCATTTCATTTCCTCACACATGGAGATGTAGGCCTTCCAAGTGCGGTGATAGACCTTCCTAGAGGACGGTTTCCGAGCACTTCTCATAGTAGAGATTACTGAATCTGACAGGCCCCGGTCTCTCAGTACCTGGTTCTCAACAGCCATGCCGTTAAAGCCAGTGACCGTAAAGCAGGATGGAGTATGGGACCTTGCGATAGCAGGTCCTTCCGTAGTGGTAGGCGCCAGGGGACGTCTGCTACCAGACGTACTAGATCAGCGTACCAAGGACGCTGAGGCCAATCTGGAGCGATTAGGATCATTGGAATGCCCTCTGCCTCCACTCTGCGGAGCAGAAGAGGAAGAAGCCTCAAGGGAGTGAAGGCATAGATTAGCCGATACTGACCCCACGATGCCACCAACACGTCCGTTGCGTCTGCCCATGGGTCTCTTGACCGGGCCACAAACCTCAATACCTTCCGATTGAGTCGGGAAGCCAGAGGATCCACGTCTGGTGTGCCCCATCTTTGGCAGAGGAGTTGGAACACCTCCGGGTGTAAGGACCATTCTCCCTGATCCAGCATCTGGTGGCTCAGGTAGTCCGCCTGCCAGTTTTCCACACCCGGAATGTACACGGCCGACAGTGCCGGTACGTTCTTCTCTGCCCACTTCAGGATGCGAGCGACCTCCGATGCTGCAGCTGAGCTTCTTGTTCCTCCTTGATGATTGACATATGCCACTGCTGTGGCGTTATCTGACTGGATCCTGACTGGATGCCCTTGCAGCCTCTGAGACCATTTGAATAGGCACAGCCTGATCGCCCGGATTTCCAGGACATTGATCGGCAGGAGGGCTTCCTCTGGGGTCCAGCGACCTTGCGCCGACTGAACACCCCAGACTCCCCCCCCCCCCCCAACCTGTAAGGCTGGCGTCCGTCGTGATCACTATCCAGTAAACCGGAAGAAATTACTTCCCCGGCCATTAGAGCCGGTGCCGTCAGCCACCATACCAGGGATCTCTTGACTAGGTGGCTCACTCGGATTTGATAATCCAGAGATGATGGACATCTGTTCCATCTGGACAGAACTTCCTTCTGTAACACTCGAGTGTGGTATTGAGCATATGGGACCACCTCGAAGGAGGCTAAAATGAGGCCCAACACTCACATGCAAAAACTGAGTTACGACCAATTCCTGGAAGTCAGCTGCCGTACTGCAGCCCGGAGGGTCTGCAACTTCTCCACAGGGAGGAATACCTTTGCCTCTGGGAGGAATCCAGAATCAACCCCAGGTACACTAGGCATTGAGTGGGCACCAATAATGACTTTTGCGTGTTTAGTATCCAACCACAGTCTCAAAGAGTCTGACAGGTAATGGACACGCTTACCTCGAATTCTGAGCTTGAAGGGGCCTTCAGCAGTAGCCCATGATAGCGATACCCCGCTGTCTTAGAAGTGCCAGAATCGGAGCGAGCACCTTGGTGAACGTCCTGGGTGCTGAGGCAAGACCAAACGGGAGGGCCACAAACTGGTAGTGGCTCTTCCCGATAGCAAATCGCAGAAACCTATGGGGACATGCAGGTATGCGTCCTTGATGTCCAAGGAGGCCAGAAAGTCCCTCGGATGGAGAGCCGTGACTACAGATCGAACTGACTCCATCTGAAATCTTTGTACCTTCACAAAGCAATTGAGGGCTCTGAGATCCAAGATTGGACGAACCCCCTCCTTCGGCACAATGAATAGATTTGAGTAAAAACCCTGACCCCGTTCCTGTTCTGGAACAACTACCCCGCGTTCCAGTAGACCCTGGACCGCCCCATACAGGGCCTCCCGATGGGTCGGTAGTAGCTGGAGATTGGAGGTGACGAATCTGTCCGGTGGACAAGATAGAAATTCTATCTTGTAGCCTGAGGAGATTACTTTGCAAACCCACCTGTCGGAGACTAGAGCTGTCCACTGAGTCGCGAATTTGCGAAGACGTCCCCCCACCCGAGAGCTGGGTGGGGGCGGACCTTCATGCGGACGCAGATTTGTCCGCAGGCTTGTTGGGTCTGCGGGACCAAGGACGCTCTTGTCCTTGGGCAGGCGCCTTGTCGGCCTGGGGTCTTTTCCCTGTCGCCCTAGGGGGGACGGAAAAAAAACGCTTGCGTGCAGTAAAGGAGGGCCCTTGCCCTTGGCGTGGCCCCTTACCCTTGCTAGTTTGGGGAAGCAAAGTGCTTTTACCTCCTATGGCATCCTTGATGATGTCATCCAGAGAAGCCCCAAAAAGTCTGTCGCCCTTAAAAAGGCAGATCCAACAGGGCTTTCTTGGAAGTCTGGTCCGCAGACCAGCCCTTTAGCCAGATCAGGCGGCGTATTGCTACTGCATAAACCAAAGCTTTTGACAGCAGGGGAATAGTATCCATGTCTGACTCGCAGACAAACTTAAGGCCCTGGACCAACTGGTCGGCCAAAGTTATCTCATCAGGAGGAGCATCTCGCTCCTTTAACCCCTGGAGTAGAAATTTTGCCCATTCAGTAAGTGTCTGAGACACTAGGGCCCCCGCCAATGCCGGGCGTACTGCCGAGCCTACCACTGAGTATAGGTAGCGAACGAGTGCTTCAGCCTTCTTATCCACAGGGTCCTTGAAAACAGGAGCCCCTTCTACTGGAATAGTGGTAGCTATTAAGTCTGGACACCGGAGGGTCCACTATAGGGGGAGAGGTCCATATCTTCAGAAAACTCTCCTCAAAGGGGTACCGTACCACAAACCTCTTTGGGGCTGTAAAGACCCTCAGTGGGTTCTCCCATTCCTTGTATAAGAGTTTGTCAAAATAAGACACACAAGGGAACACCTTAGCAGTGCGGGCAGGTTTAGGAAACCCAAAGGGGACCGGAGTCTCTGCTGCTTCTGCAGTATTTTCCAACTTTAGCGTATCCCGCACTGCAGTAATAAGGTCAGATACCAAAGCCGTCTCACGTACTGACCTGGAGTCACCCTCACTGTCCGATCGGTCACGGTCTGCAGTCTCTTATGCGTCAGAATCTGGGCCATGAGCCGTAGCTGGACCTGGTTCTGCATCAGAATTATCCCCAGAAGATTGCAGGGGATGGGGGCGTTTATTACCCCCTGTATTCCCGTGTGCTGCTTCCACCCTGGCAGCAAACGCCTCTAGGATTGCCGACATATCGTCCATAGACACCTCAGGGGCACCAACTGCGAAATCTGGTGTTTCAGAGGAGAAGACATCTGGCTCAGATGCCATGCTGACCACACGCTGACACCCACAGGGCTCCAGGCAAGATATCAATAGGCCACCCTCCTGCGCTGCAGAGATGCTGGGTCACCCAGAGGACTCACCACCCTGGGACGGTACTGCTATGCTGCCATGTGCTGCGCCTGTTATGCTGTCCCACTGCTGCTGTGTCAGTCTGCTTCTTTTATCAGCACTTCCTGTGTGAATTTTCGCGCCAGTGTAATGCACCCTAGAGGCCGGAGACTCTCGCAAAATGGCCGCCAAAACGTCTGTATGGAAGATAATGTGAGCTGTAAGAAAATGGCTGCCGAGCCGAAGATAGAGGCCAAAGCAGCCGTAGACCACAAAAAGATGGCCGCCGAACAGCAATATATATATACAGCGTGGATCATTACAAATATGGCCGATCAGTCGATAGAGGCCAGTGGGTGTGGAACTACAAGAAAATGGCGCCAAAACCACAGGAAGATGGCCGTCACTAGAGGCCGAACCCGGCATGGACCACCACAAAATGGCCGCCAACAGCATGGAGGAAGCACATACAGGTAAGCAGAAATTACATTTCTTTTAAATGTTAGTTGCAGCCAGCCCCGCTCCAGTGGAACCCCCTAGGTGACCCCCAGCACCCAGCAACCTTTAGCTAGAAGCCCAGGGAGGAGGGAAAGGCAGGGAGAGAGGGAAGAAAGGGGCCACAACCACTTACTTGGTCTCTCCAGGAATGTCCAGCCAAATCACCCAGCCGAGGCAGGGGAGTTTACTTACCTATCCTGCATATATTATGCTGGAGGACATTCCAAACAGATCATCGTACGCGCACGGAAGGTGACTGTTGGCCAGGCATGCTTTGATTGGACCCAAGGGGACGATCATATGTATGCCCTGGAGCACGACGCTCACCGGCCAGGCTGCTGCGACTCGGCCGTAAGGTCAGCCGAAGCTGAGCGGTCCGATGCAGGCCCTGGAGCGTAGGCTCACCGGCCACCCGTGGAGCGACGGGCATGTCGTGGAAAACCCAGCGCGTAGCTAGGGTCGGCACACGCTCGATGGCCGAAACTGGGGAGACTACAAGGATCGAGGATCTAGCCTGTCACCCAGTCGGCAATTGATCGAAGATCGCAGGAAACAAAAATAAAAAATGCAGCAAAAAAAATATATTTTTCCCCCGGACCAATGGGCCCGAAGGGAGCCATGTCCTACTCCTTGCTAGACAGAAAAAAACTGGTCTGCGAGATGCAAACTGAGGGGATATACCCAGAGGGTCCGCCCCCTGGGCGGTACTGTAGAAGGTGTGATGCAACACTTTTTACAAGTTTTCTGCCTAGTCACTCCTAATTAACGGATAATACCCACTTTGTCAATAGAGAAGCTGTGTCGGTCCATGGACGAAAGAGTAAACTATATTTTCTACTTTGTTTTAAAAGAAATCCAGTAAAAATCAAATTTAGGCCAAAATGTATTCTGCTACATGTCTTTGGTAAAATAAAAATTCCCGTTAAGTGTATATGAATTGGTTTTTGTGATCACGGACATGTGTGCAGATGATTTTCCTGTGACATATCATGTTTTTAGTAAGTGGGGACATGTGTAAAAAGCAGTTCACACTCGCTGATCACTGGCCGGCTGCTACGATCCGCTCTCCTCACTGACAACTTCCGTGTGAGCCAATCGCCTAGCAACCGGCTCTCTATTTACATCACATGATGGCTTTGATTGGACACAGCCATCATGTGATCAAAGAGCAAATCACAGAGCCCTCCTGCCAATCTGAGATGCGCCTTGTCCGGGGGGGGGGGGGTGGTTAAAATACCCTTCTGTTCTAAAATGCTTTGAAAACTATTTATAGATGCAAAATAACTGGGGGGGGGGGGGGTTAAAATCCCCTTCTGTTCTAAAATGCTTTGAAAACTATTTATAGATGCAAAATAACTGAAATCCTTTCATTGGATCCTTCTTTCCCATTGATGAGGGGGGTCACCCCTCCCATATGTACACATGGATAGGGATGGCCATTGATGAGGGGGTCACCCCCCCATATGTACATATATAAAGGGATGGACATTGCTGGCTTTTGTCCTGTAAACAGCAATTTGCTGATTTATAAAGCAAATAGTAATTCTTGGTGCCGCATACAGGGAGCCAATTCCACACTCCTCTCCCACCTGACAGCTGCCAACCAATGAGTTTTTTTTAAACAAGCTTTGCACTCCCCTTATTACAGGATGGGATTAATGTCTTCAGGGTGCAGGTGGCATAATCTGCAGTGCTGCATTCCCCAACAATTACAATTCCGGCCTGTCCGCGATTGGTCGATATAGAAGAGGCCAGAGCTTACATTTAATTATTTGGAACTGCGGTGCAGAAGATCACTTTGTATGCACCCCACAGGCATTAAATAGACCCTTTATGCCCCCCTGCTGTACAAGTAAGTTGCTGCAGGGCTGTGCTGTAAAGCAGCTCCCACAGACAGTAACTATTTCATAATTATCCTTGAAATCTGCCTTAAATCCCGCCCACACTTGGCGATTTGAAATGGCCGGCAGAAGTGCTGTGATCCTGCCTGCGATTCCAAATCATGGGAAAATGTGAAGCAAGCATTCGGATTATTCTTAATGGCACCCCAAACATGGCAAGATCTTGTCCTGATTTTCACATGACAGAATCGCATGGCAATCGATCCAAAACGTGCAGGGGACCATTTTTTCACTTTGGGGTGTGGCGGAGTAATCTGCAATGCAGCGGTTCCCAGCCTCTTCCATATAAATCCACTACAACAATTTGAGGGATTACAATAAAAAAAGAGGCCGGGTGTTTAATAAGAAACAGAAGCACTGCAGATTACTCCACTGCACCCGGAAGTGAAGAATCAGTCCCCTTTCTGACTCCATTCATTTTAGTGGGTCGGTAGAACTGCCAGTCAACCAGAATTTTTATATGAAGGCCAACATTAGTCCCTGTCATGTTGGGTTTATTGTACCCGATACTGGAATGTTGAACTTTTCCCTCTATAAATTTGATGTTGTAAAAATTTTTTTATATGAAATGTAGGTGAAGGTGCTAAATCGGATTCGTCCTTTTAATTGCAGACGTACGCGGTATTTACTGCAGACACAGCTCACAAGGCAAGTCTGCCCCAGTGAGAAAGACAGAATGCGACATTCACACGGAGGCTCCACCAGCATGCAACGTTCACACGGAGGCTCCACCAGCACGCAACGTTCACACGGAGGCTCCACCAGCACGCAACGTTCACACGGAGGCTCCACCAGCATGTGACATTCATGCTGAGACACCAGCACAATGTGCCGCTTATGTTGAGAACCCACCAAAATACCAAGGCAGCCATAGGAATATCTCATCCCATGGAGATGAGGGCAAGCTTACACAACAGGATAGCCAGATCCTGGTGGTAGGGTGGGGGGATTCAGTTATTAGAGGGACAGAGAGGGCAATTTGTCAGAGTGAGCACAAATCGACAAACAGTATATTGTTTCCCGGATGCACGGGTTCGGGACATTGCAGATCGGATGGACAGATTGTTAGATGGGGCTGGGGAGGACCCAGCTGTCATAGTACATATTGGCACCAACGACAACATTAGAAGAAAATGGAATGCCCTACTAAATGATGGATTTCAGGGACTTGGAGGTCCTTTTCGTCAATATAGCTCCTAAGGTAGTATTTTCAGAAATACTGCCTGTACAGCGAGCCACACCAAGGAGGCAGCAGGAGCTTAGGGAGCTTATCAAGTGGCTGAAGAACTGGTGCAGGAAGGAGGGGGTTTGGCTTCATGGAGACCTGGACTGACTTTTCAATTGGTTACTTACTCTACAGCAAGGATGGATTGCACTTAAATGAGCAGGGTGCAGCTCTGTTGGGAAAGAAAATAACCAAAAAGTTGAAGAGTACACTACATCATCACTCTGTTGAAAGATTCTCATTTCGTCCCCAAGAGAGCAATGACGCCAGCTCTCTTCACCAACAGGAGTGCCTCAGTATCTTTTCTGCATAGCCCAAGTTTTGTGTGTTGGGGATAGAGTGTTACGGAAAATCTACCCTCAGGAAGTACCCTCCCCAATACAATACTAGAACCCAAAAATGTCCATTATAATCACCTGTAAAAAAGTGCCTGAGATGTTGGTGGTAAACAGCCTGCCAGGCCCAGGGGGGAACCGAACCAAGTCCTTCAAAAAGCTACCTCATATCCAGGAGTGTAAAATATAGACATTAAGATTTAAGGTTCATCAAAAAGATCACATTCTAAAAAGGGAAAGGTAGAACAAAGGGGGAGGGAAAGGGGGAAAGAGGGAAGAGGTGAGGAAGAGGTTGGAGGAAAGAAGGGGGTGAGGGTTGGGGGGAACCCCCACACCCCTTCCTTTAGAAGAGAGCGCAAGAGAGAGAGGGAGAGCGAGAGAGAGCCAAAATTTAGCTTGACGTCGGGGGTGGGCGGGAACCAGCAGCTAACACTAGCCAATGATTGGGCCACTTAAGGGGTGGGGCCACATACACGTAGCGGCCCGCCCAGATCCCATCGGCTGGCGATTTGACAGCTGCTGGGTCCTCTCTCTCCCTCTCCATTTCACACACTCAGCGGCTCTGGCAAGCATCAAGCGCCGCCGCTTGAGGAACACTTGTGGGTGCCGTCAGTGTTAAATATCAGCCTAATTTGGATAATAATTGCCCGATGCCGATTTATCAAAAATGGCCAAGCATCGGCAGACCTCTAATGCCTACCAGCTAACAACACCCTTTAACCACTATATCACCGAGCCCATTTCTGAGATTTGGTGTTTACATGTTAAAAAAAAAAAATTTTTGCTAGAAAATTAGAGAACACACACACACACACACACACACACACACTTTTTTTTTTCTAACACCCTAGAGAATAAAATGGCGGTTGTTGCAATACTTTGTCACACCGTATTTGAGCAGCGCTCTTTCAACAGTAAAGTTAACCCAATTTTTTTTTTTTTATATTGAGAAAGAATGTTACGCTGAGTAAATTGATACCCCAACATGTCACGCTTCAAAATTGCGCCCGCTCGTGGAATGGTGACAAACTTTTGACCTTTTTTTTCACCGTCCTTTAACCACTTGAGGCCCAGAGGACGTCATATGACGTCCTGGGCTTTGTGGGGCTATATCTGAATGATGCTTGCAGCTACAGGCATCATTCAGATATCAGCATTTTCAGCCGGCGATTCCCTACACCATAGGAATGATCATAGCGGCTGTTGCGCCGCTTGATCGTTCCTACGGGCGACGAAATGGGACGTCCCCCACCCTCCGGTGCGTCTACCGACTCACCTGTGCGATCGGTGAGTCGGTGACAGGATCCGTCGGCCCCGGATGCTGATCATAGAGATTTCCGGCAGACCAGATGGTAGCTGGAGTTTCTATGATCGTCGGAGGCCGGGCGCGGTGTAATGACATCACACCCGGCCTCTGCATTCAAAAAAAAACGGCGCCACCTCGGCTGGGAAGCAGTGATTTTTTTTTAGGTTTCCCAGCCTAGAGGAGAGATGTGGGGTCTTATTGACCCCATATCTCACTGTAAAGAGGTCCTGTCATGCATATTCCTATTACAAGGGATGTTTAATTTTTTTTAAAAGTGTCAAATAAAAAAAAATTAATAAAAATGAAGTAAAATTAACAATAGTAAAAAAAATATATATAAGTCCCGCCCACATATAAAAAGTGTGTTCAAACCACACATGTGAGGTGTCGCCGCAAGCGTTAGAGCGAGAGCAATAATTTTAGTCCTAGACCTCCTCTGTAACTCAAAACATGTAACCAGGAAAAAAAAAAAAAAAAAAATGTAAAGCGTCGCCTATGGGGATTGTTAGGTACCGAAGTTTGGCGTCATTCCACGAGCGTGTGCAATTTTGAAGCGTGACATGTTGGGTATCTATTTACTCGGCGTAACTTAGTCTTTCACATTATGCAAAAAAATTGGGCTAACTTTACGGGTTTTTTTTGTTTTTTTTAAAGCATGAAACTTTTTTTTTTGGAAAAAAAAACCAAACGCGTCTGAAAAATTGCTGCGCAAATACCGTGCGAGATAAAAAGTTGCAATGACCGCCATTGTATTCTCTAGGTGTTAAAAAAACATATATAGTGTTTAGGGGTTCTATGTAATTTTCTAGCAAAAAAAAAAATTATGATTTTTACATGTAGAAACGAAGGGTCAGAATTGGCCTTGGTCTGAAGTGGTTAAAAAAATAAATAAAAATTGTGTCACTTTTATTCCTATTACAAGGAATGTAAAACATCCCTTGTAATAGAAAAAAAGCATGACAGGTCCTCTTAAATATGAGATCTGGGGTCCAAAAGACCTCAGATCTCATATTTAAACTAAAATGCAATAAAAAATAAAATGTCCCTTTAAGAGTTATGGGCGGAAGTGATGTTTTGACGTCGCTTCCGCCCTGCAATGACTTGGAGACGGGCGGGGGCCATCTTCCCCTCACTCGTCTCCATGTCAGGCTAGGGACAGGTCCAAATCGCCTCCGCCGTTACAGACGACCACAGTAAGCGGCGGAGGGCACCGGAGCGCGGAAGGGGGCCCCTTTCTCGCCACCGATAAAAGTGATCTTGCGGCGAATCCGCCACAGAGACCACTTTTATCTGAAAGAGAACCGCCGGCTCTTGAAGAGGATACCGGGGGGGGGGGGGGGGGGGGGTTATGTTAGCAAGCTACTACCATAACAACGGTATTCCTTTTCAAAGACAGGACGTTTATAGTCATGCGGCAGGAAGCAAGTTGTTAAATCGATAAAAGAAAAAAGAAAAAAAAAGGCACTTGGTGTGAATTATATAATACCCAAATTAAAAAGGTATTTCTAATATATCATATGATACCCAATAATATTCCACCTCTGTGATGTTAGATGAAATATAACAATGTGCCTAATGCCCCTAACATTATTATCGAATGAATGCCTTCACGTTATGTAAAACACTATGTCATATATAAATTAAGCAAAAAAAATTCCAAATGGCATCTTGGAATTATTGGTCAAATAATGCACCACTTCGCCCAGAAAATGATTGCAATTACAAATGTTTAGGAATTCTCATGTTTGTTTATTTTGGTATGACACAAAAAAAAAAAAAAAAAAAGAAGTGGAGAAACAATAAGCCAAAATCTGGACACATTCCACGCAAAACTCCAAAAGAATGGACTGGACCAAAATTATTGGCACCCTGAAATTAATATTTGGTAGCAAGCCCCTTGGAATAACCAATTGAAATCAATCGCTTTCTGTAACCATCAATGAGTTTCTTACACCTCTCTACTGGAATCTCAGACCACTCTTCCCTTAGCTAGCTGCTCCAGGTCTCCAAGATTGAATGGGTTATTTTCCCCAATTGCTGTTTTGAGATCTCTCCACGGGTGCTATATGGGGTTTCGATCTGGGCCCATTGCTGGTCAGGTCAGTACTATCCAAAGCTTTATCTTAAACCATTTCTGGGAGTTTTTTGATGTGTGCTGTGCTGTGCAAGTTCAATTTACAGATTTTTCTGTAAAGGTGAACTTGCCCTTTAAAATCTCTGGAGACGGACTTGTAACCTTGAGATTATCCATGCTTTTCCACAATTTTTATTCTCAAATCCTTTAAAAAATTCATTGCTGCTCTTCCTCTTCTCCATGCTCCGTGCGGCACACAACAGAAAGGTTAAGTACCAGTAAATCTTTTACCATTGTAACTGGTTTCCGGGGTGATTTTTTTACTGTCAGCACCTGTTAATTGATACAAGCAAGTTTATTACAAACTACAGGAGCATCACAAACTTGAAATGCAGTTATTTCTTAAAATTTTGAGAAGGTGACAATTTTGTCCAGCCCATGTTTGGAGTTTTGCGTGGAGCGTGTCAGATTTGGCTGTGTCATAACAATACAAAACAAAAGAAATAAACATGAGAATGCCTAAACATTTGTAAATGCAACAATTTTCTGGGAAAAGTGGTGCATTATCTTACAGAAATGCCGGGGTGCCAAAATTTTTGGCTAGGACTGTATATTAGGTATTCCTCATGCACACCAGACATACAGATTTCATAAATATTTGCCCAAGATTTCCATTTGTCTGTGATTTAACGCAGCTATTTTCTTCACCCTTCAAGTTTTTAAATTTCTAGGGCAAACTTTTTTTTTTTTTTCATAACTGGACAACATTATAAATCCACACAAGTAGCTTTTATTACTTTCAAAGCTAAATGTAAAACAAGCTGAAGCTAGAAGTTGATTGGTTGCTATGCTCAGCACTGCAGGGTGTTAAAAAATGCTTCTCAACGTCACAAAAAAAAAAAAAAAAAAACAACTTTTAGCACTTTCATTTTTTATTTCTTTTTTTGAGGGGTGGGGGGTATATTCTTTGATTTTGACAGGTACCCATTCCCACTTACAGTCAGATCACCATGGCTATCAGAGTGGAAGTTAGTCTGCCCCTCTCCCCAGTCTTCTGGGACATGTCACAGAAAGCTGCGGGACGAGTCACAAAGCGCAGCGAGACTCACGTATGCGCAGTGGGAAGCTGCAAGCAGTCACATCCAGCTTCCCAAAGCAAAACATGCCGGCGCCGATCTTTGGACAGGTAAGTGTCCTATTATTAAAAGTCAGCAGCTGGTGGGAGGGGCTGGCTCCGTGTATGGCTGCTTGAGCTGTGAGCCCCACTCCAGCCTCATACAACGGTGCCCATTACAGCCCGCACGGTGAACGGATTTTCACGAAAATTTCTAGGCAGACTCCTGAGGGGTCCGGGCACATTCCTGGCTATTTTTTATTACATTAAAGGGCCCAAAAGCTGCAATTCGTCCCGGTAATCGCAGCCGAAAATACAAGATGGCCGCCACAGCACAGCCTACTGTGTCAGGTACCATTCTCCTCACAGACCTCAGACAAAATATCTCCTCAGAGGGTCTGCCCATTTCCTCAGAACTTAAAGCAGGACTACTACAGACACCTAATACCTCCTCAGCCACTGGGGAACCTCTTATTTTTTTCACAAAGCCCGACAGTATCCATTCTTCCACAGGACACATTATTGCCTCTCATCCCAGCCCTATTACCTCAGAAATTATTCCAAGAGACCAGGCATTTCAGATGGCAGACCTGTTCCAAAAATTTTCTGAACTCCTGGACAGGGGTTTAGCTCAAACTGCAGCCAAAATAACTAGTGATTTAAAAGCCGACTTCCACAATCTAGGAACAAGAATAGACTATTGAATACAAATTGGAAGAAACAGTGGCTTCCACTAACCAAACTGCTAAAATTGTATCCTCGGTACAAGAACAACTGGATTATGCCAATTCAAGAATCTATGACCTCGAGAACAGGTCACGCAGGTATAATCTCAGAATCAGAGGATTACCTGAATCTGTGCTGGATGTCACACTAGCAGTACAAAACCTGATTAAATCTCTTCTACCTAATATCCCCCAGCAGCGCCTTGAGCTGGATAGGGCTCACAGAGCTTTGGGTCCTCCTAGAAAGGATGGAAAGCCAAGAGATATCATTGCTAAACCCCATTTCTTCTCAGTAAAAGAAGAGGTCATGAAACAAGCTAGAATAACCCCTCAAATACTATGTCAAGGACACCCAATTCAACTTTTTGCTGATTTATCTCCTTCTACAATGCAACGCAGAAGAGCACTTAAACCCCTGCTACTGATCTTGTCTCAGAAAGGCATTAAATACAGATGGGCCTTTCCCTTTGCGGTGAAATTCTCTGAAAATGGTAGACCTTACTCCTTCTCAAGTTATAAAATGCAGCGCTAGCGAATATAAATGTGCTCAATACAAACGTATGTGTGAATGTCAACCATCTAAACCTTTCGGGATGATGGTACACACTATTAGTGAAAAGATTATGCACCAATGATTGGTGTCACCAGAAATGCAGTGGGTGTAATACTAAATGTTACCACTAAAAAGTGATCAACTAAGTAAAACCAGAAAATATACTGTGCAAAACATTAAATGAACTGAACAACCAGGCAAATAGCTCTAGGAGTAATTCACAGTACTACAGATGGTTTTCAACATCAAATAAATAATGTCCCATTTGCAACAGTGGTTGTAATATAGAAGGAAGGGGAAAAAAAAAAAAATGCTTTAAAATAAAATAAAAGTCACCCAACATCCAACTTCTAGGACCAATAATGTTCGGTGAAATTCAACAGTTGGCTCAATAGCAGCAGAGATCAGAGGACCATGTGGGGAATAAAAAGAAAAAGCAACTTGTGAAGTACCGCTTAGGAACAGATTAACAATACGCTGTTATTGGGAAAACTCACAAACTCCTTGATGATGCCCTGGAGGAGGGGCGAAATGCATTGACAAATTTCCGGTCAACACTAAGAACCAGTGACGCTGCTTCCGGTTCTTGTGGAACGCACGCCGTTGTGAACCCGGAACACACTGACGCTCGGTTATCATTGAAGGCTTGTGAGTTTTCCCAATAACAGCGTATTGTTAATCTGTTCCTAAGCGGTACTTCACAAGTTGCTTTTTCTTTTTATTCCCCACATGGTCCTCTGATCTCTGCTGCTATTGAGCCAACTGTTGAATTTCACCGAACATTATTGGTCCTAGAAGTTGGATGTTGGGTGACTTTTATTTTATTTTAAAGCATTTTTTTTTTTTTTTTCCCCCCTTCCTTCTATATTACAACCACTGTTGCAAATGGGACATTATTTATTTGATGTTGAAAACCATCTGTAGTACTGTGAATTACTCCTAGAGCTATTTGCCTGGTTGTTCAGTTCATTTAATGTTTTGCACAGTATATTTTCTGGTTTTACTTAGTTGATCACTTTTTAGTGGTAACATTTAGTATTACACCCACTGCATTTCTGGTGACACCAATCATTGGTGCATAATCTTTTCACTAATAGTGTGTACCATCATCCCGAAAGGTTTAGATGGTTGACATTCACACATACGTTTGTATTGAGCACATTTATATTCGCTAGCGCTGCATTTTATAATTTTTTATCTCTCAAGGTGTTAGTGCCTTATGCTGTAGCAGCTGCGCATATAATAATTTCTTTTCACTTGTCATTTATTTTTGTATGTCTCCATAAGCGCGAGTTTTAGTTTTTGTTTATTTACTCCTTCTCAAGCCTACAGGAAGGAGAGCGGAATCCTTCTCCAACTCAAACTTATTTCTACTGAAGCTGACATGGACACCTCTACAACTGGTCCTGGTTCTACTAAAAGACCTACTCCAACAAGCCCACAATCTCCCCTTTGGAACAAAGGAAAGAAAAAGAAGAAGATTAAAGACAATAGCCCTACTTGACATTGCTCTTTCACCTCTTTTGTTACTACCTTTTTTTTTCCCCTCGGATCTAAAATCCGAGCACAGATTTTTCTGTACCTCAGGTGTTAGGATAAATCCATCCTAAATTCAACCTGCTCTCTGGTTCAATTCTCACAGTTTTTCTGTTTTTTCTATAAAGCTCTATGTTCCTTTTTTTTTTATCTAGTATCATATTACTTACTAAAATGTTATGATAATTCTACTACTGTAAAGTATTTTCTAGGTTATAGAGCTTTACATAAGCCTACTCTCGTTTTACCGTGAAAAAATAATTGTATTTTTTTATTAGATTTTTTCTATGGGTGCCCCAATCGTCTGGAAATCTTCGGGTCTTCAGGGGATAGGTTGTCTGGCCGTCTTAGTCCTGACTTTTTTTGATCTGGTTAAAAGGATTCGAGAGGAGTCTCCTCTCTCGGGTCCTAACCTTACATGTTAGGAGACTTCTTTTCTATATTCCATCTCTTTTTACTTTTTTCTATGTTATGTTATTTTTTTTTTTCTTTTCCCTTGTGTGTCTAACCCAATTGTCTCTTTTAGAGTTGCCAGCTCTCGGATCAATGATGACCGTTAAACACCTCAATCTCCACTTGGAAGTACACCTGATCAAGCCTCAGTACCAAGGTCCTCTAAGGGTGAGTGGAGTCAGTAATAGCGGATATGGCCCCCTTGAATCTCATGGCTAGCAACCAACAAACACACCTTAAAATAGCCTCTCACAATGTGCAAGGCTTGAATTCTCCTGTCAAAAGGAGAAAATGTTTAGGATTACTATAAATCCCTTAAAATAGATATTCTTTTGCTCCAGGAAATGCACTTCCCTATACGATACAGTCCTAATTATATTCACCCTAATTTTCCGCAATTCCACCATTCTATTTTCCAAATCCTGCAAATTCGAGAAGTCCTTCGACTATGTTGATCCAGATGGAAGAATTCTGTTATTACAAGGTTCAATTGATGGTCAACTATACACCCTAGTATCATATTATGCCCCTAACAGAGGCCAAGCCCCATTCTTCCAAAATTTGATGAACACACTGAGCCCTATGTTAGTAGGAACGGTCATTTTGGGGGGAGACTCGAATATTGCTTTTGACCAGGCTCTGGATAAGTCCAAACCCTCCAAAGACCAATTGACCCGCCCGACCAATGAAAGCCGCAAAATCGCTAAAATTCTTTCGAATCACAATTTAGCAGACGTTTGGAGGGAATTAAACCCTTCCAAACGGGACTTCACACATTATTCACACCCCCACAACACATACGCAAGAATAGACCACATCCTTACCCCTTCACACCTCATACTAAATGCCCACATCAAGGATACGGCCCATCAGATCATTCGTTGGTAATTATTTCCCTAAACTCCAGTTCTCTTAGAAGCTCGAAAGGGTTTTGGAAACTTAAACGAATCAATCCTTAGAAATCCAACCACAAATGAGATAATGAATAAAGCCTTACATTAATATTTTTCCCTCAACGACACGGAGGATCTCTCCTCTGAGACGCTTTGGGCGGCTCATAAAGCTTTCATCCGGGGAAAAATCATTCAAATCTCTACCCAAACTAAAACGCAACCGCAAAGCTCAAATAGAACGTTTGGAAGAAGAGTACATAACCCTTAGAAATCGTCACAAACAAGATCCCTCTAAGTTCCCCATATCACTCATAGACAAGGCCAAACTTGAATTAAATTTAGCCCTTACAAACGCAAGCGAAAAAATTGATTAGATGGAGTTGCAACAAATTATACACAAATGCAAACAAAATAGGGCCATTACTTGCTACAAAACTCTCTCCTAGAGTTAGGATTCATTCTATACCTAAAATCCGTATAGCAGGTCAACCACTTACTGCAAACCCCGTCAAAATCCTAGAAGCATTTCAAGAGTTTTATTCTAAATTGTATGACACTCACTCGAAGCCAGACAAAGATGTTCTATCTAGGTATTTAGACGATCTTCCCATAACCCCCTCACACAAATGTTTACTTGAGGCTCCCTTCACAATAGAGGAGGTTATGGGGGTTATTAAACACCTCAAAAACGGATCAGCCCCTGGCCCTGATGGTTTATCCATACCCTATTATAAGACTTTCGCCAACACCTTAGCCCCCCCTATCTAACCAAATTTTTAAATGACAAAACAAATGGCTTACCATTAGACACACATCTTAATACGGCATTTATTACAGTTATACTCAAACCAGACAAAAATCCTGAAGACATCAGTAATTATCGCCCTATTTTCCTAATAAACAAAGATATTAAAATTATGACAAAGATCATGGCCAAATCGATTAGCATCTTTTATTAAACATTATATACACAAAGACCAGGTGGGCTTCATCCCAGGAAGACAGGGCCCAGACCAAATCAGACGAGCAATAGATATTGTATCTATTCTGCAATCCAACTGGGAGGGAGGAGAAAAACAACAAGGCTTACTACTGTCACTGGATCTGCAAAAGGCCTTTGACTCAGTGTCATGGCCATACCTGTTTTCCCTAATAGATCGATGGGGCTTTGGAGTTCGCTTTAAGGGCCTCTTACATTCCCTTTATTCTCACCCTCAGGCTCTTATCCGTTTACAGGGTCATTATTCCAACCCAATCAATATAGCACGAGGCACTAGACAGGGATGCCCGCTTTCCCCTCTCATATTTGCTATTGCCATTGAAACATTAGCCATTAGACAAAATCCCAATATTAAAAAAGGAGTATCCTGTGGTAATCAAATTCACAAATGTGGCCTATTTGCAGATGACATCTTATTGTTCGTGATGTCTCCGCTGATAACCCTTCCTAACGTCTGCCAGGTTATGAAAGCCTTCTGAGGTCTCAGGCCTTAGGGTAAATTACTCAAAATCACAAGCTCTAAATGTTTCGCTTCCCTTGTCTAGTGTCTTGTTGCTTAAACAATCCTTTGGATTTGAATGGACAGACACCTCAATCAAATATCTGGGCATTACCTTAACAGCCCGCATCGAGACCCTTTTTTTACATTCCCTCCGTCTTCTTTTTTACCCGCTATCTTTATTTTCCTCTTCTTTTCTTCCTTCTAAAAAGGATTTATGGAAACTTTTTTTCTGGGACTTCTAGTTTCCCATTACGTTATGTCTCTTTTATTTAGATTTAATGGGATACTATCAAATGTTTTGTTCGGCCTTGTTTAGTCCACCCCGATCTGTTGGTCCTGATAATCTTCTCGGGGCCTAAGAGTCAGAAGGAGGTCTCTATGCCTGGAGCAGTTAGTTCCCGATAAGGGGCTCCAGGTTTCCAAGGAGAGAGGGTTTCCCTTCTCCCTTCCATTGTATTATAAGGATGAAGAGATCTCCCCCTGACAAACTTTTGATTGCTTACATGAATCTATCCTTTTTTCTAGGATGTTTTTATTATTTTATCCATTTATTGACTGTTTGTTTATTCCTAAACATAATCTTTTTTCTTTATTTTAATTTATTTTTATATAACATGATGTAATGTTCTGTATTATTTATCTTATTTTCATATTTTGAAAGTAAAAAGTCAGCAGCTACAGGATTTTTGTTTCAGACTGAAGAAACGCTTTAAGCTGTGTTAAATAAAAAACGCAAGAACACGACAGACAGCAATAGTGTATGTGGCCAGCTCACACCAAAAGCACTGCCTTGGTATACGCTGGGAAAACATTTCTTAACAGATTACTAAACTAAAATCTACTTAATGTCCAGTAGACCTAATATAGCAACACATAACAAGCAGATGTCAAGAGTAGCTCAAGCCCTGCGGTGAACACTAGTCACAGCAAGAGAGCTATGGGAAACCAATAAGGGCAATAAAAGAAAACATGCATGTACTATGCGATTTTACAAGGCCGCACAGACAATCAAATATTTCACATTCTTGTGATTTATGCATCCTATACACATTTAAGTTAGTGGAGGAAAATACACCTTCATAGTGTGTGTGTGTGTGTGTGTGTGTGTGTGTGTGTGTGTGTGTGTGTGTGTGTGTGTGTGTGTGTGTGTGTGTGTGTGTGTGTGTGTGTGTGTGTGTGTATATAAAAAAAAAAAAAAGCTCACAGCAAATGGAACACACACACACACACACACACACACACAATATAAAAATGCACCCCATCAGTTCACTATAAGTGACCAGATTCCCTTGCTGCCAACACTGTACAAGCCAGATGTATAAAATGTGCCTGAAAAGAAAAGGCGTTGGTTTCTGTTGACAGCATAAACGTTAATGTAATTTTATACCCTGCCTTAGAAAATGACAGTTGGGATCTGACTGGTTTCTAAGAAAATACAAAAACATTTTATCTTTATTATTCGTCTAATGTTTTTTCCCACAGAGTAACAGTCTTAGCAAATCATTCCGAAGATTTTTTCATACATTTTCATTAGGTTGTGATCATAGGTGTGCACAGCCCATTTCATTAGGGTGTGCACCCCTAAGATCAAACCCACATGTGAGCATATGCGCATTTTTATATTCTATATTTTTTATAACACCACCACAATACACACACTGCATCCGGGAAGTATGCACAGCACTTCACTTTTCACATTTTGTGATCTTACAGCCTTTTTCCAAAATAAAATTCAATTCATTATTTTCCTCAAAATTCTACAAACAATGGCCCATAATGACAACCTGAAAGAAGTTTATTTTTAATTTGCAATGATTTCAAACAAACGGAAAAAAAAACAAAAAAAAAAAAAAAAAAAAACACATGTACACAAGTAACAGCCTTTGGGCTCTTTCACACGGAGGTCCGTTCAGGTCCGCCTGTCAGTTTTTTAGGCGGACCTGAAACGGATCCTCCATGCACCCCTATGGAAGCACGGATGTCAGCGGTGACATGTCCGCTCCGAAAAAGTGTGACGGAGGAAAATCCTATTTTTCCTTCCGTCTGCGGAGCAGATCGGATGACAACGGACTCTACGGTCCGTCGTCATCCGATTCCCCATAGGGGAGAGCGGCGCTCTGACAGGGCGGTCCCTGCACAGAGTGCGTGGACCGCCCAGTCATCCGTCGGCTCAGCGGGGATCAACAGAGCGATCCCCGCTGAGAAAGAGGCCTTTGTCATGACACTCAAAATTGAGCTCAGGTGCATCCTGTTTCCACTGATCATCCTTGAGATGTTTCTACAACTTGATTGCAGCCCAGCTGTGGTAAATTCAGTTGATTGAACATGATTTGGAAAGGCACAAATCTGTCTATATAAAGGTTCCACAGTTAGAACACAAACCAAGCCATGAAGTTCAAGGAGTTGTCTGTGGACCTCCAAGACAGGATTGTATCGAGGCACAGAAACATTTCTACAGCATTGAAGGTCCTAATGAGCACTGTGGCCTCCATCATCTATAAACGGAAAAAGTTTGAAACCACCAGGACTCTTCCTAGACCAAACTGAGCTATTGGGGGAAAAGGGCCTTAGTCAGGGAGGTGACCAAGAACCCGATGGTCACTCTGACAGAGCTACAGCGTTTCTCTGTGGAGAGAGGAGAACCTTCTAGAAGAAAAACCATCTCTGCAGCACTCCAATCGGGCCCTGTATGGTAGAGTGGCTAGACAGAAGCCACTTCTCAATAAAAAGGCGCATGACAGCCTGCCTGGAGTTTGCCAAATGGCACCTGAAGGACTTTCAGACCATGAGAAAAAAAATCTCTGGTCTGATGAAACAAAGATTAAACTCTTTGGCCTGAATGGCTAGCGTCGTGTCTGGAGGAAATCAGGCACCGCTCATCACCTGGCCAATAATATCCCTACAGTGAAGCATGGTGGTGGCAGCATCATGCTGTGGGGATGTTTTTCAGTGGCAGGAACTGGAAGACTGGTCAGGATTGAGGGAAAGATGAATGCAGCAATGTATAGAGACATCCTTGATGAAAACCTGCTCCAGAGCGTTCTGGACCTCAGACTGGGGTGAAGGTTCACCGTCCAACGACCCCCAAGCACGCAGCCAATATAACAAAGGAGTGGCAATGGAAAAACCAGACTTGAACCCGATTGAACATCTCAGGAGTGATCTGAAAATGTGTACCGACACTCCACATACAAACTGATGGAGCTTGAGAGGTCCTGCAAAGCGGAATAGGAGAAGCTGCACAAAAATAGGTGTGCCAAGCTTGCAGCATCCTACTCAAAAAGGACTTGAGGCTGTAATTGGTGCTTCAAACAAAAGTATTGAGCAAAGACTGAATACTTATGTACATGTGATTTTTTTTTACACTTAATAAAATATGCAAAGATTTCAAACAAACTTCTTTCATATTGTCATTATGGGGTATCGTTTGTGGAATTTTGGAGGAAAAAAAAATAGGATTTTTTGTACTCACCGTAAAATCCTTTTCTCTGACATCCATGAACTGACACGGTGTCTCTTTACACCTTTACACGTGGTTATGTCCCTGCTTGCAGGAGAAGACCTAGGCAGAATGTGAGATGTTATACATACATTCTAAAAGCCAGAGCTGAACAGCCCCACCCAGGGGGTGGTCCCTCCGGGCATAACCCTCCCACTACAGTCAGCAGACTTCAGTTCGTAACAAAGCAGTACAAACTTAAAAGGAAGGGTGGGTGCCGTGTCAGTCCATGGATGTCAGAGAAAAGGATTTTACGGTGAGTACAAAAAATCCTATTTTCTCTTATCATCCATGGACTGACACGGTGTCTCTTTACACCTTTACACGTGGGATGTCCCAAAGCAGTGTCAAGAGGGATGGGAGCAGTATAAATGGAAAAACCAAACTTTCACTCCAAGAAGGCAGATCTCCTCAACGGAGGAGTCGCAACTTTAAACAGCGGCCTGCAGCACCCTGCGGCCGAAGGAAGCATCAGAAGATGCAGCCACATCAACCTTATAAAAAAACTTAAAAGGCATGAACAGACGACCAGGTCGCCGCCTTGCACACTTGTGCAACCGACGCTTGATGTCGGAAAACCCAGGAAGCACCAATTGCCCTGGTGGAATGCGCCGTAACCGGAAAGGGAGGCACCCGCCCTTTGAGAGCATAGGCTTGAATGACGGTTTGTCTGATTCCCCTAAAAATGATGGCAGACGAAACCGCTTGGCCCTGTTATGGACCAGGGACAGTCACAAACAGTGAGTCGGACTTCCGAATAGAAGCAGTAGCAGACAGGTACACCCGTAAGGCTCGTACCACATCCAATATGTGCAGCGCAAACTCTCTGGGATGCGATGGGTGAGGACACAAGGACGGGAGGACAATGTCCTCATGTAGGTGAAAGGTAGACACCACCTTTGGCAAAAAGGAAGGTCGCGGATGCAACACCGCCTTATCCTTATGGATGACTAAATATGGCGACTTGCAGGACAAAGCCGCCAACTCAGACACTCGTCAAACAGAAGTGATTGCCACTAAAAGGCCACCTTCTGAGACAAGACAAGAGAGGAATATCCCGGATATTCCCAAAAAAGGAGGTTCCTGGAGGACCGAGAGCACCAAATTCAGATCCCACGGTGGGAGAGAAGGCTTGACAGGAGGGAGCACATGGCGAACCCCCAACACAAGGTGCTAACCAAGAAATGACCCGCTAGAGGTCGCTGAAAGAAGACGGCCAAGGCCGAAATCTGATCCTTGATGGTACTCAAAGCAAGCTTTTGGGTCACTCCACACTGCAGAGGACGCAGGATTCTGGGGACGGAATACGTCCGAGGACGCCAGTCCAGCGCTTTGCATATGGCGATATAAGCTTTCCAGGCACGGTGATAGATCTGCCTGGAGGAAGACTTCCGTGTCCTTAACATGGTCAAAATGACAGAGTCCGAGAGACCTCGGTCCCTCAACACCTGGCTTTTTACAGCCCTGCCGTTAAAGCCAGAGACTGTAAGCCGGATGAAACATAGGACCTTGAGACTGAAGGTCCTCCCTCATCGGCAACCGCCAGGGAACGTCCGCAACGAGACGTACCAGATCAGCGTACCAGTGACGCTGAGGCCAATCCGGAACAATAAGGATCACCGGAGTTTATATCAGGCGATAAGGACCCTATGGGGCCACCAACGCATCCGAGGCATCGCCCAAGGATCCCTGGATCTGGCCACAACCTCGACCCTTGCGACTGAGTCGAGAGGCCATCAGGTCCACATCCGACGTGCCCCACCGTCGGCAAAGGAGTTGAAATATGCAAGGACCACTCTTCCTGGTCCGGCGTCTGGCGATTGGCGACTCAGATAGTCCGCCCCTACAGAGCCGGCACGTTTCTTCCGGCCCACTTCAGGATACGGACTACCTCGGAAGCCGCAGCTGAGCTCCGAGTCCCCCCGTGATGGTTTACATACGCCACCGCCGTGGCGTTGTCCGACTGGCTCCTGATGGAGCGACCCCGTACTCTCTCCGACCTGAGGAGAGACAGTCTGATGGCCCGTATTTCCAGAACAGTGATTGGTAAACGGGCTCGTCCGGAGTCCAAGGCCTTGAGCCGACAGGACTCCCCAGACTCCACCCCAGCCCGTCAGGCTGGTGTCCGTCGTGAGTACCGTCCATTGGATGGGAGGGGAACGACTTTCCGGACCGAAGAGCCGAGGGTCTCAACCACCATGTCAGGGACGCCCTGACCAGGTGAATCACCTGGATCCGAAGATCCAAGGACAACGGGGATTTGTCCCAGGTGGACAAGATCTCCTTCTGCAATGCCCTGGTGTGTGATTGGGCATACGGAATGGCCGCGAAGGAAGCCACCAGGAGTCCCGGGACTCTCATGCAAACAACGGATTGACAACCATTTTCGGGATGTCAGCACCCGCACCGCAGACTGAAGTGTCAGCAACTTCTCCAGAGGTAGGATACCTTTGCCTCCAAGGAGTCCAGAACCAGAACTAGATACTCCAGACACTGAGTCGGGACCAGGACTGACTACTGAATGTTCAGGAACCACCCGAAGTCCCTGAGGGTCTAATTGACGATAGTCACCTTTCCTCTAAGTCTGAGCCACTTTTTGCTCATAGCAGAAGACCGTCCAGATAGCCCACGACAGCAATACCTCGCTGTAACAGAAGGCTAGAACCGGAGCAAGCACCTTGGTGAACACCCTTGGTGCCGAGGCAAGGCCCAAAGTAAGAGCCACAATCGATAGTGGACTTCGCTGATCGCAAGGCGCAGAAACTTCTGGTGACTTGCGCAGATCGGAACATGCAAGTAGGCGTCCTTGAAGTCCAAGGACACCAGAAGAAAACTCTTTGGTGGAGTGTAGCGATCACCGTGCGAATGGATTCCATGCGGAATTTCTGCACCTTCTCGAAGGCATTCAGGGCCTTGAGGTCCAGGATAGGTCGAACCACGTCCTATTTTTGGGACGACAAACAGATTCGAGTAGAATCCCTGAAAACTCTCCTGTGACGGAACCGGCACAATCACTCCGGACCTGATCAAATCCTGTACAGCCCCCAAGAGGGCTGCCCGACAGGTAGGAAGGAGAGGAAGATTCAAGGGAAAGAATCTGTGTGGGGGCCAGGATCGGAATACTATCCTATATCCTGAGGTGACCACCTCGCACACCCACCAGTCGGAGATTCGGGAGGTCCATCAATCCGTGAACCTGCGAAGTCGTCCCCCCACCCCAGAGTCGGGCGGAGGCAAGACTTCACGCGGAGGCGGGCTTGGGAGCCGCTTGTTTGGCTTACGCACCCAGGGGCACTTGTGCCCACCAGCCGCACTGCCGTCAGTCTGAGAGGGCCTACCTGTGGACTGACTGACGAAAAAACCCCGTTTTGCTGGAAAGGAAGGCCCCTGTTTGCGGCGGGCCTCCTCACCCTTGCTAGTCCAAGGAAGAAGAGTGCGTTTACCTCCCGTGACATCCATGACGATGTCATCCAGAGCAGCACCGAAAGGTCTACCGCCTTTAAATAGTAGATCCGTCAGGAGCTTCCTAAGGCTAGGTCAGCAGACCAGCATTTCAACCAGATAAGACGACGCAATACCACCGCCGAGACAGAGGCCCTGGATATTAAAGGGGCCGCGTTCAGCGTGGCGTCGCACACAGAAACCAGGCCCTGAACCAGTTGGTGGGCCAGAGCAACTGTGTCTGGAGGAAGAATATGCTCCTGTACAGCTAGGTGCAACATTTTTGCCCAACCTGTAAGTGTTTTAGACACAAGGGTCGCCGCTACCACAGGTCGTAGGGCGGATCCCAACAAGGCAAACATGGTTCTGCTCACCACTTCTGACCTCCTGTCAGTGGGGTCCTCAAATGCAGGAGTCCCCTCCATCGGGAGAGTGATGGCCTTGTTCAACCGGGCGACTGGAGGGTCGACCACTGGGGGAGAAGCCCACTTTTTAAGTAGGGCATCTTCAAGGGGTAACTGATAGACAAACGCCGCGGGACCATAAAAAATTTCTTCTGCGGCTTTTCCCAGACCTTATCAATGAGCTGGTCAAAGAAAGTACATATGGAAAAACCTCTTTAGAAGGCCTGGCCTTAAAAGAACCAAAAAAGGAGACTGTATCAGCCTGAGGTTCTGCATCCGCAGCATTTTAGCCTGAGAGTGTCCCTCACCGCAGTCATGAGTACACTAACAAGCGCCCTGTCATTTACTGACTCAGAACTGGAGTTTTCCTCATAAGGAATGTCCTGTTCAAAACCATCCAATACATTCAGAACTAGGGTCCTGAGCGGTAGTGGCTAGGCCCATATCTGAATCAGCGCACTGCCCTCATGTAGTAAAGTGGGGAGAGGGCGCTTTTTGCTCCCTTGCGCTTGCACACAGCTCCCATCCTGGTCAGAAATGATTCCAGGACTGCCCACAACTGGTCCCTAGGGACCGCAGGTGCTGAAGCACTGCCTGTTGTCCACTGACATTTAGGGGAAGCTGGTGACAGACTCCATATTGCCCCCCTCTGAGACTCCTCAGATAAAAAGTCCACCCACAGGCTGTGCTGACTGAGGAGGGGGCGCCCAGGGGACTCACCAAACCGGACCAGGGACCGCTCAGTTCCGCTGTCTGTACCGCGCAGTGTCAGCGCTGGTGAGCTGTGAGGAGATTGTGAGGAGATTCGCGCTGTTACAGCAGCGCTAGAGGCCAAAACTAGTGCTGAAGAGCCCGCAGGCTACAAGAAAATGGCCGCCGCACTTCACTGAGGCGATCCGCGGCAAGATGGCCGCCATGACGCAGCTAAAGTGAAACAACAGCACACACAGCGCCACTCGGCGCTCAGGCCCCAAAACTCACAAAAAAATGCCCCAAGCATATCTGCAGACCAGCATGAGCCCCTCCAAGAACAGTGTGACCCCCAGGCACCCCACACAGCACAGCGCCATGACAGAGAGTGACAATGAAATACAGGGGGAGACAGGGAAAATCCCCCACAGAGAAACACACAGCTTTTTGTACTCACCTGCAGGCAGGAGAGACTACTTACCCGTCCCCTGAGGGACCCACTGGTGTGTTTCTGACAGGACGATCACAGTGCAGTACTGAGTAGCTGTCCGCCCGGTCCACCGCGAAAGATACAGTCAGTCAGGAACTGTTGAGTCTTGAGAGGACCGTGGGAGCATAAAAGCAAACCCGGCCACCCCTGGAGTCATGGGGCCTGTCGTGAACTGAGTCTCACGCACACAAGGCGAGGATCAGCACGCTCGATGGTCGGACAGGGAAGACTACGAGGATATCTTGTACCCAACCTGTTGCCCAGCCGACAGTTGATAGAAGATTCTCAAATATAAAATAAAAAAAGAAATCCAGAAAAAGGAATAAAAAATAGGTCAGGAGACTGGCTCCTGAGAGAGCCACGTCTTCTCCTTCTGCTAGGCAGAAAAAAACTGAAGTCTGCTGACTGTAGTGGGAGGGTTATGCCCGGAGGGACCGCCCCCTGGGTGGGGCTGTTCAGCTCTGGCTTTTAGAATGTATGTATGTATAACATCTCACATTCTGCCTAGGTCTTCTCCTGCAAGCAGGGACATAACCACGTGTAAAGAGACACCGTGTCAGTCCATGGATGATAAGAGAAAATTAATTTAATGCATTTTGGAATAAGGCTGTAACATGCCAAAAATGTGGAAAAGGTGAAGCGCTGTGAATACTTTCCAGATGCACTGTGTGTATGTATGTGCAGTGTAAGGGTTTAAGCAGCACAGATGGAGTATGGAGGAAACACCTGCAGTGATAAAGGTAGACCTCTCCCCAGCCACCACGTACCACATGGTGGGAAGTAGGACTCCCAGGTTGCCATCTCCGCTCCGCCTCCTTCCCAGTTTCAACTGCTCGAGCAGTCACATGCGAGTGGCCCAGGGAGCTACTGCACAGCCGAGAGTCCCCACCAGCTGCGAGCCTCAGTGTGCTGTGCGTGGGGCACTGCAAACTGAAACACTTCAGCCTGGGGAGAAAGTCAAAAGCAGACCTTGCTGACCCAGTAAAAGAGATGGAGGTGAACCAAAGCACCCTCTGGATTAGGCACACGCCTATGGTTGTAAATATTTTTGGCTCTAAATTAATAAATCTAGCTCAAAAGTGACTTTCTTGGAAAAAATAAAATAAATAATAATTCTATATAGTTGTCTGCAAAAGAAGACTCTTGGTACCCACCTCTCTGTTGGTGATGAGTCCTCGATTGGCTCTTCTGAAGAGCTATGGCTGCCATTAGAATCTTTAGCAGCCAATGCTTCTTGGTGTAACAGGTGCCTGGTCCCCTCGCTGTGTGCAGTGGTTCCTCCTACTGTCCCATACCTCACTACTGTGTCCTGTAGCGATATGGGGGCAGTGGACAGCAGACACATCTGAAATACCTAGAAGTGTTGGATGCTGAAAATTGTGTGAGAGGTTTTTTTTCCCCCAAGTGTCAGAGTCACTTCAAAAAGGCAAGTTAACCTCAATCAAATATCGTATTAATGGCTGGACATTACTAGGACAAACAGCTCACCGTTTCCTTGAATCTTCCTATATCAGGACATAATTTGGCATTTATGCAAAACTAATAGAATACATAACTGCATTAAATGGTGTTTCTTTCATATATCTTTGTCGAGTTCAGCTTAAGGATCCTTGCACACGCTGAATAAAAAATACTGGCATCAGGGTTTTTGTGGCGGCTGATAGTAGTGTTTTAGTAGCTTTTTAGAAGCATTTAGGTGCATTAGCGTATTTACAGTACATGAAGAATTTTTATATTATATATATATATATAAATAAAATAGTAGCATTTAGATTTTTTTTTTTTCTGCTGAAAAAACGTTCCAAAGAACTCTACAAAAACTTTTTTTCTGCTCCTAGACGCTAAAGCTCACAAAACGAAACACTAGTGTGCATAGAGCCTTTAAAATATGTTTTTTTTTTTTTTTTTTTTATAGCAAATACTGAAAAATTATTATTTTGGGAAAAAAGGACGTACAGTTATAGTACATCATGAGCTTCAAGTAGACAGTTTATAAATACTGATGATCTAACATGAAATTACAGGAAATAGTACTGCTTGAAATACTTTCAGCGTGTAAAGAATAAAAAAAAAAAAATGTTTTGCTTTTGTTTAAAGCATGGGCACGCCATCATAAAATAGGTATGCACTTGTAAAAAGAGTCCTGGAAAGCACTTTATTGTGGGGAAAGGATGGCAATACCTTCACACTTTTATGCCAAGTAAGTAACTGTGTAGAAGTCACGGTCCACAGTAACAAGAATGCCTAGTACCCTTCAAAAGCTCAGCAGGGAGTTCCTTTCTGCCTGGACTGAAAAGGAACATTGCTGTCTACCACCACAACGCCCAGTGAAAGAGAGATCTTTACTTGCTAATTAGGTCTGTTGGAATACATCCACCGTGTTCCAGACTTATGGGGCAGATGGCCCCAATAAGCAGGTGGAGACCTGCAATAAAATTTCCAGGACCTATTTTTGAGATGGGTTACATCATAAGCAAAGAACACATTCAAAAGAAAAAAAAAAAAAGACAGGTGTCAGTTAAGCACAATAGGGTTGTCAGATGTGTTTTATACAGTAAATATATTAAATATTTTGGAATTGTTAAGCCATACGATTGCTTTTAACACTGGAATTAGAAAAACTTTCATTTTTCCCCACTCTATTCTGCCTCATCTCAGCATAGCTTTAAATAAAAGCATTTTCTGGAACACTATCCATGCTAAACTTTGGGGCAAAAGAAATTGCATGTCATTGATTTTATTGAAAAGCTCTGTGGTCCTATCACAAGGAAAAGGAAAATTACGGCGCACTTCAACATGGCAGGAGCTCTTTTTAGGGACGAAAGAAAAGAAAAAGAAAAGAAGAGGAAAGAAGAGGAAAGAAGAGGAAAGAAGAGGAAAGAAGAGGAAAGAAGAGGAAAGAAGAGGAAAGAAGAGGAAAGAAGAGGAAAGAAGAGGAAAGAAGAGGAAAGAAGAGGAAAGAAGAGGAAAGAAGAGGAAAGAAGAGGAAAGAAAGTATATTTAATTGGTACCAAGAGAAAAATGAGCAGAGGAATGGGTGCATTTGGGTGCGTCTGGTTCTTCACTGTCCAATTACAGGCTGGAGACAAGGATGATGACCTAGCTGTATTGCTCAAATGCAATGGGGGAAAAAAATTAGGTAATTGACCTGGATGTGTTGTCTGCAAAACCCTGTGTCAGACAAGAGTATTTAGGCCTGATTCACACCTATGCAGGTTGCAGTTTTCACATTGCAGCTTCATTTTGCATTTTTCAATACACGCTTTTGATTCATTGAAGTCTATAGAACCAAAATGTTAAATGGACTGTAGTTTGTTTCTGCAAAACTGAAAACGCACAAAAAAAAAAAAATGCATAAGTGTGAACCAGGGACTTAGTTTTCCTGAAGTTCAGCATTAAAAAGACACTTTTTTTATAATAGTGTAAAAAACATGGTATAGAAAATACCAATAAGGTTACTGTCCGACTTCACTTCTTTAATTCTCTGTTCTTTAGAATTCCTTCAGCCACAGGGCAGTTTATGAGGAACATGGTGAAACGTGAAAAAAAAAAAGTGTCTTGTTGACCTGGTTGGTCCACCAAAATGAAGATTACAATTTGCAGTAGATACTGGTGGTCTTGGATCACCCATCAGCCTCCTACATTTTTCAAATACTCCCAGCAACTAGAACATTGCAGTAAAATTATTTTAATTCTCCTTCCATGACTATTAGACCCATTTCACACTGGGGCGTTTTTCAGGCGCTTTTGGGCTAAAAATAGCACCATCTGCAGACTCAGACCCATGTTGACCTTAATGCATAGGATGCATTAAAGGTGAAAAAACACAGCATGCATTTTTCTTGCACAAAAGCGCTTCAAAAAACTATTAAAATTCAAATATAATACAGAAATCTCTCTCCCCCTCTCCCCCTCTCCCCCTGTCCCCCTCTCTCCACACACACACACACACACACACACTTATTTCTTTCTTTTTTGAACTATCCATTTTGGTTTTCGCCCAAATGCATCCTGAAATTTTCAGTTTCGGTCCAAAATGTTCATTTTGGTGCACCACTAGTGTGTATGTATATATTACATCTTTTCCTAATTCGAATAGTATTTTATGTTATACTAAAATAAAAATAACAGCATGTGAGACGTATACCTGGGCACCAGTGTCTTGAAATTCTTTACAGGCCTCTGGAAAAACGTCATATGCAACAACAGGATACCCATGTTTCACAAGATTTCTTGCCATCGGATTTCCCATATTTCCAAGTCCTATGAACCCAACAGGTGTTTTGGAGGCCATTGACCTGCAAACTAAAAGAAAATAAAAAAAATTTATAAAATGAACTGCACACAAATGAAAACACCATACCTCACAAATGGTTTGATATCTTGACCATGAAAGACATGCTTTAGGCTCGGTTCACATCTATGTGACTTGGATGCTGCTTTATCCACATCCAATTCGCAGAGCAGGAGATTGTGACCGGTTCACACATCTCCGCAGCAGCTCCGGTGCGATTTGCACAGTAGCCCAGTGGAGGGATATTTACGAAAGGCAAATCCACTTTGCACTACAAGAGCAAAGTGCACTTGAAATTGCACTGAAAGTGCAATTTCAAGTGCAGTCGCTGTAAATCTGAGGGGTAGATCTGAAATGAGGGGAAGCTCTGCTGATTTTATTATCCAATCATGTGCAAGCAAATGCTTTTTTTTATTTATTTTTTTACTTGCATGTGCCCCCCCCCGAATCTACAGCGACTGCACTTCCAAGTGCACTTTGCACTTGTAGTTAGCACTTGTAGTGCAAAGTGAATTTGCCTTTAGTAAATAACCCCCAGTGTGTCTTTTGGTCCATTTCAGGTCCGAAATCAGCCAAAAAAAAAAAAAAAAGGCTGAAATCGGACCTGAAACTGTGAATGGAGATGCAGCGGACTCCCGCTGTGAGCCGCTGCGTGTCATAGTGTGAACCCAACCTTAGTGAAAAAGTTTGCGGAATGGAGGAGGACAGGAAATATGGATATTTGTTATATGGCTGGTTTAAATTGCTTTAGTCATGTTTAGCCCCAGCCCATCACCTAGTTTCACATAAGAGCATCACACCAGGGTACCCCTCCCCCCTATCATCAAAACTGCCAATTCTTCAAGAGGAGCGGGGGACGAGTCCTTAAAGCAGAACTTCCCATTTTACCCCCCAAAAAATTTGCTCGATTTCCTTTAAAGCGGAACTTCAGGTTTCCACCCCCTGAAATATGATTTGAAAAACCTATACAGTACATACCTTTTTCTTAAAGTCTTCTTCCCAGTCCAGTGACATTAGTGCAGCTTTCTCTCCTTCTTCCAGTGGCAGAGTGGCAGGCATTGGGCTACGCCAACATGATGTATTGGGAGCCCAGCCTTAGTGATTATGCACCACTAGGGGCGCATGCAAATGACATGCTGCACTCATGTCACAGGAAATGTAATTCTGCCCTGAATAAGGCCACGGAGAATGTTTTGGGACAATGTAGAGTGCAAGTTTTTTTTATATTTTTGGAATACAGAGATGAGGACCCATAGAGCAAAACCTCTACTTTAAAAACTCGGTAAGGGCCCATTTACTATAGCAGCGGATTATACCGCAGAAGCTGGTTTGCTCATTACTTTTTTTTAGGGTTGTCCCGATACCGATACTAGTATACTTTTTTTTTTTTCTCAGAGCGGGGGGCGGAGAGCAGGACGGAGAGAGTGCGGCGGGGGGCGGAGAGCGGGGCGGGGGGCGGAGAGCGGGGCAGAGACCAGAGCGAGTCTTCAGGCGGGCAAGTAAAATGAATCTGATCCAATTGCCTTGCCTGTCTGCTGCTCAAATGCTCCCGGAGCTGTTCCCCCTTCACCTCCATGCCGCTGTGCCCCCTTCAACTGCATGCCGCCGTGCCCCCTTCGTGCTCCTCCTCCACCCCCTCGGTATCTCAGGATGGAGAGCGGAGGTAGGAGCCGATAAATCCGGCTCCTTACTTGTCGGAATGTACAGAGTCATCACTGACTGTCCATTCACATAACAAACATCGTAAACTGTGGTTACAATGTTTCAGTTTATGAATGAAGAGAAGCCGCGGTCTTCTCTCCATTCATTTTCAGCGCAGCTGAGGCTGCTGAGAGAGGGACTGGGGAATATGTGTCCCTAGACCCTTTCCCTGTCTCAAAGGGGAGATGTCAGAGGTCTGTTAAGACCCCTGATATCTCACCAAAGCCCCCCACAACAGGGCTGATAAAAAAAAAAAAATTGTTAAAAAAAAGAAAAGAAAAAAGAAAAAAACACACACACACACACACACACACACACACACACACACACACACACACACACACAGCCCCCCCTTAAAAAACTAAAGCATTGTAAAAAATAATAAAATAAATTGTAAAAAAATAAAAAAAAATACTGACACATGAGATTAACCACTTAACAACCACCTGCCGACAAATAACGTCGACAAGGTGGTTGCTTAACTCTGGGAGGACGTTATATAACGTCCTCCCAGAATCGCGCTCCCGCGCGCCCCCTGGGGCGCGCACACGGGAAACTCCGTGACCGCCGGGTCCAGAGGACCCGGCGGATCACGAATCGCGGTAAATCGCCGCTGATAGCGGCCGTTTACCACGTGATCGCTCCGTCCAATGACGGAGCAATCACTTGTAAACAGACCGGCGTCATTTGATGACGCCGGTTCCTCCCTCCCCTCTCTGTACCGATCGGTACAGTGTGAGAGGGGAGGGGGAGGGAGCGGATGGCAGCAGCAGCACTGTGGGCTGGATCTGTGACAATTGCAGTCACAGATCCAGCCATCCATCCATCCCTGCTCAGCCATCCCTGTGCTATACCCTGCCAATACCCTGCAATACCCGCCACAATACCCTGCAATACCCGCCACAATACTCTGCAATACCCGCCACAATACTCTGCAATACCCGCCACAATACTCTGCAATACCCGCCACAATACTCTGCAATACCCGCCACAATACTCTGCAATACCCGCCACAATACTCTGCAATACCCGCCACAATACTCTGCAATACCCGCCACAATACTCTGCAATACCCGCCACAATACCCTGTGCAATACCCTGCCATACTCCGCAATGCCCGGCAATACTCCGCAATGCCCGGCAATACTCCGCAATGCCCGGCAATACTCCGCAATGCCCGGCAATACTCCGCAATGCCCGGCAATACTCCGCAATGCCCGGCAATACTCCGCAATGCCCGGCAATACTCCGCAATGCCCGGCAATACTCCGCAATGCCCGGCAATACTCCGCAATAACCACTTCCCGCCCTCCGGCCGTCATATGACGTCCTTGACTTTGTGCGGGGATATCTGAATGATGGGAGCAGCTACAGGCATCATTCAGATATCAGCTTTTTCAGCCGGCGATTCCCTACACCATAAGAACAATCATAGCGGCTGTTCCGCCGCTTGATCATTCTTACGGGAGGCGAGAGGGGATGTCCCCCCCCCCCCCCCGCCGCCCTCCGGTGCTTCTACCGACTCACCGCTACGATCAAAGCCAGGATTGTTGTTTTTTTTTTTTTTGTATTTTTTTCAGGCTTCCCAGCCTAGAGGTGAGATGTGGGGTCTTATTGACACCCCCCCCCCCATATCTCACTGTAAAGAGGACCTGTCATGCCATATTCCTATTACAAGGGATGTTTACGTTCCTTGTAATAGGTATAAAAGTGATCAAAAAAATGTTTAGGGCGGAAAAACATGTCAAACTAAAATAAATAAAAGTAAAATGAAGAATAAAATATTTTTTTTTTTTTAAAGCGCCCCTGTCCCCGTGAGCTCGCATACAGAAGCGAACGCATACGTAAGTCCCGCCCACATATGAAAACGGTTTTCAAACCACACATGTGAGGTATCGGTGCGAACGTTAGAGCGAGAGCAATCATTTTGGCCCTAGACCTCCTCTGTAACTCAAAACATGTAACCAGTAAAAATATTTAAAGCGTCGCCTATGGGGATTTTTTAAGTAGCGAAGTTTGGCGCCATTCCACGAGTGTGTTCAATTTTTAAGGGCGACATGTTAGGTATCTATTTACTCGGCGTAACTTCATCTTTCACATTATGCAAAAACATTGGGCTAACTTTACTGTTTTTTTTTTTTTTTAAGCACAAAACATTTTTTTTCCGTAAAAAACGCGTTTAAAAAATTGCTGCGCAAATATCGTGCGAGATAAAAAGTTGCAACAACCACCATTATATTCTCTAAGGTCTTTGCTAAAAAAACATATATAATGTTTTGGGGTTCTATGTAATTTTCTAGCAAATAAATGATGATTTTTACATGTAGGAGAGAAATGTCAGAATTGGCCTGGGTGCTCCAGAACGCCTGAAGGTGCTCCCTGCATGTTGGGCCTCTGTATGTGGCCACGCTGTGTAAAAGTCTCACACATGTGGTATCGCCATACTCGGGAGTAATAGCAGAATGTGTTTTGGGGTGTAATTTGTGGAATGCATATGCTGTGTGTGAGAAATAACCTGCTAATATGACAATTTTGTGAAAAAAAAAAAAAGAAAAAAAAAATCTTGATTTTGCAAAGAATTGTGGGAAAAAATGACAACTTCAAAAAACTCACAATGCCTCTTTCTGAATACCTTGGAATGTCTTCTTTCCAAAAAGGGGTCATTTGGGGGGTATTTGTACTTATCTGGCATGTTAGGGTCTCAAGAAATGAGATCGGCCGTCAGTACTTCAGGTGTGATCAATTTTCAGATATTGGCACCATAGCTTGTGGACTCTATAACTTTCACAAAGACCAAATAATATCCACCAATTTGTACTTATTTTTACCAAAGATATGTAGCAGTATAAATTTTGGCCAAAATTTATGAAGAAAAAATAGTAATTTGCAAAATTTTATAACAGAAACGAAAAAAAAATAATTTTTTTACAAAATTTTCAGTCTTTTTTCTCTTATAGCGCAAAAAATAAAAAACCCAACAGTGATTAAATACCACCAAAAGAAAGCTCTATTTGTGTGAAAAAAGGACAAAAATTTCATATGGGTACAGTGTTGTATGACTGAGTAATTGTCATTCAAAATGTGAGAGCACCGAAAGCTGAAAATTGGTCTGGTTATTAAGGGGGTTTAAGTGGCCAAAAAAAAAGTATTGGTATTGGCGAGTACTTGAAAAAAAGTATCGGTACTTGTACTCGGTCTTAAAAAAGTGGTATCGGGACAACCCTACTTTTTTTGTAACTTTTTTCTGATAAAAAAAGTCAGTCATACATTTTTATGTACTGCAGCATGTTCCCATGCAGTGTAGTGCACCGCAGCAGGCTGCTCTGCGAAAAAAATATCCATTTTCAGCACACACCACCGCAGTGCATTGGTGTGAATTGAACTAGTAGGACATAAGGCAAGCTGTCCTGTTTAGCACAGCCTTCCACATATGGTGTGAATGAGCCCTAATACACTGCAATGACCTGATTTATGTAGACAAGATTGGAAAATATGGCGCACTCGTAGTCCCATCCATCTGGAAGCACCGTGCACCGGCAGTGTGGCCGGAGGACAGACCTGATCATGGACACCAATGACATCGGACTCTTCCCTCACCCGGAAGTTGGAGCGGATGAAACCCCATTATGCCTGTCATCACCACAATCTTGTGAGTGTACTCAATTCAGTTTTTTTTTTTTTATTAAACTGCATACTTACTGCACTTAGATGGCGCTGTTCTCTGTTCCCTGACTTATGTAGGTCTTTGCTTCTGCTCAGAATACATTCAAAGTTTACCTACAAAGCTGATATTTTACCTTACAGCGGTAATAAACTGGTCATTTATTTTCCCATTTCTTTTCAAATAACAAAACACGCCTATACTTGCCTGCTCTGTGCAATGCTTTTGCAAAGAGCAGCCCCAATCTTCTTCTGGGGTCATCCCCGGCGCTCCAGGCCTCCACGGAAAGCCTCTTTCCAAGAGGACACCAGTGCATGCTCGCTCCCGAGTCACGCTGCTGCGCCTATTGACACAGACAGCAGGACTCGTTCAATGGCTCCCACTGCCATCAGTAGTCCAACGAGGAAGGAGACAGCAGCAGGAGATGCTGTGCTCATGAACATCGCTGAATCGGATTGGGCTCAGGCAAAAAAAAAAAAAAAAGGGGGAGTGCTGCAGCACAGACTGTTTTTCACCTTAAAGTGATACTAAAGGATAGTTATTTTTATTATTTTTTTTAAATAACATACATGTCATATTTACCTCCACTGTGCAGCTTGTTTTGAACAGAGTGGCCCTGAACATCCTCTTCTGGGGTCCCTCGTGGCTCCTCCCCGCATTAGATAACCCCCTAGAAGCGCTCTCCCAAAAGGGAATTAACTTGCGGGCACGCTCCTGAGTCCAACATTTGAGTCCATAGACACGAATGCCGGACTCGGCCCCACCCCCAGCGCCCCCCGTGTCATTGGATTTGATTGACAGCAGTGGGAGCCAATGGCTGTGCTGCTATCAATCTATCCAATGAAAGCCGAGATGAAGGGGCTCAGGTAAGTACAACAGGGGGGGGGGCCGGTGACTGCCAGGTGTTTTTCACCTTAATGTGAAAAAACATGAGCCTTTACAACCCTTTAATGCATTAAAGGTGAAAAACCTTAAGGCTTCAGAACCACTTAAGGTGGTTGTAAACACTTACACTCACCCAGTGAAGTGACTGGCCTCAGGCAGGGTGGATAAAAAAAAAAAAAAAAAAAACTGATTTTAGCAAATTTATTTTAACAAAGTACTTTTGAAATAAAAAGCCATCTAAAGATAGTTTTCTATTGAAGATACATTAATAATTTTGTTTATTCAGCATGAAATAGAGCTTAGTTATGTAGCATGAGGCTGTATATTCTGTAATATTAATTTTTTTGGTAAACTCATTCAATGAATCCAAGCTCTGCAAGCTGAGATAACATGCACTGCATTGATGAATTCACACAATTTCACAGTAACCATAAGATAAAATAAAGCTTAGGAATATTACTTTATCCCATTGTTTTGCAAATTATGTAAACTACAAACTGTATGATCAGTTCTAATATTGCTGTTTTACTAACCCGACAGATTATTCTAAACAGGAAACCTTAAATTTTGTTTGCAAATATTAAAGATTCTAACAACCAGCAAGAAATGAGTCCTTACATTTAAAGAGCACCTGTCATTTCAGATCCATCATGGCAGCACCCGTTATCAGGCATCCACTCTCCTGCTACCACCACGTTGCGTCACTGCCGCATCACCAGCCGTCCCATTAAAGTGAATAGGACTGTCAGTGACTCAACAGCGAGTCCGAGGAGGAGCTGCTGCGGGACAGAAATGACAATTGCTCTTTAAAAATTAGGATTTAAAATCAAGTCGATTTAAATCAAATCCACCCTGGCCTCAGGTAATACACAGAGGTGAAAAAAAAATCATCCTAAATGTACCCATTACCAGCCATTTGCACATCCTCGCAAAAAAAAAAAAAAAAAAAAAAAAAAAAAAAAGAGAAATGAAAAGTGATTTTTCCACACAGAGTGGAAAAGCAGGGGTTGGGGAGCTGCAGTACAATAGCTCTGAGAGCTGATTGGAGAGAAGGGACACCCCCCCCCCTTTTCACACAGCACACAGGAAGAGAGCCAAGGCTGTCAATCAGCTCCCTCCCTTGTCACCTTTTTAGCTCTTGGTGTCAGAAGTGATAACAGAGGAACAAAGTAGCACAGAAAAATTACACTTAGTGCTTTGGAGAGAGGCAAGTAAACACTATGGAAATATGCACTTTTTCAGATCTTGTCTGAGGTTTACAACCACTTTAACCACTTAACGACCGCTCACTGTATATGTACGTCGGCAGAATGGCACCGACAGGCACAATCACGTACAGTGTACGTGATTGCCTTTGTACAGTTGGGGGGTCCGATCGGACCCCCCTCCTATACAGTGAGCGGTCGGTATTCGTTGGGGAGCGATCCGACATGAGGGGGCGGCCATTCGATTCCGGCCACCCCCCGCGATCGCTCCCGGCGAATAGAAATGCTCCCTCTGCTGTGTAATGTTTACACAGGCAGAGGAAGCAGGAGGAAGTGATGTCATCTCTCATGCGGCGCTCACATATACCGAGCGCCGTACAAGAGAAGACACACAGGTTAGTGCACAAACAGCACACTGACACCAGGACACATAGGCACACAAATCGCCCCCCCAGTCAGTCACAGTGTCACTGATTGCAGTGACCATTTATTTACTGATCACTGCAATCAGTGACATTTGTGACTGTAAAAAGTGTCACTACATTTAGTTTTAGGTCCAGTGTAGCCCCCTAATAAAGGTTTAACCCCCTGATCACCCCCCAGATAACCCCTTTCACCCCCTAGCACCGCCGTCGCTAAGCGATCATTTTTCTGATCGCTGTCTTAGCGTCGGTGATGCAGATCGGTAGCCAGTAATTTTTTTTTTAGGTTCGCCGCAGGTTTTTATAGCGTCAGGTACCCCCATATATTATCTAATAAAGGTTTTAACCCCCTAATTGCCCCTAGTTAACCCTTTCACCAGTGATCACCATATAAGTGTTACGGGTGACACTGGTTAGTTTGCTTTTTATAGTGTCAGGGCACCCGCCGTATATATAACCCAATAAAGGTTTAACCCCCTGATCGCCCGGCGGGTGATAGCAATTAGGTATTAGCGTCAGAGAGGGTCTGCGTCACACCCCAGGCAGCGTCAGGTTAGTGCCAGTAATGCTAACACCCACGCGTGAAGCATACACCCCCCTTAGTGGTATAATATCTGATCTGATCAGATCTATACTAGCGTCCCCAGCAGTTTAGGGTTCCCAAAAACGCAGTGTTAGCAGGATCTGCCCAGATACCTGCTAGCACCTGCGTTTTGCCCCTTCGTCCAGCCCAGGCCCCCCAAGTGCAGTATCGATCGATCGATCACTGTCACTTACAAAACACAACACACATAACTGCAGCGTTCGCAGAGACAGGCCTGATCCCTGCGACTCCAGTGCTGTAGGAGGTGATTTCACCACCACAGTTAAAGAAAAAAAAAAAAAAAGCATATATGCCGAAGCATTGGGGCAGCGGAGCGATTTTGCTCCTAATGCCGCGTACATACGGTCGAAATTCCGACGGAGGCTTGCCCCTGGAAAAGTCCGACCATGTGTGTGCGGCATAACTTTTTTGCGGGAGGATGCCCCCATGCTTCGGCATATATAAATGGTGCATGTATGCCCATCATTAGAAGTGGGTGGATGAAGGGCGGTATTCTAATGGTGGACATACCCACCGATCAATCTTTTTTTTCGTTCAGCCACCTGGCTGCATGAAAAAAAAAAAAGATACAATACATGTCCAACAAGGACCAGCAACGTACTGGTATGTTGCTGGACTTTGAATGGTTATACCAGAATGATGCCTGCGGGTTTAGGTATCATCTTGGTATCATTATTTTCAGCCAGCGGCCGGCTTTCATGTAAAAGCAATCCTAGTGACTAATTAGCCTCTGGACTGCTTTTACAAGCAGTGGGAGGGAATGTCCCCCCCCCCCCGGATATAAAAAGCGCCATTGGGAAAGCATTTTATCACACCGATCCAGGTGTGGTCAGATGCTTTGAGGGCAGAGAAAAGATCTAGGGTCTAGAAGACCCCATTTTTTTCAAAAAAAAAAAAAAGGAGTACCTGTCACTACCTATTGCTATCATAGGGGATATTTACATTCCCCGAGATAACAATAAAAAAAAAAAAAAATAATAATAATAAATAATAATAATAATAATAATAATAATATGGAAGGAACAATTAAAAAATAAAATAGCAAAATTAATAATAATTTTTTTTTTTTTAAAAAAGCACCCCTGTCCTGCCCTGCTCTTGCCCAATGGCGAACGCAAGCGTCGGTCTGGCGTCATATGTAAACAGCAATTGCACCATGCATGTGAGGTATCACCGCAAAGGTCAGATCGAGGGCAGTAATTTTAGCAGTAGACCTCCTCTGTAAATCTAACGGGGTAACCTGCAAAGGCTTTTAAAAATGTATGTAGTTTGTCGCCAATGCGCGTTTGTGCGAAATTTTAAAGCATGTCGTGTTTGGTATCTATGTACTCGGCCTAAGATCATCTTTTTTATTTCATCAAACATTTGGGCAATATAGTGTGTTTTAGTGCATTAAAATTAAAAAAAAAAAAAAGTGTATTTTTTCCCCAAAAAATGCGTTTGAAAAATCGCTGCGCAAATACTGTGTAGAAAAAAAAAATGCAACACGCACCATTTTAATCTGTAGGGCCTTTGCTTTAAAAATATATATAATGTTTGGGGTTCAACATAATTTTCTTGCAAAAAAAAATTTTTTTTTCATGTAAACAAAAAAAGTGTCAAAAAGGGCTTTGTCTTCAAGTGGTTAGAAGAGTGGATGTAAGCTTCCTAATGTGTATAAAATGCCAGAACAGTTCAAAACCCCCCCCCCCCCCAAATGACCCCATTTTGGAAAGTAGACACCCCAAGCTATATACTGAGAGGCATGTCGAGTCCATGGAATACTTTATATGTTGACACAAGTTGCGGAAAAAAGACAATTAATTTATTTATTTTTTGCACAAAGTTGTCACTAAATGATATATTGCTCAAACATGCCATGGGCATATGTGGAATTACACCCCAAAATACATTCTGCTGCTTCTCCTGAGTACGGGGATACCACATGTGTGAGACTTTTTGGGAGCCTAGCCACGTACGGGACCCCAAAAACCAAGCACCGCCTTCAGGCTTTCTAAGGGTGTAAATTTTTGATTTCACTTCTCACTGCCTATCACAGTTTCGGAGGCCATGGAATGCCCAGATGGCACAAAACCCCCCCAAATGACCCCATTTTGGAAAGTAGACACCCCAAGCTATTTGCTGAGAGGTATTGTGAGTATTTTGCAGATCTCGCTTTTTGTCACAAAGTTTTGAAAATTGGAAAAAAATATATAATATTATATATATATATATATATATATATATTTACTTTCTTCATTTTCAAAAACAAATGAGAGCTGTAAAATACTCACCATGCCTCTCAGCAAATAGCTTGGGGTGTCTACTTTCCAAAATGGGGTCATTTGGGGGGGTTTTGTGCTATTTTGGCATTTTATGGCCTTCGAAACTGTGATAGGTAGTGAGGAGTGAAATCAAAAATTTGCGCCCTTAGAAATCCTGAAGGCGGTGCTTGGTTTCCGGGGGCCCGTACGCGGCTAGGCTCCCAAAAAGTCCCACACATGTGGTATCCCCGTACTCAGGAGAAGCAGCAGAATGTATTTTGGGGTGTAATTTCACATATAACCATGGCATGTGTGAGCAATATATCATTTAGTGACAACTTTTTGTAATTTTTTATTTTTTTTTGTCATTATTCAATCACTTGAGACAAAAAAAAAAAAAAATATTCAATGGGCTCAACATGCCTCTCAGCAATTTCCTTGGGATGTCTACTTTCCAAAATGGGGTCATTTGGGGGCGGGTTTTGTACTGCCCTGTCATTTTAGCACCTCAAGAAATGAGATAGGCAGTCATAAACTAAAAGCTGTGTAAATTCCAGAAAATGTACCCTAGTTTGTAGACGCTATAACTTTTGCGCAAACCAATAAATATACGCTTATTGACATTTTTTTTACTAAAGACATGTGGCTGAATACATTTTGGCCTAAATGTATGACTAAAATTTAGTTTATTCGATTTTTCTTATAACAAAAAGTAGAAAATATCATTTTTTTTCTAAATTTTCGGTCTATTTCCGTTTATATCGCAAAAAATAAAAATCGCAGAGGCAATCAAATACCATTAAAAGAAAGCTCTATTTGTGGGAAGAAAAGGACGCAAATTTCGTTTGGATACAACATTGCATGTCCGCACAATTTACAGTTAAAGCAGCGCAGTGCAAAATTCTGAAATCACCTCTGGTCCTCTAGCTACCAAATGGTCCGGGGCTTAAGTGGTTAAGCAAAAGGCTTCAGTAAAAAGGGACCTTCAGTCCATGTTTTTCTACATGCCTAAAGTTAAGGAATTCAAATCCCATAAAAACACAAATATGAACTGTCACATTAAATCACATGTCACACATCAAAACAGAGCTAAAGAGATGAGAAAAGAATGTGTGACTGTAAAAGGCAAATCTCTTCAGGGCTACATGTCTTGTACAGAGTTTGTGTACAAAGGTGAGATGAACATGCAAAAACCTAAAACGTTTCCATAAAGCTTAGAACGCGTAACATATGGACATGCCTCTAAAAAGTGTATGTAAATCCGAATAATAAACCGCTCTTATTTATCTATTTAGTCTGTTAAATAGACAAATAAAAAACATGGTGTTTTGTCTGTCCGATTGGCACACTAATGCCGCGTACACCCGATCGGTTTTTCCGATGTGAAAAAAGTCCATCGGTCTCTTTTTTTAAATCGGACAAACCGATCGTGTGTGGGCCCCATCGGTCTTTTTTACATCGGTATGAAAAAAAAAATAGAACACGTTTTAAATTTTACAGATGGAGAAAAAACCGATAGCAAATTCCGATCGTCTGTGGGGAACTCCAGCGGAGAAAAAACCCACGCATGCTCAGAATCAAGTCGACGCATGCTCAGAAGCATTGAACTTCATTTTTCTTGGCTCTTCGGAGTGTTTTTTGTCACAGCGTTTGGGACGGTCGGATTTTTGACTGATGGTGTGTAGGCAAGACTGATGGAAGTCAGCTTCATCGGATTTCCGATGGAAAAATCCATCGGATTTTATTCCATCGGAAATTCGATCGTGTGTATAGGGCATAAGTTGTTGAACCTGCCTGAAATCTTGTGAGTAAGCTAACCTGAGTTTTGTGCCAAAACCTTGAGAAGAACGGACACGACAGGAGGCTGGTGGCCCAATCAGCTACAGCAGTGGAATTTCCCTCTCCGCCCCACATCACAAAGGGGTGGGGATGCTGGTAATGAAAGTGACCTAATATGGCCACGGATTTTCACAGGTTATCAAAAAGTGGACAAAAGTCATTACTTGAGCCCAATTTGCCTGCAGTTGGCAGCTCCACACAAGACTGGGCATGCCCCTGGAGAAGACATCCACCCAAGTTGAGAAATCCAGATGTAATAGGTCAAAGTATATATTGTTCAGCTGGTTACAACATACAGGGCAAAAAGACAGCCAACATGTTTCAGGGGTCACACAATCCCCTTCATCAGGGCTGGGGGAAATGGCAGAATGTTAAATGGACTCCAAAGTACTTCTAAGCAGACTGATCTGCAGGCAGAGGATGTTCTAAGCAGTCAGTGTTCATGTTCACAGTAGAAATAGCCACCCCCCCAACATTGATGTCAGTGGCTGCAATAATAACCCCACACTGCTGTCAGTGGCATCACTTCCCCCCCCCCACATTGGTGGTCAGTGGCGCACGCACACACCATTAGTGGCAGTACTATTTAAAGCGGAGCTCCAGGCTCCTTCACAAAAAAAAAAAAAAAAAAAGTCAGCAGCTACACTTACCTGTCCAGGAATCCAGCTGTGTCTTCACCGGAGACGATTTTTCAATTGGCTCTCGGGTGCTGCCACCGCCATCTCACCTAGGGGAAACCAGCAGTGAAGCCTTGCGGCTTCAAAGCCGGTTCCCTACTGCACAAATGCAATGCACTTTGTGAATGGCCTGGCGAATCTATGGACAAGTTTGCTGTGGCAAGGTCAGCGGGAAGTGGGAGCGGGTACCTTTCAAAACCAGGAACCCCGCTCCCCCTCAAAAGGTTCCAAAAATGTGGCACTGGTGGGGAATTGGGACAGAGGAGGCAAATAAGCGGTGCTTCCTCTTTTGGGTGGAGCTCCACTTTAACATCAGTCCCCCCCCACCCATTGGTTGCCTGTATCCGTATTTCTTAACCCCACCCCCTTCCCTGCATCGCTAATCAGTAGTAGTACATGCACAGAGTGTTCCAGCACTGCTGCTCAACAGATATTGGGTGGACTGCGCGTTGGGCACCCCTGCTTCAGAGAAGTCCCCTTCTGCTGCCCAACAGATAGTGGGTGGTTTCCAGTTTAGGTGCGAATTCAAGTAAAAATTTGCACCTGAACCGTTGAACAAAACTGAACTCGGGAATGCGAAGCGCAGCCGGACATGTGTAAACGTAGCCTTAGGGCCAGTTCACACCACATGCAGTCCAGTGCGTTTTTTTCTGCATTAAAAATGCATGGAAAGTTGGTTATATGGTTTTCAATGGCAGAGTTCACGTTCGTTGCAGAAAAAAAAAAAAGTAGAACATGCTGCATTTTACCTGCACTGGAATGCTGTAAAACGCACCGGAACGTACCTAAATGCACCAAAAACGCACTGAAACACACTTGTCCTTATCTAAGGTTAATAAAAAAAGACGGGTGAAAAAAGCCAGTGAAAAAAGCACTGGACTGCATTAAAAACGTACCACTGGAGCGCGTCAAAAAACGCACATGCAATAAAGCACCTGGAACCTTAGAAAAAATAATAAATAAAAAAGGGGAAGGATGTGTGTGATTCGATCTATATTTTTTTTTTTAGGTTTGTGACACGATGGGGTTGATTTACTAAAACTGAAAGTGCAAAATCTGGTGCAGCTGTGCATGGTAGCCAATCAGCTTCTAACTTCAGCTTGTTCAACTAAGCTAATAAAAACCTGGAAACTTATTGGCTTCTATACAGAGCTTCACCAGATTTTGTCACTCTCCGGTTTTAATAAACCAAGCCAATCTCTTTAATAAAACTAAAATAAAATGACCAACCATAAAAAATAAAGTTTTAAAAAGTTTTTACTGAAATACTATCTTCAATCCAGAGCTGTAATTCTTCTCTGCAACTACATGGTGCTCCTCAACCCGCTACCTCTAGGCCCAGCAGCCAGCCGACCCATGCAGCCTGAGCATTCAGTGTAGCAGAAGCACTGAATGTTGGCGGCAGCAGCAAGCACTGACCACTGCTGGAGGAGAAGAGGAAGACCTTTGGAAAAAATAGGATTTTTTACTCACCGTAAAATCCTTTTCTCTGAGTCCATGGACCGACACAGCTTCTCTATTGACAAAGTGGGTATTATCCGTTAATTAGGAGTGACTAGGCAGAAAAACTTGTAAAAAGTGTTGCATCACACCTTCTACAGTACCGCCCAGGGGGCGGACCCTCTGGGTATAACCTCTCAGTCTGCATCTCGCAGATCAGTTCGTCAAAAAGCAGTACAAACTTAAAAAGGAGGGGTGGGTGCTGTGTCGGTCCATGGACTCAGAGAAAAGGATTTTACGGTGAGTAAAAAAATCCTATTTACTCTTTCGTCCATGGACCGACACAGCTTCTCTATTGACAAAGTGGGACGTCCCAAAGCAGTGTCAGAGAAAAAAAAAACGAGGGGTGGTAACAGCATAAAAATAAACTTCACCCCAAAACACAAAACAGCACTCCAACGGAGGAGTTGCAACTCTAAACAGCCGCTTGCAAAACCTTGCGGCCGAAAGAGGCATCCGAAGACGCACCTACATCTACTTTGTAGAATTTTGTGAAAGTGTGAGCGGACGACCAAGTCGCCGCTTTACATAATTGGGAAACAGACGCTTGATGTCGGAAAGCCCAAGAGGCACCTATTGCCCTGGACGAATGCGCCGTGACAGGAAAGGGGGGCGCTTGACCCTTTAAGGCGTAAGCCTGGGATTACTATCTGTCGGATCCACCTAGAGATGGTGGCCGATGAGACTGCTTGGCCCTTCTTGGGACCAGCCACCGAAACAAACAGTGAGTCTGACTTCCGGAACAGGGAAGTAGCAGATAGGTATACTCTCAAAGCTCGGACAACGTCCAAGGAATGCAACGCCGACTCCTTAGGATTCGACGGCTGAGGACACAAGGATGGAAGTACAATGTCTTCATTGAGATGAAAAGCCGAAACGACCTTCGAAAGAAAGGAAGGCTGCGGCCGCAGCACCACCTTATCCTTGTGGAAAATCAAACTGGGAGCCTTGCAGGACAAGGCTGCCAGCTCAGAGACTCGTCTAACTGACGTAACAGCCACCAAAAAGACCACTTTTTGAGAAAGTGTCAACAGGGGAATATCTCTAATCTTCTCAAACGGTGCCTTCTGAAGCACCGAGAGGACCAGGTTCAAGTCCCAAGGAGGTAGCGGGGGGCGGCCTGGAGGGGCCACATGTCGAACCCCCTGCACAAAAGCACTCACGAGAGAGTGAGCCGCCAGGGGTCGCTGAAAAAAAGACAGCCAGGGCAGATATCTGTCCCTTAAATCGTACTTAGGGCAAGCCTTTGGTCCACCCCATGCTGTAAAAACAGCAGGATTCTGGAAACCAAATAGGTACGCGGATGCCATTTCATTTCCTCACACATGGAGATGTAGGCTTTCCAAGTGCGGTGATAAACCTTCCTAGAGGACGGTTTGAGCCGTTAAAGCCAATGACTGTAAAGCAGGATGGAGTATGGGACCTTGCGATAGCAGGTCCTTCCGTAGTGGTAGGCGCCAGGGGACGTCTGCTACCAGACGTACTAGATCGGCGTACCAAGGACGCTGAGGCCAATCTGGAGCGATTAGGATCATTGGAATTCCCTCTGCCTCCACTCTGCGGAGCAGAAGAGGAAGAAGCCTTAAGGGAGGGAAGGCATAGATTAGCCGATACCGACCCCACGATGCTACCAACGCGTCAGTTGCGTCTGCCCATGGGTCTCTTGACCGGGCCACAAACCTCAATACCTTCCGATTGAGTGGGGAAGCCAGAAAATCTACGTCTGGTGTGCCACATCTTTGGCAGAGGAGTTGGAACACCTCCGGGTGTAAGGACCATTCTCCCTGGTCCAGCATCTGGCGGCTCAGGTAGTCCGCCTGCCAGTTTTCCACACGCGGAATGTACACGGCCGACAGCGCCGGTACGCTCTTCTCTGCCCACTTCAGGATGCGAGCAACCTCCGATGCTGCAGCTGAGCTTCTTGTTCCTCCTTGATGATTGACATATGCCACCGCTGTGGGGTTGTCTGACTGGATCCTGACTGGACGCCCTTGCAGCCTCAGACCATTTAAATCGCCCGGATCTCCAGGACATTGATCGGCAGGAGGGCTTCCTCTGGGGTCCAGCGATTTTGCGCCGACTGAACACCCCAGACTCCCCCCCAACCTGTAAGGCTGGCGTCCGTCGTGATCACTATCCAGTAAACCGGAAGAAATTACTTCCCGGCCATTAGAGCCGGTGCCGTCAGCCACCATACCAGGGATCTCCTGACTAGGTGGCTCACTCGGATTTGATAATCCAGAGATGAAGGGCATCTGTTCCATCTGGACAGAACTTCCTTCTGTAACACTCGAGTGTGGTATTGAGCATATGGGACCGCCTCGAAGGAGGCTACCATGAGGCCCAACACTCGCATGCAAAAATGGAGCGACGACCAACTCCTGGAAGTCAGCTGCCGTACTGCAGCCCGGAGGGTCTGCAACTTCTCCACAGGGAGGAATACCTTTGCCTCTGAGGAATCCAGAATCAACCCCAGGTACACTAGGCGTTGAGTGGGCACCAATACTGACTTTTGCGTGTTTAGTATCCAACCACAGTCTTGGAGTCTGACAGGTAATGGACACGCTTACCTCTAATTCTGAGCTTGAAGGGGCCTTCAGCAGAAGGTCGTCCAAGTAGCCTGTGATAGCGATACCCCGCTGTCTTAGAAGTGCCAGAATCGGAGCGAGCACCTTGGTGAAAGTCCTGGGTGCTGAGGCAAGGCCAAACGGGAGGGCCACAAACTGGTAGTGATTCTTCCCGATAGCAAATCGCAGAAACCTCTGGTGTCTGGAGTATATGGGGACCTGCAGGTATGCGTCCTTGATGTCCAAGGAGGCCAGAAAGTCCCTCGGATGGAGAGCCGTGACCACAGATCGAACCGATTCCATCCGAAATCTTTGTACTTTCACAAAGCAATTGAGGGCGCTGAGATCCAAGATTGGCCGAACCCCCTCCTTCTTCGGCATAATGAACAGATTTGAGTAAAAACCATGACCCCGTTCCTGTTCTGGAACTGGAATAACTACCCCGCGTTCCAGTAGACCCTGGACCGCCCCATACAGGGCCTCCCGACGGGTCGGTAGTAGCTGGAGATTGGAGGTGATGAATCTGTCTGGTGGACAAGAGAAAAATTCTATCTTGTAGCCTGAGGAGATTACTTCGTAAACCCACCTGTCGGAGACTAGAGCAGTCCACTGAGTCGCAAATTTGCGAAGACGTCCCCCCACGCGAGAGCTGGGTGGGGGCGGACCTTCATGCGGACGCAGATTTGTCCGCAGGCTTGTTGGGTCTGCGGGACCAAGGGCGCTTTTGTCCTTGGGCAGGCGCCTTGTCGGCCTGGGGTCTTTTCCCTGTTGCCCTAAGGGGGTGAAAAAAAAAACGCTTGCGTGCAGTAAAGGAGGGCCCTTGCCCTTGACGTGGCCCCTTACCCTTGCTAGTTTGGGGAAGCAAAGTGCTTTTACCTCCTGTGGCATCCTTGATGATGTCATCCAGAGAAGCCCCAAAAAGTCTGTCGCCCTTAAAAGGCAGATCCAATAGGGCTTTCTTGGAAGTCTGGTCCGCAGACCAGCCCTTTAGCCAGATCAGGCGGCGTATTGCTACTGCATAAACCAAAGCTTTTGACAGCAGGGGAATAGTATCCATGTCTGACTCGCAGACAAACTTAAGGCCCTGGACCAACTGGTCGGCCAAAGTTATCTCATTAGGAGGAGCATCTCGCTCCTTTAACCCCTGGGAGTAGCAATTTTGCCCATCCAGTAAGTGTCTGAGACACTAGGGCCCCCGCCAATGCCGGGCGTACTGCCGAGCCTACCACTGAGTATAGGTAGCGAGCGCTTCAGCCTTCTTATCCACAGGGTCCTTGAAAACAGGAGCCCCTTCTACTGGAATAGTGGTGGCTCTATTAAGTCTGGACACCGAAGGGTCCACTATAGGGGGAGAGGTCCATATCTTCAGAAAACTCTCCTCAAAGGGGTACCGTACCGCAAACCTCTTTGGGGCTGTAAAGACCCTCAGTGGGTTCTCCCATTCCTTGTATAAGAGTTTGTCAAAATAAGACACACAAGGGAACACCTTAGCAGTGCGGGCAGGTTTACGAAAACCAAAAAGGGGACTGGAGTATCTGCTAATTCTGCAGTATTTTCCAACTTTAGCGTATCCCGCACTGCAGTAATAAGGTCAGATACCAAAGCCGTCTCGCGTACTGACCTGGACTTGGAGTCATCCTCACTGTCCGATCGGTCACGATCTGCAGTCTCTGATGCATCAGAATCTGGGCCATGAGCCGTAGCTGGACCTGGTTCTGCATCAGAAATATCCCCAGAAGATTGCAGGGGACGGGGGCGTTTACTACCCCCTGTATTCCCGTGTGCCGCTTCTACCCTGGCAGCAAACGCTTCTAGGATTGCCGACATAGCGTCCATAGACACCTCAGGGGCACCAGCTGCTAAATCTGGTGTTTCAGGGGAGAAGACATCTGGCTCAGATGCCATGCTGACCACACGCTGACACCCACAGGGCTCCAGGCAAGATATCAATAGGCCACCCTCCTGCGCTGCCGAGATGCTGGGTTACCCAGAGGACTCACCACCCTGGACCGGTACTGCTATGCTGCCGTGTGCTGCGCCTGTGGTGCTGTCCCACTGCTGCTGTGTCAGTCTGCTTCTTTTATCAGCACTTCCTGTGTGAATTTTCGCGCCAGTGTAATGCACCCTAGAGGCCGGAGGCTCTCGCAAAATGGCTGCCAAAAACGTCTGTATGGAAGATAATGTGGGCTCTAAGAAAATGGCCGCGGAGCCGAAGATGGAGGTCAAGCAGCCGTAGCCCACAAAAAGATGGCCGCCGAATGGCAATATATACATACAGGGTGGACAAACATGGCCGCCGATCAGCTGATAAGGGCCAGTGGGTGTGGCCAAACCACAGGAAGATGGCCGCCGGGCAGTCACAAGAGGCCGAACTCGGCATGCACCACCTCAAAATGGCCGCCGACAGCATGGAGGAGGAAACACACACACACACACACACACACAGGTAAGCAGAAATGACATTTCTTTTAAATGTTAGTTACAGCCAGCCCCGCTCCAGTGGAACCCCTTAGGTGACCCCCAGCACCCAGCAACCTTTAGCTAGAAGCCCAGGGAGGAGGGAAAGGCAGGGAGAGAGGGAAGAAAGGGGCCACAGCCACTTACTTGATCTCTCCAGGAATGTCCAGCTAAATCACCCAGCCGAGGCAGGGGAGTTTTACTTACCTATCCTGCTTGTATTATGCTGGAAGACATTCCAAACAGATCATCGTCCGCGCACGGAAGGTGACTGTTGGCCAGGCATGCTGTGATTGGACCCAAAAAGGGACGATCATATGTATGCCCTGGAGCGTGACGCTCACCGGCCAGGCTGCTGCAACTCGGCCGTAAGGTCAGCCGAAGCTGAGCGGTCCGATGCAGGCCCTGGAGCGTAGGCTCACCGGCCATCCGTGGAGCGACGGGCATGTCGTGGAAAACCCAGCGCGTAGCTAGGGTTGGCACACGCTCGATGGCCGAAACTGGGGAGACTACAAGGATCGAGGATCCAGCCTGTCACCCAGTCGGCAGTTGATCGAAGATCGCAGGAAACAAATGAAAATTTTTATATTATATATATATATATATATATATATATATATATATATATATATATATATATATATGCGCTAGACAGAAAAAAACTGATCTGCGAGATGCAGACTGAGAGGTTATACCCGGAGGGTCCGCCCCCTGGGCGGTACTGTAGAAGGTGTGATGCAACACTTTTTACAAGTTTTTCTGCCTAGTCACTCCTAATTAAACGGAGAATACCCACTTTGTCAATAGAGAAGCTGTGTCGGTCCATAGACGAAAGAGTAAAATATATATATATATATATTTTTTTTTTTTTTTTATCTCTCTTTCTATAGTTTTGTTGTTTTTTTATAATTGCGGAGTTGGAAAAAGTTGGGGTTAAAAAACTGCTGTGTCCTGAAAATGAAAAGACTGAAGGATATAGTCCTTATAATATACTATATAACGTCTCTTCTTTTGCAGAGAACTGTTTTTAGGATATTTTTGGTCAATGATAGGGTTATTTTATTCAATTTTTTCATACTTATCTGTTAAATAAATAAAAACAGTCTATTATATTCTAGCCCAGGGGTGTCCAAGCTTTTTTCAAAGAGGGTCAGATTTGAAGAAGTGAACATGCTTGAGGGCCGACCATCAAAATTTGGTCGTCCGAGCACTAAAACAATGCCCAACAAGAATTCTCTTGCCTTTTTGGCTGTGTGTGGTGATGAGATGAGCTTGAGCGGGTTATTTGGCTATGCCGTATTTATCGGCTTATAACACGCACCTTTAACTTTAAAAATGAAGTTTCAGGAAGAAATCTTAAATTTTAAATAAAGAACTGTGAAGCAAAATAAGGGTCAGTGCCCATCAATGCAGCCTAATCAGTGCCCATCTGCAGCCTCACAAGTGACCATGAATGCAGCACCCACTCCCTTGCCATTAATGCAGCTCCCACATTGACATGAATGCAGACTCACTATTGCCATCAGTGCAGCCTGATTCATGTCCATCTGCAGCCTTGAGGAGACAGGGAAGGGGTGGGACAAGCGCCAACAGACATACACGAGAAACTCCTGTTTTCTCAGCTGCTTCTTTAATTGAAAGTCCCGCCTCCTATGATGGACAGAACAGTTGTCCAATGGCAGCACAGGAGACGGGACTTCCTTTTACACAGGGCACCGTGTAAACAGGAAATACTCCTGTATGTACGGCATTCATCCCGTCCCCTCCAAGGCAGCCAGCATTTATATCTTTTGTTGCCCCTGGCGCTCGGGGATTCGTTGGGGGCCAGAAAAGATATACATGTCTGAATTTCCAGGCGAGCGTCCGAAACCGGAAAGCGGCCCGCGTGCCGGACTTTACACATGCCTGGTGTAGTCTCTAGATGAAGATTAGAGCACATTTAAAAGCCATATATTTCGAAAAGTTAGGTCATTCCAAATCATTAACATTTTCATGCCACTGTACAGCGAGCTGGCTGAATGCATGTTTAGTGGTGTCACTAATGCATTTTAGAATGTATCCGTAATAAGAACATGCATCATCTAAAAGCTTATGCAATTGGCTTTAACTATTTATTCAGTTAGGAAAAATATGGTACTGCATTAAATATAATCTGTCATTGGATATATAGGTAGGCTGCCATTACCGACCTCCATCTGAAAATGCTAGCTGCCTAGTATTTTAAGAGAGGTCATGACAGCTCGCAAATTTCTTTCCAGATAAATTCCCTCAAAATTAATTATTTCTTACCTGCAACCCCATGATGGAAGTGCTATATCAGTTTGTATTTTTTCCGTGAAGAGCTGTCATATGCACTCTATTGTTTCTAAATTCCCTGCATGCTTCTCTCTGCTTGGGTCACCTCCCTACTCGCTTGACAGAGGTCACATAGTAAGCAGGTGACTTAGGAAGCTAAGAAGTTTAAAGTAGAAGTAAAATCGCCTTAATAAAAGTGAATTTCCCTTTAGATACACTCCAGGTGCAGTGGCAGAGGGCTGTGCAATCCTATCAAACACAGTCTAACCTTAAGAAGAAAAATGCCTTGTAACCCATAAGGCCAGTTCACCTCATCTTGTTGTGATCGTGTGCTGAAAAATAAGTCCACCATGCAGAATTTCTTTTCAGCACGACGTGAGCCATCGCGTGGCTATGCTGAGGCTTTAGGGAATACTCTGAATAGAAGTGTAGGCACACTATAGAAGGAAGCGTCTCTTTTTAAATCTTTGATCTTCCAATGGATAATTCACACTCAAAAGATATGCAGCATTTAAAGTGATACTAGGGAGGTACAATTAATTTTTAACATAACAAACATGTCATACTTGCCTGCTCTGTGGAGAAAAAAAAAAAAAAAAAAAGAAAAAAAGGAGGAAGAAAAAGAAAAAAAAATGTTTTTTCTTCCTTCTCTTTTTTTTTTTCTCTCTCTCTCCACAGAGCAGGCAAGTATGACATGTTTGTTATGTTAAAAATAAATTGTACCTCCCTAGTATCACTTTAAATGCTGCAGATCTTTTGAGTGTGAATTATCCATCAGAAGATCAAATTCAAGATTTTTTTTTTCCCCCCTTTTTCTTCCTCCTCTCTTTTTTTTTAATTTTTTTAAAGTATTTCAAGGGCATTGGAAAGGGGAGTGTGGACAGATTAGTGCGCTTGTAACAACACATTTTGTTGAGTACTGCACATGATACTAGAGTTATTTTTTCAAGAAAAGTATTTGGAGGTCTACCCCCTTCTTGGTCTGAGCTGCGCAGCTTTCAGAGGATCAAAGATTTAATAAGGGACGCTTCCTTCTATAGTGTGCCTACACTTCTATTCAGGGTCTCCCCCTTCTTCTTGGCCTGAGCTGTACAGCTTTCAGAGGTCTACTCCTTTTTAATTAGTCCAAGAAGGTGGCAGACCTCTGCACTTCACGTCCATTTTCGGGACATGTTTTCAAATTCAAATGGTATAAAATTAGCAGCCAAGCAATCTGGACAGCTGTAATATATATTTGTAGTCAAATTGATCTCTTATTATGTGCAATTCGTTTTTCCTTTTCCTAAGCTTTTTAATGCGTTTAGTTACATTCAGATACTTGGCAGAACATTTGTTCTCTAAACTTTTTTTGTCGTCTATTAAACTTGCTTGTACTGTGCTACATTAAATTTAACAACATCAACAAATCAGAGGGGGAAACGGACCACTAAACAAATTAAAAGTTTTCATTTGGCTAATTTTCCGGCTAACCTTTGTTGCAGGACTATGAATGTGTTGAGAATGTGTTGTGTTTTTGCCTTTTGCCTGTCATAAGGTTTGTTTTTCCTCCATCACCCTTTCAAAGTATAATGAATGGAACTTGGTGCTTACCGAGCGAGGTATCCTAAAATGATCTTTGTATTAAACCTCCCATATTTCACAGGACCGCCTTGATAGGAGGTTAAATTAAAATGACAGAGTTGTCTGGTTTGGGACTAGGCGCTGTCCTTGGAGATAAGCCCCACACATAGTCCCCCTGTCCAAAGAGGACTCTTGGTGGCCAGTAGGGGCTCTTTCAATGGATAGGGGGGTTGACAGGTGGGTGGGGCATAGCACCAAAGTCAGAAACAAAACAAAACAAAACCATAATTACAGGGTAGGCCAAATAAAAGTAATAGCAGGCACTGACAGCAATTAAGCAAGACTTAAAAAAAAAACTTTTAAAAGCTTAAATTTACTAACAAATTTGTTAAAATAGTAATATATATATATATATCTCTCAAGACAAATATTAAGGCTCTCGCCAATCATCTGTTTTTCCTAGGTGAAAACAAAAAGGGCCATCATCCTTATGCATATATAACCACTTCCTTACTGGGCACTTAAACCCCCTCCAGCCCAGACCAGCTTTCAGCGCTGACGCACTTTTAATGACAATTGCGCGGTCATACAACGCTGTACCCAAATGAAATTTTTATCATTTCTTTCCCACAAATAGAGCTCTTTTAGTGGTATTTGATCACCTCTGCGGTTTTTATTTTTTTGCAAAAAAAAAAAAAAAAAAAACCCCCACACAATATTTTTTGCTATAATAAATACCGCAATTTTTTATTTTTTTCTGCCTTTAGTTTAGGCCGATACATATTCTTCTACATATTTTTGGTAAAATCGCAATAAGCGTTTATTGATTGGTTTGCGCAAAAGTTATAGCGCCTACAAAATAGGGGATAGTTTTATGACATTTTTATTCTTTCCCCCCCCCCCCCCAACTAGTAATATTGGTGATCCGCGATTTTTGTCAGGACTGCGATATTGCAGCGGACACACCGGACACTTTTGACACTATTTTGGGAGCATTCGCATTTATACAGAGAACAGTGCTATAAAAATGCACCGATTACTGTATAAATGTGACTGGCAGTGAAGGGGTTAACCACTAAAGGGCGGGAAGGGGTTAAATGTGTTCCCTCATGAGTGATTCTTACTGGGGGGGGGGGGGGAGAACGTGATCGATCTGTGTCCCTATGTACAAGGGAAACATCATTGGTCTCCTCTCCCTAGCAGGACGTGGATCTCTGTTTACACACAGAGGTCCACATCCCTGGCTCTGACAGCCGATCGCGGGTACCTGGCGGACATCCATCACGGCCGCCAGGCACGCGCATCGGCACCCGCGTGACACAGCTCTTCCACGATGCGTGCCGCCGCGGGCGCGCATTGCGGAAGTAAACAAGGACATCCAGGGACGCCCTCCCCGGCAGTTCAGGTCCGCGCTGCAGCCATCTTTCGGCTGTAGCGCAGATCTGAAGTGGTTAACAAACTTGTTAAAGAGTAACTCCACTTCCCCCCCCCCCCTTCAACAACACACAACCCACAACATTCCCCTCTGGCTGATGTACATCACAAGGATTTTAACAAACTTTGTTGCAGATTCCTACCTTTTGTTTGAAGAAACAGCTGCTTGTCTGTGTCCATGTGCATGGGAGTAATTTTATTATCAATCAGCTGCTACAATTGCAGGGTTCTAATGAGGAAAGTGGCAGAGTCTGCATCCCTTTAGACCCAATTTCCCTTTCAAAGTAGCTCACCAAAAAAATAGGATTTTTGTACTCACCGTAAAATCCGTTTCTCTGGCATCCATGGACTGACACAGCGTGTCTTTTACACCTTTACACGTGGGTTATGTCCCTGCTTGCAGGAGAAGACCTAGGCAGAATGCGAGATGTTATACATACATTCTAAACAGCCAGAGCTGAACAGCCCCGCCCAGGGGGGTGGTCCCTCCGGACATAACCCTCCCACTGCAGTCAGCAGACCTCAGTTCGTAACAAAGCAGTACAAACTTAAAAAGAAGGGTGGGTGCTGTGTCAGTCCATGGATGCCAGAGAAACGGATTTTACGGCGAGTACAAAAATCCTATTTTCTCTTGTCATCCATGGACTGACACAGCGTGTCTTTTACACCTTTACACGTGGGATGTCCCAAAGCAGTGTCAAGAGGGATGGGAGCAGTATAAATGGAAAACCAAAAACTTCACTCCAAAACAAGGCAGAGCTCCTCAACGGAGGAGTTGCAACTTAAAACAGCGGCCTGCAACACCTTGCGGCCAAAGGAAGCATCCGAAGATGCAGCCACATCAACCTTATAAAACTTAGAAAAGGTATGAGCGGATGACCAGGTCGCCGCCTTGCACACTTGTGCAACCGACGCTTGATGTCGGAAAGCCCAGGAAGCACCAATTGCCCTGGTGGAATGTGCCGTAACTGGAAAGGGAGGCGCCCGCCCCTTGAGAGCATAAGCTTGAATGACGGTTTGTCTGATCCACCTAGAAATGGTGGCAGACGAAACCGCTTGGCCCTGTTTTGGACCAGAAACAGCCACAAACAGTGAGTCAGACTTCCGAATAGAAGCAGTAGCAGACAGGTACACCCGCAAGGCTCGTACCACATCCAAAGTGTGAAGAGCAAACTCTCTGGGATGCGATGGGTGAGGACACAAGGACGGGAGGACAATGTCCTCATTTAAGTGGAAGGCCGAGACCACCATTGGCAGAAAAGAAGGTCGCGGACGTAACACCGCCTTATCCTAATGGATGACCAAAAAGGGCGACTTGCAGGACAAGGCCGCCAACTCAGACACTCGTCTAACGGAAGTAATGGCCACAAAGAAGGCCACCTTCTGAGACAAAGTCAAGAGGGGAATATCTAATATTTTCAAAGGGAGGTTCCTGGAGAACCGAGAGCACCAAATTCAGAACCCACGGGGGGGAGAGGAGGCTTGACAGGGGGGAGCACATGGCGAACCCCCTGCACAAAAGGTGCTAACCAAGGGATGACCCGCCAGCGGTCGCTGAAAGAAGATGGCCAAGGCCGAAATCTGACCCTTAAATGGTACTCAAAGTGAGCTTTTGGGTCACGCCACGCTGCAGAAAATGCAGGATTCTGGGAACGGAATACGTTCGTGGGCGCCAGTCCAGCTCTTCGCACATGGCGATGTAAGCTCTCCAAGTACGGTGATAGATCTTTCTGGAGGAAGACTTCCGTGCCCTTAACATGGTCGAAATGACCGAATCCGAGAGACCTCGGTCTCTCAGCACCTGGCTTTCAATAACCATGCCGTTAAAGCCAGAGACTGTAAAGCAGGATGAAATATAGGACCTTGAGACAGAAGGTCCCCCCGTATTGGTAACCGCCAGGGAACGTCCGCGACGAGACGTACCAGATCGGCGTACCAATGACGCAGAGGCCAATCCGGAGCAATGAGGATCACCGGAATTCCCTCGGACGCTACCCTGCGGAGCAGGCGAGGGAGCAACTGCAGCGGAGGATAAACGTATATCAGGTGATACTGACACCATGGGGCCACCAACGCATCCGAGGCATCCGCCCAGGGATCCCTGGATCTGGCCACAAACCTCGACACCTTGCGATTGAGTCGAGAGTCCATCAGGTCCACATCCGGCGTGCCCCACCATCTGCAAAGGAGTTGAAAGACCTCCGGGTGCAAGGACCACTCTCCCTGGTCCAGCGTCTGGAGACTTAGATAGCCCGCCTGCCAATTGTCTACGCCCGGAATGTAGACGGCCGACAGAGCCGGCACGCTTCTTTCGGCCCACCTCAGGATGCGGGCGACCTCGGAAGCCGCAGCTGAGCTCCGAGTCCCCCCTTGATGGTTGACATATGCCACCGCTGTGGCGTTGTCCGATTGGATCCTGATGGAGTGACCCCGTAATTTCTCCGACCATGAGGAGAGGCACAGTCTGATTGCCCGTATCTCCAGCACATTGATCGGTAAGAGGGCTTCGTCCGGAGTCCAAAGCCCTTGGGCCGACAGGACTCCCCCCCAGCCCGTCAGGCTGGCGTCCATCGTGATCACCGTCCATTGGATGGGGAGGAACGACTTCCCGGACCGAAGAGCCGGGGACCTCAACCACCACGTCAGGGACATCCTGACCAGGTGACTCACCTGGATCTGAAGATCCAAGGACAACGGGGATTTGTCCCAAGTGGACAAGATCTCTTTCTGTAAAGCCCTGGTGTGCGCTTGGGCATAAGGAACGGCCTCGAAGGAGGCCACCATGAGTCCCAGGACTCTCATGCAAAAGCGGATTGACGACCATTTTCGGGACATCAGCACCCGTACTGCAGACTGAAGTGTCAGTAGTTTGTCTGGAGGTAGGAAGACTTTTGCCTCCAAGGAGTCCAGAATCAGACCTAGATACTCCAGACGCTGAGTCGGGACCAGAACCGACTTCTGAACATTCAGGAGCCACCCAAAGTCCCTGAGGGTCTGACTGACGATAGTCACACTTTCTTCCAATTCTGAGCCACTGTCTGCTCTTAGAAGAAAATCATCCAGATAGCCCACGATAGCAATGCCTCGCTGTCTCAGCAAAGCTAGGACTGGAGCAAGCACCTTGGTGAACACCCTTGGCGCCGAGGCTAGGCCGAAGGGAAGAGCCACAAATTGATAGTGGACTTCGCCGACCGCAAAGCGCAGAAACTTCTGGTGGCTTGCGCAGATCGGAACATGCAAGTAGGCGTCCCTGATGTCCAAGGATGCCAGAAAATCCCCTTGATGGAGTGTAGCGATCACCGTGCGAATGGATTCCATGCAGAATTTTTGCAACTTCACGAAGTCATTCAGAGCCTTGGAGGTCCAGGATTGGCCGAACCCCGTCCTTTTTTGGAACAAACAGATTCGAGTAGAACCCCTGAAACCTCTCCTGGGACGGAACCGGCACAATTACTCCGGACCCAATCAAATCCTGTACAGCCCCCAAGAGGGCTGCCCGACGGGCAGGAAGGAGAGGGAGATTTGAGGGAAAGAATCTGTCTGGGGGCCAGGAGCGGAACTCTATTCTGTATCCTGAGGTGACCACCTCGCACACCCACCGGTCGGAGATCCGGGAGGTCCAGAGACGGGCGGGGGCAAGACTTCACGCGGAGGCGGGCTTGGGAGCCGGCTTGTTCGGCTTACGCACTCAGGGGCGCTTGTGCCCACCAGCCGCACTGCTGTCAGTCTGGGATGGCTTACCCGTGGACTCTGACGGACGAAAAAAAACCTTTTTTGCTGGAAAGGAAGGACCCGGTTTACGTCGGGCCTCCTTACCCTTGATAGTTTGAGGAAGGAGAGTGCTTTTACCTCCCGTGACATCCTTGATGATGTCATCCAGAGCAGCACCAAAAAGTCTACCACCCTTAAAAGGTAGATCCGTCAGGAGCTTCTTAGAGGCTAGGTCAGCAGACCAGCATTTCAACCAGATAAGACGACGCAATACCACCGCCGAGACAGAGGCCCTGGATATTAAAGGGGGCCGCGTCCAACGTGGCGTCGCACACATATCAGACCCTGCACCATCTGGTGGGCCAGAGCAATAGTGTCTGGAGGAAGGTTATGCTCCTGCACAGTTTGGTGCAAAATTTTTGCCCATTCCGTGAGTGTCTGAGACACAAGGGTCGCCGCTACTACGGGCCGTAGGGCGGATCCTAACAAGGCAAACATGGCTCTACTCACCACTTCTGACCTCCTATCAGTGGGGTCCTTAAACGCAGGAGTCCCCTCCATCGGGAGAGTGGTGGCCTTGTTTAAACGGGCGACTGGAGGGTCGACCACCGGGGGAGAAGCCCACTTTAAATCAGGGGGTCTTCAAAGGGGTAGCTAATAGACAAACGCTGCGGGACCATGAAAGTCTTCTGCGGCTTTTCCCAGACCTGGTCAATGAGCTGGTCAAAGAAGGGTACATATGGAAAAACCTTTTTAGAAGGCTTGGTCTTAAAAGAACCAAAAAAGGAGACTGTATCCGCCTGAGGTTCTGCAGTCGCAGCATTTAGCTTGAGAGTGTCCCTCACAGCATCAATGAGTTCACTAACAAGCGCCCTGTCATTTACTGACTCAGAACTGGAGTCTTCCTCACAAGAAATGTCCTGTTCAAAACCATCCAAATATTCAGAGCTAGGGTCCTGAGCAGCAATAACTAGGCCCATATCTGAAGCAGAGCACTCCCCTTGTGGAGATAAAGTGGGGAGAGGGCGCTTTTTTGCTCCCTTGTGCTCACACACAGCTTCCATCCTGGTCAGAAATGATTCCAGGACTGCCGACAACTGGTCCATAGGGACCGCAGGTGCTGGAGCACTGGCTGCTGCCTCTGGCATGTGAGGGGAAGCTGGTGACTCTGACTCCATAATGTCCCTCTCTGAGACCACCCACAGGCTGTGCTGACTGAAGTAGGGGAATGCCCAGGGAACCCACCAACCTGACCAGGACCGCTCGGTTCTGCTGCCCTGTCTCTCTGCGCCGCGCTGCTCAGCGTGAGTGAGCTGAGAGGAGAGAGAGTGAGGAGATTCGCGCCGTTCCCAGCGGCGCTAGAGGCCAAACTAGTGCTAGAAAAACGTGCGGCTACAAGAAAATGGCCACCGCAATGTGCTCCGGCGGACCACGGCAAGATGGCCGCCAATGTAAAAAACAGCACACACACCAAACGGCGCCCAGGCCCCTCACATCCAAAAAAAAAAAAAAAAAAAAAAAAAAAAAACAGCCCCAGCGAAATGCAGAGCAGCATGAGCCCCCCCCCCCCCCCAGGACAGTATGGCCCCCCACACAGTACAGCGCCAGCAATAGTGAACAGAGAGTGACATTAAAAAAACACAGGGGGAGACAGGGAAATCCCCCACACAAGAAACACACAGCATGTACTCACCTGCAACCAGGAGAGACTACTTACCCGTCCACTGAGGGACCTACTGGTGCGTTTCTGACAGAACTATCACAGTGCGGTACTGAGTAGCTGTCGGCCCGGTCCACCGCGAAAGATACAGCCGGACTGTTCTATCTTGAGAGGACCGCGGAGCTGGAAGCCCACCGGCCAACCCTGGAGTCGTGGGGCATGTCGTGAACTGAGTCTCACGCACACAAGGCGAGGATCAGCACGCTCGATGGTCGGACAGGGAAGACTACGAGGATATCTTGTACCCAACCTGTTGCCCAGCCGACAGTTGATAGAAGATCTCAAAAAAAAAAAGAAGAAAAAAAAAATTCCAAAAGGAATAAAAATAGGTCAGGAGACTGGCTCCTGAGAGAGCCAGGTCTTCTCCTTCTGCTAGGCAGAAAAAAACTGAGGTCTGCTGACTGCAGTGGGAGGGTTATGTCAGGAGGGACCGCCCCCCTGGGCAGGGCTGTTCAGCTCTGGCTGTTTAGAATGTATGTATAACATCTCACATTCTGCCTAGGTCTTCTCCTGCAAGCAGGGACATAACCCACGTGTAAAGGTGTAAAAGACACGCTGTGTCAGTCCATGGATGACAAGAGAAATTATGTTTTTGTTGCAGGGGAAGCCCCAAAAAAAAAAAAAAACACATCTTAATGTAGACTTTTTGGAAAATCAGTGAGCCAATCACACAAGCAGGAAATTACCACCATCTGTGTACAAAATGCCTCCAGGTTGACATATTGCATTACATTTTACAGAAAGTTACAGCACTGCAGACTGAATAGGAAAGGTAATGTCCAATAACACTCAATTACAATATGACTTGTGTAGGAATTGTACATGCTATATTAATGTTTATATCCCCATCAAAGTGGCATTACCCTTTAAGTTACTGACCTGAAAAAAGTATTAACTTTAATAAGTGACAGGGTCTTCTAATGTGACTCATTGAATAGAGAAGAAAGAACCCCTTCACAATGAGGCGCTTGAAAACTGCCCATAAAACATTGGGTGCTTTTGCAGCGCTAGCTGTGTGCTTTTTTATGGTCATGCGACTCAAAAGAACCATTTTGCGGCACTTTTAAAGTGCTTACCATTCATCTCAATGGACAAGGGCATTTTTGAGGCACTGTAAGCGCTCCAAAAATGCTGCTTGCAGGACTTTTTTCACCGACCCGCTAGCACACCACCCCAGTGTGAAAGGATCCATTGATGTTAATGGAAAGCACTTTTCAGTTGCTTCCCCCCCCCCCCCCCCAAGAAAACGCCTGAAAAAGCACCTTAGTGTGAAAGGGGTCCAAAATAACAAATGACAACCTTTGTGGTTGCACCTTAAAAAACAAGTCACCAATGGCAGCTCAAGTAATTCTATCTTGAACAGTTTCATGCAAAATGGCTGTAGACCAGTAGACATCTCTCCAAGAATGATGGGGGCAAAAGGTAACTTGACATCCTTAAAGGACTCATACAGAGATGATTTGTAATCTAAAGCCTCGTACACATGATCAGATTTTCCGCGGACAAAGCGTAGGACTTTTGTCCGAAGGGCGTTGGCCATAAACTTGTCTTGCATACAAACGGCAAAGAATTGTCGGCCAACAAACACGAAACTACGTGGTTTTTCAGCTCTTTAGCACCACCCTTTGGGCAACTTCTGCTAATTTTGTGTTATGGTTATCATTGCTTCTGAGCATGCGTGTTTGTACTTTGGAGTTTTGTCCGAAGGACTTCTGTACACACGATCAGATAATCCGACCATACACATTTGTTGTCAGAAAATTTTAAAGCCTGCTATCCAACATTTGTTAGCGGAAAATCCTACAACATTTGTCCGACAACAGCCTGCCATCACACAATTCCCGTCGGAAAATCCGATCGTGTGCGGGCCTTTAGAAACAGCTTAGACTGTGAATGCTCTATGGTCACCAGCATTTAAAGAGATATGGATCTCTCTGCCAAGGTGACAGACAAAAATAAAACCATAAAAACAGTGGTTGCAAACATATTCCACTTATAGAAGGAAAAATTTGACCTTGACCCATTTAAAAAAGGGAATTCTCAGTGCAGTTCTTATCACCAATTGCAATAGCTGCTGACATTTTAAATAGGACACTTACCTGTCCAGGGATTCAGCGATGTCGGCACCACGAGCCGATTCGTCAATCAGGCACCAACATGTTCACTAAAGCCTTCAGTTCAGGGTTCACAGCCGGTTTCCTATATGCTTTCTGAATTGTCCCCTCTTCTTATGGGACCTGTGTCCCAGAAGGCAGCGGGGGAGGCACTGAAATACTCAAAGATAGCTGCAGCAATCCTATTCGGAAATGTGAGCGGGTGCCTGTCAAAACCAGGTACCCGCTACCCCCCCCCCTCCCCCCAAATGTGGCAGTGGGGGGGGGGGCGCAAAAAAAAAAGCAGGCTTACCTGTAGGTACTGTGAATATCTACTAAACTTGACGGACCTTCAGAGCGCATGCGTGTAACTGGCGGCTCCACTCATGTAGCCAGAGGCAGTGAACCCAAAAGGAAGACTGGGGGAAGATGCAGGCCCTCTCAGTGGTGACAGCGTGCCACTGGAGAGTTTCGTTTTGAGGCAAGTCTCTCATAATGTGCTAGTATGTGATGCATACTAGCACATTATGACATTGCCTTGGAATTCCCCCCCCCCCCCCTTTTTCAACTGCCTTAAACAAAGTCGCAATGAAATCATAGGTGCAAATCATGCTCATCTGCAGCTTTGAAATTGCGCGATTTACAAGCCCCACTGGTGTGAACCAGGGCTGACTTATCTTTTGTGTCCACTTCCTGGTTCTCTTGGTACCATCACAGAATTCCTGTATTTAAAGTGACATTAAAGCCTCTTTTTTTTTAATTTAAAATAACAAAAATGTTATATTTGCCTGCTGTGCGCAATGCTTTTACACAGAGTAAGCCCCCGATCCTTCTCTTCTGGGGTCCTCGCTGATACTCTAGGCTTCTGCGTCACAGAATTTGATTGACAGCAGTGGGAGCCAATGGCTCCCGTTGCTATTAATCTGCCCAATGAGGAGGTCGTGTCGTGCACGTCGCTGGATCGATTTTTTTTTTATATTGTGAAAGATAATATTACGCCGAGTAAATTGATACCCAACATGTCACGCTTCAAAATTGTGTCCGCTCGTGAAATGGCGACAAACTTTTACCCTTTAAAATCTCCATAAGCGACATTTAAAAAAATTCTACAGGTTGCATGTTTTGAGTTACAGAGGATGTCTAGGGCTAGAATTATTGTTCTCGCTCTACCAATCGCGGCGATACCTCACATGTGTGGTTTGAACACTGCATTCATATGCGGGCGCTACTCACGTATGCGTTCGCTTCTGCACACATCGGTCGTTAAAAAAAAAAAAAAAAAAACCTGGCTCCTAACTTTTTTAGCTGGCTCCTAGATTCCAAGCAAATTTGTCAAGCCCTGCATTAAGGTGAAAAAACACCTAGCAATGATGCCCCTCCCGCCCACGTTTTACTTACCTGAATCCGTTCACCTGCTGTGCACGTCCCCCGGCGTCCTCTTCTCCACGGAGCCTGGCCGTTGATTAGATAGATTGACAGCAGCGCAGCCATTGGCTCGCGCTGCTGTCAATCACATCCAATGACGTGGCCGCCGGGGGGGGGGGCGGGACCGAGTCATACACTCTGTGTTTATGGTATGGATGCAAGCTAACCCCCTTGGGAGAGCACTTCCCAGAGGGGGGTTAGCTATTGCGGGGGAGGAGCCGAGACAGCCGCTGTGGGACCCCAGAACAGGAGGATCGGGGCCACTCTGTGCAAAACTAACATGCTTGTCATTAAAAAAAAAAAAAAAACGAACCCATATGACCCCTTTAAAAAAAGAGGGATTCCAACCCCTGTCAGTTTTTATTGCCGTCTCTGCCCTGTTTACCATGATCACAAAAGTAAAAACCCACATTTTGGGTTGTCCCAGGAACAGGGAGAGTGAGGAAATTTTTCAATGAGGACAGTCATTCTATGTAAACAAGGCATTTCCCTGTTCTGCCTAGTGACAGGACACTGATCTACTGCTCCCTGTCATCGTGAGCAGTGATCAATGTCATGTCACTGGTAGCCCACACAGTTAGAAGCACTCCCTAGGACACACTTAACCCCTTCCTCGCCCCCTAGTGGTTAACCCCTTCCCTGCCAGTGTCATTTACACAGTAATCAGTGCATTTTTATAGCACTGATTGCTGTATAAATGCCAATGGTCCCAAAATAGTGTCAAAAGTGACCGATGTGTCCGCCGCAGTCACGATTATATATAAATAAATAAATAAATAAATAATCGCCAACATTACTAGGAAAAAAATTAATACATTTATAATAAAAATGCCATAAAACTATCCCCTATTTTGTAGCTGCTATAACTTTTGCGCAAACCAATCAATATACGCTTATTGCGTTTTTTTGGTTTTTTTTACCAAAAATATGTAGAAGAATATGTATCGGACTAAAAACTGAGGAAAAAATTATTATTTTTTGTATATTTTTTGGGGATATTTATTATAGCAAAAAAATAGTTTTTTTGTTTTTTTTTTTAATTGTCGATCCTTTTTTGTTTATAGCGCAAAAAATAAAAACCGCAGAGGTGATCAAATACCACCAAAAAAAATAAAATATTATGTTAATTTTGTTTAGGTGCAACTTCGCACGGCCACGCAATTGTCAGTTAACCGCTTCCCGACCGCCGCACGAGGCTATACGTCGGCAGAATGGCACGGCTGCGCAAATGGGCGTATAAATACGTCCCCTTTAATTTGTGGGCCGTGTGGTGGCGCGCTCGCGACCCTGACGAGACCCGCAGACTCGATGTCCACCGGTGTCCCGCGATCGGGTCACAGAGCTGAAGAACGGGGAGATGTTAGTGTAAACACAACATCTCCCCATTCTGCCTAGTGACATGTCACTGATTATCTGTTCCCTGTCATCGGGAACAGCCATCAGTGACGTGTCACGACAAGCCACGCCCCCTAACAGTTAGAAGCACTCCCTAGGTCACACTTAACCCCTTCACTGCCAGTGTCATTTTTACAGTAATCAGTGCATTTTTATAGCACTGATCACTGTAAAAATGACAATGGTCCCAAAATGGTGTCAAAAGTGTCCGATGTGTCCACCATAATGTAAAGGACATCAATTTTGTTTGGGAGCCACGCCGCACGACAGCACAATTGTCAGTTAAAGCGACGCAGCGCCGAATTGCAAAAAGTGGCCTGGTCCTTGCCCAGCCAAATGGTCCGGGGCTGAAGTGGTTAAAGCAACGCAGTGCCGAATCGCAAAAAATGGCCCAGTCATTGGGCAGCCAATTCTTCTGGTGCAGAATTGGTTAATGAATGGTGATGGATAACATGATTTTCTACGTCACTGCACATAATCCACTGACTACATGATGTCACAGTGCCCTCCATTGTGTCATTTCCAGTATAAAAACTTTATGTATAATAACAAAGCTAACAATGATAAACATATAATGATAATAAACCTCACCCTGCCAGCTGGGTATAGCAGGCAGTAAAAGAATGTCAGGTGAGGGACTCTGGAGACACACTAGATAGGTCATTGCTCATAAATCTCATTGTTATCTCTCCAATAAACCTTCATTGTCACCATTCCTTTATATGTACATAGAGGGGCGCCAGGTGACCCCCGTAACAATACATTGATCCCTGCACAGGCTGAGGCTTACCCACTGCAAAGCGTGCATGCCTGCTGACAGAGCTGTGCAAAGCACTGCAAGACTTCCTTAACAGGGCTGCCATGCTTCCTCCCTGCTGACCTCCACTTCTAGGATCCTTGTTTAGACGCCCTCTGTGACGTACCGGTGCTAAGCGACTGACAGCTCATTTAGCCAATAGCTGCCAAGGTTTGCGGTAGCACGGCCAATGAACGGAGAGAAAGCCATCACGCCCCCCCACGCCTCTGGCTTCAGAATGACTGAGGAGCTTCCCATCTGCTTGCTGGGCTCTATTGGCTGAGACGGGAAGAAGAGATGCTGTGATTGGCTGGTGAAGCGGTTCTGCCAGTTTATAGTATTATATATATATTCTACATTGATTATAGTAAAAGGGACAGTAAATGAGAAATCCCGACTTTCATGTGCAGCAGGCTGGCATCCTGCCATAGACGATTGCATGTTCTGATAAGGATTGCTGGCTTTGTTGCTGCAGCTGGAGAAAAAAAACCTTTCGATGTGTGACATCTGTCACATACATATCCTGCTTCATCACAGAAGGTCACCATATACATGACAATCTCTCTGTACAATCTACCTACAACTATGTAGTGCAAGATCCTGCCTGATTGGATACAAGTTCATTGGATAGATTAGGTACTGTAGGTCTTCATATTGCATAGTGAGGTTGATTTACTAAAACAGTAGAGTGCAAGCTCTGGTGCAGTTCTGCGTATGAAACTAATCAGCTTCCATTTTTTTTTTGTTAACCTTTACAGAAAAATTCTTACTGCTATTGCCACGGCTTCCTGATTATCAGTGCAGCCCCAACAGCGCCCAGCAGTCATGCCAGTCAGTGCCCAGCAGTGACGCCAATAGGTTCAATCAGTGATGCCAGTCAGTGCTGCCTTTCAGTGCCTGCTCATCAGTGCCACCTATCAGTGCTGCATATTAGTGCCTCCTCTTCGGTGCCCTTGAGTGCTGTCTCATCAGTGCACATCAATGAAAGAAAGATATTACTTATTTACAAAATGTTATAACAGAAACTAAGAACAAATTTATTAATTTTCATTTTTTTTTTTTTTTTTAGCACAAACAAAATGAACCCAGTGGTGATTAAATACCACCAAAAGAAAACTCTATCTGTCTCAATTAAAAATATAAAAATGTTGTCTGGTTACAGTGTTGCATGACCGCGCAATTGTTCAAGGTGCGGCAGCGCTGAAAGCCAGAAATTGGCCTGGGCAGGAAGAAGGAAAAAGTGCCCAGTAGGCAAGTAGTTAAAAACAGTACACCCAATGTACAAACAGGTATTATCAGCAAAGGACCTGATAGGAGTCCTGGTGGAATTGTGCACATATAACCCGGGTATACAGTATATTATTATTTATAGAGATCAGTGGTGGCCACTCATGCAGCGCCACCCCCCTAATCCATGCACCCGACCCCTAATCTACATGTAGGGTGCCGAACACATGGATTCCAATTTTTTTTTTTTTAGAAGCACATGATTAGAGCCTGAGGCTCTAATTGGCTTCAAAAAGACCCGATTGGCCAGAGTCCTAAGACTCTATTGGCCGCGAGTCCTAAGTCCTGATTGGCCGGGAGGAGAAGCAACTGCCCACCAAGAAAATTGAGCACCAGCCCCCACTGATAGAGATAAATGTTTTAGCAAAGTCCAGTTGCAGGGACCCCTGAAAATGATGTGGCGTCTGTCCTGGCATCGGAGACCTGAAGACAAGATCAGTGGTGATGAGGAGACCTAACCAGCCTGGAATGCAGTCCTAGTTATCTGGCAATAATTGTCTCTTCTGCTCTGGTATTAGTAGCATAGACATGGCATGTGGTTTTACAGTGTGATAGTAGTGATAGTAGCAGCTGACAACGGAGGACAGCAGATCCCTACAATAGTTTTGGTTTGGTAGATCTATGGTTTATTGTACAGAGATTATATTGTCAGATTGTAACATGCACGATGAGCCTTAAAGCAGACCTTGAACCTAAACTAAACTAACTTTCATTTTGCCCTGCCTCTCTCAAATTTGGATATTCATTTTACTTTTTTTATATATTGATTAATAGATTTTTTTTGTGCTTGCCTATTTGAGAATGACATTCATGAAACCCTGCTTTGCCGTACATGAGCAAAAGACAGCTTGTATGAAAGTTACAAAACTGTGGTATGTTTTTGGTACAATCTTTTTTATTAAAATATTTGAGAAGTGAGAACAACTGCAATGATCCCACGCAGGGGAAATATACACAAGAAACATAACATGGCACAGCTGAATAGTGCACATTAAAAACATATTCGATAGTGGGAGTTATCAAGCATCAACAGCCCTCCGGCCTAGGTCGGGGGGTCAACATAGAGTAACTGAGCATTGTTGCTCAGAGGGTAAGGCGTGGAGTAATCCACTAAAATGTGGGAAGTAAAACTAAAATCGGGGACACACAAACAAAATAAAACTGGAAAAACACAAAGGAAAAACGAATGGGAAAAGTGAGAGAGAGGGGGAGAGAGAGAGGCAGAGAGAGGTACCCCTAGGTCGAGAGAATAGAGGGGGTCAATTAACGAGGCCTAGGCTGGTCGGATGCAGAGTGGGAAGAGCGTAGGACCACCACGGGCCCCAAACCTTGAGGAACTTGGCGTGGGAGTCATGAAGAATACTAGACATCTTCTCATTAATCATGAGTCATTAAGATGCTCTTCACCTCCGCAAACGAGACAGCCGGCTTCTTCCAGGCCCTTGCTATTGTGCGCTTCGCAGAGCAAAACTGTGGTATGTTTGCACAGGAAATCTCCTTCGCAAATGGGAAGAAGGGCTTTGCCAGGACTCGAAGGCACATCTGCATCCATGCCATAACAATGAAAATGCAGATTCTGGAGGTTGGGGGATGGAGTCAAACATAAGAGGAATGAAGTTGCTCTTTAAAGCGGTAGTAAACTCCCAAATTAAACAAACCACTGACAGGCAGGGTTTTTATAAGAGACACTAGTGATCTCTTAGACTATAAATGCATCTCCCAGCAGTAATGTTATCTGAGCCGTGCATGCGCAGCTCAGACCACATTTACGGCACCAACTGTGTGCTATGGTGAAGTGACTCCAGCGTGCATGCACGGCAGTGACAAAGGCTGTGAAATGAAAGGGAAGTGATGTCACCCATAGAAGTTACTATGGGGCTTGCGTTGTCGGCTGCATCCGCCTCCACAGCGAAGCTGCTGCTTGTGGTCCAGTGTGGGCCTGGAGTAGCTTCAGAAAAGGTATGTATAGCGATTTCTTCTTTACAGGGCTAGATAGGTTAGTCTTAAGGCCCGTACACACGGTCAGACTTTTTGCCAGCAAACTTCAAAATCAGCAAGTTTTCCAAAAAATCCGACCGTGTGTACGCTCCATCGGACAAACTTTTTCGGTTTTCATCGGACAAAAGTTCGCTCTGCAAACGGACAAACTTTTCGGCAACAAAAGTCTGATGGTGCAAAGAATTATCGTGTGTACAGAAATCGATCTGACTTTTGTCCGAAGTACAAATACGCATGCCTAGAACCAATGTTAAAATCAACCAACAATAGCAGAAGTTGACCAAAGGGTGGCGGTAAAGAGCAGAAAAACCACGTCATGTTGGAAAAGTTTTGGGAAAGTTTACAGAAAAGTCCTGCCGTGTGTATGCTATGGGTGTGCCCGGCCGAATCCCTTCAGACAAAAATCCACGGAAAAGTTTGTTTGAAGTCCGACCGTGTGTACGAGGCTTTAGATCGTGGATGCCTGTAGATTTACCGATTTTAGTGTTAGGGCGGACTTCCCCTGTAAAGTAAAACTGATGGCAAAACTTTTTTTTTGGATGTAATATGGAAGGGTTCTAATCCTTTTCAGATTCTCTCTGACATCTACAGTGCATCCGGAAAGTATTCACAGCACTTCACATTTTCCACATTTTGTTATGTTACAGCCTTATTCCAAAATGGATTAAATTCATTATTTTCCTCAAAATTCTACAAACAATACTCCATATTGACAATGTGAAAGAAGTTTGTTTGAAATCTTTGCAAATGTATTAAAAATAAAAATGACAGTCCCTCGAAATCAGGAACAGTTGGGAGGTATGCGTACATGTGTAAGATCTAGTGAACTACCTCCTCGGATGTGTGACATGGGCATCCCCAGAGGCAGTTTGTGGGTTCACAGATATGCCCCAGGGGCCCCAGCATGTTACTGGCAGGGACTCAAGTCGCCCCCTAGACCTGCCAGAGACCCATGGTGAGTTTGCCAATGCATCAGCTAGGGATTTAAGATATTAGTGATGCAGGAGAGGAGCGGAGTAGGGGGAACGTTGCCTGCAAGCAAGATATCACTGAATTCCATGGCCCAGTGAGCAGGTGTTTTTTATTTTGTATACAGGGACAAGTTTTAGAAATTAACATTTTCATTTTCAATAGACAGGGTGGAGTGCCTCTTAAATGCATCCACAGCCGGGCATTTCACACGGGCCGGACTTAACTTCGGTTTGCTCAGAAGGGGATCTGTCCGCTGATTCCCTACTGAGCAGAGCTGGTGGATGACAGTTTATGCAGAGCGGACACAGACACAGCCCACTCTGCTCTATGGTAGGGTGACCAGACATCCCCGGTTTCTGGAGACAGTCCCCGGATTGAGGACACTGTCCCCGGACCAAGTCTGTCCCCAGTTTTGTCCCCGGATTGGATTTGAACAGGGTCTGGGGCAATTTCAAACACAGTCAGTGCAGAATAAAATAAAATAAAAATCTGAATTACACACCCCCACACCGCCGCACATACTAGCTTAGGGGGGTGTATTTTTTCCATTATCTGTGCCCCTTTCTGATGATCATGTTCTGGTCGGAGCGGAGGGACCATTTCTTCAGTTTCGGGTGCATGCCCATTCAGCTCCGGTCGCATGTTCTTCTGCCTTGGCTTAAGTCCCGGCCAGCCGCCTGCCTGTTTATCTCCTTGCCTTCCCTGGCAGATTAAGGTGGGTGGCGGCAGCGATGGGAAGAGAGAGGCAGCTGAGCTCAGCTGATGGCGTCCAGTAGCAGGAACAGAGGGGAAGTGGATCAGATTGTGGGGCTGCCAGTCACTAGCGTTGCTAGCCAGGTGCGGGGGGGGGGCGGGCCGCACCCGGGTGACACCCACCAGAGGGGTGACACCCGTGGGTAGCGCAGCGGCCACACTGACATCGCCCGCCCGCTGCCCTGTGCCTTAGGCTCACGCTGCGGCTGTGTCCCTCAGCGGAGCGGAAGGAAGCCGCCGCCCCCTCTGCCTCCTCTATGTTTACATCCACAGAGGAGGAGGAGGAGCCCGCGCTCGAGAGACACACCGCTGTGTGTATCTGCCGCTCTGTTCTGAGGTCTGAAAGGTAAGGGGGGCATCTTTACTGATGGGGGGAGGGGGTGTCTGTACTGCTGGGGTCTGCACAAGAGGGAGTTTGCACCAGGGGGGGGCTGTAACTGAGGGGGGGTGTCTGTACTGAGGGGGGTCTGGTACTGAGGGGGGTGTCTGTACTGAGGGGGGTGTCTGGTACTGAGGGGGGTGTCTGGTACTGAGGGGGGTGTCTGGTACTGAGGGGGGTGTCTGGTACTGAGGGGGGTCTGGTACTGAGGGGGGTGTCTGTACTGAGGGGGGTATCTGTACTGAGGGGGGTATCTGTACTGAGGGGGGTGTCTGTACTGAGGGGGGTGTCTGTACTGAGGGGGGGTCTGGTACTGAGGGGGGTGTCTGTACTGAGGGGGGGGTCTGGTACTGAGGGGGGGTCTGGTACTGAGGGGGGTGTCTGTACTGAGGGGGGGGTCTGGTACTGAGGGGGGGGTCTGGTACTGAGGGGGGGTCTGTAACTGAGGGAGGATCTGTAACTGAGGGGGATCTGTAACTGAGGGGGTGTCTGTTACTGAGGGGGGTCTGTTACTGAGGGAGGTGTCTGTACTGAGGGGGGTGTCTGTACTGAGGGGGGTGTCTGTACTGAGGGGGGTGTCTGTACTGAGGGGGGGTCTGGTACTGAGGGGGGTGTCTGTACTGAGGGGGGTGTCTGTACTGAGGGGGGGTCTGGTACTGAGGGGGGGTCTGTAACTGAGGGGGGGTCTGTAACTGAGGGGGTGTCTGTTACTGAGGGGGGGTCTGTAACTGAGGGGGTCTGCACTGAGGTGGGGGTGTCTGTACTGATGGAGCGGTCTGCACTGAGGTGGGGGTGTCTGTACTTATGGAGCAGTCTGCACTGAGGTGGGGGTGTCTGTACTGAGGGGGAGGTTCATACTGAGGGAGGCGGGTCTATATTGATGGCGGGGAGTCTGTACTTAGTGGAGCGGGTTTGTACTGAGGGAGGGGATCTATACTGTGGGAGGGGGGTCTGTAGTTAGTGGAGGGGGGTCTGTACTGAGGGTGGACTATAGTTGTTGGGGGGTGACACCATTTTTTTTTGCACCGGGTGACACCAACCCTAGTGACGCCACTGCTGCCAGTGCCTTCAAGGCTTCAACACAGGTGTGCTTTGGGGGTGTCTGTGAATAGACTACATTGCACTTTGTCTGTCTCTCTGGAATAATGGATGGTATCATAATTTACAGGCAGCAGGCACTCTATAATGGCTCTGGCTGGCTCTGTCACAGTGTGTCACATAACATGGCTGCTGGGTGTTGATTTTGTTAACTTATTGGTCCTTGCATGTCCCCCTCAGAGCTACAGCAACTGCACTTCCAAGTGCACTTGTAGTGCAAAGTGGATTTGCCTTTAGTAAATAAACCCCTAGTGTCCGATTTGTCCGCTGCAATATTGCAGTCACGATATGAGTCGCTGATCGCCACCATTACTAGTAAAAAAAAATATGTCTCCGAAATTCATTTTAAAAATCTGGTCACCTTACTCTATGGGCAGTCGGATGTAAACAGACCGGCTGTCTATTTACACCCGACTGCCCTCCAATCAGATCTGGTCAGATGGAGGGTAACGGATCTCCTTTTGTTTGTTTTTGCCGGATCAGATTGGAGGTAGGTGCCTTTAAATGGACACAAGTCTGTTTACATCTGGATCTCCATAGAGGAGAATGAGGCGTCAGATTGGGTCAGCCTCAAAAATGGACAGGCAGACCCAATCTTATGTGAAAAGGGGCCTTAGGTTTTAAAAAAAAAAGCCCAAGTACTTTTACTTTTTCCCCAAACATTTACCTGATGTCCTTGTCACTGCTGCCAGGTGCAGGATCGATTAGCACCGCTCCCTGAACTTCCTGGATACTCAGAAGACGCTAAGAGTAGTGGGCTTGCTGCTAGTGCAGGAGAGCAGAACGATCTTCAATGAAAAACTGACAGCTAGTAAGAGATCAGCAGGATGCTCATGAGACACTGTGCAGCTGATTATATATACAAAGTGCTTATATGCATTAATGTCATGTGAGTGTGCTTTTATTTATCTGCAAATAAAGTTTTTAAATGATTTTATGCTATGTGTGCTCTTCTATTTCTCGAAATCCATGGAGATAATGTGAAATGGTGATCGATTGGTTGGACCTCTTGAGGGGGACTGAACAGTATTGAAGGTCTACCGATTGGATCAGAAATTGTCTGTGGTTAAGGAGCGCTTTTGCCATACACACAATACGAAAATCAGATGGGAAAATTCGTTTGACGAGCTGTCTGACAATTTTCGGATCGTTAGTATGGTGCTTTCAACAGCCGATTTCGCTTTTTCGTCAGACAAAAGCTGAATGTGCAGACTATAATTTTTTTGTCGGATGTGAACTCAACATCCGATTTTCGTTTCATTAGTACGGTTATCGTACGGAAAAAGAAATGGTTCACACAATCTTATTTTCTCTGGACAAAGCGTAGGACTTTTGTCCGAAGGGCGTTGGCCATGAACTTGTCTTGCATAAAAACTGCAAAGAATTGTCAGCCAACAAACACGAAACTATGTGGTTTTTCAGCTCTTTAGCGCCACCCTTTGGGCAACTTATGCTAATGTTGTGTTATGGTTAGCATTGCTTCTGAACATGCGTGTTTGTACTTTGGATTTTTGTTCGAAGGACTTCTGTACACACGATCACATAATCCGACAACACACATTTGTTGGCGGAAAATTTTAAAGCGTGCTATCCCACATTTGTTGGCGGAAAATCCGACAACAATTGTACGATGGAGCATTTTCCAACATCAGCCTGCCAAAAAATCTGATCGTGTGTAGGGGCCTTTAGACTACGCATGCTCAGAAACAAAAGAATATATACAAAACTATTCAACACATTAGATCACTTCTGCTGTTGTATTCTGTCGTCCGCAAATTTTCGTATTGTCAGTAACCTCTTCACTTTCAACATGAGACTAGCATGCCACAAAAATCAGACTTTCGGTCATCCTAAGCGTGTGTACGAGGCTTAAGACCCCATACACACTATTAGATTTTCTGCAGATTTTTTTCTGCAGATTTACCAAAACCATGTAGTGCAAGGGCCTGCCTGATTGCATTGAGACCCCATACACACTATTCGTTTTTCTGCAGATTTTTGTCTTCAGATTTACCAAAACCATGTAGTCCACGTACACCTGTTATTTATTATCTCCCCAAAATACATAAAGATGCCACAAACCCCCCTGGGCGCCCTATTATTAGTGGCATAGATTCCATCACGTCCAGAGTGGGACGTTATATTGATGGCTTCTTACAACCATTGGTCTCGATGATGCCTTCGCATCTTAAGGATTCCCGCCAGGTTATCAATATTTTGGCCAGAATCACCCCTAGAGACAACATGTGGTTGGTAACAGCGGACGCCACGTCCTTATATACCATCATCCCCCACAATTTGGATTTATTTGCAGTAGAATACTACTTAAGGCGTGACTCCGGACTGTTCGATGAACAGATTTCATACATTCTCGAGTTACTATCATTTACTGCTTCTAGGAGTTACTTCTGGTTCAACAACCAATTCTACAGGCAAGACAGAGGACTCCAACGTGGAAGCACCTCTCTCGGCCTCAGACATCATGGCTGGTTGATACTATCACGTACCTGGTACTAGAGGCCAATGGAGAGAGAGGGCTTCCCTTGCGGCTAAGTTCCAGACCCCCCTGAGGGTGAAAACAGGAAAGGTCAGGCCCAAAGCAGCACGGGTTGCCTGCTGGACTGTATGCAGGAGGTTCTGGAGTACAGCTGGTGTGCTGGGGTAGAATCAGCAGACAGATGACAACCGTGAGGTGTTGCAGGATTCAGATAATGCTGGAGCGTGGTCACAAGGAAGCCTAGGTCGTGAGCCGGGTTGGGATCAGAGCAGACGTGGTCAGGTGGATAGCTGGAGTCGAACACAGGAAGCAAACAGGAGACAGGTCAAGGACAAGCCGGATCGGTAACAGGAGACACAGGAACAGGAATATCATGAAGATAACACACTGGAGGAGCCGAAGATCAACCAGCAAATGCAGACACTTGCAGACTTCCTTATATAGGCCCATGTGACCTGCTGGTAGAGATTCTGGGTCCTAAAGTCCTTCTGCCAGAGATTCTGGGTCCTAAAGCCCTTCTCCTGCTGTTGGTTCCCTGACAGTGCCCCCCCTGACGGGCAGCCTCCGGATGTCCATCTGGGCAATTTTCTCTGTGTATTTGGCCCGAAACTCTCGGAGGAGTCTAGGAGCATGTACATTGGCTTCAGGTTCCCAGGAGCTCTCTTCGGGTGGATACCCTTTCCATTTAATTAGGAATTGGGTTTGTCTCCCTCGCTTCCTGCAGTCAAGGATTGATTCTACTTCAAATTCTGTGTCCTCTCCAATAGTTACTGGTGGCGGCGGTGGCTCCGCTCTCCCGGGAAATGGATCTGGAACAGTTGGTTTAAGCAAGGAGGTGTGAAAGACCAGATGGATCCTATATGATTCAGGCAGAGACAGTTCGTACGCCACTGGGTTTATTTCCCGTTTGATCTGAAAGGGGCCAATATACCTTGGTCCTAGCTTCCGTGAAGGGCAGGCCAATTTCAGGTTGGCAGTAGACAGCCACACTTTGTCCCCTACCTTGAAGGCAGGATTCCCCTCCGTTTCCGATCAAAGTGTTTCTTGTAATCCACTTGGGCTTTCTGTATGGACTCCCGGAGGACCTGATAATTGTTTTGTATGAAAACCAGTCTGTCCTGCAAGGCAGGTACAGTAGCTTCAGGCATAGTTTCAGGCAGGGCAGCAGGGTGGAATCCATAATTGGCCCAGAATGGGGACTGATTTGTAGCTGAGTGGACAGAGTTATTATAGGCAAATTCTGCCAGTGGGAGCAGGGATGCCCAGTCATCTTGGGAAAAAGCTGAAAAGCAGCGGAGGTATTGCTCCAGGGTTTGATTTGTGCGTTCTGTTTGCCCATTACTTTGGGGATGATAGGCGGATGATAGGCAGAGTTCCACTTCCAAGGCTTTACAAAGGGCTCTCCAAAACCTGGAAGTGAATTGCACCCCCCGATCTGAAACAATGTTCTTTGGGAGTCCGTGAAGTCTGATGACCTCCTTGATAAAAGTATGAGCCGTTTCGGCCGCAGAGGGAGTACCAATCATTGGTATGAAGTGGGCCATCTTGGATAGTCGGTCAACCACAACCAGGATGGTCGTGAAGTTTTCAGAGGGAGGAAGGTCAACAATAAAATCCATAGAGATCATCTCCCAGGGGCGATTAGGGATAGGCAAGGGTCTCAATAACGCCCAGGCTTTGGCTTTGTCGCCTTTGCTACGTAGACATGTTGTGCATGACTTGACGTAGGATCTGCAGTCCCGACTGAGGTTAGGCCACCAAAAGGACCGCTGAATGAGCTCATTAGTCTTACGGGCCCCAAAGTGCCCTGCAAGTTGGTGGTCGTGGAATGTCCTGAGAACCTGGAGCCTTGCTTCCTGAGGTACGAAGATTTTGTCCTGGTGCCAAAGTAATCCATCCAGCCTCCTTAATGAGTCAGTTCAGATTCGGGGCAAGATGCAGAAGCTTGTTCAATGGATGCCTTTAGGCTGGGTTGAATTAGCAAAAAATTTTGCGCAGATAAGATGGTGCTTGGAGGAGCACATTCAGTATATTCAGGGAACATCCTGGAGAGGGCATCGGCTTTCCCGTTTTTGGAACCCGGGTGGTATGTCAGGTGGAAGTTAAATCTAGAAAAGAATAAGGCCCATCTGGCTTGTCGAGGTCTTAGGCGTTTTGCAGATCTTAGATATTCCAGATTTTTGTGATCTGTGAAAATCATAATTGGGTGGTTAGCACCCTCCAGCAGGTACCTCCATTCTTCGAGGGCGACTTTAATTGCCAGGAGTTCTCTGTCACCCACATCATAGTTTCTCTCGGCCTGATTCAGCTTCCTGGAGCAAAAGGCTACTGGATGAAGCAGGGACTTTGGTCCCTGACGCTGAGAGAGAACGGCTCCCGTAGCTACTTCGGATGCGTCCACCTCGAGGACAAAGGGAAGAGCTGGGTCTGGGTGTTGCAACATGGGAGCAGAGGTGAAGAGCGCCTTCAGCTGTTTAAAGGCCATTTGAGAATCCTGGTTCCAGGAGAAGCGTGAGTGTAGGCGAGTGAGCTGGGTGATCGGGGCAATGATAGTCGAGAAATTTCGAATGAATTTCCTATAAAAGTTAGCAAAGCCCACGAACCTCTGGACCCCTTTCTTGTCAGAGGGTGCAGGCCATTCCAAGATTGCAGAGACCTTCTGAGGATCCATGGAGATCCCCTCTGTGGAGATTATGAGTCCCAAGAACTGGATAGATTGTTTCTCGAACTCACACTTCTCTGCTTTGGCATATAAGCCATGAGTTCTTAAGGTCTTTAACACTTTTCTGACGTGCTCTCGATGGAGTTCAAGTGAAGCTGAGAAAATTAGTATGTCATCCAGATAGACGATTAAGAACAGGTCGAGGTATTCCCTGAAGATGTCATTTACAAAATGTTGGAATGTCGCGGGGGCATTACATAGCCCGAATGGCATTACAAGGTATTCAAAGTGCCCAAAGCGTGTTCGAAAGGCGGTCTTCCACTCATCACCTTCCCTAATACGAACCAGGTTGTAGGCCCCCCGTAAGTCCAACTTTGTGAAAACCCGAGCTGTTCGAAACCTTTGGAATAACTCAGGAACGAGAGGGAGTGGGTATCTGTTCTTGATGGTGATTTTATTAAGGTCCCGATAATCAATGCATGGTCTGAGAGAATGATCTTTCTTCTCAACGAAGAAGATGCCAGCTCCAGCAGGCGAAGAGGAGGGGCGGATGAATCCTTTGGCTAGGTTTTCATCTATATATTGTCGGAGGGCCTCCAGCTCCAGCTCGGATAAAGGAAAGATTCGCCCGAAGGGTACTTCTGCCCCGGGTAGCAACTCAATTGGGCAGTCATAGGACCGATGCGGGGGCAGGGCATCAGCCCCTTTCTTGTCAAAGACATCAAGGAAGTCAAGGTAGGCTGAAGGGACAGTATGACAGGGATCTGGTGTAGGTTGAACTGAGAGACACACTGAACGGTTGACAGGCGTGGGGATGCCACAGTGTTGGAGACAGTAGGGAGATGAGAAGTTGATTTCTCCCTTGGGCCAGTCGATTTGCGGGTTGTGGGCCCGCAGCCAGGGTATCCCTAGGATGGCTGGGAATATTGGAGACCTGATGACGTCAAAGCGGAGTAATTCCTGATGGCCTGCATCTGTGGTGGCAAGGATAGGGATAGTCTCCTGAGTGACAGGTCCAGAGCTGGGAGTAGTACCATCTGCTAAATGTACATCAAGTCTTTGATCCTTTAGTTTCAGGGGTATGCGCAAGTTCTTGGCAAGGTTGATGTCCAAGAAACAACTACAGGCTCCAGAGTCAACGATTGCCCGCAGCTTGACTTCCTTTCCAGCCACCTGTAGAGATATGGGGAGAATTACATGAGTGGATACAGTCCCAGGTAAATAGAGGTGCGAGGGGTGTGGAAGGCTGGATTTACTTGGGCGAACAGGACAACTGCGAAGGAAGTGGCCCGAAGCTCCACAATAGAGACACGAGTTAGCTTGTCGTCTGCGTGCTCTCTCTTCAGAGGTTAAAGCAGGGCGGAGTAGGCCAATTTGCATAGGTTCCCTGTCAGAAGTATTGATAGGCTGGGAATCAGAGACTGGGATTGTTGGTCCTGGAACCATTGGCATTACCCATGTGGGTCGGAAGGTCTGGGTGCGTTCGGACCGTCGCTCCCGAAGCCGTCGGTCTAGTTGGATAGAGATTTGGATGAGATTCTCTAATGACGTGGGAGCCTCGATCCTAGCTAACTCGTCCTTGAGAGTCTCGGATAAGCCTTGCCGGAACTGGTATTTCAGGGCGGCATCATTCCACCCGGTATCAGCTGACCACTTGCGGAACTCCACAATATAATCCTCCACAGGCTGTCTGCCTTGTACTAGGGCATGAAGGGCAGACTCGGCGGAAGCAGTCCGCTGTGGATCGTCATATAGTGTAGCCATAGCTTTGAAAAAGGTGGCAACTGAATCCAGTACAAAGTTCTTTTGCTCAAGGAGGTTATGAGCCCAGGACTGTGGCCCATCTGATAAGAGTGAGATGATGAAACCCACCTTGACGGTCTCAAGACAAAAAGTCCTTGGTTGCAGGGCAAAGTAAAATTCACATGCGTTTTTGAAGGCCCTGAATTTCCAGCGGTTACCTGAAAAGCGCTCAGGAGTGGGGACTCTGGGCTCTGGAGGAAGTAATCCCACAGCAGGTGTGGCTATGGTAGGAGAGCTGGCCATTGAAGCTGAGCCAGTGGAGCTAGTAGCTTGGTTAGAATCAGCAGGAGTCATAGAGGTAGTAAGGGGGTGAAGGCGTCCTTCCAGCTGAATGTAGCCGTCTTGTAAGCTCTGGACTACTTGCGTAAGAGCCGTAATCTGCTGACATAGGGACTCCAACGTGGAAGCACCTCTCTCGGCCTCAGACATCATGGCTGGTTGATACTATCACGTACCTGGTACTAGAGGCCAATGGAGAGAGAGGGCTTCCCTTGCGGCTAAGTTCCAGACCCCCCTGAGGGTGAAAACAGGAAAGGTCAGGCCCAAAGCAGCACGCGTTGCCTGCTGGACTGTATGCAGGAGGTTCTGGAGTACAGCTGGTGTGCTGGGGTAGAATCAGCAGACAGATGACAACCGTGAGGTGTTGCAGGATTCAGATAATGCTGCGACTGGAGCGTGGTCACAAGGAAGCCTAGGTCGTGAGCCGGGTTGGGATCAGAGCAGATGTGGTCAGGTGGATAGCTGGAGTCGAACACAGGAAGCAAACAGGAGACAGGTTAAGGACAAGCCGGATCGGTAACAGGAGACACAGGAACAGGAATATCATGAAGATAACACACTGGAGGAGCCGAAGATCAACCAGCAAATGCAGACACTTGCAGACTTCCTTATATAGGCCCATGTGACCTGCTGGTAGAGATTCTGGGTCCTAAAGTCCTTCTGCCAGAGATTCTGGGTCCTAAAGCCCTTCTCCTGCTGTTGGTTCCCTGACAGGCTATGGGGGCAAAATATGCCCCTAGTTTGGCCAATCTCTTTATGGCCCTATGGGAGGAGGATGTTGTCTATGCTCAACGCCCGTCCCAACTCATGTTGTGGGCGAGGTATATTGACAACGTCCTCCTCCTATGGGATGGGGATCGTAAAGCCTTGGATACCTACATGGTGCACCTCAATAACAACATTAGGGGTATTGTCTTAAATTTTGAGGCGAGCCAGGAGGAGATTCATTTTTTGGATTTAAAAATAAATATCAAAAATGGCTCCTTCACTACTTCCACCTTTTTCAAAAACACGGATAGGAATTCATACATACCTACCAACAGTTGCCATCATCCATCATGGCTCAAATCTGTACCCAAAAGCCAATTCATCAGGCTGAAACATAACTGTACAGACCATAAGGAATTCCTAACACAAGCACAGATCCTCGTTGGTCGATTTGTGGAAAAAGGGTATTCCAATGATTCACTTATTGACACCTTAAATGAGGTTGCATTATTGGATAGGAAAGACCTATTGGCTGAGAAATCGAGGTCCCAATTGAGAGTGCCATCCATCCCATTTGTTACCACCTATTCAACTCAATATAGGGGTATCAAACAGTTGATTAAGAAGCACTGGCACATTCTCACCAACGACCCTGTTTTGCAGGGAGTATTACCAGTTCATCCTCAGGTTATATACAAGGGAGCACCCTCCTTACAAGGGAGAGTGGCACCCAATATTCTAGATCCTCCCTCTGTGCGTAAGACCTTCCTTGACCAGTTGGTAGGTTTCTATCAGTGTAGGAGGTGTCGAGTATGTTCATTGAGTGGTTGTACCCACAGACATACCAATACGTTTAAGTCGACTGTAACCAATGTTGAGCATAAGATATTGCCGTTTATCACTTGCTCCACGGAGAGAGTCGTTTATCTCCTACAATGTCCATGTGGACTCCAATATGTGGGCAGGACTAAATGACCTCTCCGTGTTTGTTTAAACGAACATATCACTAACATCCTCACAGGTTTTCCAAAACACCCGGTATCCCGGCACTATTTGGAAGTTCATGCTAAAGACCCCACTAACACCATCTTTTTGGGGATAGATAAATACTCTGCTAGATGGAGGGGTGACTCCATGATCAGAAGTATCTCTAGACTCGAGATGGCCTGGATTCACAGACTGAAGAGTCATGTACCTTATGGGATGAACGTTGAAGTAGATCTCAACGCTTTCATCGATAACTCTTAGTCTACGATAAGTGGGTGCTTGCTTTGTGCATGTGGATCCTGCTATATCGGTGACTTCAATTGTCAACTATTATATATTCTGACATGTTCAATTTACCATCTTAGGGACCCACAATGGGCCCTTATACTTTGGAGTATTCCCCCCCCCTTTCCCTTGTCTGTTGCTGTTTCCAGTTGAGGTATTTTTTTTGCCCTTTTTTTACCTCCACTGGTTAGAATACGCAACAATACATATGGAATCTTTTTATGTGTATATGCATTTATATCTTCACAGATATTAATATGTATCGGCATCATACACTGTTGAAAGGATTTTCATATATTTTTAAATAGCATACCACATTGTGGTGGACGGGTGGAGGCTGTTTATCAATTTGCACTCCCTTCCCGCCCATACACATGTTAAGGTTTCTTGTGCATGAGGTTTATGACTTAAATGTTATTTTATATGTTCATCTTCCAATTTTTAATGCATTTGGGGTTAATTTTGTCCATTTGTATACCGCTGCCTGTGATCAAAGTGAGGCTTGGTTATGTTGGTTTAGGGCCGGGCCTTTCTGGTGGTACGGGGGCTTGGTTTAATTACCGTGACTCCATTGGCCGCTTAGAATAAGGCTTGACACCTTTTTTCTTCCATATTGCCGCCCGTGATCAAAGCGAGGCTTGGCTATGTGTTGGTTCATGGCCGGGTCTTTCTGGTGGTATGGAGGCTTGGTTTAATTGCCGTGACTCCATTGGCCGCTCAAAGTGAGGCTTGGCTTTCCTTTTCTATATCTCGTGATGCGTTAGCACGTCACCTTATCCCCATGACGACGTGTAGGAACACGAAACGTACGTCGGGAAGGTGTGCATGCTGACGCCATCATCACGGGACAGGTACGGCGGACCGGCCGGTTGTTATGCTTTTTTAATCTCATATTGTGTAAGTGTTTTTATACCCCTTTTTAGTAATAAATCTATACATTGGGTAATGCACTATCGAGTCTCCTCTCTCCTTTTGGGAAATCTTTGACGCAACCACTGAACATCAAGTAACGCTTGGATTTCTCTGGATTTTCCCCTGGGATTGCGGATGGGCTCAATTGTTTCTTACCTCTGGTAAGCAGGTTGCATTGTTGGTGGTGGACACGGGTGTGCATGCACCGAATTTCAATCTGATGCGGTTCACCTCTTCACGGCTTCCTTCCACTCTTCATTCATTTTTTTTGATATTTGAATGGACGTTTTATTTTGATATGTTTCAGACCTAATTTATGGTATCACCATTGGACTTTATATTTTTTCATTATTATGTGTGGATCTGTATCACCATTGGACTTCACATGATATTTTTTTCATTATTATGTGTGGATCTGTTTTTTACTGACTTTCACTATTTAGTCAATTCACATTAGCGCACTTGTTCTTCCTTTTTATCTTTGTACATTTTATATGTTATCACATATCACAGGTGCCGCTGTTTATTTGTTTAAAAGCTAGCGCGGTTTATTGCTTAATTTTTTTTTCTACACTAATGTAGTGCAAGGGCCTGCCTGATTGAATACAAATTGAAACTCTTATGCCGCGTACACAGGATCGGATTTTCCGTCGGAAAAACCTTGGATGGTTTTTACAATGGAATTACGCTAAAGCTTGGCTTGCATACACACGGTCACACCAAATTCCAACCGTCAAGAACACGGCAACGTAAAACACGTACAACGGCACAACGTAAATTCCATTCCAAGTCCAACACCCTTTGGGCTCCTTCTGCTAATCTCGTGTTAGTAGAAGTTTGGTGAGAGACGATTCGCGCTTTTCAGCCTTCGTGCTTTTCAGTCCGTTACTGCTCTTCAGTTTGTGCTAGTGGGTCCGTATTTGTTTTTCAGTGCGTGTAGTCAGTTTGAATCTGGTTTTCAGTGCGTTCTTGTCCACTCGTTTCTGATTTCCAGGTCGTTCTTCATAGGCTTTTCTGTTCTTCAGTACATTCTGTTAGCTCGTTCTGACCAGCCGACCGTTTTCTAGCCATGTTGCGGGTACGTACTCGTCGTAGAGTTCGTGCTGTGCGGGGGCTTGGTGTTGGGCTTCTTGCTTTGACCCAAGCTCAGTCCATGAACAGGGTGGTGAGGAGTTCATGGATGAAGAATTGGTTGCTCCAGCGTGACCAATTCTGTCATATGCCTTTGCTGTGGGAGATCCAGGAGAATAATCCTGATGATTTTAGGAATTATCACCAGATGACGGACCCTGTTTTTCACCGTCTGTTGGCTTTGCTGTCCCCTTATATTACCAAGCAGGACACCTGCATGCGGCAAGCCATCACTCCTGAGCAGAGGCTACTTGCCACGTTGCGCTACTTGGCGACAGTGAGAAGTCTGCAGGACCTCAAGTTTCTCGACAGGCATCTCCCCCGAGGCTCTGGGGATCATTATCCCAGAGACCTGTTCTGCCATCATACAAGTCCTTCAGAAGGACTATATTAAGGTAAGTTTTCTCCTTTAACATCACATTCTATGTATTTAATGTATGCTAATGTATTGTATTTCTTTCATCATTCCCTAATTACCATGATTGTAATATGCTGTGAATTTCCCCTTTGTCCTCATCCATGCTGTAAGCTTTTAATGCTCCTTTTTTGGCCTACATGCATATTTGCCTTTACTAACCTCTCCAGCATGCTTTCCTGGGCCCATACACACCTAGCCTAGTCACTTAACAATGTATTTTGTCAGCTCCATTGTAGTGCTTTACCCTAAACACCCAAAAATGTCTACAAATGTTATTGTTCTCATTAAATTCAGGCAGAGTGCCAGAGGCTTTTTTTGGGGGTCCCAAACTCATCTAGAACCTCCCCCCTAAAGTTTTTACAATGGGCAATCAAAGGGGGTGAGGAATCTGATAAGTGGACCTTATATTTTTGTCTTTAAATACTCCTTAAAATAAATGTTATACTGATGTTGGCCAAGAATGTTTGTGTCTAATCTGCTTGCAATGTTATGTGCAAAATTACAATTTTTTTCCTGGTTTAACTCCACAGTTTCCTTCAACGCCACAGGAATGGCAGACTGTGGCTTCCCAATTTTCCGAGCGGTGGGACTTTCCCAACTGCGGAGGGGCAATCGATGGGAAACATCGTCCCACCACCCCACTCAGGGTCATACTATTTTAATTATAAGGGGTTCAATAGTATCGGGTTGATGGCGGTTGTGTCAGCGACATATGAGTTTTTATATGTGGACGTGGGGAAGAATGGCCAGATGCCGGATGGTGGAGTCCTTGCCCAGACAGAGTTTTCAGGCATCTCCAGAGTGGTGGCTTGGCATTGCCACCTGCTGTGGATAACGTGGAAGGACTCCCGTTCGTGTTTGTCACAGATGAAAAGTTTGGTCTGGGTGATCACCTGATGAGGTCATTCCCCCAGAGGACCTCACCCCGGAGAAGAGGGTTTTTAATTACTGGCTGGCCAGAACCAGAAGAGTTGTGGAGAATGCCTTTGGGATAATGGCCAGCCGGTTACACCTATTTCTTACGGCATCTAATATGGCGGAGTATAAACTGAACCACATAGTGCTTTCGTGCTGCATACTGCATAACTTTTTAAGAATTAATGCTCCAAATTATGTGGCCTCAGTTGGGCCTGAGGCCGGACTTCATGAAAATACCCTGACGGCCCTGGAATCTGTCCGTCCTGGCTTGCCCCCCCCCCCCAAAGCGCCCGTGAAGTGCGTCAAAAATATGTTGAATATTTTACGGGTAGGGGAGCCATTGCTATGCCAGCAAATTTGTGAATCTTTTAAAAAATAAAAAAATTATTTTGATCTGATAAAATCTTAAATTTTATTTACTGCTTGTGTTTCTTTTAGCTGTCTCCTAGGTTCTCCTAGTGCACTTGTAGTGCCAAGTGGATTTTCCATTATTAAATAACCCCCATTATCACTGTAAACACCAACTTAATACAAAAACTGGTATTGAACATTGAAAGAAGATGCCACACATTGTTGATTAGAAAACCTTTTACTCCGTGCACGTGCATTATAACATTTTTGGGTAAAAAAACAACATCTTTGTTTTATAAAGTTTTACATTTAAAAAAAAAATTGGGCATAAACAGGCATGTTTCAAACCATAACATACACAACTCTGGAATTTCAACATTGAAAAACTGAAGGCAATCTCAGACATTATAGTATGTCAAAAATGTGTTGATCTTGCCTTCCTCAGATGGGGTGATGTCATCCCTGTAAAAGCCAAATTTTGAAGATGCACACAAATTGAGAGGCAAAATGGGGATTTCCTTTCTGATCCCATGCCTAATGTCAACATGTGCTATCTCCCATCATGGGGGATCAATGGACGTGTTTTGGGGGTGCAACCCCTTCCTCTCACCTACTTGAGTTGCGAGGAAGAGTTGCACCCACAAAACGCGTACATTGATATCCCGTGATGGGAGATAGCACATGTTGACACACTGTGTGTATCTTCAAAATTTGGCTTTTAAAATACGTAAAAAAAAAAAATTTAACTCACAATTTTTTTTTTTTAACCACTTAAGCCCCGGACCATTTGGTAGCTAGAGGACCAGAGGTGAATTCAGAATTTTGCACTGCGCTGCTTTAACTGTAAATTGTGCGGACATGCAATGTTGTACCCAAACGAAATTTGCGTCCTTTTCTTCCCACAAATAGAGCTTTCTTTTAATGGTATTTGATTGCCTCTGCGATTTTTATTTTTTGCGATATAAACGGAAAAATACCGAAAATTTTGAAAAAAAATGATATTTTCTACTTTTTGTTATAAGAAAAATCGAATAAACTCAATTGTAGTCATACATTTAGGCCAAAATGTATTCAGCCACATGTTTTTAGTAAAAAAAATGTCAATAAGCGTATATTTATTGGTTTGCGCAAAAGTTATAGAGTTTACAAACTAGGGTACATTTTCTGAAATTTACACAGCTTTAAATTTATGACTGCCTATCTCATTTCTTGAGGTGCTAAAATGACAGGGCAGTACAAACCCCCCCCCCCCAAATGACCCCATTTTGGAAAGTAGACACCCCAAGGAAATTGCTGAGAGGCATGTTGAGCCCATTGAATTTTTTATTTTTTTGTCCCAAGTGATTGAATAATGACTAAAAAAAAAAAAAAAATTACAAAAAGTTGTCACTAAATGATATATTGCTCACACATGCCATGGTTATATGTGGAATTTCACCCCAAAATACATTTTGCTGCTTCTCCTGAGTACGGGGATACCACATGTGTGGGACTTTTTGGGAGCCTAGCCGCGTACGGGACCCCGGAAACCAAGCACCGCCTTCAGGATTTCTAAGGGCGCAAATTTTTGATTTCACTCCTCACTACCTATCACAGTTTCGAAGGCCATAAAATGCCAAAATAGCATAAAACCCCCCCAAATGACCCCATTTTAGAAAGTAGACACCCCAAGGAAATTGCTGAGAGGCCTGTTGAGCCCATTGAATATAATTTTTTTTGTCCCAAGTGATTGAATAATGACAAAAAAAAAAAAAAAATTACAAAAAGTTGTCACTAAATGATATATTGCTCACACATGCCATAGTTATATGTGGAATTACACCCCAAAATACATTTTTCTGCTTCTCCTGAGTATGGGGATACCACATGTGTGGGACTTTTTAGGAGCCTAGCCGCGTACGGGACCCCGAAAACCAAGCACCGCCTTCAGGATTTCTAGGCACAAATTTTTGATTTCACTCCTCACTACCTATCACAGTTTCGAAGGCCATAAAATGCCAAAATCGCACAAAACCCCCCCAAATGACCCCATTTTGGAATATAGACACCCCAAGCTATTTGCTGAGAGGAATGGCGAGTATTTTACAGCTCTCATTTGTTTTTGAAAATGAAGAAAGAAAATATATATATATATATATTTTTTTTTCAATTTTCAAAACTTTGTGACAAAAAGCGAGATCTGCAAAATACTCACAATACCTCTCAGCAAATAGCTTGGGGTGTCTACTTTCCAAAATGGGGTCATTTGGGGGGGTTTGTGCCATCTGGGCATTCCATGGCCTCCGAAACTGTGATAGGCAGTGAGAAGTGAAATCAAAAATTTACACCCTTAGAAAGCCTGAAGGCGGTGCTTGGTTTTTGGGGTCCCGTACATGGCTAGGCTCCCAAAAAGTCTCACACATGTGGTATCCCCGTACTCAGGAGAAGCAACAGAATGTATTTTGGGGTGTAATTCCACATATGCCCATGGCATGTTTGAGCAATATATCATTTAGTGACAACTTTGTGCAAAAAAAAAATAAAAAATTGTCGTTTTTCCGCAACTTGTGTCAACATATAAAATATTCCATGGACTCGACATGCCTCTCAGTATATAGCTTGGGGTGTCTACTTTCCAAAATGGGGTCATTTGGGGGGGTTTTGAACTGTTCTGGCATTTTATACACAACATTAGGAAGCTTACATCCACTCTTCTAACCACTTGAAGACAAAGCCCTTTTTGACACTTTTTGTTTACATGAAAACATTTTTTTTTTTGCAAGAAAATTATGCTGAACCCCCAAACATTATATATATATATTTTTTTAAAGCAAAGGCCCTACAGATTAAAATGGTGGGTGTTGCATTTTTTTTTCTACACAGTATTTGCGCAGCGATTTTTCAAACGCATTTTTTGGGTTAAAAAATACACTTTTTTTAATTTTAATGCACTAAAACACACTATATTGCCCAAATGTTTGATGAAATAAAAAAGATGATCTTAGGCCGAGTACATAGATACCAAACACGACATGCTTTAAAATTTCGCACAAACGCGCATTGGCGACAAACTACATACATTTTTAAAAGCCTTTAAAAGCCTTTACAGGTTACCCCAGTAGATTTACAGAGGAGGTCTACTGCTAAAATGATTGCCCTCGATCTGACCTTCGCGGTGATACCTCACATGCATGGTGCAATTGCTGTTTACATATGACGCCAGACCGACGCTTGCGTTCGCCATTGGGCAAGAGCAGGGCAGGACAGGGGTGCTTTTTTTTTTTTATTATTAATTTTGCTTTTTTATTTTATTTTTAAATTGTTCCTTCCAAGTATTTTTTTTTTTTATCATTTTTATTGTTATCACAGGGAATGTAAATATCCCCTATGATAGCAATAGGTAGTGACAGGTACTCTTTTTTTGAAAAAACTGGGGTCTTCTAGACCCTAGATTTTTCCTCTGCCCTCAAAGCATCTGACCACACCAAGATCGGTGTGATAAAATGCTTTCCCAATTTCCCAATGGCGCTTTTTATATCCGGGGGGGGCATTCCCTCCCACTGCTTGTAAAAGCAGTCCAGAGGCTAATTAGCCGCTAGGATTGCTTTTACATGAAAGCCGGCCGCAGGCTGAAAAGAATGATACCAAGCAGGCATCATTCTGGTATAAACATTCAAAGTCCAGCAACATACCAGTACGTTGCTGGTCCTTGTTGGACATGTATTGTAATCTTTTTATTTCATGCAGCCAGTTGGCTGAACGAAAAAAGAGATTGATCGGTGGGTATGCCCACCATTAGAATACCGCCCTTCATCCACCCACTTCCAATGATGGGCATACACGCACCATTTATATATGCCGAAGCATGGGGGCATCCTCCCGCAAAAAAGTTATGCCGCACACACATGGTCGGACTTTTCCACGGGCAAGCCTCCGTCGGAATTTCGACCGTATGTACGCGGCATTAGGAGCAAAATCGCTCCTCCGCCCCTGCTGCCCCAATGCTTCGGCATATTTGCTTTTTTTTGGTGAAATCACCTCCTACAGCACTGGAGTCGCAGGGATCAGGCCTGTCTCTGCGAACGCTGCAGTTATGTGTGTTTTTGTTTTGTAAGTGACAGTGATCGATCGATACTGCACTTGGGTGGCCTGGGCTGGACGGAGGGGCAAAACGCAGGTGCCAGCAGGTATCTGGGCTGATCCCGCTAACACTGCGTTTTTGGGAACCCTAAACTGCTGGGGACGCTAGTATAGATCTGATCAGATCAGATATTGATCTGTTCAGATACTATACCACTAAGGGGGGTGTATGCTTCACGCGTGGGTGTTAGCGTTACTGGCACTAACCTGACGCTGCCTGGGGTGTGACTCAGACCCTCTCTGACGCTAAAACCTAATTGATATCACCCGCCGGGCGATCAGGGGGTTAAACCTTTATTGGGTTATATACACGGCGGGTGCCCTGACACTATAAAAAGCAAACTAACTAACCAGCGTCACCCGTAACACTTATATGGTGATCACTGGTGAAAGGGTTAACTAGGGGCAATCAGGGGGTTAAAACCTTTATTAGATAATATATGTGGGTACCTGACGCTATAAAAACCTGCGGCGAACCTAAAAAAAATTACCGGCTACCGATCTGCATCACAGACACTAAGACAGCGTTTAGAAAAACGATCGCTTAGTGATAGTGGTGATAGGGGGTGAAAGGGTTACCTGGGGGGCGATCAAGGGAGTTAAACCTTTATTAGATAATATATTGGGGTACCTGACGCTATAAAAACCTGCGGCGAACCTAAAAAAAATTACTGGCTGCCGATCGGCATCACTGACGCTAAGACAGCGATCAGAAAAATGATCGCTAAGCGACAGTGGTGATAGGGGGTGAAAGGGTTATCTGGGGGGTGATCAGGGGGTTAAACCTTTATTAGGGGGGGTTAGGGGGCTACACTGGACCTAAGACTAAACTTTGGTGACACTTTTACAGTCACAAATGTCACTGATTGCAGTGATCACTAAATAAATGGTCACTGCAATCAGTGACACTGTGACTGGGGGCTGGGGGGGTGATCTGGGGTGTCTGGGGGGGCCTGGGGGGGCGATTTATGTCCCTATGTGTCCTGGTGTCAGTGTAGTGTTGTGTGCACTGACCTGATGTCTTCTCTTGTACGGCGCTCGGTATATGTGAGCGCCGCACCAGAGATGACATCACTTCCTCCTGCTCCCTCTGTCTGACACAGACAGAGGGGGCATTTCTATTCGCCGGGAGCGATCGCGAGGGGGTGGCCAGAAACGAATGGCTGCCCCCTCATCCCGGAACGCTCCCGGACACTTAGCCACCGCTCACTGTATAGGAGGGGGGTCCGATCGGACCCCCCAACTGTACAAAGGCAATCACGTATGCTCTACGTGATTGTGCCTGTCGGTGCCATTCTGCCGACGTATATATACAGTGAGCGGTCGTTAAGTGGTTAAAGTTGAATTTTTGTGTGTTTTAGATTCTGCCTGAAACATCAATGAGGTTCTTCATTTTTTGTTCAATCTCATTTATTTTTTGCTTGATCAAGTCTAATTCCCGATTGCACACCATTATGTCCTGGATGAGGATGTGTGCACTTGCACTGGTGAAACGAGATTCTTCATGCACATCACCTAAAATAAAAAATACACACCATGTATTATAAATATGCAGGCATACATCTATTACCTGAAGCTGTGGTGACAGACACTGACCTGATGTGGTCACTATTTCGCCCACTTCTTCCACCTCTCCTCCCTCCACGTCCTTTAGATTGTGGTGTGCTGAGTTCCCCTTCTTCATGAGGTGTGGGGTTCCTGGTGTCCTCATATTTCCCCGAGTCTTTTCTCCCCTATGAGAATGAAACAAAAGGTATACTTAGCAAACAGATATTTGAGGCCAGAAATAGGAATATGAAACATTGCTTGGAAGTGTGGTACAATTGTCTGTTTTGGCAGAGTTCCAAGCTGAAGACATGATTTTTCCCCTTACCAAAGATGGAATACTTACCTTTTTGGGACAAGTTTCACACATGGAGACACCTCAAGTATCCACTGGAGCACCTGTGTGGGACACCCTAAAAAGGTTGTTCTGGTGTCCCACACTAGTGCTCCTGAGTCCAGATGTGTAAACAGCTGCTGAATGTCCTCTTCTTTACACTGAATCAAGTTTGCATTTCATTCTAGTTACAAACACAACTAGACAACCATGTACTAAACTTCTTTTAATACAAATAGGCATGACCAAATGTAGTTAATCTGTATCTGCCAAAAACATTGTATTTAGTGGGCGAACGATGTTTACTACGACCGATTACTGTGCCCACGAACATGAAAGTTGCCATTTTAAACTGTACAACAGTAAAGAAAAGCACATGGAACAACATGCAAGTAATAATAATAATAGAAACACAGGACAAATACTTACTTTTTAGAAGCAGTTTCCTGATCCTTCTGTACTGATTGTACTCCCTCAATTTCAGGTCTGACCAGCCTTTCCTCAATTGCTCCTTGGTTCGTTGTACCCCAAAGTCTGTGCAGACTTCTCACAATTTTTGACATGATCTTGGCCTTTCTCACATTTGGGTTCGTGTATGGTCCATACTTCCCATCATAGTCGGTTCTCTTCAAGATGTCCACCATCTCCATCTCAACAAAGGACATATTTGAGGCCTTATATCTCCTCCTGGATCGTGACGTTTCTAGCTCCGGGCTTTCCTCCTCGTTACTGCTATTATGCACCTGCTGTGTCTCCGCCATGTGCTCTCCCACTGCAACAAAAGAGAAGGGGAGGGGAATATACTAGAAAGAACATCAGGGGCGGGTAACGTGTGCGGAGTTTCACGCATGTGCAGTATATATAAAGCTAACATGCATGTGTCGTACCTACGTTCTGTGTGCGGAGGAAGGAGTAAAATTTAAACTTGGGGCATCAGTGGCCTATACTAATTCTAGATTGAGGCCTATATTGGGATAAGATTAGGAGAGTTTAGCCTGACATTAGTGTTTTTGTCTTGCAGACAATATGAAACAGTTCAAGGACCCTGATTTCATGGGTCAGTTCATAGACAGGTACAGGGATCTGAGCAATTTGTGGGAGATTAAAAACCCCTTATATAGAAATAAACCAGCTAGGAAGGCAGCGCTGGAGAAACTGCTAGAATTTGTTAAGACGCAGGTCCCCGACGCAGACATTGAATTTGTGGATAAGAAATTTTGTAGCTTGAGAAGCACATATAGGAAGGAGCGTAATAAGGTCCTGACATCCCAAACATCAGGAGCAGCAGCAGAGGATGTGTATGTACCCAGTCTGTGGTACTACAACAGAATGCGGTTTCTGGAAGACCAGATTGAAGCGAGGCCATCACTTTCCACACTTCCTTGCCCCCTTCCTTCCACCCTTCCCTCAATCCCAGCTGAGGCTTCTGAGGACCAACCTGGACCTTTCATCCTGGAAGAAGTGGAGGAGCCCAGCTGGAGCCAGGAATAGTATTTTTCAACATATTTATTGTACTAAAATTTATGATGTTAACTAGATGTTATTGTAGCGGGGTATTCCCCTTTAATACCGAGAGACTACATTTCCCAAGACATCTTTCAGCACCCAGGGTGCATTGCCCCGAAGCAAGGACTGCTGGGGCGGACTTTATAAAGGGGAGGCGGAGTTTGTTCGGTCTCTTTGGACCCTCCCGCCTATCAAGCAAGAACTCTGTGCGAGACTGCTGCAAGCCCAGGCCTGAAGCCTGGGCACTTTCTTCCAAAGAGCCCTCCGCCAGCCTAGCGGAACCCTAGAGACATTTTCTCATCCTTGCTGTACTACACCAGGAGGACCGAAGACTCGGATGTTGGTGGATTCATGTGCCTAGACAAATCGGTGGAGGAAAAGGACTGGGACTGGTCCGGGTGGTGAGAGAGCCCTTGCTCATAGACAAATACTGTATCTTTACTACCCGTTCGGATTACAAAGTTTGTTCATCAAGTGCACCACCAAAAGATTGCTAGCGAAGATTGTTTTACAGAACTTCCATTTAGTTCAGTCAGGCCTGACTGCGTAGGTAGACGTTGCTGGGCGTTAGTCTGCCCACTGGGGGAAGTAGTTGTAAAAGGGCATCACTAGAGTTTCATAGCAATACCTTATTATTCTATCCCTCTGTTCATCTTTAATACTGTTTATTGCAGGGATCTGCAACACTTTATACTGTTGTTTATTACTTGCCCATTAGCCTCAGTAAAATATCTGGGTCAAGTACATTGGTGTCAGCTTCAATTACTTTAATAGAAGTTTAAAGTATATCATTGTGTGTGTTTGCCATAGGACTGCGTCACCAAGAGTTGCGGTCACGCGGTCCTATCTCCCCATTACTAGCTGTGCCACGGGAGGATAGAGCCGATTGCCAGGGGTTGACAGCGGTGCACTACAGGGCCCAAATTAATACCAGCAGCCCTCTTAACTGGGGGTACCACTATATTATTATTGATAACAAATTAATGATTTAACAAAAAGTGTTTTACATATCAATAGACAGTAGTGGCCAAAAATGATTGGGACAAGAATGAAAAATGCTGGTGTCAGAATGATAGTCTTTTCTATTTATTAACATTCAATTTGCAACAGTCACAAGCTGAAAATTGTGTGTGATTGATGAATGAAAAACTAAAACTATGTCCCTTTTTTATACACAGGTAGACCTCAGCCAGGACGAGGCTCTGGAATGTGGCAGCCAGGAGGAGGCAGAGGTCAGTGTCAGCCAGGAGGTGGCCGGGCCCAGTAGCCTCACCCAATCTCAGGTGCCTCCCCTCCACCTTACAACAAAAAGGCCCAGGAAGGGGAGGAACGTGGAGGAGGCAGCACTGGGCCTCATTAAGGAGGCTAATGTGGCCCTGAACCCCCCCCCCCCCCCCCCCGACGCTGAAGAGTCCTATGGCTGCTATGTAGCTGCGAAATTGCAGAAAATGGAGGAGGGCCAATGCCTCATCTGTTAGGAAATTATATTTCAGGCCCTTCTTAAGGGGTTGAGAGGCCAACTAACTGATAACAAGCACTTATGTGCGCTCGCCCATCCTCCTCCTCCTGTCACAACTCCACCTCCAGCGCCACAGCCTCCAAGGAAGTCTGCAGGGAAGGCTGCAGGGAAGGCTGTAGGGAAGCGTGGAGGGAAGGCTGCAGGGAAGACAAGAAAGTGATGGCCTGGGTTCAGTCTGGTCTGACAGAAGACGCAGGCTGTTGTAGTACCACAAACTGGGGACATATATGTCATCTGCTGCTGTTCCGGATCTCTGGGAGTCCAGGACCAGATTGTGCTCCCTATTATACGGACTTCTCAGGCTACCAATTTTTTTTTCCAAATAGTTGATGTCTGCCCTGGGGTCCACAGGCTTTGCAAATTCCAGCGTTGCCTTCCTCTTTATTTTGCTATGAGCTAGAATAAATGGATATTTTTTTCTGCAAATACTTGCCTATGTGTTTTTCTTCAAATAGGACAGTTTGTTTGTGAGTAGGCAGGTACATTTCAAAAATACAATGTCAAATGAACAAGGGATACCAACACCAATCTCCTTGAGGTTAAAAAATACAAGATAATAATGTTGTTGTGGTAACTTGACACACAAAAAATAATAATTATGGAGATCACTAGAAAATAATTTTAAAATAATTAAAATAACAGGAGATCTTGATTAAAATAAAAAAAGGAATAAAGATGACTAGAAAAAAGAATTCTAAACATTATTATGGAGATCTGGCTTTAAAAACAAAAAAGATTATTCATGAGATCACGAGAAATAATAAAGAAATAAGTTTGTCAGAACTCTGTGTGAATATCAGCAGCAAAACAACTTCATTATTCTAGCATTATAAAGAACAAAAGAATGCGCTGCATTAAAATATCCAATAATTTGCAGCGTGACACATGTGCTATCTCCATTACGAACGCTAGTTTTACCAGATCGAGTGCTTCCGTCTCGTACTTGATTCTGTGCATGCGTGTTTTTTTGCGCATCGGAATTGCATACAGACGAATGGATTTTCCGATAGGATTTTTTTCCGTCTGAAAATTTGAGAACCTGCTCTCAATCTTTTGTTTGAGGAAATTCCGACAGCAAAAGTCCGGTGGAGCATACACACGGTCAGGAATTTCTGTTCAAAAGCTCACATCGGACTTTTGCTGTCGGAGTTTCCAATTGTGTGGTTTTGGCACTGGCGTAGCGTGGGGGGGCAGGGGGGCCGTCGCACCGGGCGCAAGATTTAGGGGGGCGCCCGCCAGTATGTGTCACAGTGGCTGCCTCCTAAATGTACTGTGTCCCCGTGTCCCCCGCCATGTTCAGTCTCAGGCGCCCTGTGATTGAGCGTATGAGGTCATGTGCGGCGGCGGGGCTGGCCTGTCCACGATCGCGGTAGATCTTGGAGTTCCGCCTTCGCCCAATCACAGGGCACAGGAGACTGAACATGGGTGGAGGCGGGACTCCAGGATCTACCGCGATCGTGTACAGGCCAGCCCCGCCGCCGCACATGACCCCATACGCCCAATCACAGGGCGCCTGAGATTGAACATGATGGCGGGGAATATCGCCGAGCAGAGCAGGTGCCGAACATGGCGAGTCGGATTACTCCAGCAAGGTACCGGGGATCGGGAGGAGGGCAGCCGCTGACACTCTTCCAGGCAGGCTGAGCCAATGCTGGGGAGGAAGGAGGGCACGGAGTCGGGAATAGAGCGCAGGTAGCAGGGGGTGGAGGAGAGAGGCATGCGGGAGAGTGAAAGTCACAGCCTGGAGCCGGAGGAGAAGAGAGGAATGGAGAGGAGAGGGGGAGCAGCCTGGAGGAGAGATGGAGGGAAGAGAGGAAAGACACACTTCTGTGAATGGGACAGGAGGAAATCAGTGGAGCTGGGATTGTCACATCCATGGGGGGGGGGACATGGAATCAGTTGGAGATGACACTAACAGGAGCTGGGACTGTCACATGAGATGAGGGGTCCATGGATGGGAGCTGAGAGGGGTCCATAAATAGGGGTACAACACACACAGGGACAGGAGAGAAACGTGGGTGGAGGCATGGACACTTACTGTGTGTTCTATGAACAATGAGATCCGCAGCACTTCCACACACCAGCCCACTCCCCCCACCTGTCATACAGCTATGCCATCCTGGACATCACAATCCCAGTACACCTCCACTACACCGCACAGCACACCTCCACTACACCGCACACCTCCACTATAAGGCGGGGGGGTCATTGGAAGGCGCCACAAAAATCTCCACCTACACCGTATAGTCAGGGGCGGAGCCAATGGGGGTGTCAAAATTAGGTTTCACCTAGGGTGGCAAAAATCCTTGCACCGGCCCTGGTCAGTGTAGTGTAGTGATCAGTGTCGTACAGTGGTCAGTATAGTGGTTAGTGTAGTGGTCAGTGTGGGAATCAGGTAGGTCAGTGTAGTATAGTGGTCAGTATAGTGTAGTGTAGTGGTAAGTATAGGAATCAGGTAGGTTAGTGTAGTGGTCAGTGTAGGAATCAGGCTGGTCAATACTATTGTAGGAAGGGAAGGCATAGGACTCGGGGAGTGCTAAAAGTCCGCAGGTTAGGGGGGGGCAAATTACTTGCCTTGCCCCGGGCGCTGACAACCCATGCTACGCCACTGGGTTTTGGTAAATCTGAAGACAAAAATCTGCAGAAAATCTAATAGTGTGTATGGGGTGTTTGTTAGTCAGAGAGGCAAAAAGAGAGGGTGAATATATTTTCAGTTGTTGGTGGAGGTGCTTCACAGTGTCGGGTGGAGTAAGAAGCAACCGATCAAGAATCTAAAAAAAGGACACTGCATAAGTTATTTGCACTGTGATAGAAGAAGATTGATGGTGTAATTCTCACAGGACATTTTGACAAATAGTTTATTTATGGTTTTGTCATATATTTTTTTGATAACTATAATTGAATGAGATAGACACTTTATACATTGTTTTACATTTGGAGGATGTACAAGTGATTGTAAACCTCTGAAGTGACAAATGGACAGTTCCTCTATAGTGGGGGTCAGCAACCTGTAGATCGCGATCTACAAGTAGATCGCCTCCAGGTGACTGGTAGATCATGGTTTGGGCTTCCTGACCCACCAGTCCAGATCATTAAACCGAGTGCAATCACTGGAAGTTCAACATGGCAACTCATGACAAAAAGGATCTGAAAAAAAGATTTGTTGCTCTGCATAAAGATGGCCTAGGCTATAAGAAGATTGCCAAGACCCTGAAACTGAGCGGAAGCACGGTGACCAACCATACAGCGGTTTAACAAGACAGGTTCCACTCAGAACAGACCTTGCCATGATCGACCAAAGAAGTTGAGTGCACGTGCTCAGCGTCATATCAAGAGGTTGTCTTTGGGAAGTAGACGTATGAGTGCTGCCAGCATTGCTGCAGAGGTTGAAGGGGTGGGGGGTCAGCCTGTCAGTGCTCAGACCATATGCAGCACACTGCATCAAATTGGTCATCCCAGAAGGAAGCCTCTTCTAAAGATGATTGACAAGAAAGCCTGCAAACAGTTTGCTGAAGAATTAAGCCTCGTACACACGACCGAGTTTCTCGGCAAGAACCAGCAAGAAACTTGCTGGCAGAGATTTCTTGCCGAGAAATTAGTTCGTGTGTATGGTTTCTCGTCAAGAAAACCGACTATAATCTCGATGAGAAAATAGAGAACATGCTCTCTATTTTCTCGTCGAGATTCTCGTCAGCCTGTTTCTCAATGAGAAAATTGTGTGTGTGTACACTTACCTGTCCTCCGGGAAGCCCGCGCATGCTCAAAATGACTTTGATGCATGCGCGGTAGCTTCCTAGGCATAGGATAGTGTGTACAAAGATGGCGGCGACGGCATCGAATGTGACGAGTGCATGCTCGTCGTATTCAATTACGTCACCGCGTTCGCTCCATTCAAAGAACTGCGGGTTTTTTGAAATGAGCGTGTGTACACTCGGCCGGGACAAGTTTCTTGTCCAAGGATCTCGTCGAAAAAAACGACGTGTTTTTTACGACGAGATTCTCGGCCGTGTGTACGAGGCTTCAGACTAAGGACATGGACAAGAGCTTGAAAAAGGAGCACGGCTGCCGTGTTATCCGCAGCGCCCATGCTCGTGAAACGCGTCACATACCGGTCACGTCATCTTTCCTCGTTTCTTCACCATCTGCGCTCCAAGCCTCGCTTTGAGTTTTCCTTCACCGCAGCCGGCTTCTTACACAGCAGTGTTACAGTGAGCACAGCGCTCCCCCATACAGGACTGGATCGTCTTCCGATTACCCCTCCCCTTGCTGGGACCTTCTTTTACATGCCTGTGATACACTTCATAAATGTGAGTTGCCATTCTGTGAAGTGCTTATTAAAATTGTCATAAATCTACACCCAGATGCGCCTCTCTCCTTGTCTTTTTCAGTGTTATTGGAACCTGGTTTCTGTTCCCATATGATGGCAGCCCTGAGTGTTGGACATTCTTCCACTCCCCAATGACCCTCAGACTCTAATTGTCTTTTCAGACTGTTTTTATTTATAATTTATATTATATATCATATGCCACATTACTATTAACTTGTTGGATAATCTGAATCAGTTCCTTGCGCCTTTACTTGTCTCAACATTAGTATCAATCCCACTCTTCTACTTAATGAAGGTTCTGGTTCTTTTATTTACCTACAGGTTTAATGCAATGTACTGTCTGGGGAGAACCATTTCTCATAACCCCTTATTTCCAAAAGAGTATTACATCTAAAAAAAACTTTTGATCTGGTCCACCTAAAAAACTGACCTGATTATACAGTATCACCATGTGAATGATGCCTTAAAGAAATCACTTAATAATATCTGTGTGATGCTGCAGGTGTCCTACGTTGGCTCTAAGTCAGTGAAGTGTGTGATTACATGACCACCGACCGCTCAGTTTTTGGTCTGCTCCCAGTGGAGAGCAGTGACTGTCAGTTACTGCTCTGCACTCTTCCCCTCCAGCGCCCAATGGAGCACCAGACTGGGGAGGGGATAGGAGAGGTTGGCTATCTCCATAAACTGAAAGGTGGAGTCAGCTGCAATCAGGCAGTGGAGTGGATCCTGACAATATTGTCAAGATGCTTCCTAAGCTTGGAGCAGCATTGCCCCGTCAGCTGAAAGTGGGAAATAGCCCACTACCAGCTGACTTTGGGTCACAAAGGACAAAAGCAAATTTACTCCTGTGGCCCACAAGAGAAGTATGACTAAACAGCTTTGTCCATACTTTTCTTTTAAGAAAAGGAGCAACTGGTTAGCCCCTGTAGTCAGATAATGGTTTACTTCCTTTCAATTAAGGTGCAAAAAGAAGAAAGTACAGGCGCTTCTAAGTGTATACTGTAAGGTAATTTAATCGGAATCAAATATCGCTCACATGTTTTACTCGGGTCTGATGTATTTGGGAAGCCAGGGGGCTCACGCACGCTGGAGCTGTCACCGCCACTAGCACTGACTAATTAAGGTGACAGAGGGTGCACATTTTATTCAGCAAGTTCAGTAGAGCTTGTGGTTCTAAACGTTGGCTTGTGTGTCGGGAATGAGCTCCATTTTTTTTTTGTACAGGGATAAATGTAATTAGCTTTTTGAACAATAATTTCCATAGTTCTGCCACTATATGGCTATTCTTGGTCATATGAACATCAGACTTCTATACTAAAATTAAGATTGATATCAATTATCCAATATCTTAATCTAGCCCCTGCTCCTTTTTATCCAAGACTTTACCTAAATGCACAGAATCATTCCAAACTTCTCATATCCCTATTGTGCCATTAGACATAATAGGAACGTGCCTATATATGCAGCCGAGGCTTGCATAGTTATTAACTCCAACTTTTTATCCCATCTTCAGCAGAAATACAGTCATGCCTTATAAACCTATTAACACATTGTGAAAATATAGTAAGCCAGGATAGAATCGTTAAGACAAAAAAATGTTCTATGAAAAACAGGCAGTCCTATCAGAGAAGCGTTGCTTTGGCCCTGTAAGTTGTGTGGCTACAGGCCCCAGTGAAACAAATTCAGCCCTGAATTTTCCCCTTGCTAGACATTTGAACATCTACTGCTCATTTATGAGATTTATGAGTTTCTAACACTTGAACTGCACAAGTGAACTGGAGCAAGTGGAATCAAACACACCATTGTGCCGTGTGTCCTATTTATTAAGCATAACATGCTTATCAAAACAATATGTAGCGGGGTTCCTTTAAAGACTCTTGAACTACTGTTCCCAGAACCCCACTGGTTCCCAGGATGTTTTGCTTCTGCCCCAGAGACTCATGGGTGCGGAGATATAAGGAAGGGGCGAGGCCTGGCTCGGCCTCTTTGGACACGGGACGGCAGAGACTGATACACCTGTGCGGACCTGCGCTGGGTAAGGCCCGAAGCCTGAGGCCTTCCGGAGCGGACCAAAGAGCCTTCCGCCCCACTGCGAGCCTGGGTGGCATCCGACATCTCTACCTACAGCCTAGATTGGATCGGGGACCCGATCGCAGCGACCGCTGTGTGCGAGTGAAGACACAGCCGGTGGAAGTCCCGGACTGAGATCGCGTCCGACGGGTGAGCGAGCGTAAGCTCATTCCATAACCTGTTTGATAGTACTGTGCCTATAGACTGCCGAGGCCTACTACCTCATGTTAAAGACTCTCACTGCAGATCCACTACAGGACTGATCCAGAGGATCTCCAGTGAAGTGTTCCCAGTTAACAACTTTCCCCTTTCTTGGATTACAAATGTTGTTTATTCTTATGTGCACCACCTCTACAGATTGCCGGTGAAGAATCCATCATCCATACAGGACTGAGTTCTAGGATTAGGAATCAGGCCTGATTCATTAGGTACCTAGTTTAGTTATTGCGCCACAGGGCGCCTAGTTAACGGTCGCCCCACGTGGCGTTTCCTTATCCACCCCCCCCTTCTCTATGGTGTAGTGTGACTGATATTGCAGGGCTCTGCATATAATCTAGAGGTTAAGTTGTCATCACTGTTCATTCTCTTTGCATAGCCGAAAGTAAAATCTGTTATTCCTTTACAACTATTCTGTGTCTGAGTCTCTCATAGAGTATAAGTATTAAATGTGTATACCCCTAGACTAACTGTGCCAGAAAGGGTTGAGTAGATTGCCGGGAGTTGGTGGAGTTGTATTCAGGGCCCAAGCCAAATCTGCGGCCCTCTTAGTTGAGGGTATCGCTACACGTGGGGGTTCTCGTCCGGGATCCTGATACAGCGGGAAAACCCGCCAAGAGGTACCGGCATGGACCCGAAAGACATCAGAACGTGGTGTGGAGTAGCTAAGACAGATCCAAGCCAGTCAGTGGTCATTAGCATGCCGGGTCAGGAATGGTCGACCGAAACGGTGGAAGGATTAATGAAGTCAATGACTCCAGATTGTACACCATGGGTGATGGGAACAAAGTTAGACCCAGACACCTCACACCAGTATGCGCTAGTGGAGTATTCAGATGGGAAGCCAGAGGCTTGCAAGCACAAATATACGCAGACGTCGGATAACAGATCTTATAGTCTGGCGCACGCTATTAAGAAAGAGCCACCACAAACGGGACCACCACAAACGGGACCACCGCAGACTTCGGCCCGTACCTCACCAGAGAGGAAAGACGGAGCGACACCTCCGGTGACGCCTGCACCGGCCACGGCCATATCACCCGAATAGATAAAGGTGTTAGGGGACCTACTAACAAACTGTCAGAAGACAAGCACGGTGCACGTAGAGACTAGCTACCGGAGACTAAAGACATTCTCGGGGAAGCTTCCCGTCCCTGCGGGGGAGGAAGATTTTGACACTTGGGTGGAACAGGCATTACAGGCAGTAGAGGCATGGGAGGTGCCTGAGGCACAGAAGAGACAGCGAGTCTTGGAAAGTCTGAAAGGTGCCTCGGCAGAAACAGTGAAGAGCTTCCGGTTTGGAAATGAAAACTGTACAGCTCAAGATTGTCTGGCCATGCTGCAGGAAGAGTTTGGTCAGCTGGAGAAGGTGACAGAGATGATCTATCAATTTGAACACACTTTCCAGCAGCCGAATGAGAAACTGTCAGAATATGTTAGAAGGCTGAACAGGCTGTTATACAAGATTGTTCTGAAGAAGGGAATGCTGCCCAAAGATGCAGATGAAGCACGAATGAAGCAGATCATGAAGGGAGCGTGGCGCTCAGACCCGGTTTGGCTGCACCTGAAAACCTCAGAAGGAGGGATGTTACTAACCTACTCTGATCTAATAAAAAATTTTAGAGACGAAGAGGCGCTGCAGAAAGATCAGCAGGTGGCCAGGGCGAATGTCACCCCTGTGCCAGTGTTGGTTAATTCAGTCAAGAGCCCGGAAAGAGATGCAGAGGTCGACACTTTGAAATCGCAAATGGCCCAAGTGTTGGAGATGCTGACCTCTTTGATGGAGAAAGATCAAAGAAGACCAGAGAAACCAAGTCCAAGAAAGGAGTTGTTTCCGAACACCTCAGCACCGGCCTCCTTACAGGACCGAGAAGAGATGATTTGCTATAACTGCGGAGGGAGTGGCCACTTTGCTAACGTATGCTCCAGTCCAAAGAAGAAGAGAACAGATAATTACAAGCCGGTGGGAAACTCCAAAGGGCCCCGGTAAAGGAGTCAACCGGGTGCCCATCATCTTCAGTGCGCTCCAAACTGAATAAAAAGGCCAAGAATGGAGGAGACAAAACTCCTAGGAGGAGATATAGTACCCCCCCACCAGGATATACCCCAGAGGGAGGGGGCAAGACCCCTCAGTAGAAATACAGCACCCCAAAGAAGGAACATTCACCTCAGAGGAACAATAACATCCCTCAGCGGGTTTGTACCCCCATTGAGAGGGGGAGGATCAATGCATACCAGGCTCAGGAAAGAATAAAGTCCAAAAGGAGCTGGGCGAGGAAAAGTCCAAAAAAGAAGGTGACCCCAGTCCGGCCATATCCAGAGGAACTGGTGGGCCCATCTCCTACTGTGCCCATTCAAGTGGAAATAGTCTATACTAAAGCTCTTTTGGACACCGGAGCACAGGTGACTTTACTATACCGAGACTTCTATGATAGGCACTTGAGTCATCTGCCTATCCAGAAGATAGAAGAGCTGGAGATATGGGGACTTGGAACCCAGAGTTTCCCTTACGATGGGTACCTGCCCATAAAGATGACTTTCGACCCATCCGTAGCTGGGAAGGCTGAAGTGTTTGACACCCTGGCAGTTGTGTGTCCTCGGCCGCCTGGAGCCAGCAAGACTTCCCTGATTATAGGGACAAACACGGATCTAGTCCGGAGACTCCTGACCCCTCTAGTGAAAGAGAGAAACCATTCAGCCACCAAAATTCATCCCATGCTAAAGACGGCCTACCAACGACTGGTCTTAGAGCAGAAGACCCCGGGAGAGGGGATAGGGAAGGTGTGGAGACTTGGCAGAGAAGGAGTAGTGCTGCAGCCCGGAGAAGTAACCTGTCTTAGGGCCACTGTGAAGCTTACGTGGGAACAACCTGGCCCCTTTGTTATGCTGGAATCCGACCCAAGGGAAGAGTCCTCAGGCCTGGAAGTGATACCAGAAGTGATCCCGCTCAAGGCCCTGAAGAAGGCCCATGGCAGTGTTCCGGTGAGTGTGAGGAACACTACGGGAGGGCCCATGGAGATCCCTGCCAGAATGTTGCTGGGCCAGGTGAGCCCTGCTGCCCCGGTCACTCTGTCAGAAGTCAAGGGGACGGGTTATGGAGAAGATGTTTGGGAGAAGCTGTCCATGGAAAACCCGAACCTACCCAGGGCTTGGAAAGAAAGAGCCAAGGCCCAGCTGACTAGATGGGAGAAGATCTTTTCCGGAGATGAATTCGATGTGGGGTGTGCAAGAAGTGCCCCCCATCGAATCCGCCTCCAAGAAGATAAGCCCTTCCGAGAGAGGGTCAGGCGGGTTCCCCTGGCAGATCTGGAGGATCTGAGGGAACAACTTGCAGAACTGAAGAAGACTGGTGTGATCCGGGAGTCTAGAAGCCCCTATGCCTCCCCAATAGTGGTGGTCAGAAAGAAGAATGGATCGTTGAGGCTTTGTATCGATTACAGGACCCTCAACAGGAGAACCATCCCTGACCAATACACCACGCCAAGGATAGAAGATGCCTTACAGAGTTTGTCTGGAGCCAAATGGTTCAGTGTGATGGACCTCAAGAGTGGGTACTATCAAATCCCTATGCACCCAGAAGACAGAGAGAAGACGGCCTTCATAACCCCGGTGGGATTCTTCGAATTCAATAGGATGCCTCAGGGTCTGTCTGGAGCTCCTGCTACCTTTCAACGCCTTATGGAGAAGACTGTTGGAGACATGAATCTTATAGAAGTCCTTGTGTACTTGGACGATGTCATTGTCTTCGGGAGAACCTTGGAAGAACATGAAGCCAGGCTGGAGAAAGTATTGAGAAGACTCAGTGAGGAGGGACTTAAGCTTTCTCCTGAGAAGTGTCGGTTCTACCAGTCTTCTGTGAACTATCTGGGGCACATAGTGTCTGAAGAAGGGGTGGCCACAGATCCCGAGAAGTTGGAAGCAGTCACCTCCTGGCCACGACCCACCACAGTAACAGAGCTCCGATCCTTCCTGGGGTTCTGCTCCTATTATAGGAGGTTTGTGGAGGGGTTCGCTCGGATTGCCCGCCCGTTGAATGAATTACTAAAGGCAGAAGGGGAAGAGGATGACTCAGGGCCCAGGAGGCCTGGTGAGTCAGTTCAAGATCAGTGGAACTCCAGGTGTGAAGAGGCCTTCCAGGCCCTGAAGAGGAGCTTAACCACTGCCCCAGTCCTGGCCTACGCCGACCCTACCAGACCTTATGAATTACATGTGGATGCCAGCCATGAGGGCCTAGGCGGAGTGCTCTACCAAGGACATGAAGGACAACTGCGACCAGTGGCCTATGTGAGCAGCAGCCTGACCCCCTCAGAAAAGAACTACCCCACTCATAAGCTGGAATTCCTGGCTCTCAAATGGGCAGTAGTAGACAAGCTAAAAGACTACCTCTATGGGGCGGAGTTTACTGTGAAGACAGATAACAACCCCCTGACCTACCTCTTCACCACCGCAAAACTAGATGCAACCGGACACAGGTGGTTGGCTGCCTTGTCTGGATTCAACTTCAGGCTGAAGTACAGACCAGGGGCTGGAAATAGGGATGCAGATGCCCTGTCCCGGAGATCTCATACCATGACCAATGACTGGGAAGACTGGACCCAAGTAGCACCCGAGGGAGTACAGGCCCTTTGTCAAGGAGCTGAATTTCAAGCCAGAGGAGGCTCCAGGGCAGAGGAGATAGGAGTTACAATGGTAGGAGTCCCTAAACACTATTGTGGAGTAACGCAGCTAGAAGAAGATAACCTGCCGAAGCTATCCAAGAGGGAGTTGAGATGTGACCAACTGGAAGACCCCATGGGGAGATTGGTCCTCGAAGCCCTGGAGAATCAGGATCCCAACAAACTCTTACATCACCCCTCAAAGGAGGCCCGCCTGTTGAGGAAGGAATGGGATAGGCTGCAGGTGCATCAGGGAGTGGTCTACCGAAGGGGCCCCTCTGATGACTCAGAAGATAAGTGGCAGTTGTTCCTCCCAGAGAAGCACCGAGAGACTGTACTAATTGCTCTGCATGACCATCATGGTCACCTAGGGGCAGAAAGGACCTTCCAGCTTGTCAGAAGTCAGTTCTATTGGCCCTGCATGAGGGCAGAAGTAGAGGAGTATTGCCATTCCTGTGCACAATGCATTCAGAGAAAGACTCTACCCCATCAAGCTGCCCCAATGGGCCACTTACAGAGTCAAGGCCCAATGGATCTGGTATGCATTGATTTTCTCTGCCTCGAACCCGACCTGAGTGGATTGGGGAATGTTCTGGTAATAACCGACCATTTCACCCGCTATGCCCAGGCTTTCCCAACCAAAGATCAGAAGGCATCCACCGTGGCCAAGATACTTATGGAGAAGTATTTTGTCCATTACGGACTACCACAGAGACTTCACTCAGATCAAGTAAGGGACTTTGAGAGTCGGTTGATCCGGAAACTTCTGGACTCATTGGGAATAAAGAAGACCAGAACCACACCTTACCACCCACAAGTAGATGCTCAACCGGAGAGGTTTAACCGGACCCTGCTTAACATGTTGGGAACTTTAGAAACAGAGAAGAAGCAACACTGGAGCCAACATATATCCGCCCTAGTGCATGCCTATAACTGTACCACAAGTGATGCTACTGGCTACTCCCCTTATCGACTCATGTTTGGGAGAGAAGCAAGGCTGCCCGTGGATCTGGCCTTTGGCACTTCTTCAGATCATACCTCAGCTACATCTCACAAGGGATACGTGGACAGACTTAGACGCAGCTTGCAGGTGGCCTATGAACAGGCCCAGGCGGTCTCGGTTCAAAGGGGAGCCCGCAACAAGAGAAATTTTGATCTGAAGGTTCGAGTGCAGGATCTGCAGCCCGGGGACCGAGTACTGCTACGCAATCTGGGGGTCCCTGGAAAACACAAGCTTGCAGACAGATGGAGATCGGAACCCTATGTCGTCTGTAGGAAGTTGCCCGGTTTGCCTGTTTACAAACTAAAGCCAGAGGGGAAGGTGGGACCCCTGAAGACGTGGCATCGAAACCACCTGCTCCCACTTGCTGAAGCAGTCAGGATACCCCCAGCAAGGGATCCCCCGGAATCAGTCTCTATCCTGGATATTCCCAGGCCGAGCACTCGGTCTCAGACCTCTCGAGCTGAAGATGGGGAGGCCTCTCAACTGAGTACAGATGAAGGAGGAGAACTGGACTGGCTGTGGCCTTCCTCTACTCCGGAGACGTCCGCCATAGATCTCCCAAATACAAGGGATACTCCAGATGCAACGCTGAATCCGGAGGCCACTGAATTCATACCCTTCAGTCCCTCAGCTGATTACTGGGAAGATGTTCCTGATACTTGTTCAGAGGAGGATTCTAGAGATTCCAATTATCAGTCAACTTCTGAATCAGAGGTTCCAGAACCAGCAATGTTACCTGAACTTACTCCTGAAGAAGAGCCTGTGGCGCCAGAAGCCCCAAGAGAGCAGAGGGCTTGCAGAGTTATCAGGCCTCCCAAGAAACTAACTTACCCCCAAATGGGGACGAGCTCAGAGGACTCTGTTGTAACGGCTAGGAGAAGTGTTGAGCATCCTGATCCCTCCACTGTCCATTTGGTGGAGGGCAACCCCAGCTCACTCTCTGGCACAGTTAGGCAGGCCACTCATGGTAGTGTGACCTGTGGGCAAGAGAGTTCCATCCCAAAATTCTGGTGGGAATTCCCTATGCCAACATCATACTCGACACTGTCCAAAATTGTACATAGCATTTGTTGAAGTTTATCTTTGGGGACCAAAGAGTTTAAGTGGGGGGAGTGTGTAGCGGGGTTCCTTTAAAGACTCTTGAACTACTGTTCCCAGAACCCCACTGGTTCCCAGGATGTTTTTCTTCTGCCCCAGAGACTCATGGGTGCGGAGATATAAGGAACGGGCGAGGCCTGGCTCGGCCTCTTTGGACACGGGACGGCAGAGACTGATACACCTGTGCGGACCGGCGCTGGGAAAGGCCCGAAGCCTGAGGCCTTCCGGAGCGGACCAAAGAGCTTTCCGCCCCACTGCGAGCCTGGGTGGCATCCGACATCTCTACCTACAGCCTAGATTGGATCGGGGACCCGATCGCAGCGACCGCTGTGTGCGAGTGAAGACACAGCCGGTGGAAGTCCCGGACTGAGATCGCGTCCGACGGGTGAGCGAGCGTAAGCTCATTCCATAACCTGTTTGATAGTACTGTGCCTATAGACTGCCGAGGCCTACTACCTCATGTTAAAGACTCTCACTGCAGATCCACTACAGGACTGATCCAGAGGATCTCCAGTGAAGTGTTGCCAGTTATCAACTTTCCCCTTTCTTGGATTACAAATGTTGTTTATTCTTATGTGCACCACCTCTACAGATTGCCGGTGAAGAATCCATCATCCATACAGGACTGAGTTCTAGGATTAGGAATCAGGCCTGATTCATTAGGTACCTAGTTTAGTTATTGCGCCACAGGGCGCCTAGTTAACGGTCGCCCCACGTGGCGTTTCCTTATCCACCCCCCCCTTCTCTATGGTGTAGTGTGACTGATATTGCAGGGCTCTGCATATAATCTAGAGGTTAAGTTGTCATCACTGTTCATTCTCTTTGCATAGCCGAAAGTAAAATCTGTTATTCCTTTACAACTATTCTGTGTCTGAGTCTCTCATAGAGTATAAGTATTAAATGTGTATACCCCTAGACTAACTGTGCCAGAAAGGGTTGAGTAGATTGCCGGGAGTTGGCGGAGTTGTATTCAGGGCCCAAGCCAAATTTGCGGCCCTCTTAGTTGAGGGTATCGCTACAAATACAATGGATATATTAAAAATATATAAACCCAAGAACAACAATGTAATAGATTTCAGTATTCCAGTCCTTAGACTTACGGATCAAAAGAGAAAGAAGAAAGTACCTAGGACTTAAGGAGAAGGAATGCGGAGGAAAAAGAAAGAGAAAAGTGGAAAAAAGAAGAGGAAGAAGAAGAAGGGAGAAGGGAGAGAGAGACTGGGGGAGAGAGGGGGACGGGGGGGCGCAGTAGAGAAGAAATGGAGATATGTGAACTCGCAAACCACACAGGCAACTCCCAGGTTATGTGGTTGTCATCTTCGGAGTACACATTTAACTTACAGGCATAACAAAGAAGAATCAGACTACAGAGTTGCATTCAAAGAGGGTTTGACCCTCATCAGCGAAGACAAACACGTTCCATAACATCCAAGTTTTGGAGTAGTGTTCTTGTTGGTGATGTGCAGAGAGGACAAGATCCTCCAACCTATTTTTTCCTCTACTTTCTTGAGCCATAGACCAATGGTCAGAGACTGCGGAGATTTCCATTTGAGGGGAATACATGCCTTGGTGGCTTCAAGGAGGTGGTGAATGATCGATTTTTTATAGACTTTCCCAGGAGCATTGGAGGCATGGAGAAGGAAAAGAGCTGGTCATTTAGAATCGGATGTTCCGTAAATATTTGGGCAATGCGACGGACCTTTATCCAAAATTGTTCTAGCTTGGGACAGGTCCAGAAAATATGTAAATGTGTTCCCCGTTCCTCCTGTCACCTTCAACAACTATCAGAGTTCGAGGGAAAATATTTTTGTAACCTCACTGGTGTCTTGAACCATCTGATTAGGATTTTAAAGTTAGTTTCTTGCACTCTCGTGCAGATGGAGGATTTATATGTAAATCAAAGGATATGCTGTCTTTGCTGTAAGCTGAATGTGCGATTGAGGTCTCGTTCCCAGTCACTAAGGCAGCATGGTGGATATGTCTTTGGGGGTGTGATTAATAGGTTATAAATGGTTGAAAGTGTATGCAGCATCATGCCCTTCTCCGAACAGTATACCTCTAAAGTCGTGAGAGGTTGACAAAAATTGCTCAGGAGTGGGAGGGATCCGAAAAAATTATTACGTTGGAGAGCTCTCCAAAAATCCAGTCAGAAGGGACCTGAGGGACTTGTAAGGTCAGAGATCAATGGCTAACACCTATTGATTAAGAAGTGAGAGGCCTGCGAACAACCAGAGTTCATCAAATATTGAAAGGGTGCATCTTGATATCCTGGGGTAAAAAGTGGATTCCCTAGTATCGGGAAAAGTGGCGAATTCGGGGAAGAGAGAGATGCTTAAGTGAACAGAAGTGAGCAGAGCTGTGTGGTCTGACCAATAAGGGGATAGCTTTTCACATTTTTGGGCAATGAGTTGTTACACCAGGGTGCTCTACAAGGAGATATGTCACTTTGAGCATGTTCTAGTTGAGCCCATAACTTGATGTCTATTTCAATCAATGAGTGTGAGTTAGCATTTTACATTGGATGTATTATTTTATATTCAATAAATATGTTGCGCAGTGATGGCAATTTCTGATTACATGATTGAATGAGAGAGGAGATCATACCATTGGCTGCAAGATCCCTGGTGTATTAGATTATCACACTTTTAATTTATCTGGTGAGTGAGAATTTTGGATGGTGGAGGATTATGCACTATATACTGTACATGGTGGATAGCATGCTGAGCATAGAACTGAAGAATAATATATAGATGAGTGTGGATACACACAAGGAATCAGGATCCTGAATGGATGGACATTTTATATTAATTTACTATATTATTTTGAAATATTATTTAAATATTTGGCACTGTGCACATTGATGTTGTTACAATATTTTGGAAGTGTATACTGATGTGTAATTTAAGTTATCGTGGCTATTCTTACATATAATATAATTTAGGCTGCATTCACACCTCAGCGTATCATTTTCAGGCAGAAAGTCGCGTGATTTTCCCACGATTTTTACCACAATTTTTGCCGCTTTGTTTGCCACTATTTTGTACAGGTCACAGAGTCACCAATGTAAAAAGCAGAAAAACACCCAAATCTGCCCAAATTGAGCTACAAAAAAAGCTCCAGAACTTTTTTGAGCTTCAGGCATTCGGCTTCAGAGGATTTGGAGTGGAGATGTGAACCATCTCCATAGAGAATAATAATTTTTTTCTCCTTCAGCATTTTGGAGCTTCAGGCTTCAAGCTACAAAATGCTGGGGTGTGAATATCTTTAGTATATCTCCCTAATTAGTGGAGTCACTTTTAGCTGCAGCTAACAACACAGGAGGGAACCCATTTGATTTTGCGCCGATGACATATTTATCATAAATGGCTAGGTCTTGTTGCGAAAGGATCTCTGTTCTATAATGTTTTATGAAGATATCCTGGTTGGACCAAATAGCTCCTTGCCAGATTTGTTTCACTGGTGCTCTCGCTTTTTCTGCCCATGATCTGGGAAAAGTGTTCTTTTAGTGAAGATGGCACTTTTAATCCTTTTTCTTTATATGCAAAGGATACAGCTTGCTTTATCCACCCGACAACTGTGCCTATAGATGCCTGTAAGCCCTTCTAATGCCTCTTACACACGATCGGATTTTCCGTCAGAAAAACCTTGGTTGTTTTTTCCGACAGAATTCCGCTCAAGCTTGACTTGCATACACACGGTCACACAAAAATTCTCTGTACTTTCGACAGTCAAGAACGCAGTGACGTACAACACTACGACGAGAGGAGAAAATGAAGTTCAATGCTTCCGAGCATGCGACAAATTGTTTCCGAGCATGCGTCGGAATTTTGCGCGTCAAAATTGCTACAGACGATTGGAATTTCCGATTGAAATTTTTTCTGTCTGAAAATTTGAGAACCAGCTCTCAAATTTTTGCTGGAGGAAATTCCGACAGGAAAAGTCTGGTGGAGCCTACACACGGTTGGAATTAACAACTAAAAGCTCACATCGGACTTTTCTTGTCGGAATTTCCGATCGTGTGTATGCGGCATTAAAGTGGTTCTGGTGAGGTTGTGGAAGACCGTTTTGTGTCATAGGACATGCACCATGACAAGACTGATCGCAGCAACAAGACACAAGGTAAGGATACTGCATCAGCAAGGTCTCTCCCAGGCAAAGATTTCAAAGTAGACTGGGGTTTCAAGATGTGCTGTTCAAGCTCTTTTGTTGAAGCAGGAAGATGGATCTGTGTGTTTCCCCAGTCAAACAGTCCCCCATACAGTTAGAAAACACCTGCAGGGAACACATTTAACCCCTTGATCGCCCCTGATGTTAACCCCCTTCCCTGCCAGTGTCATTAGTACAATAACAGTGCATATTTTTAGCACTGATTACTGTAATAATGTCACAGGTCCCCAAAAAATTATCAAAACTGTCAGTTAAGTGTCCGATCTGTCTGCCGCAATGTCGCAGTCCTGCTAAAAATCACTGATAGCCGCCTTTACTAGTAAAAAAATATAAAAATGCCATAAATGTATCCCCTATTTTGTAGACACGATAACTGTTGCACAAACCAATCAATATAAGCTTAATGGGATTTTTTTTACCAAAAATATGTAGCAGAATACATGTTGGCCTAAACTGATGAATACATTTTTTTACAGTTTTTTTTTTTGGGGGGGGGGGGGGGTGTTTTATAGCAGAAAGTAAAAAAAAATGTTTTGATTTTTCAAAATTGTCGCTCTTTTTTGTTTATAGCGGAAAAAATTAACACCGCAGAGTTGATCAAATACCACCAAAAGAAAGCTGTGGGAAAAAAAAAAGGACATCAATTTTGTTTGGGTACAGTGTCGCACGACCGCGCAATTGTCAGTTAAAGCGACTTAGTGCCGTATCGTAAAAAATGGCCTGGTCAGGAAGTGGATAAATCCTTCCAGGGATGAAGTGGATAAAAAAAGGATGTCCATTGCAACATTTTGAAGCAAGTACAAATGAGCCCTTAGGGACTTGGGATGTTAGGAAAAGACTGTTACTAATGTTATCTGGAATGACCAAGTTTTTCAGTAAAGCTTTTGAAACTCTGTCCTTGCAGGGTCTAAAGTTACTCAAGGGGTGTAATACAAGTGACCGGCATCTACAGCTTGGGTCAGCTGAAACCCATTGGGGTATAAAGACAGCAGTATAAGACTTAAAGCAGAGGTTCACCCAAAAGTGAACCTCTGCTTTTCGGAACCCTCCCCCCCTCCGGTGTCACATTTGGCACCTTTCAGGGGGGAGGGGGTGCAGATACCTGTATAAAACAGGTATTTGCACCACTTCCGGGAGCAGACTCCCGCGGGAGTCCAGCCCCTTCGCGTCACCAGCCCCCCCCCCCCCCCCCGTTGTGTTCTGGGAAACACTTGGCTCCCAGAACACAACGGGGACCAGTGAGGACGGCGCAGCGCGACTCACACATGCGCTGTAGGGAACCAGGCAGTGAAGCCGCAGCGCTTCACTTCCCGATTCCCTCACCGAGGATGGCGGCGGGGGAAGCCGAGAGCCGAGCGGTAGCTCGGCTTCGGCTGCCGACGTCGCGGGCGACCTGGACAGGTAATTGTCCTTTTTTTAAAAGTCAGCAGCAGCAGTATTTGTAGCTGCTGGCTTTTAAAAAAAAAATTCCGGTGAACCTCTGCTTTAATACAATGTGAAGATAAAAGTGGTTATCAAGGGTAACTAACAAAGGTTTCTCTAGCAGCCTGTTGTAAGTGTGTACATGTGACAGATGGGATAGCCTTTTGCAGGTGGAGTTGTTGTCTGCACTCTCTTCATAATCGGTCCGTCTCCCCTAGCAACGGGAGTAGAACTTCACCGCAGAGGTCCTCAGCCTGTGCACAGGTATGGAAGAAGAAGAGTTAAGTGTAGTGCATGCATGGAGTCAGCAGTAGGTGCACGGTGGGACCCCATTCCGTTACTGAGAGTGAGATAGCAGACATACGCTGGTCAGGTGGAGAGGACATTGGCAATACATGTCCCTCCTAAATGCAACAGTGACCGTGGTGGTGTATATTAACATCAAGAGAGATAACTAATATTAAAGCTGGCCGCACAAGTAAAGGTACCCCATGTGTAAAGCAGTGATCCTGTTCAAGGTGCCTAGTATAGTGCAGAAGAACCCACCCCGGGGTAGGCCCTCTATGTGACCCACACTTGGCACCCAACGAGAAGGGAAATATGGAGGCGTGACAACCACCCACTACCCTTACACGGGTGCCCATACATGGATCAAAATACGGCTGGTCCCCGCTGAACCGGACGATTTTCGATCCATGTATGTCAGGCTTATGTGTCCTTAGGCGATAGATTATGTATGGCCAGTTTATGTGCCCTTAGGTGATAGATCTCTATTGTCTACCAAGAGAAGCTTACCTTCTTACTAAGGAGTTTTCCCTCCATCTCTCTCTCTCTGAATGATATTCCACCAAGATGATTCAAGCTTATCAAATTCAGAATGTTCATTGTTCTCTGAGCCCTTTACACTGATCACATAGATAACTAATATATTTTGTTTAAAGAATATATTCCCCTAAAGGAATTAATAATCCCCATTGTGCAGTGATCTTCTAAACTGGCTGCCTGGACAGACCACAACTTAAATCCTGTTCCAGAGTGCTGATTAGCAGCACATTTTATGGTCTTCATGCACATTATGCCTATCCTGGCTTCCGCTCCTGGAATAGTTAAATTCAAACATTCTCATCAGTCTGAAGACGGCAATAACATGTGACAGACTTATGAGCAGTTTATTGCCCCAGTTTAGCTGGACAGAAAGCAGCATAGAAAACATCATTTATTTTCTTGGAGTGGAGCAGGTGTCATTGTTGTACTGGGAGCTATGTTCAGCGATTAGGAACAGATTTCATTTACAACTTCTTCTTAAGAGATTCTGCAGCACAGTGAAATATTAAGTTCCTATTTGTGTTCAAGACCACCTCAGGACTTTTCTCAGTAACATAAAAACTAATAACACATATGTTTCAGACACTAAGTCCCCCATCTGACTGCTGTGCTGTGAGCTCTACTGTAATCCCATGTTGGAATGATGCTAACGATTACCTGGATGACACTTAGGGGTTTATTTATACTGTAAATGTTTTCACATAAGAGTCACACAACTGTTACTCAATAAATTTTTTCAATTTGAATCCAATTGGATGTGAATCCTGAGTGACCCTAGGTTCACACCCTGCCCGCAGACCCCCACAACCACTAGCCAGGGTTGTGGGGAAGAGGCCTCAACATGGGGACAAGGTGCTTTAGGGTGGGGGGAGAGCCCTCCCTGCCTGATGCACCCCCCATGTTGAGGGCATGTGGTCTGGTATGGTTTAGGAGGAGGCGCTCACCACTTGTCCCTTCCCTTTTGTGACCTGTCCGGCTGCATGCTCGGATAAGGGTCTAGTATGGATTGGGGGGCCATGCCTTTTTAAAAATAATTTTGGCATGTGGTTCCCCTCAAAATCCATACCAGACCCGAAGGGCTTGGTATGGATTGGGGGGACCCTTCGCCATTTTTTCTCTGATTTTTTTTATTTTTTTATTGCCGACAATTTTTTTTTTATATCAGTTGTTAAGAACGTGGTGATCGGCTTCCGGACCCCCCCCCCTGTTCCTCTTTGGTTTCCTGGGTCACTGGGGAAACAATCCGATTGGTTGCTGTTGCCCCATGTGACTCTGGCAGCCGTGTTAGGTCAGGCAGAGCCTATTTAAGGCCCTGTCTCCTGTGCTTGGGACGCTTTTTGTGAGCTGGTAGTGCAGGGAAAGGTACCCTATCTGCTAGGGATAGTACCAGTGGTAGGGAAAGGTTCTTGACAAGGTGGGAGAGTGTAGGATCACATTTCTTCTGGACATCTTTCTGTTTGGGCACGAAATAGCCAGGCCACATTCTGCCCCTCTCTATTGACGTTGTCATTTTGGCACCTGCTCTGTTCAGGTTGCTGTAACCGTGAGTGCACCTGGCTGGGCAGTCTTCCCAACGGGATTGTTGTGAACTGTTGCTGCATTACTTCAATACAAGTTTATTGTTGCACCTGTGTGAATTATTGCCACCACACCATGCTGCACCCCACCTACAGGCATGTGAAAGGGTGACAATGCAGAGGCACATTTAGAGGAACATTGTCACAACATAACAGGAAGTTGATTGAGCAGGAACCTTCATGCCAGGATCTCCAGGTTTTCTTTTGGAGCCTATTCACATTTGTTTTCATCCTGCAGTAAAAACACATGACTCCCTAAAATCTATGTGCTTCAATTGTGTTTTTAATATGAAACCATAGGGGGCCATGCACACCTACATATGTGGGTTACCACGCACTCTGTAGTGTATGCATAGGTGTGATTAGGAATTTAAATAAAGCAGAACTCCAAGCTAACATATTTTATTAAAGTGATATAAAACCTTAAAGCAAATATTTTATTATATTGCAGCTTATGATTTCTTAGATGTGATGGCTGCAATAGTTTTCCTTTTTATGCCGCGTACACACGATCAGATTTTCCATCGGAAAGACCTTGGATGGTTTTTCCGATGGAATTCCGCTCAAGCTTGGCTTGCATACACACGGTCACACAAAAGTTCTCTGAACTTTCGACCGTCAAGAATGCGGTGACGTACAACACTACGACGAGCCGAGAAAAAGTTCAATACTTCCGAGCAGTCGTCGAATTGTTTCCGAGCATGCGTCTGAATTTTGCGCATCGGAATTGCTACAGACGATCGGAATTTCCAATTGGAATTTTTTGCGTCGGAAAATTTGAGAACCAGCTCTCAAATTTTTGCTGGCGGAAATTCCAAAAGGGAAAAGTCCGATGGAGCCTACGCACGGTCGGAATTTTCGACCAAAAGCTCACATCGGACTTTTCTTGTCGGAATTTCCGATCGTGTGTACGTGGCATCAGGCTTTCTTTCCTTTCACCTCGTGATCCAGCCAGTAAGTCTGTTGTTTTTCAGCAGAACAAGCTCTGCTTCAAATGTAGCAGTTAGAATGTTGAGACAAACTATTTACCACTGTCAGGGGTGATTACAATGATCAGCTTTTATTTATTTATGTAAAACCTTCATTTCAAAAGAAAAAAAATAACTGAACGCTTTGAAAATGCTTTATTTAATTTTTTTTTCTTCCCCTGGATCAACTGTGGGTATAGGATAGTATATATGGAGGTTTTCTACCTTTTATTTTATTTTATTGGTTGAACTAGATGGACCACTGCTTTTCTTCAACCACACTAACTATGTAACTATGTGTAGCGGCCACCTCTACTCCCCTCTTTGTCTCGTCTCGTCTTTCTCTTGTCTAGGGGTACCTTAGAGGGGAGGGAGCGGGGACACCACGCCTGGCTTCGACCTCAGGTGTTAGTGCGGTATAAGCAACGGTTTTGTATTACCTTCGGGTCAGTGCTGTGCACCTGGATCCTCCCTCCAAGAGTCACCGTGAACCATGTCCGTTAGAAAATGAGCTCCACACCATTAAAGTTCAACACTCCTTTATTCTCCTTGTCTGAACACAAACAGTTGAACTCCCTTGATAGAACAGAACAGAAAAGGAGGTGTGGATGCGAACAGGCCCAGACACAATGTAAGCTGCCACTTCCCTTCCTAGAAGTGTGTCCTGGTCTCCGCACGAGGGTAGATTTCCTTCCAGGCGGTCTCCGACGAGAGACTCACTTGTCACCGGCAATATGCTGCACCGGGTCTTCAAATGAGGAGCTCCCCCCGGTCCATTGCGCCTTCTGGATTTGGATACCCAATCCCTGGGCACCCTAGGATCTCCTTCCCTCGCGGAACCCAGTGTTGGGCACTGAGCTCCGGACCTCCATCTAAGTACCTCACCCCAGGCTAAAGGTGCCCGGGATGGAACTCGACCTCCGCTGTCCTCTGGACCTAGGCCACCCAGAGGACCGACACGACCCACCGTCCGCAAGCTGAAGGTGCCTGGGACTTCGACCCCGTGACCAAGATGGCCGGCCCCCTTTATACCCTCTCCCAGCAAGCACGGCGGGTTCCCCGCCCCACCATACCGCTGCCGAGGGAGGACAAAAAAGGAGGACGGCACACAGCGATAATCCAACCCAACCCAGGGCGACAGCGCCACCCAATGGGCCGCGGCGAATCACACATCACTGGTGTCACTTCCAAATTCAAATTTACACCCGGGAAAGTACATACCCGCTACACTCTCCCCTCGGTCCTTTGACACTGGTCCCCAGTGTCTGGAGTAAATGATGCCCTCAACGGCTGACATAATCCAATCCAGAAACCGAGTAACAAAATTTTTATTTTATTTTTTTAAACTTTGAAAAACTATCCTACTAAACATTGTGTCTGAGCCCTGTAAAGAAAGGGAAATAAGACAAACAAGAAACAACTATTTTGACACATGACTTAAAATCACATTTCACATTCAACCTTTCCCACCCATCCTGACTAAGAACCACCCCATTCTCAGTGATCTTGAAGGGTTGCTCTCCTGCAGAGGGGGAAAAAAAAAACAACACACATAAACCCTGACACATATATTCGTGTGGGAGAAAAGAAACTTCTTCAAGAAGAAATCCCCTTTCTCCAGTGTGAGTGTATGATAAGTGTTTAAACGTTGCGCAACACTGCCACCTGGTGACAGCACCGCGGTAACTGCACTCGTGGAGCTTTCCTTTTTTCTTTCGGCCCTATCTACCCCAGAGTCAATAATCTCTTGCTGTAAAGTGAAGAGCAACAGGAACAGTTCTTCATTCCTCTGGGCACAAAAGCAACGGGCCCCAGAAAGTTCAGCAACATGATAATAACAAACGGAGTCTTTCTCTCCTATAAGTAAAAGCGGGGATGAGGCAGAACAAGTGGTTTCAAGTGCTGATCCATGGTCTCCAGATGATACTCCACATCTTCTCCTTCTTTGCGCCGAATCAACACTTTATCTGCATGGATGTATCGTCCCAACATCCACTCTGCCTTGCAGTCTTTAAAACATTAAGAGGCCTTTGGAGAGCATGCCAGGTACCTGCGGGCGTGGGGAACCTGAAGGTGGGTCCACACAAAGTCATTGTACCAGCGCTCCCGGCACACTTCCACCTCATACAGCAACTCCTTCGATAAGTATGGATACTCCCATCCATAATCTGCAGCAACCTTCTGACCAAACAGCCGTTGCAATCTCGCCAAAGGAGGCATGGTAGCTTTGTCCCCTTCACCAGGCAAAACTATCGAGTCCGGGTGGCGAGGGACCTTGATCACATCCGATCTGGGCATAGGTGCCCGCAGCAACAGTCTCTTTTCCCCGGCCTTCGATACAGATGGCAACGGGGATGTAGAAGCAGGCTGGGGACAGGACCTCTCTTCAGGCGCTGGTGCCTCCACCCGGGGTGTACTTTCCCCTGTTGACATGGGTGGATCTCTGGTTCTCCGAGATGAAGCGAGAGGTATTTTGTCCCAGCCCTTCCCGGCAAACAAATCGTCTATGGCAGCGTCGTCTCCCATGTCCGAGAGCGACTCCAGGTCAGAGGTGTCACACTCCTCCGCGGGTATGTAGCCGGCTGTAGAAACGGAGCCACCACCTCCTGCGGATTCGCTAGGCCATGACTTCCCGACACCTCCGCCCACACACCAAGTCTCCCCGCCTGGCTTACCTCGGCCTTTACTTGAAGCGGGACGTTCGGAACTCTTGTCAACGGATTCATCCGGGCCGGGTGTAAGCGGGCGAGACGGTCCACCACAACCGCTGGTCGGGGCTACCATGCCGGTCTTGTCTTCCTCTTCGGTGGTGGACGCTGCGAGACAGTGGTGACCGAGTCAGCATCCTCGGATTTCTCCCGTTGAGATTTTACGACCTCCTCCGCGGTTGTTGCAGTGTGCGCAGGGGTGACTCTCACAGCAGTGATTCCTCCTCTCTGAGTGGTGTTGCCTGAAGCCCGGCCAGGGTAAATGGTTCTCGGCCTCTCCACCGCCGGATCCACTTCGAACAGGAACTCCCCAAAGGCCTCACAGCGTCCGAATGGCTTCAACTGGCACACCAGTCCCGAACACCCGGGACAAATCACACCCAGGGCCTCAACATCCATGCACGAGTACAGGGCGAATCGACCCCTTGGCTTTAGTCGGATCCCCGTATCCGTTACTGGAGCAGCAGCAGTCAATGTCGTGGTGGAAGGGTGAACTGGAATCCACGAGGTGTGTCCAAACATGGCGACCTGTTGCTGATCCATCGCACACTGCAAAGTTTTTGCGCCAACGTCCCACGTGTAGTCCTTCACACGTATCGGACTCCTCCCCTTTGCTCCAGTTCGCGGGCTTTTCTTCTTTTCTGTTTCTGAGTCACGCCCACGAACTAAGCGGTGGGGGTGTGCCTGGTGGCGCAGTGCAACTAGAAACCCCCACGTGTAGTCCCTCACATGGCTGGGTTTCCCCCTCTCCTTGCTCTTCTGCGCGGGCCTTTCCCTTCAATGGGTCATGTCCACGACTCTGAGCACCGGGGTGCACTTCGGCCAATGAAGGCCCGCCTGTTCGCTTAACTCTTCCAACACAGACACGTTCAATATTGTGGTGCACAAACACTATACCGGACCCGAGCCCCCACGTGTAGCGGCCACCTCCACTCCCCTCTTTGTCTCGTCTCGTCTTTCTCTTGTCTAGGGGTACTTTAGAGGGGAGGGAGCGGGGACACCACGCCTGGCTTCCACCACAGGTGTTAGTGCGGTATAAGCAACGGTTTTGTATTACCTTCGGGTCAGTGCTGTGCACCTGGATCCTCCCTCCAAGAGTCACCGTGAACCATGTCCGTTAGAAAATTAGCTCCACACCATTAAAGTTCAACACTCCTTTATTCTCCTTGTCTGAACACAAACAGTTGAACTCCCTTGATAGAACAGAACAGAAAAGGAGGTGTGGAGGCGAACAGGCCCAGACACAATGTAAGCTGCCACTTCCCTTCCTAGAAGTGTGTCCTGGTCTCCGCACGAGGGTAGATTTCCTTCCAGGCGGTCTCCGACGAGAGACTCACTTGTCACCGGCAATATGCTGCACCGGGTCTTCAAATGAGGAGCTCCCCCCGGTCCATTGCGCCTTCCGGATTCGGGTACCCAATCCCTGGGCACCCTAGGATCTCCTTCCCTCGCGGAACCCAGTGTTGGGCACTGAGCTCCGGACCTCCATCTAAGTACCTCAACCCAGGCTAAAGGTGCCTGGGATGGAACTCGACCTCCGCTGTCCTCTGGACCTAGGCCACCCAGAGGACCGACACGACCCACCGTCCGCAAGCTGAAGGTGCCTGGGACTTCGACCCCGTGACCAAGATGGCCGGCCCCCTTTATACCCTCTCCCAGCAAGCACGGCGGGTTCCCCGCCCCACCATACCACTGCCGAGGGAGGACAAAAAAGGAGGACGGCACACAGCGATAATCCAACCCAACCCAGGGCGACAGCGCCACCCAATGGGCCGCGGTGAATCACACATCACTGGTGTCACTTCCAAATTCAAATTTACACCCGGGAAAGTACATACCCGCTACATATGTTTGCTGTACCTGCTTATAAAGTGTGAGCTGGAGTTTGGCTTTAATTTGTTAGTGTATTTAAATCTGCTAGTACACCTAACATTCCCCTCTCCCAGACTGACAATGCTACTGTCCAAAGGGGCCTCCTGTTCTCCTTCATCCAGAGTGGGGGCACTCTAATATAGGGGATGTGTTACTGGCCAGATCACCAGGTGAGAACAGAGGGAAAAGGCCTAAAAAAAAAAAAAAGAAAACTAATGCAGCCACCACATCTAATAATTGGTAAGCTGCAATTTATTACATTTTTGGTTTGGGGTTTTATACCGCTTTAAAATCTGCAGTATAAAAAAAGTTACTCATATAAGGTGTAAACAATTTTTAGCCTCCTTTCTTTACCATTTACACATTAATTTATATCAGATAGTAAAGCTTTTACTATACTTCTGGCACTGTGACTATGACAGCTGCGGCTCTCATACACAGAAGCTGTGCTGCATCTTATCTGCCCCTTCTCCATTTACAGAATGCCTATGTGGCGAGGAGAGGAGAACAGACAACAGTATGGATTATGTGTATGAGAGACGCAGCTCTCCAAGTCACAATGCCAAAATCAAAACGTTCCTATGAGGCATGAATGACATTGTATGTATGTATATGTATATGTATATATGTATATATATATATATATATATATATATATATAGAGCATTAAAAGGGCAGCAATCCTAAACGTGGCATACACCTCATGCGAGTAAACTTTTTACACAGCAGATTTAGAAAACAAAAATACACTTATGGAGAAAAAAAAGATTTGAAAAAAATGTTTTACTTTAAAGTTGCATATCTAAAAATATTCAAAACTGCTTAAATGAAATGAGTGATTGAGTTTGGATGTACTTTTAGGGGCCCTTTTATACTAGGCTTTGTGTTAACGCATGTACAATAATGCAATGTGTTACTGTGCATAATGCACCCTAGGTTAAAGTATCCTGATTATTTTGGATGTGCTGGCAGCAGATCTTAATGCACAAAAAAATAGACATTATCCATTTTAATTTAGCTATTCACTCTAACGTGTTTTATGGTGTGCTTCAGCATGGGTGCATTACCTGCTACTGTAGTTGTGCTTTAGTGTTTTATTTTAAATGAATGGCAATGCACTGCAGACCCTGCGTTACCATGCATTGCATTGTGCAGGTCTGAATGGGCTCTAAAAAAAAATCTGACAATTTCTTCCTTCTCATTCAGGTCAATGTAGAGCAGGAGCACAACACTGTCTACAAACAGAGCCCTCTAGTGGTGGCCAGCAAACACTTACATAAAACAATATACAATTACAATATACAATATTTACAATATATAATATATCAAACTATTAATGCAGCCCAGAGATTTCACTATACGCACCACCTCCTATTAGGTATTACAAGAAAATATATAAGACCCAGGGGGCAAAGAGTGGAGTTTTAGGGTACAAGAAATCAAAAATTAATTATACAAAAAATTGAAAATTTATTAATACATAAACAGTAAAGAACTACTTATACAATTAGGGCAATATGCAGCCCAGTGGTCATAATACAAAAGAATGGTTGCCGCTACGTGTTTCACCACAAACATGGCTTCTTCTTGAGCTTTTGTAGGACCTTTATTTAAAAACTTACATAAAACAGGGCTGTGCATATTAAAATAGGAAAAATTACATTACATGCCTTAGCAGTGCTTGCATTCTACATGATCAACAAAATTGTTGTAATAATGTACGGTTTTTAATTAGGGACCAAACTTTTCATAACGTAAAGTAGATCTATACCCAGGTCCTGAGCATCTGATTAGCTTCCACGCAGACTGTATGTTACATGTACTTTTGTGTAGTCAGTCACCAAACCAGGTTGTGCTACAGAGGCATCTGGGTGTGTTTTCAATGCAGTCTGTCCTCCTGACACTATTAAAGTGATATTAAACTAAAAAAAAAAAAAAAAAATGTAAATTATTGCAGCCTTTCAATCCTTTAAGAGGTATTCCATCCTGGGGGGGGGGGGGGGGGGGGAGTCAGCAGCTACACATACTGTAGCTGCTGACTTTTAATATATGGACACTTACCTGTCCAGGGTGCCCCCAATGTCGGCACCCCAGGCGATCTTTGGATGAGCTGTCGGGTGCTGCCACCGCCATCTCCACTAAGGGAAACCGTCAGTGAAGCCTTTCGGCTTCACAGACGGTTCCCTAATGCGCATGCACGAAGCACGCTACGCTTTCTAATTGGCCCGGCGGCAGAGGAAGGAGGAGGGGTGCCATCTCCCGGAAGTGGGGACAGGGACCTGTCATAAACAGGTAACCGTTCTCTCCTCCCCCCTGAAAGGAGCCAAATGTGGTACCGGAGGGGGGAAGGAAGCAAATAACGGAAGTTCCACTTTTGGGTTGAACTCTGCTTTAGGCCCCGTTCAAACCTATGCGAATTGGTTGCGGCTTACACCGCATCCAATTCGCATAACATTATAAAATACATTGATTCCAATGAGGCTGGTTCACATATGTGCGATGCATTCGCACTGCGCATTGCCTAAAAAACGTGTGCGTTCTCTAGGCATTGCGGTGCGGCTCAGGTGCGAATTCAGGCCCATTATGTTCTATGGGCACGCATCTGATTCGCACATGTGTTGCGTTCTGAACAGGGATCTTGAGGGGAAACTCCACGCCAAATAAAAAAAATAAAAAACGGCATGGGTTCCCCTCCAAGAACATACCATGCCCTTAGGTCTGGTATGGACTTTAACAGGAACCCCTACGCCGAAAAAAACGGCGTGGGGTTCCCCCCCAAAGTCCATAGCAGACCCTTATCCGAGCACGCAACCTGGCAGGCCGCAGGAAAAGAGGGGGGACGAGAGAGCGCCCCCCCTCCCTCCTGAACCGTACCAGGGCCTCTTCCCGACAACCCTAGCCGTTGGTTGTCGGGGTATGCGGGCGGGGGGCTTATCAGAATCCAGGAGCCCCCTTTAATAAGGGGGCCCCCAGATCCCAGCCGCCCACCCTATGTGAATGAGTATGGGGTACCCCTACCCATTCACCTGGTGGAAAAAAAATGGCGTAGGGGTTCCCGTTAAAGTCCATACCAGACCTAAGGGCCTGATATGCTCCTGGAGGGGAACCCATGCCGTTTTTTATTTTTTTTATTTGGCGTGGAGTTCCCCCTCATGATAACAGCGGCGAGACTTCACAGGTCGGCAAGTCCGCAGCTAAAAACGCAATGGAACCGCTGAACAACTGATTGCGAACTTGGCAAAGACTCCAAGCTCAAAAACGCAACGCATAGGTGTGAACCTAGCCTTAAAGTGGTTGTAAACCCACCTATGCAACTTGCACCTACAGGTAAGCCTAGATTAAGGCTTACCTGTAGGTGTTTGCAATATCTCCTAAACCTACACGGTTTAGGAGATATTTTCCAAAAAAGAATGCACCGTTGTCTACGGCGCATGCGCGCCATAGACAGCGGCGTTGCCGCACTGTCAATGCCTGTTTTATCAATGGATAATGCCGGATTTGACAGCTCCCGCGCGCATGCGCACTCTGATTGGTCGGAGTGGCGATACCCGAAAGTAACCTTCCTGAGCGATGTCTGCGGCCGGAAGGGGAGACGAGGATGGCTTTGGGGGCTTCGATCTAAGGTAAGTAATGCATAATGAGCTAGTATGCTAGTCATACTAGCTCATTATGCCTTTCTCTTGCAGGTTATTCTTTTAAAAAATATATATATATTTGGGTTTACAACCACTTTAAATATGTGGGGTGCATTAGATTTCTTTTTTAGGCACACCTTTGAATGGGGCCAATGGTGATTACATGTGGGAAATCCAGCAGTTTCCTGGCAGTTAGCTGCGCGTAGTAGTCCCATTAAAAGCAATGAGAAGGTTGACAGCTACCGCAGCGAATCACGGCCGCTCATGTGTATTCGCTCATGGAGTAATAACAAATGATTGGCCCTGGATGTAGACTGTCTGCTGATTATTTGCAGGTAATCACTCCATGAGCGATTACATGATTAGTTGCAAGAGCTGTCACAAGTCTACCACCTGTCCGCTAATCTTGTGGTTGTAACTGGCTGCTGCGGGTATTCCTGTGTCCAGTCTCCTATCCATCATCTCCTGAGGGGTAACTACTCAGAGCTGACCGGTTCAGATATGTCTATCTACCTGTATCTGGCAGGAGCTATGAAGCACTTGTGTCACTCTGTGCCCTTGCACCACCTGTTCGCTTTACCAGGGGTAACTTGAACCTGAGCTGAAGATGTAAGAGAGGCCATCCCTATCTCTTAAAGCGGAGGTGCAGCCAAAAAAAAAAAAAAGTCAGCAGCTACTAACAGTGTAGCTGCTGACTTTTAATAAGGACACTTACCTGTCCTACTCCCCCTCGATGTCGGTCCCGCCACAGCGATCGATCGCTGCTGGCAGGTCCCGGCTCCTCCATCCTGACTAAGGGAAACAGGCAGTGAAGACTTACGGCTTCACTGCCCATGCGCCACTCGCACGGCGCTTTGTGAATGGGCGGCTTGCCTCCTGGGATACACACAGTTCCCAGAAGGCAGCGCGCCCCATTCACAAGAAGAGGAAGCGGAAGGAGACCCACCGCGGACGAGAAGAGGCACATTAGAGGCAGATTAGGGGACTTCCGCATAGCAACAGGCATTTAGGGTGAGCATAAAAAAAAATAAAAAATTCTATTAATTTTTTTTTTTTAGGATTTGTAATGTAAATGTAGCGGCCACCCCCTCACCCCGTCCTCTTTAGCCTAGGGGTATGTCACGCGACAGGGGTGAGGTGCGCTACGGCCCATGTCCTCCCCACTACTTGCGGGCGAGGTGAAGGCCAATACCTAATGTTTCCTCGGGCCGGTGTCCTGAACATGTACCGAGTCTGTCGTGCAGAAACCTCCCTTTGCTCCCATTAACAGAGTCCATACACCGATCACAGTCCAACGGTTAGATTTATTTCGTATCTTCAGTTACAAGGCAATGCGATGGCATGATACGGTGGAATGAGCAGGTCGAGGCACTATACTGATCTGGGTCCCTACACCCCCTATGCTATGACCAAGGGTTGTAGGAGTCTTGACATGAATACCTCCGTTGCGCTGCGGGCCTCTATCAGGGGAAGATGTCCTCCAAGGGAGTTACTGCAGGCCCATCCGTCACCGGGTTGACACTACACCGGGTCTTCGAACGAGTGACCTCCCCAGCCTCCTCACCTCAGATGCGGGTCCCCTCGCAAGGGGCGCCCTGGAGCAACTCCACCCTCGTGGGACCCAGTCGGAGTCATCGGGTCCCAGGCCTCCTCAATATTACCTCATCCCAGGCTGAAGGTGCCTGGGATGGACTCCATCTTCATCCCGGCCAGGCCTAGGGTGCCTAGGCCGGAACCTTGAACCGCCCGCACCCAGGCCTAAGGTGCCTGGGTGCGTGAAGAGATGATCCCCGAAGACAGACCGACCTCGTGGCGAGGGCGTCTCCCCCTTTTATCTCCTCCCGTCGATACCACGGCGGGTTCCCCGCCCGGGCCGTACCATCTCCAGGAAGGGACAAAGAAGGGTAGCACTGCGGTAGTGATTCTACCCCGAGCCAGTAGGTACACTGACACCTACTGGTCGAAGAGAATATTACACCACCCAATCCTCCACGAATAAGAAAAAGGGGTCTGAACCCTAACATAATTACACACTTGGGTCACACTACTCCCCAAGTGTACCCCACTAAATTGAGGACCCCGCTACACACTCCCCCCTGTGATTTGACGCTGGTCCCCAGCGTCAGGTGCACACCCATGTCTCCCAAAGAGTGGTGACATGAAGTGGGCCCCAGAGGCTATCCCTCAAATTTCTGGATACTAAATGTGCCAAGACCTACTCAAAAGGAAAAGGGGAGATATAAAACGATAAACATTTGTATAAAACATCTGTTCTGTGCACATGTACAATCCCTCCCATCGCTGTCTAAGAACCACCCCACTCTCAGTAGTCTTGACCGATGAATCTCCTGCAGAAGGGAAACAACAAAAAGAAAACACATCCTAACACTCTGTGTTAACTTGGCATGAGTGGGTCTGTCGGCCGAGAGACCCGCTCACTCCAATAAGCAAGTAATGCATATGTAAAATTTTCAAACATTCGTTGCGCAACACTGCCACCTGGTGACAGAGCTGCGGTAATGACACTTGGTGAGATCTTCATTCTTCCTGCTTTCCTACTCTGACTCTACCCCAAAAGTCTCTGCCTTTGGCACATGAAGAAAAGGGAGAAAAAAAAAAACAGCTCCCAAGTCTCCAGTGAGTAAAAGAAAAGCCCAAATCAAAACAAAAGTAGGGCACAGTTCTAGGCGTCTGGGAATGTCTCATCCAGAAAGTTTCAACAGCAACAAGATAGGAGCTCACTCCTCCTATAAGTAGAACCTTGGATCCGGCAGAAACAGAGGCTTCAGGTGCCCGTCAAACACTTCCACTGAATACTCGACATCCTCTCCTTCTTTCCTACAGATGAGCACCTTATCAGCATGAATGTGGCGCCCAAGTCTCCAATCAGCTCTGCAGTCCTTGAACTTTTTAGACACAGGCGGCGAACATGACAGGTATCGCCTGGCATGGGGTACTTTAAGCTTTTCCCATACAAACTCGTCATACCACCTTGGTCGCAGGACCTCAACTTCATACAATAAGTCCCGGGGCAAGTAGGGGTACTCCCACCCATATTCACGGGCGACTCTCTGGGAGAAAAGTCTCTGCAATCTGGCTAGGGGCGGCATCACATCTCGCTCACCTTCTCCTGGCTGTACGATGGCCTCCGGGTGCCGAGGTACCTTCACCATCTCAGGTTGCTTTGTCTTTGGTGCCCGCAACGAAGCACGCTGCGTCCTCACCATCAAAGCGGATGATGTAGCTGAGTGAGGAAAGTTGGTCGAAGGGTTAGATTTCCTCTGGAACTCCGGGGTCTGCGCCCGGAGCGTATTATCTTCTATGGACATGGGGGAATCCTGTGGTTTACTCAGCACAGGTAGCGGGCGTCTGTCCCAGCCCTTCCGTTGAAACAGCTCGTCTATTTCCCCATCATCCCCACAGTCTGACAACGACTCTAAGTCGGAGGTGTCATACATCTCGGCGGGAAGGTAGTCTCTAGTAGACGGAAGGCTACCTTCCCTTTCGGGCTCCACCAGCTGTGAACTCCGGACACCTCCAACCAACACCGCAGTCCCAGCCCCTAGCTCACCTGGACCTACTGAAGAACTGGGATGTCCGGGACTCTCTTCTCTACCGGCGCCATCCAGGCCAGGCAAGCGGCGGGGTGAAGCTCGACCACGACCACAGGAGGCCTGCACCAGGCCTATCTTCCTCTTCGGGGGTGGCAGCAGGGAGTCTGTGATGACCGAAGCAGTGTCTTCGGATTTTTCTCTCTCAATCTCTGGTTGGGCAGTCACTTCGCCCTGGTCAGCGCGTACGGGGACCTCCGCAGAGGCCTGGATCTCTCCCTCCGGAGTGGCGGTTCCTGTAATGCAGTTGAGGCGTAGGGCCCGGGGCCTTTCAGTGTATGGTTCAACCTCAAAAAGGAACTCCTTGCAGGCCTCACATCGCCCGAATGGCTTTAGTTGGACCACCAGTCCCGAGCATCCGGGACAGATCACACCGAGAGCCTCCGTGTCTCTGCATGAATACAGAGCCAACTGTCCTCGGGGCCTAAGTCTTATCCCCGTGTCTGTCAGGGGAGCAGCAAATGCAGTCATCTTCGTGGGGTAAGGTACCGGTATCCACGGGGAGCTTGAGGCCATCCCGACCACTTGCTGTTCCATCACGCGCTGACCACGCGCCGGAGTCTCCACGTGTATCTCCACACGTGGCCAGACTCCTCCCACAACTTGTACGTTTTCGCGGGCTTCCGCCAGCCTCCGCCCACGAATTGTACAGTCATGGGGTGCTTTGTGGCGCAGTGCATTAACAGTCCCCACATGTAGTACTTCACACGGCTGGACCTTTCCCTTTCTACGCTCCTCTGCGTGGGCCTTTCCCGACTTAGGGTCATGTCCACAACTCCGAGCAGGGATGCACTCTGGCCAATCACATGGCCGACCCGCTCGGAACTCCTCCGGGCAGCAAAGTTCAAACACAGACGCTCTCAGTTCCATCGCCAAGACACACGATATCCTGGACGAGCCCCCACGTGTAGCGGCCACCCCCTCACCCCGTCCTCTTTAGCCTAGGGGTATGTCACGCGACAGGGGTGAGGTGCGCTACGGCCCATGTCCTCCCCACTACTTGCGGGCGAGGTGAAGGCCAATACCTAATGTTTCCTCGGGCCGGTGTCCTGAACATGTACCGAGTCTGTCGTGCAGAAACCTCCCTTTGCTCCCATTAACAGAGTCCATACACCGATCACAGTCCAACGGTTAGATTTATTTTGTATCTTCAGTTACAAGGCAATGCGATGGCATGATACGGTGGAATGAGCAGGTCGAGGCACTATACTGATCTGGGTCCCTACACCCCCTATGCTATGACCAAGGGTTGTAGGAGTCTTGACATGAATACCTCCGTTGCGCTGCGGGCCTCTATCAGGGGAAGATGTCCTCCAAGGGAGTTACTGCAGGCCCATCCGTCACCGGGTTGACACTACACCGGGTCTTCGAACGAGTGACCTCCCCAGCCTCCTCACCTCAGATGCGGGTCCCCTCGCAAGGGGCGCCCTGGAGCAACTCCACCCTCGCGGGACCCAGTCGGAGTCACCGGGTCCCAGGCCTCCTCAATAGTACCTCATCCCAGGCTGAAGGTGCCTGGGATGGACTCCATCTTCATCCCGGCTAGGCCTAGGGTGCCTAGGCCGGAACATTGAACCGCCCGCACCCAGGCCTAAGGTGCCTGGGTGCGTGAAGAGATGATCCCCGAAGACAGACCGACCTCGTGGCGAGGGCGTCTCCCCCTTTTATCTCCTCCCGTCGATACCACAGCGGGTTCCCCGCCCCGGCCGTACCATCTCCAGGAAGGGACAAAGAAGGGTAGCACTGCGGTAGTGATTCTACCCCGAGCCAGTAGGTACACTGACACCTACTGGTCGAAGAGAATATTACACCACCCAATCCTCCACGAATAAGAAAAAGGGGTCTGAACCCTAACATAATTACACACTTGGGTCACACTACTCCCCAAGTGTACCCCACTAAATTGAGGACCCCGCTACATAAACATTTTTTCAGGATGGACCTCCGCTTTAAGACTCTTCCACCAGGTCTGTGACAGTTATTTAAAGTGCAAGTAAACCCTCCTATCATTTTCAGGCAAGAAAGCTGCCATCTTGGCCTCTGTTTAATCTTCAACTGCCATGATGCTGCACATGTGATCAGTTATGACACCAGCCATTGGATGGTTTGACAGTTTGGTTGAGACAACAACCAATGTGACAGTTGTCATTCCCGGCATGCCGGGAATGTAACTGCTTTTTGAAACTGTTAAATCAATGGGTTTACTTCCGCTTTAATGTGGATAGAAGCAATGTGCCAGACAAGGCAACTTGTGGTTGGCTGGAGTTCTGTAATTGCCAGTATATAAAATATATACTTTTATATTGTCAGCCATGCTATGTAAGCAGGGCCGATCCGCCCTATAGGCTTGCTAGGCAAGCTGCATAGGGCCCCGAGTAATTACTAGGGGCCCCCGAATCTTCGCCGCCGCCGCCACTAGAGGTCCGCAGGCCGGGCAGAGACAATTTTCATTTTCTTGTAGACCAAGAGGAGGGTCAGGGTGGCTGCCAATAGGAATTGAGCTGCGGCACCGCCCACCTCCCGCCCCGCTAATGTCTGTCTGTGTGTGAGTGAAATGTGGGAAGGGGCAGGGGTGGGCGGCGACGCCGCAGCTTAATTCCTATTGCCAGCCACCCGGCCGGCTCCTCCACTGTCCCCTCTGCGTAATGGCGGCGGAGAGAGTCTCTGCTGCTGGGGCATCACACCTGGTGTAAGGGGGGCCTCTGCTGGGAATGCCTGGTGTAAGGGGGGCCTCCGCTGGGAATGCCTGGTGTAAGGGGGGCCTACCCTGGTGTAAGGCCTCCGCTGGGAATGCCTGGTGTAAGGCAGGCCTCCACTGGGAATGCCTGGTGTAAGGGGGGCCTCCGCTGGGGAGGCCTGGTGTATAGGGGGGCCTCCTCTGGGAATGCCTGGTGTAAAGGGGGCCTCCGCCGGGGAGGCCTGGTGTAAGGGGGGCCTCCGCCGGGGAGGCCTGGTGTAAGGGGGGCCTCCGCCGGGAATGCCTGGTGTAAGGGGGGCCTCCGCCGGGGAGGCCTGGTGTAAGGGGGGCCTCCGCCGGGGAGGCCTGGTGTAAGGGGGGCCTCCGCCGGGGAGGCCTGGTGTAAGGGGGGCCTCCGCCGGGGAGGCCTGGTGTAAGGGGGGCCTCCGCTGGGAATGCCTGGTGTAAGGGGGGCCTCCGCTGGGAATGCCTGGTGTAAGGGGGGCCTCCGCTGGGAATGCCTGGTGTAAGGGGGCCTCCGCTGGGAATGCCTGGTGTAAGGGGGGGACTCCGCTGGGAATGCCTGGTGTAAGGGGGGACTCCGCTGGGGAGGCCTGGTGTAAGGGGGGACTCCGCTGGGGAGGCCTGGTGTAAGGGGGGACTCCGCTGGGGAGGCCTGGTGTAAGGGGGGATTCCGCTGGGGAGGCCTGGTGTAAGGGGGGACTCCGCTGGGGAGGCCTGGTGTAAGGGGGGACTCCGCTGGGGAGGCCTGATGTAAGGGGGGACTCCGCTGGGGAGGCCTGGTGTAAGGGGGGCCTCCGCTGGGAATGCCTGGTGTAAGGGGGGCCTCAGCTGGGGAGGCCTGGTGTAAGGGGGGACTCCACTGGGAATGCCTGGTGTAAGGGGGGCCTCCGCTGGGGAGGCCTGGTGTAAGGGGGGACTCCGCTGGGAATGCCTGGTGTAAGGGGGCCCTCCGCTGGGAATGCCTGGTGTAAGGGGGGCCTCCGCTGGGAATGCCTGGTGTAAGGGGGGCCTCCGCTGGGAATGCCTGGTGTAAGGGGGGCCTTCGCTGGGAATGCCTGGTGTAAGGGGGGCCTTCGCTGGGAATGCCTGGTGTAAGGGGGGCCTTCGCTGGGAATGCCTGGTGTAAGGGGGGCCTCCGCTGCGGAGGCCTGGTGTAAGGGGGGCCTCCGCTGGGGAGGCCTGGTGTAAGGGGGGCCTCCGCTGGGGAGGCCTGGTGTAAGGGGGGCCTCCGCTGGGGAGGCCTGGTGTAAGGGGGGCCTCCGCTGGGGAGGCCTGGTGTAAGGGGGGCCTCCGCTGGGAATGCCTGGTGTAAGGGGGGACTCCGCTGGGAATGCCTGGTGTAAGGGGGGCCTCCGCTGGGAATGCCTGGTGTAAGGGGGGCCTCAGCTGGGGAGGCCTGGTGTAAGGGGGGACTCCGCTGGGAATGCCTGGTGTAAGGGGGGCCTCCGCTGGGGAGGCCTGGTGTAAGGGGGACTCCGCTGGGAATGCCTGGTGTAAGGAGGGACTCGGGGCTTCCACTGATTCTGCATTATGGTGAGTTGAATAATTTCATTCTATATTACAATGTAATAATAGAAATAATGCGCTTCAGTCATCCTGACACCATAACAACCATGGTGCCGGGATGATTGAAGCGCTAACACCAGGTGTTTGGAGTATCTTTATCTGCTGATTTGTTAAACTTTCTGGAATACACATATTTATATTGTGGTGTAGGATCTGGGCCTGCTGTCCCTCCACCCCTCTTTCTTTCTTTCTATCTCTCCCTCTTTCTTTCTCTCTTTCTTCCTCCATCCCTCATTCATCTCCGACTCTAACCACACCCCTCCGAGCCACGCCCATGTAAGCCACGCCCACCATTCCGCGTAAACCACACCCATTTTTTGCCACCGTAAAGGGCCCCTTAGCAGAATTTTGCTTAGGGCCCCAGGGAGGTCAGGATCAGCACTGTATGTAAGTGTTGTGTTCACTGCAGGTCCACACAAGACCAAACTCAATCTCTAGCCTGGATATATATATTTTTGCTTTTGTAAGGTACATACCACCAGTATGTACTGCCTGTCCCCACCATCAACTGCCTCTTCCCTTTTGTATGGCTAGTTTTCTTCCCACTGCCATGCAGCAGCATTTTTTCCTTCCCCTGACAGTGACACATAGACATTTTTTTCGCCCAGTGACACTACCAACACAGGGACATTTTCCTCACACTGATGCTGGGGTATTTATTTTGTTTAAAGCCCCTTTCACACTGAGGATTTTTTCAGGCGTTTTAGCGCTAAAAATATCGCCTAAATACAGCCTGAAAAACTCCTGCCCTGCAGTCTCAGTGTGAAAGCCCGAGGGCTTTTCCACTGAGGGGGTGCGCTAGCAGGACCGCTCCAAAAGTCCTGCTAGCCGCATCTTTGTAGCGGTGAAGGAGTTGTGTGTATACCGCTCCTTTGCCGCTCCTGCCCATTGAAATCAATGGGACAGCGTGGCTATACCGTCGGCAATGCACCTCTGCAGAGGCGCATTGCCGGCGGTATTAATCCTTTTTTGCCCGCTAGCGGGGGTTAAATCTGAACCGCTAGCGGCCGAATACCGCCACAATTCCAGTATGTTTTGGACAGGATTTTTTCAAATTGGTATCAGTGTCAGTGTGTTTTAGGTAGGATAAAAATAAAAAAAAAGTAAAATACACACCATTGTTTCTGGGCTGTACTACGGATACATACACATATGTGATATGGCTGCGATCGTCAGGTCCAGGAGAATTTGTTTTGGGTTGTTGTTTGGTGGTATGTTATGATATTTGCATGAAATATACAGCTAAATTAAAAAAAAAGGTTTTTTTTTTTTTTTTTACTATTTTGGGTCAGTTCCATTACCATTTACCACCAAATGAAAGCCCAATTTGTCCTGAAAAAACAACATATAATTCCACCTGGATGCACAAAGTATGGGGAGAAAAAAGCCCTGGACTGCCGCACTCTGTATAGACAGTTTTATTTTTCAAAAAAAATATTTAAAATTAATCCATAAATCCAAAATGACCAAAACGAACAGTGGTCATGCAGGGGTAGATGGCTAACGCGTTTCACGTCAGTGTTTGACGCTTACTCATAGCTGAATGCACAAAGTAGTTGTAATGATACTGTATGTACGGTTTTAATAACACATGTCAAAGTTGCAAAATTGGGCTTAGCCATTAACATTTGTTTTACCCTAAGATGGGAAAGGGTTAAGGCTTGATGTAACAGATGTACAATTACCTGCAAAAAATTATTTCCTACATTATAAATAATCCAATATTGCCATTAGTAAATGTACATGTAAAAACTTGACTATAGATTTACTGTGTATGTAACATTTCTTTGTTCAACATTGTTAAGATATTTGTAAAAAATAACTTATTAGCATGGATTATACATACAGTAACCTTAAATTGTTTAAGTCACGTATGTATGTATATATGATGCTACAGTCAGTTTACTGTGTTAAAGAAAACATTTTAAATCCAAATGAAATGTGAAAAGATAAAAATATGTTTCTGGCTGACTATTTGGGCTTCTGTGTAAATTTCCAGACATTTCACCTACTTCTAATAAGGAAAACAGAGTTCACCATCCGTCAGATTAAGTGACAGTAACAGTTTGACAGTCATAAATTAAACTGGTAAAATATAATGTGTGGGTTATGACACCTGATCAAATGAGTCATGAATGGGTCTCTTTACTTCATTGGTTGAAATTGCTAGCAAGTAGTCTTATCCATACTTAATCATCATTCATTATGTAAACCAAGTGTACAGCGGTTTACCTAATAGACCCATAAATAGGCTGAAAACATAAATTGTGCAATTAACTAAACAATGTAATACAGTAAAAAGTTACAGTAAAGAGACATTTAATCTGTATTTTGAAATACAATTTTTTCAGGGCCACATTTATATATCACGCTCTTAGAGAAATCCCTACATTTGGAATCCCCATTTGTAACACACCATTCCATGTGTCATGTCTGTTTTTGCAAAAACTACTGCTAGAATGTATGTAAGGCAGCATGTAAGCTTCCTGTTGACTTTTCACTGCCTGTTTAAACTCTTGAAATGCCAACCCACTGTGCCCCAACAGCATTGACTTGAATAGGTTGCGTTTGGCGTCAGTACCGCCCACTAAACATGAGATGCCATTTAAATTTTGCTGCAACAGGTGTACAACCCTGGGCGGCCACATGTCCTAGTTTAGGTGGGGGGGAGGTAAAACTGCCTGCTTTTACTGTCCCCCGCTCTCTCCTCATTGGCTCACTGGCTGTAAATGACAGCAGTGAGAGCCAATGACTCCCACTGCTGTCAATCACAGCCAGTGAGCCAATGAGGAGAGAGCGGGGAGCAAGCATTCAGCAGTGTCCCCATAGCAAGCGGCTTGCTATTGGGGGCACTGGTCAAGGGGGAGGAGCCAGGAGTGCTGGCGGGGGGACCTGAGAAGAAAAGGAACAGGGGCTGCTCTGTGCAGTGGTTTTGCACAGAGCAGGAATGTATTAGATATATATATATTTTTTTTTATTTTTTGTAACACATAACCTTTAATATCTCTTCAATTATGTAGGGTGAATCCAGAAACATTTGCCTTTGCTAGATTCGCTGTAATCCACTACAATTTGCTGAATAAGAAATCTTGTACTTAAAAACCATAGAAGACTTTAAGTATGTATTTCCTGACAGACTCCATGGCAGAAACGAGTGGGTTAGCCCCACCTTCATAACTATCCAATAGGACCCCTCTCCCATAAATCTTTTCTCTAGGCTGCTATCCATGTTCCTTTTTTGTCCTCCATAGGATCAAGTTTGGTTCTTCTACCTGAAGATGACTCCCCTGCGATCAGAATCGGCCGAGTGCCAAGTTATGTTCCTCCGATAGGCCCTGACTGTTAAGCAGGGTATGGAGTGTATTGCAGAGTAGCGCTGAAGAGTTGGAAACTTGTTCATCGGAGTGCGCACGGTCGTTTTGCCGATTGTTATCAGGCGGACATTATCTGCTATAAAGTCCGGTGTGTATCGGTTCCCTCGGCCCAGGTGATCATAGGTGGAGTGGGGAGTCTATCTATATGCATGGCAGCAGTGTTTTGTATGTTGTATTGTACCTTGTTTTCTCTTCGCTGGTGTTTCCTATGCATGGCGCTGGCTCTTCTTGCGTTCCAGCAGCCGCTCTCTCTTACTTCCGGGTACCGGTGTGCGCTCTGCACATGCGCGGATCCGATACAAAGATGAGGCTTGGTTTGCGTGGAGCGTCTCACGTTGTGGATGACGTCACTGGCGCCACCTTTAAATGCTGGAGGAAGCCTACAGAGCCCCGAGAATGATTGTGGGCTCTGCAGTGACTTCCCTGAGCTTCTGACTTGGCGATTCCAGGTAAGCACTGGCTTTAGTGTGTGATGGTAGGTTCCCTGACAGGCAGCTGATGTTTATTTTATCCCTGCAGTATCCTACTCTGATACCATGGATTCCTCACTGCCTCCTAGTGGCCAGCCCACTTGTAGCAGGTATGTTTGCAATTTTATGCTTTTCTGCCTGATTCAAGGGGGGGGGAGAGAGTAGGGCATTAGGGCACCAGCTGATTTCTGTCTCTCTCTCTTTTCTCACAGCCCTTCTAGGTTTGATCCACAATGTAGTTCCCATAAAGGGAGTGGATCCTCAAAATCACACCACCGGCAATCTTCCTCCAGGTCTAGCCATCGTAGGTCTCCTTCCAGATCCGAACAGCACAGTAAAGATCTTCCTCACCACCCCTCGTCTCGCTCTAGCAAGAGACCAGAAAAATCATGCTGGGGGTGTAGGGTGCCTGTTCCAGTAGACAAATCTCTCTGTGATCATTGCTTTTCTAAAGCTGCAGATGAGAGGGATGGTGCAGACCAGCGCCTGGAATCTATGGTAAGGCGGGTTGTGAAAGAATCTCTACAGGAACAGCCCTGTGATTCCCCATCAGACCCATTATGCCCTCCATTGGGAGAAGGTTTAGTCCACGAGACATGGGAATCTTCCCAGCCAAGTCGCCACTCCGCTCCTATCTCAGACTGCGAATCGGATCCAGAAGATCCAGGAGTGGGCTTTGAATATGCTTTAGTTCCTTCTTTAGTGAAAGCAGTAAGAGAGGCTCTGAATTGGGAAGACCCTGTTACTTCCCCCCCAAAACAGAGAAAACTTTTCAAGCAGCTCAATAAGGAGTGCCAATACTTTCCTTTTCTCTCTCTGAACTGGGTGACATCATATCTGATGAATGGAGCAAGATGGATAAAAAGAGTTCTATGCAATCAAAAGTCTTGAAGCTGTATCCTTTCAAGGAAGAGGAAGTAAAACACCTTGAGTCAGCTCCTTTGGTGGACGCAGCACTTATGAGATTAGTAAGATATGTAACTCTTCCCTTAGAAGATACGGTTTCTTTTAAAGATCCCTTGGAAAGATGGATTGATTCTGATTTAAAAATGGATTTACCTGACAACAGGAATGGCATGCAAACCAGTACTTGCTATAGCCGCAGTATCCAAAGCCATGGAAACCTGGTCTGACAATTTTGATGAGTCCCTAAGAGGTATCGCCAGTGAACTGGCTAAGAGTTCTCCTATCCAGAAGATCAGGCTGGCGTCCGCCTTCCTTGGGGAGGCTTCTTATGATGTCATCCGCCTGATGTCCCCGGGTTATGTTGGCGGCTGTTTCACCACGTCGTGCCTTATGGCTCCGTCCATGGTTGGTGGATCCGGCTTCCAAACAAGCTTGGTGCCAAATTCCCTTTGAGGGAACTTCTCTTTTTGGCAACAAGCTTGATAGTGCCATAACCCGGGCCACAGGTGGTAAGTCTGGTTTCCTCCCTCAGGACCGACACCTACAGAATCAGAAACGCTCATTCCCAAGAAGACAAAATTCTGATCACGCTAGGGAAGCGCGCAGTTAAAGACCTGGTCAGGAGTTTTCAAGGTCCTGGAAATCCAGGCAGTCCTCTTTCAAAAAAACCCACAAAAAAGGTGGTTCCTCCGGCAACCAGGATTCCACTAAGTCCTTTTGAAATTGGGCCTGCTCAGGTAGGCCAGGTGGGGGCTCATCTTCTCCGCTTCCGGCATGTCTGGACGGCCTCAATCCGGGATTACTGGACCGTCAAGGCGGTTTCCCCGGGTCACACGTGGGTCTTCAACAGTACCCCAAGACTCAGATTCATTCCTACAACTCTTTCAGGTTCAGAAGAGAAAAAGCAGGTCCTGTTAGCTTACGTGAATTGTTTATTGGATCAAGGCGCAGCCATCCCTGTTCCAGAAGACGAACGAGGCAAAGGCATGTATTCTCCTCTGTTCATGATACAAAAGAAAAAAACGGCACATGGAGACCAGTCACTTGACCCACCTCAATTTTTTTATCCGGAAAGAAAAATTGAAAATGGAATCTTTACTTACAATTCAACAGTCAGTACATCCAGGAGACTGGTTGATATCAATCGATCTAAAAGATGGCTACTTTCACGTTCCAGTGGCAGCGGACTTCCTGAAATTCCTCCGCTTTGCAGTAGGCGCACAGCACCTGCAATTCACGGGTCTCCCCTTCGGTCTGACGACGTCACCTCGTGTCTTTTCCAAGATCCTATTATCTGTTGTTGCTCTTCTCCGGGTCAAAGGGGTCAGTCTCCACCACTATCTGGACGACCTACTTCTCCTAGCTCAAGACAAAAATCAACTTTTAGAGCACAGGAGCCTAGTCATTTCCACCCTGCTAGAATTTGGGTGGCTCCTGAATTTAGAGAAGAGCCAACTAGAACCAACACAATCCCTTGTGTTTCTAGGGGCTCACTTCAATACATTGGAAGGCACTATCTCCCTTCCAGATGAGAAGATTGGAGTAATTTGAGCCAGAATACACGCAGCCCTCACTTCGTCTCACCTCTCCGCTCTCCAATGCCTGAAAGTGATTGGCACGATGACAGCCACCATTCCTATGGTGAAGTGGGCTCAATGGCATACACAGTCCTTCCAAAAAGGGTTCCTTCAACAATGGGATTCCTCCAGCCAAATCCAGGGGGATTCTCTCCAACATACTGGAGCTGAGGGCCGCCTTTCAGGCACTCCTGTCATTTCGCCATCTAATAATGAATTCTTCAGTAATGCTCAGGTTGGACAATTACAACCGCGGTAGCTTACGTAAGGAAGCAGGGCGGAACTCGCAACTGTACCCTGATACAGGAAGTGGAGTCAATAATGAGCTGGGCTCAGAAGAACTTGTCCAACAACTCTGCGGTTTACATTCCAGGGATTCAGAATGTACAGGCGGACTTACTTTCTCGTGTTCAAATGAACAACAACAAGTGGTCTCTCCACCGAGAGGTGTTCGAATGGCTTCTGACCCTGGGAGTGTCTCCAGAGGTTGATCTATTTGCTTCCCCATGCAATCACAAAATGCCCAAATACTATTCGAGGTTCAGAGATCCTCAGGCGTATGGGATAGATGCTCTCACGGATCAGTGGAGGTTTCAAAAAGCCTAGGCCTTTCCTCCGATACCGGTGATTCTCCAATTTCTCCGGAGGCTCAGAACAGAGAAGGTGGAAGTCATAGCAGTGATTACTTTCTGGCCCAACAGGCCTTGGTTCCCTCTTTTGACACTCCTCAGTTATCAAGACCCAGTTCCCCCACCTCTCAGGCTGGATCTACTGTCTCAAGGCACAACGTTACACCCGTGTCCATCTTACCTACACCTCAGGGTTTGGTTCTTGAGAGGGGAAGGCTCGAAGCTCTAGGTTGCCCTGAAGAAGCTATTTCGACCCTTCATAGTGCCAGAAGGAAAAGTACCAATAGGGTATATGAACGTATATGGTCCAGATTCACTGATCACATGTCTTCCAGTCTGAATCCTTGTAACACCCCAGCAGTTCAAGACATCCTTAGTTTTCTACAATCAGGACTTGACCTGTCTCTGGCAGTCAGCTTACTGCGGGTGCAAGTATCAGCCATCTTGGCCTTCACAGAAGTTTCATGGGAAAACCATTCTCTTGTCCGTCAGTTCTTCAAAGGAGCCATCAAGCTCAGGCCTCAGAGGAAACCTAGGTTCCCCAAATGGGACCTCCCTCTTGTTTTGGATTTTCTCTCCAATCTCGGATCAGATCCTGACAAACCTCTTTCAACAAGAGACCTCACACTCAAGACTACTTTTCTGGTAGCTGTGACTTCAGCCAAAAGAGTGTCTGAAATGAGAAATTTAGGTTTAGAGGAGCCTTTTCTGACTTTTTTCCGGACAGAGCAGTGTTGATTCCCATGTTAGGGTCAAACCCTAAAGTGACCTCAGTCTTCCATGAAAATCAAGAGATTGTGCTTCCCACTTTTAGGTCAACAGATAATCAGGATGTTCACCCTCTTGACGTGGGCCACACTCTGAAACAATACCTGGATGTCACGGCTCCCTTCAGACAATCGGAGTTTCTCTTTGTCCTTCTCCATGGTAAAAACAAAGAAATGCGGGCTTCGGTTAGATCAATTTCTAACTGGATTGTACAGACCATTCAAAGGGCGTACAGGGCAAAGGGCTTGGCTCCTCCTGAGGCAGTGACGGCTCATTCGACTCTGAGTATATCGACCTCTTGGGCAGCTTCTCGGCATGTCGCTCCTGAAATCATCTGTAAAGCGGCCTCTTGGTCTTCTATCAACACATTTGTTTCTCACTACTGTGTTTAGTCAGCCGCTTTGTCATCCATTCATTTTGGTTTACAAGTATTGTCGGTTGACAATGTTAAATAAAGTTTGGTTTCTTTGCTCAACATTTTGCTCACCTGGGTGTGTATGGCGAGTTATTTCCCAGAAGTTGCTGCCATGGAGTCTGTCAGAAAAATAGAAAATTTACTATCAAATACTTACCAGAATTTTTCTTTCCTGATAGACTCCATGGCAGCAGTTCCCTCCCAAATGTCTGGAGTAGGCTAGTTACGGAACATGGATAGCAGCCTAGAGCAAAGATTTATGGGAGAGGGGTGCTATTGGGCAGTTATGGGGTTGGGGCTAACCCACACGTTGCTGCCATGGAGTCTATCAGGAAAGGAAAAATTACGGTAAGTATTTGATAGGAAATTTTCCGTTTTTTTGCTGCCAGAAGCATATTGAGTCAGTGGCAAATGAATGGCAAATATCCTTTGAATACAGTAATGTGTTGAATCCTCCCTATTTCTAATGGACAGAACTTCAGTTATTTTTTATCTTATCTCAAAGAAAAAGAAACAGAAGAAAAAAAAAATTGAAGGACAAGTTAACCCAAAACTGATATTTTTGGTATTTGCTGAAAAGTAGTATTAAACCCAGAACCAGAAATGTAATATATTGCAGCTTAGCAATCATTAGATGTGGGTTTCTTTTATTTTTTCCCTCTGTTTTCACCTGGTGATCTGGCCAGTAACACACCTCCTGTATTAGCGAGACACAACTCTGGATGAATGAGCACTGGAGGCACAGCATACAGCAGCATTGACAGTCTGGTAGGAGGGGAGTGTTAGTGTATTTAAATCTGTTAATACATTTAACAAATTGAAGCCAAATTCCAGCTCACACTTTCTAAGCAGTTACAGCAAATATTTGTTTTCCTTTTGGGATAAAGGTTTTTATATGAATAAATAAAAGCTGAACATTTTACACACCCCTGTCAGTTTAAATTACTTGTCTCATGTATGTAAACTTATATATTCTGCTGGAGAGCTTGTGCTTTTGACAAACAACAGACTTGCTGGCTGGATCACCAAATGAAAATAGAAGAAAGAAAGCCTAAAAAGAAAATGAATGCAAATGGTTAAGTTGCAATATAATAAATGTTTGCTTTTAGGCTTAAAGTGATTGTAAACAATCACCCTGTAAAATAACCCATTCAGTTTAAAATAGAAATGAAAGGCACTTTTTTTTTTATAAGTGATCACATTCCCTCTGTTCTCAGCTGCATAGGAGCTGGGGGAGGAGAAACGGCAGCACACTGATTTTCCCAGTAAATGGCTTTGCAGGGGGGTGGGGTATGACAGAACAAGTTTTATCATTGGAGCAGAGCACACTGAGTTCCCAGCATAGGGGAGCTGACTACAGTATGTTTTCCTGCTTAGTGTGGTCAGCTTAAATAGGAAAACTGGCCAGGATCACCAGTGATTTCACATAAAGGAAGCAATACAAAGAAAACAGGATCCTTTCTCATACAAGTACATGGTATAGCAGGCACATATCAGGAATACGAAATGTTTGGTTTACATACTCTTTAATACTGCTTTAACCTACCTGATAAATTCTTAAATCTCTTTGAGAATATTTTGTTAAGATATCTGTTTGAGGTTCTGGATCTACACACCGACTGTGGGGGGGGGGGGGGGGGGAGTGGGGAACTCTTTTTTATTTTTTGTTGATTTTATATTTATATAGAGAATGCAGATGAAGGTGCTAGAATATGCTAAACTTGCTAGAATTCCCCAAACTCTCAGGTGAACATTGTCAGGAGTTATGAAGGGCTATCTCACTGATGCTGCGTACACACGACCATTTTTCTCGTCTGGAAAAATTACATTTTTTCTCTTTGACGAGAAAAACGACCGTGTGTGGGCTTTTGATCATTTTTCCCCCCCGACGAGAAAAACGGCAAGAATCATGACGAGAAAAATTAGAACATGCTCTAATTTTTCTCGTCGTGATTCACGGCATTTTTTTCCACGGCAGTTTTCCCATAGGGAAACACTGCCGGAGAGCCTACACACAGTCGTTTTTCTCGACCAAGAGAAAACATGTCGTGAAAACCGGCCGTGTGTAGGGGAACAAGCCGTTCCTCGTTTTTCCCGTCGATTTTCTCGACGGTGTTTTCACCGTCGAGAAAAATCAATCGTGTGTACACGGCATGAGGCTCGGTTCACACCTATGCAGTTTGCTTTTGATAATTTCTGATGTACGTTTTGCAAATGTGATTTTACCGTGATTTTGAAGCGGTTTGCATTTTTTTAATGCTTTTTTTGGGCAAATTATAAAATGCAAAACGCAAATCGTGGCAAAGTCGCAAGAAATTGCGGCAAACCCACGATACGTGCTTTTCTGCAGCTTCTCCAATGAAGTCTATTGAACCAAAAAAAGACACAGTTTTTCATTTTTAGGCCTGGTTCATACCTATGCATTTTTTAGCGAGTTTTCAGTTTTGCAGAAACATACTACAGCCCATTTTACAGTTTCCTATGAATGTAGTTCACATCTGTCCTTTTTATGGAAAGGGCCAGGGACTTTTTTCTGGTTTTCGGTTCCATAGACTTCAATGGATGAAAAGCATGTATTGAAAAACGCTAAATGCCCCTGCAATATGTAAACTGCATAAGTATGAATCAGGCCTAAAAAGTCGATAACCCTTTCCAAAAAGGCAGTGATTGAAAAAAGCACCGATGTGAACGTTAGTGCGTTTCTGCAAAAAGCACCAAAAGACGCATAAAAGGTGTGAAGCAGGCCTGATGAGATCCAAAACACATGAAATTTAATGGACTGACCCAGCCCACCAGACCTTACCTAAAAAGAAAATCACCTTTTGGTGGACTGAACCGTAAAGATCAAAACACTTAGCACAGGCTTAAATTTTTTTGTGCCTTGTAAATTACAGCATTAGATTTACAGTATGTGCGCTCGCTGCGTCAGCTTGCCATTATTACTATTGTGCTTTCTGTTCTTTGCCACTTTCTAGTAAACTGCATTGAACTACAGTCTCAAAATGTTGACATTGGCTCTACAGACCTAAGCTGTTCAGCTTTTCAGCTGGATGAATCGCTTCCCAGAATAACCGCAGTGGAATATAGCTGGTAATGACCTACAGATTCCAATCATCACTGAGATAGTTTTGGTTTTCGTCTATGACTAATGCTGGTTACACAACTGTAAAACTGCTGTCAGTGTATACTTGCTACTATTAATGAGTGGTCTCTGTAATTTCCATTTTATGATCACTTTAATATGTCAGTTGTTCCAATATAATAAAATATGTCATGAATGACTGAAGCAACCATATTTATCATTTGGAATATTAATGCACATGGTTAAAATGGCTGTGCCAGAAATGAGGAATGAATGTCACAAAATCCAGTATAGCAATATATCGAGACTATGGGGGTTATTTCCTAAAGGCAAATCCCCTTTGCACTACAAGTGCACTTGGAAGTGCAGTCGCTGTAGATCCGAGGGAGACATGCAAGGAAAATAAAAAAACAGAATTTTAGCTTGCACATGATTGGATGATAAAATCAACAGAGCTTCCCCTCATTTCAGATCTACCCCTTAGATTTACAGCGACTGTACTTCCAAGTGCAATTTCAAGTGCACTTTGCACTTGTAGTGCAAAGTGGATTTGCCTTTCGTAAATAACCCCCCATGTCTATAGTAAAAATGTGGGACTTTTGATGCACAACTTTTTAGTAAGATTTTTTAAACATTTTATTTTATTTCTTTTAAAGTTCAACAAAATAAGTTTTTGAACATGTGACCATTTTTAAGTTATGTGTAATAAAATGGAATGACCCAGGGAAAAAGTATTAAACACCCTAACTGAAATTTATTTAATACTTTGTACAAAATCCTTTGTTGGTAATGACAGCTTCAAGATGCCTCCTGTATGGAGAAACTAGTCGCATGCATTGCTCAGGTGTGATTTTAGCCCATTCTTCCTCACAGTCTTCATATCTTAATGGTTCCGTGGGCTTCTTCCAGGAACTCTGATCTTTAGTTCTTTGCAAAGATTTTCCATTGGATTCAAGTCAGGTGATTGGCTTGGCCACTCAAGCAGCTTTATTTTCTTTGAAACCAACTGAGAGTTCCCTTGGCTGTGTGTTTGGGATAATTGTCTTGCTGAAATGACCACCCTCATTTTATCTCCATTATCCTGGTAGATGTCAGCAGATTTTTATCGAGAATGTCATGGTACATTTTTCCATTCATCCTTCATTCAATGACATGAAATTTGTCAGTGTCATATGCTGAAAAACAGCCCCACGCCATGATGTTCCCACCTCCAAACATCACTGTTGGTATGGGGGTGTTGTGCAGTGCCATTTGACCTCCAACATGGTGTGTATTATGGCATCCAAAGAGTTCAATTTTGGTTTCTTCTGACCAGACTATAGTCTCCCAGTATTTCACAGGCTTGTCTAAATGTTATGCAGCAAACTTTAAACAAGCTTCAACATACTTTTTCTTCAGCAATAGAGTCTTGCGGGGTGAGCGTGCATACAGGCTATGGCAGTTGAGTGCATTACTTATTGTTTTCTTTGAAACAACTGTACCTGCTAATTCCAGGCCTTTCTGAAACTCTCCACCAGTGGTCCTTGGCTCGTGGACAACTCTTCTGATAATTGTTTTCACTCTGACAGAAGTCTTACAAGGAGCCGTGGCCGGTTTATGTTGAAATTAATGTTCTTTCCACTTCCGGATTATGGCCCAAACAGTGCTCACTGGAACATTCAGAAGTTTAGAAATCCTTCTGTAACCAGTGTCATCAGTATGTTTTGCAACAATAAGGTTGTGAAGGCCTTGAGCGAGCTATTTGCTTTTACCCACCATGAGATGTTTCTTGTGTGACACCTTGGTAATGAGACACCTTGTTATAGGCCATCAGTTGAGACTGAACCAGCTGATATTAGTTTGCACTGACAAAGGGCAGGATTGCTTTCTAATTACTGAAATATTTCAGCTGGTGTCTTGGCTTTCCATGCCTTTTTGCATCTCCCTTTCTTCATGTGTGCAATACTTTTTCCCTGTGTTATTCCATTTTATTACACATAACTTAATTTATGAAAGTATTTGTTTAAGTTTCCTTGTATGCAGGCCCGGACTGGGACAAAAAATAGGCCCGGGCATTTTTTAGACTGAGCAGCCCGGTCCCTGGGGGGGGGGGGGGGTTGTCGACATTCACAGGGGTAGCTGGTGTCGGTCCTCCACACTGTAATATGGGCAGGGACACTGTGATATAAAGTAGACTGCACTGCAAAGGGGCACTGCAATAATTACAATTCCCCTTTACAGTGCAGTCCCCTTTTTATCACAGTGTCCCAGTCCTATTTTGGCCATACAATGCTAGTACTCCCTGTCTCCTATTGTGCCCACACTGCCCAGAGACACTGACCTGCTCTCTCTCTGGTGGTGCTGGACAGCATGGCGCTCTCTCTGGTGGTCCGGGTACAGCATGGCTCTCTGGTGGTGCGGGTACAGCGTGGCGCTCTCTCTGGTGGTGCGGGTACAGCGTGGCGCTCTCTCTGGTGGTGCGGGTACAGCGTGGCGCTCTCTCTGGTGGTGCGGGTACAGCGTGGCGCTCTCTCTGGTGGTGCGGGTACAGCGTGGCGCTCTCTCTGGTGACACTGACCTGCTCTCTCTCTGGTGGTGCTGGACAGCATGGCGCTCTCTCTGGTGGTGCGGGTACAGCGTGGCTCTCTCTGGTGGTGCGGGTACAGCGTGGCTCTCTCTGGTGGTGCGGGTACAGCGTGGCTCTCTCTGGTGGTGCGGGTACAGCGTGGCTCTCTCTGGTGGTGCGGGTACAGCGTGGCTCTCTCTGGTGGTGCGGGTACAGCGTGGCTCTCTCTCTGGTGGTGCGGGTACAGCGTGGCTCTCTCTCTGGTGGTGCGGGTACAGCGTGGCTCTCTCTCTCTGGTGGTGCGGGTACAGCGTGGCTCTCTCTCTCTGGTGGTGTGGGTACAGCGTGGCTCTCTCTCTCTGGTGGTGCGGGTACAGCGTGGCGCTCTCTCTGGTGGTGCGGGTACAGCGTGGCGCTCTCTCTGGTGGTGCGGGTACAGCGTGGCGCTCTCTCTGGTGGTGCGGGTACAGCGTGGCGCTCTCTCTGGTGGTGTGGGTACAGCGTGGCGCTCTCTGGTGGTGCGGGTACAGCGTGGCGCTCTCTGGCCAGTGACACTGACCTGCTCTCTCTCTGGTGGTGCTGGACAGCATGGCGCTCTCTCTGGTGGTGCGGGTACAGCGTGGCTCTCTCTGGTGGTGCGGGTACAGCGTGGCTCGCTCTGGTGGTGCGGGTACAGCGTGGCTCGCTCTGGTGGTGCGGGTACAGCGTGGCTCTCTCTCTGGTGGTGCGGGTACAGCGTGGCTCTCTCTCTCTGGTGGTGCGGGTACAGCGTGGCTCTCTCTCTGGTGGTGCGGGTACAGCGTGGCTCTCTCTCTGGTGGTGCTGGGGCTATTAGTTCCCCCAGCACAGTCCTCTTTCTTTTTCCATGTCTCCTGTAGTAGCTGCTCAGCCTTTTTCTGGGTTTTCTCTTTTCCCCCAGCAGAGTGCATGCTGGGGACTGTAGTTTGCTCCCTGCTGAGAACAACTGGGCCACCTATCTCTAGGACTACATTTCCCATGATGCCCTCTATTTTTTTCTAATTGGCCCTCCGCTGTGGCCAATGGGGAGGGAAGAAGAACGGGCAGGAAAGACTTCTCTTCCCCCTGCTGCCGACATGAGAAGGAGAGGGGGGGGGCGAGCGGGGGAAACAACTAGACTGCAGCTCTCCCCACCTGTTCTGACGCTCATGGCTGGAGGAGGAGGAGGAGGAGTGGAGAGCGGAACTGTCAGCGCGGCTCTGAGGCTCAGCTGTGTGTGAGAGAGACACACAGCTCAGCCCATGCAGCCGCTAGTTCCGCCAGAGATGACAGGTATGGCCGCATAGCAGCTATGCTTGTATGTATGGATTGCATGGGTTGTTACTGACATGCGGTTAAAATTTCAATAGCACCTTTAGAAATACATTTATCTAGAAAAATGGTGACGTGTTCAATACTTATTTTACCCGCTGTATACAGTATGTTTTTTTTTTTTTCACACTGTTGTTGTACCTTACAATTACAGCAGTAAACAGATGTACACCGATATCTGCAGGCTGAATGCTGAATTCTGAATAAAGCCCACAGCCTGCATATGATCACTATGTCAAAGTAACAGACAAAGTGATCACATGATCGGGAACTGCTCTGATTGGTTTTCACTCATTAGTGGGGACTTCAGCTGTCTGTGACAGCTAGAAACCACAACGTGTGAACATAAACATTCCTGAACTGCAGCGTGATGGGGGGGGCATTAATCTAGAGATTGTGGTAGGAAACAGTTAAAGTAAAGTACAGTCAAGAATAGTTAGTGTCTCTCTGGCTTTCTAAAACTGAATTAATCTATTTTGGACTCCATGGACTGCAACAACATGCAGTGAAACATTTCCACAGTTGCACGTGTTTTTAAAACTGCATTTTGCTTCCAGCTTGCATGTTAAATCATTGATTACCATGAAGTAAGCATATTTTTAAAACAAGAGGGAAAAAGCTGCAGGTTGCACTTTGCTGAACTGGAACCAAAATAATGAAAAAGATGAAAATGGTACATGTAAACACAATTAAGCAGACTTTTCGCAGCCATTTTTGGGCAGTTTTGTCATTAAATCTGCTACAGTGCACCAAAAGAGATGCATACATTCAGCGATTAATTGTCTTGATGTGGAATGCTTTAGTTAGTTGGTTATTGCCATTTACAAATGATGGGATAGAACAATGCAGTATAAGCATACTGAAACTTCTTCTCAATGTTACACGTTTTTCTACATGCCATTGCACAGCATTGTTGCCAAGACTAACACCTTGGAAAATCTTCGTGCCTGTACCTTAAATAGGAGCACACACACACCTCACAGCCTGTGAAAGGCTCCAAGTCTGTCAATCTCCTTCAAAGGGTCTCACAAGACTTGGCAGCTGTGGCAGACTCTAACCAGCTTCCTTTCTCAATTCTAATTAAGTGCCGCAACTGGAATCCAAAGAACACGTAAGCAACATTACAGATTTTCTAATATGTGTCATCAAGGAGCTTTTATTTAAAACAAAGTTAAGAATCTGTGATTGATTGAGCAAACAAGGAATGATTCTATTGGCTTGAACCAGGGGAGTCGCTAGCACTGGGCACCTTGGTCACATGGCCTATATATATATAATATATATACACACACACACACACACACACACACACACACACACACACAGGTGCCCTGGGTCCTGACAGCATGCATATTTTTTAATGTGTGTTCTGCTTCATCAGCTGCAGATTCTGTCCCCACCTGGCCGACCACCCTCTGCCTGTTGGACCTCCTCCTCAGGTCTGACAAGCAGAACTGCTCAAACAAAGCAGCGAGTCAGGCTGCACTGTTAAAAACAACAATATAGTAAATAAACTAAGGATGCACCGAATGGGTTTTTTGGTGCCAAAACCGATACGGAAAATGAAAAATACAAGATCCCGAAAACCGAAACCAGTACCGAAACAGCACCGATACCGAAAGTGACTGTTTTTAAAAAATATTTTTATACAGGAGATGGTCAGAGACTGGGGACATGGTACAGGAGATGGTCAGAGACTGGGGACATGCTACAGGAGATGGTCAGAGACTGGGGACATGCTACAGGAGATGGTCAGAGACTGGGGACATGCTACAGGAGATGGTCAGAGACTGGGGACATGCTACAGGAGATGGTCAGAGACTGCAGACATGCTACAGGAGATGGTCAGAGACTGCAGACACATTACAGGAGATGGTCAGAGACTGGGGACATGGTACAGGAGATGGTCAGAGACTCGGGACATGGTACAGGAGATGGTCAGACACAGACATGATACATGAAATTAATGCAGCCTCACCAGTGCCTGTCAGATGCAGCCAGCCTGTGTCCCCAGTGCAGCCAGCCTGTGTCCCCAGTGCAGCCAGTTAGCCAGCCTGTGTCCCCAGTGCAGCCTACCTGCGCAGGGGAAGAGAGGGGAGAGAGAGGAGAGCCGCCCACTGACGCATTGATTAGAGCGCTGGAAACATCACAGCTTTCATTTCAATAGCTGTGTGTTCCCTGCGGGGCACTGTCACATACAGCCCCTCCCCCTTGTCTGGGGAACTTTGATAGACAGATCACCCATCCCAGGATTGGACGGGTGATCTGTCTATCAAAGTGCCCGGACAAAGAGGAGGGGCTGTATGTGACGGCGCACCGCAGGGAACACACAGCTATTGAAATGAAAGCTGTGATGTTCCCAGTGCTCTAATTTCAATAGCTGTGTGTTCCCTGCGGTGCGCCGTCACATACAGCCCCTCCTCTTTGTCCGGGCACTTTGATAGACAGATCACCCGTCCACTCCTGGGATGGGTGATCTGTCTATCAAAGTTCCCCAGACAAGGGGGAGGGGCTGTATGTGACGGTGCCCCGCAGGGAACACACAGCTATTGAAATGAAAGCTGTGATGTTTCCAGCGCTCTAATCAACGCGGCGGTTCTCCTCTCTCCTGCGCTATAGGACACCCCTATTAATGGACGGCCCCGCCCCATTTTCAGCTCAATTAATCTGCATTTTACTCTTTCAGCATTTTGCCGAAAAGGCCATTTTCGGCCGATATGTTTTGGAGGCCGAAATTTGAGTGCATCCCTAAAATAAACCTAAATATATCAGCAAACATTTATAGTGCAATAGCGAGATGCCTGTTTTTTGGCACCAAAATTGATAGCGCAGAAATGGATCACCATATATCCCCCGACATTGGAGGAATGGAGAACGCAACTAAGGGAAACTATAGTAAAGGAGAAATATATTTATTTACATAGAAATAATCAAGGGAAATTTGAAGCTATTTGGAAAGATTGGTTGGAGGTCTGGGACCTTGAGCGATGAGCGACCTTGCTAAACGAGGGTGTGGGGAGACGGAGGGGAGGAGGGTGAGTGCGGGGGAAGGAGAGAGAATCACTAAAATATCAAATAAAGGAGAATTATAAAAAAATTCTGGGGGGGGGGGGGAGATAATGTAAGAGGTATTATGTGTATGCCAACTGTAAAATAATAAAAAATGACTGAAAAAACAATAAAAAGAGCCTGTCAATGAAATATAACGTTGCCAGCTCTGAAGAGGTGAGAGCTGTGGAAGTGGTTGTGCAAGAGTGAGAGCTAAGAAGGAAGGATCAGGGGATTAGGTGCATAAGCGAGAGATACTAGTTGCATAGGTGAGAGCTGAGGATTAAGGTGAGCTGTACAGCCGTGGCCAAAAGTTTTGAGAATGACACAAATATTAATTTTCACAAAGTCTGCTGCCTCAGTTTTTATCATGGCAATTTGCATATACTCCAGAATGTTATGAAGAGTGATCAGATGAATTGCAATTAACTTCAAAGTTCCTCTTTGCCATGAAAATGAACTTAATCCCCCCAAAAAAAACATTTCCACTGCATTTCAGCCCTGCCACAAAAGGACCAGCTGACAACATGTCAGTGATTCTCTCGTTAACACAGGTATCAGTGTTAATGAGGACAAGGCTGGAAAACACTCTGTAACGCTGATTAAGTTAGAATAACAGACTGGAAGCTTTAAAAGGAGGTTGGTGCTTGAAATCATTGTTCTTCCTCTGTTAACCATGGTTACCTGCAAGGAAACATGTGCAGTCATCATGGCTTTGCACAAAAAGGGATTCACAGGCAAGGATATTGCTGCTACTAAGATTGCACCTAAATCAACCATTAATCGGATCGACAAGAACTTCAAGGAGAGAGGTTGAATTATTGTGAAGAAGGCTTTAGAGCACCCAAGAAAGTCCAGCAAACGACAGGACCGTCTCCTACAGTTGATTCAGCTGTAGGATTGGGGCATCACCAGAGCAGAGCTTGCTCAGGAATGGTAGCAGGCAGGTGTGAGTGCATCTGCACACACAGCGAGGCAAAGACTTTTGGAGGATGACCTGGTGTCAAGAAGGGCCGCAAAGAAGCTACTTCTCACCAGGAAAAACATCAGGGACAGACTGATATTCTGCAAAAGGTACAGGGATTGGACTGCCGAGAACTGGAGTAAAATCATTTTCTCTGATAGATTCCCTTTCCGATTGTTTGGGGCATCCAGAAAAAAACCTTGTCCGGAGAAGAAAAGGTGAGCGCTATCATCAGTCCTGTGTCATGCCAACAGTAAAGCCATGTGTATACCCCATCAGACTTTTTCCATCGGAAATTCCGTCGGAGTTTAGATAGAGAACATGTTCTCTTTTACTCCGATGGAATTCTGTCGGAATTCCGATGCGATTTTGGCCGGGCAAAAGTCTGACTGTGTGTACGGGGCATAAGACCATTCATGTGTGGGGTTGCGTCTCAGCCAGTGGCGGTGCGCCCATAAATGGCGCCGCCCCCTCTCTCCTGCCGTCCCTCTATCACCATAGATAGATTCATGCATTTTTTGGAAGCACCTGATTAGAGCCATAGGCTCCAATAGGCGTCCAAAAAGGTGAACAGCGGGCGCCATGCTGGGCGTTCGCTGTTCACTCAGCTATGTGTTAGGAAAGCGATTCATTCGCTTTCCTAACACTGAACCGCCTCTCAGCCAATCAGGTGCTCGGGTCTGTGTTACCTGTCACCTGATTGGCTGAAACAACAGGCGCTGTGATTGGACGCTGCCTATCAGGCGTCCAATCATAGAAGAGGATGGGAAGCGAGGGCGGGAGAAGAGATCGAGCCACATGGAGGACACAGCTGCCGTGACCCACTGCCCCACCGAGACAAGGTAATTGCCGGGCGGGGGATGCACACTGGCAGCAGTTGATGGACACCGTAGCGGCAGTTGATGGGCACACTGGCGGCAATTGATGGGCACACTAGCGGCAGTTGATTGGCATACTAGCTGCGAGTGATGGGCACAGTGGCGGCGAGTGATGGGCACAGTGGCTGCAATTGATGGGCACAGTGGCTGCAATTGATGGGCACAGTGGCTGCAATTGATGGGCACAGTGGCTGCAATTGATGGGGTTTTTTTTCAGTTTTTTTGCACCCCCCCAAAAATTTTGAGCACCAGCCGCTACTGTTCTCAGCCAAAGGAATGGGTTCACTCACAATTTTGCTACAGGACAGACTCCAAACCGAGCCACAACGTTTTGCAGCTTTACATCCCTGCACTAAACGGATCCGAGACCGAGGACTTCAAGACCATACATGCTTTCTCTTGTTAGTGTGATCGTATACTCTGCTATTAGAAAAATGTTTTAATACTGCACTTAGGTAGCGCTTCCTTTCTACCCTCTTATTCATTTCAGTGGGCTGCCCTAGCCACAGAAATGCAGGGAAAGAAGTCCCTGATCCTTTTTTTTTTAAATGTGCCGCACAAAAAACACCCCACATTTGCCAATGTGTGGGGTACCATTAGGAATTAATTGTCGGCCAAACACGAACGTAGTAACGTGCTACGTAGTTTTTCAGCTCTTTAGCACCACCCTTTGGGCACCTTCTGCTAATGTTGTGTTTGGTGAGCATTGCTTCTGAGCATGCGTGTTTGTACTTTGGACTTTTGTCGGACGGACTTGTGTACACACACTCGCAAAATCAGACAACAGAGCGTTGTTCGCAAAAACTTTTAAAGCCTGCCATCCAACATTTGTCTGTGGAAAATCCGACAATTGTCCGATGGAGCGTACAAACGGTAGGATTTTCTGCCAACAGCCTGTCATCACACAATTCCCGTTGGATAATCCGATCGTGTGTACAAGGCTTTAGTTGAGCTGTTTATCCTACGAGAGGACAGCATGGTGTTACAGTTCTGGGTATCCCATACCTTCCCTATCCAAGTTCATCCCCTAATAAACTAAAACAAAACACCCTGGACTGGTTCTTTAAGTACAGTATGAGCTAGTAAAAATACCATTGCCTGGCTGCACATGTGAAAGAAGACCCAACAATCCAGAGGCTCCTAAGGGGGTAGCGCTACACCTGTATCAATACTGGAAGAGATACCGATGTGGCAAACTATATTGATGTTTAAAAAATGTCCTTCTGCACTCCTGAAAGTAAAACAATGTGCATAAGTTACTTTGTTTTAATAAATGACATTACATTATATGTATTTGCCAGATTTAAAGAAAATGTAAACCCAACACTTCCTTTTCCTGATATGTGGCTGCTGTACCATGTACTTGTATGAGAAAGTATCTCATACAGCCCCTCTGCTTTACTATTAAAAACTAACCACACTAAGCAGAACACAGTGTGGTTATTTTCTGGTTGTGCTAGAACTCAGCCTGCTCTCCTCCAATGATCACACTTCTGCTGACATGTCCACTTTGCACAGCCATTCACTGGGAAGATCAGTGTCCTGCTGTTTCTCCTACCTAAACTCCTTATGCAGGAGAACAGAAGGCATGTGATCACTTGTTTCTTAAATGTATGTATAAATATTTTGCCTTTCATTTCAGTTTTACAGTTTGTGTTGTTTTACAAGGTGAGAGAAAGCTTTTTTTTTTTGGCTGTACTTCTCTGGATCACAGAGTGGTGCAGTTCGCTGTGCAAAGCTGGTCCAGGCTCTGGAAAGATCCTGACCATGTGGTTAGGATCCACCCAGGTGCCTGGACCAGCATCTGGCTCAACCGCTCAGTGAGCCGCTGAGAGCCTAAGCCAGCCGCTTTCTCCCTCTCAACAGCCTGGAACACCAGTGAGTGCTGGAGGGGAAGAGCAGAGAAGATTTCTCACCTTAAATGTATAGAATGCATTAAAGGGGTTGTAAACCCTGTTTTTTCACCTTAATACATCCTATGCATTAAGGTAAAAAAACTTCTGGCAGTCACCAAACCCCCAGCCCCCCCCGTTTTACTTACATGAGCCCTGGAATGTCCCACAGTGATGACGCGCTGTCTCTCAGCCCGGGCTTCTCGGCTGTTGATTGGATAGATTGATAGCAGCGCAGCCATTGGCTCCCGCTGCTGTCAATCAAATCCAATGACGCGGGCACCGGGGCCCGAGTCCTGCATTCGGCGGCTATGGAAACCGAATGATGGACTCGGTAGCGCGTCCACAAGGTAACCCCCCCTGGGAGAGCCGCCAAGGGACCCCAGAAGATGGTGTTCGGGGCCACTCTGTGCAAAACGAACTGCACAGTGGAGGTAAGTATAGGTAGTTTGTTATTTAAAAAAAATAAATAAATAATAATCAAGCCTTTACAATCAGTTTAAGGTGAAAAACCTCAAGGCTTTATAACTCCTTTAAATCTTAAAACCTGGAACAATGTAGCAGATGATAGTTTTCTCTATTGGTGAATAAAAAAACACCAAAGCTCAAACGCTGTTTAACCACTTTGCGCCCGCCGTACGACTATATACGGCCACCAGGTGGCTCTACAATGCCAGGAGGCCGTCTTTATACGGCCTCGGCTCCTCCGGCCACTGGGGGGCGCGCATGCGTGTCCGGCACGTCACTGAGGTGCCGATGCGTGTGCCTGGCGGCCGCGATGTCTGCCAGGTACCCGCGATCGGCCGATAAACAGACAAGGACGTGGATCTCTGTGTGTAAACACAGAGATCCACGTCCTGTCAGGGAGAGAGGAGACCGATGCTGTGTCCCTTGAACATAGGGACACAGATCGGTCACCTCCCCCAGTCACTCCCCTCTCCCACAGTAAGAATCACTCCCAGGGCACACATTTAACCCCTTCCCTGCCAGTCACATTTATACAGTAATCAGTACATATTTATAGCACTGTTCACTGTATAAATGTGAATGGTCCCAAAAATGTGTCAAAAGTGTCCGATGTGTCCGCCGTAATATCGTAGTCCTGACAAAAACCGCAGATAAGCGCCATTACTAGTAAAAAAATTAAAATAATGAAAAAAAATAAATCAGAATTCTATCCCCTATTTTGTGGCCGCTATAACTTTTGCACAAACCAATCGCTATACGCTTATTGCGATGTTTTTTTTTTAATCAAAAATATGTAGAAGAATACGTATCGGCCTAAACTGAGAAAAAAAATATACATTTTTTTTTTAAAAGAAAATTGGGATATTTATTATAGCAAAAAACAAAAAATAGTGTTTTTTTTCAAAATTGTCGCTCTTTTTTTGTTTATAGCGCAAAAAATTAAAAACCGCAGAGATGATCAAATACCACCAAAAGACCGCTCTATTTGTTGGGGGAAAAAAAAGGACGTCAATGTTGTTAGGGAGCCACGTCGCACAATTGTCATTCAAAGCGTGACAGTACCGAAAGCTGAAATTTCACCTGGGCAGGAAGGGGGTATATGTGCCCAGTAAGCAAGTGGTTAAAAATGTGTCAAAATCATGTATAAAAATGCAAACAAAAACGCCGGAAAACCGCTCAAAGACACTACACTTAGGCCCCTTTCACACTGGGGCGGGCAGGTGCGGTGGCGGTATAGCAGCGCGATTTTCAGCGCTGCTATACCGTCGTTCTTACCGCAGTATGCGGCCGCTAGGGGGGTGAATTTAACCCCCGCTAGCGGCCGAAAAAGGGTTAATACCGCGTTGTCCTATTGATTTCAATGGGCAGCTGCGGTAAAAGGAGCGGTGAACACACCGCTCCTTCACCGCTGTAAAGAAGCGGCTAGCAGGACTTTTGGAGCAGTCCTGCTAGCGCACCGCTTCAGTGTGAAAGCCTTCGAGCTTTCACATTGAAGGCTACAGGCACAAATTTTTCATGCGGTATAATAGCGCTAATATTAGCGCTAAACCGCATGAAAAACTCCCCAGTGTGAAAGGGGCCTTAGGTGTGAATGCGGCCTAAAAACCTGTGTGTAAATGTACACATTGGGGTCAATTTACTAAAGGCAAATCCACTGTGCACTTGGAAGTGCAGTCGTTGTATATCTGAGGGGAAGCTCTGCTGATTTCTATCATCCAATCACTTGCAAGCTAAAATGCTGTTTTAATTTTCCTTGCATGTCTCCCCTCAGATCTACAGCGACTGCACTTCCAAGTGCACAGTGGATTTGCCTTTAGTAAATAGACCCCATAGGCTTTTAGCAGAGTTTAGAAGCTGCTGCGGTTAGGGGAGCTTTAACCTCTCTCTCCTGAATGTGGAAAAAAAAAAAAAAAAAAAAATCGCATTCAGGATAGGAACGTTTTGACCACCAGCCGCAGGAAAAAGAGAAAAACGCAGAACTATTTTGCCGTGTTTTCCCGCTGCAAATTTAGGCAGTGTACATACAGATACGCATTTTAGGCTCTGTTCACATCTCCGCGTTCCAAATTGCCGTGACTCTGCCCACGATTCGCAATAACGGCAAACCGCAGAACGCCCCTGCGTTGCCCGTTGATTTTTTTTTAATAGCACCCCAAACGAAGCACGGTTTTCCCCACATCTCGTCAGCGATATTCGAGGTAAAAGCGTGCAAACAGAATCACGGGATGCCCGTCGCCCAAAAGAAAGACAGGTGCTTCTTTTGGGCGCCCCACGATTCTATTTTCACGTTGTTACCCTCAGACGCGGAGATGTGAACGGAGCCTAAATGCGTCAATCGGTTTTCTGCCAAAACGCTGCTGCCAGGAAGAATAGAGGGAAGGAGAGACCAGGGAGCAGTGTGTATGAGACCTTCCATGTAGGTAGAAGTGTGAATACAGAATCTACTACAGCTTTACTCCACACAGGCTCTGACACTTTACTGACATGTCATGTAGCTCTGGGTGTAGCAGCAGTGCCCCTCCCGCTGTACAGATGACCGGTGTCTCCCCCTCCCCCCTGTACATTCCAACAGCAGCTCCCAGCGCACAGAGCTCAGCGTCAGTGAAATTCCTCCGCCGTCAGCTGACCGGGCACGTGTACCGGAAGTGACGTAGTGCTGAGAAGTGGAAAGAAAACAATTGCAGAGGCTGGCACGCGGAAGTTGTCCGGTGTGCGGGCACATCACAGCTCAGCGGCCGGCACGGGACTCCGCTCTCCGGTGTATCCCTCCGCCTCAATACAGCCGTCCGGGCGGGTATTTCCAGGTAACACGACTGAGGAACACGGTATGTGCGTGTCTCCTGAGGTGCTTGAGCCCCGTTATGAGGCAGAGTGTGTTTGGGGTGAGGCTCCCTAGGTCGTATGACGTCTGTTTCTACGCAGCACCTGCCTGTCCATTCTCAACAGGTCACTGCTGCAGGCCTCTCTGGCGTAGTTTGGACTATAGGGGGGCGTGTCTTTCCCTGCGTCATTGCTAGCAAGGCCTGTTCTGTGCGTGGAGGGGCGGGGCTGACACTGCAGGTGTTTGGATTAGTGGTGGTCATGTGTTCTGATGTGTAGGCGGGGCTGGCACAGCATGTGTTTCAATTCGTAGTCAGGAGTATCCAAGGTAAAGGGTTGGGTTTGGTGGTCAGGTGTATACCCTCTTATCAAGGGTGTCCAAACTATGGCCTTGTTCAGGAACTACAATTCCCATCATGCCTAGTCATGTCTGTGAATGTCAGAGTTTTGCAATGCCTCATGGGACGTGTAGTTCCACAACAGCTGGAGGACCGTAGAGCAGGGATCTCCAAACTATGTCATGGGTGCTCAACATGTGGCTCTCCAGCTGTTTTTGGAACTACAAGTCCCATCATGCCTCTGCGAGTCATGCTTATGTCAGGCTTGCAATGCATCATGGCACTTTCTGTTTTCGTAAACAGCTGGAGGGCCACAGGTTGAGCACCCACGCTCTATGTGGACGGGTAGAGGGCTCTCAGTGTTTGTTACATTAACAGATTTATAACCTGGCTAACTACGCCATAACGCATAACATAGAATGCATTAAGGTGAAAAACGCTGAGACTTTACAACTCCTTTAAAGCCTCGTACACACAATCCAATTGTTGGCCAACCGATTGTCACAATTTTCGTGCAACAAACACAAACGTAATGACGTACTACAAGGAATTTCAGCTCTTGAGCGCCACCCTTTGGGCTCCTTCTGCTAATCTTGTGTTTGAGCATTGATTCCGAGCATGCGTGTTTGTACTTTCAACTTTTGTGTGACGGACTTGTGTACTGACCATCAGAAAATCTGACAACCAATCGTCTGCCGAAAATTTACTAGCATGTCATCCAACATTTGTTGGCAGAAAGTTGGACAACAATTGTCAAAAGGAGTGTACTAACTGTCAGATTTTAGGACAATAGTCTGTCAACAGACAATCCCCTGCCAACAATTGGATTGTGTGTACGAGGCTTTAGTCTTTTTCTGACATTTGTTGCTTACAAGTTAAAATCAGTATTTTTTTGCTAGAAAATCACTTGGAACTCCCAAACATTTATTTATTTTATTTATTATATATATACTTTTTTTTTATTTTTTTATTTTTGCAGAGACCCTAGAGAATAAAATGGCGGTTGTTGCAATATTTTAGCGGTCTTTCAAACGCAATTTTTTTGGGGAAAAAAATACACTTTAATGAATAAATTAAATTAAATTGTTAAGTTAGCCCAATTTTTTTTTGTATAATCTGAAAGATGATGTTAGGTCATGAGAATCGTGATCTTTATTCTAACCAAAAAAAAATGTGATTATCATTTTAGCCAGAATCGTCCAACTCTACTTAGAACCCCCAAACTATATATATATATATATATATATATATATAATATATATATTATTTTAAAGCAGAGACCCTAGAAAATCAATTGGTGTTTTTTTGCAATTTTTTTTTTTTTTTTTTTTTTATGTCACACGGTATTTGCGCAGCGTTTTTTCAAACAATACATAACCTAATTTTTATTAACTTTTTTGTGTAAAATATAAAAGTTAGTGTTACGCAGAGTAAATAGATACCAAACATGTCATGCCTTAAAATTGCGCACGCCCGTGCAGTGGCAACAGACGAGGTAAATGTTACGATCCATAGGTGATGCTTTAAAAGCCTTTACAGATTACAACTTTAGATTTAGGGAGGAGTTCTGGTGCTTGAAATGCTGCCTATGACCTGACCCTCGCGGTGATACCTCACGTGTGGGGCGATCACTGCGTGTGTGCCGGACTGACCCGCGTGTTCGCATTTGCGTACCAGCACGAGGGGACAGGGGCATTCTAAATGTTTTTTATTTTTACACTGTCACTTTAATTTTTTATTTTTTTTTGATCACTTTAATTGCTGTCACAAGCAGTGTAAACATTGCTTGTGACAGCAAAAGGCATGTCACAGGTACACTTTTGTGGAGACTGGAGAGATCTGGTCTCTATAAGGCCCCTTTCACACTGGGGCATTTTTCATGCGGTTTAGCGCTAATAATAGCGCTGTTATACCGCATGAAAAAATCCTGCCCTGTGCCTTCAATGTGAAAGCCCGAAGGCTTTCACACTGAAGCGGTGCGCTAGCAGGACCGCTCCAAAAGTCCTGCTAGCCGCTTCTTTACAGCGGTAAAGGAGCGGTGTGTTCACCGCTCCTTTACCGCGGTCTCCCATTGAAATCAATGGGACAGCGCGGTAATACCGCCCGCAAACCGCGGCAATAGCCGCGGTTTGCGGGCGGTATTAACCCTTTTTCGGCCGCTAGCGGGGGTTAAATTAACCCCCCTAGCGACCGCATACCGCAGTAAGAACGACGGTATAGCAGCGCTGAAAATCGCGCTGCTATACCGCCACCGCTCCTGCCCGCCCCAGTGTGAAAGGGGCCTACGACCCCAGATCTCCCCTCTGCCCTTAAAAGCATTCAAAACACCAAGATCAATGTAATCAAATGTTTTTCGATGTTTAAAAATGGCGCTGTTTACATCCGGGTAACCCGGAAGTGGTGTCAGGTCATTGCTTCCGGGTTACCATATTACAGAGCCAAACAAAGCCGATTTAGTCTTTGTTCATCTGGCGGAAACACCGGCTGGTCGATTAGGACTACTGGTGGGACGGCAGATCCCGGTAAAGCTACATAAGGTGGGGGGGAACGTCCCCTCCCACTGCTTGTAAAAGCAGTCTAGAGGCTAGATAGCAGCTAGGATGCTTTTACAAGAGAGCTGACCGCCGGCTCTAAAAAAACAGTACCGGGGTGAAGCTGCAGGCATCAGCCCGATATAACCACTTGAAGTCTAGCAATGTATGGGCACGTCGCTTGTATGCCCAGCTGACATTTCTTTGTTTTGTATAGAGTGGGTAAGGATTAGAACCCTTGTCAGGTTTTCACTTCAATCAGACGCTTCATTGGAGTGATATCGCCTCACTTCCTGTCCTGTTGACAATGTGGAAGGGCCTGTTCACACCAGTATGTCACACTGACCACACAGCTGCTGGTTTGTGTTGAGAGGAAATGGTGCCAGTCTGGGTGTATAGAACTGTTTACTTTTTTTATTTCTTAGGACTTAAATTGAAATGTCACCGGTGACTGCTTGCCTTCAGTTCTTTTTCCTGTAGCATGGAGCAGTGATTCCTGCTGTTTTTATACATGGCTCTCCACTGCACATACATGAGATGGTGCAACGATGTCGGAATGGTCCTGCAGCCTCCAGGGATGTGTCCCAGGAGGTTGCGGGCAGGATCAGGCAAGCTGATGTTATTAAAGCAAAACTATATATAAAAACTTGTGAGCAGGAAGGATTTTTATTGCAGAAGAGACATGCTATGTCTCTTCTACAATAAAGACTTATTTTCTTCTTCTTCTTTACTTTGGAATGTACAGTGAGCTGCTAATGCACAGCCAGTGTACATTCTTGGTACACCTTGATCCTGTGCACATGCAGAGGAATTATGTCATCCTTGCCGGGCCAATCAACGGTGCCAAAGAAGGCTGAGAGATGTCCGCATCGGTGAGGGAGCTTGCAAACTTTGCATTTCTGGTGTAGAGGTGATTGTTGAAGGGTTCAGGTTCACTTTACAGGCGTCCATAGATGGATTGAGTTTTCGATCTATGTATGGGCAGGCTGGACTACTGATCGACTTCTGTACAACCAACCTGTCAGGTTTTTATTGAACAATCTGTGCCACAGGTTGCAGAGGCACTGATGATTAGTGGCTCCCTGCCATCGGAACACAATGACATTGCAGGAGTGATTCCCCCATCCACCTTGGATGTGTAAATGTGTAATCGGGTCATTATTTTTCATTCAACTGGCTGGTTGAATGAAAAAAAAAAAGATTGATGTGTGACCAGATTTTAGAGAGACAGGGTAATTAGTAGAATAGTGATAGGTCTATTGTCCTTTTACGAGTTGCGCTTCATTTAAACAGTCAAGGTGGTGGGTGCTTCAAATGACACAATGGATGGCACATTATGAAATGTAGAAAGTTGTCACCGTGATGTGGTCTTGAAGAAGGGGAGCCTGTGAGGCCCTGAAACATTGGCATTTACCTTGTGTTGCAGTTCTTTCCCAAAACAAAATGTTGAAGAGAATGTCTTGGAGTTCTGGTGACTTTTTTCTACATTCTCACGGTGGGGAGGGAGGTGACTTCTTTTGAAGTTGGTGCCACTATACAGAGAGATGTCTCGCAGGATATCGGGACCTAGCCACTGATATCTTTAGTTGGTGGTGGGCTGGGGTGATTATGTACTATATTGGAGACAAAACAGGAATTCAATGAAAGGAGTCTATTTGTAGTGTTATGTATGTTGTCCAGTCCTTCTGAAATGGTAAATGTCACTTATTAGAACAGAGAGAGTCATCAAAGATGCTTATTTTTTTTGAGTTGCATGTTTAGTGTAATTGTAGATGTAGTCAACCCGAAGCCCCATTTGCATTGGGCTGCACTCAGCTATTTTGTCTAGCACAAAGCATCTGAATGGGACATCAATATTATCTGTACATGGAAGTGTGAAGATCAGGAAAATAATGTACTCTTAAGTGCCTATAGTTTTCTCCTGTGCAAAACAAGAGACAAACTGCTGTCAGGTTTATAAGAGACTGCCAGAAACCGCCTCACTGTTACAAAAGACTGCTTGTATGTTAACAATAGGGCTGGGAAAAAAATCGATTTTAATCTAGAATCGAGTTTTGAGCTCAAATCGATTCAGATTTGAAGAAAATCGATTATTTTAGATTTTTTTATTTTTTTTTGAAAAAAATAAATAAATAAATACATTTTTTTTTTCCCTTCAAAGTTTCAGTAGCAGGACTGCAGGGGGCGTATCCGGAATGGCACTGGGCAGCATTACCCTAATTACATCTACTCGCTGCAGCCGCCGTCTGCCTACCTGATCAGCGTGTCATGCAGACAGACGGCGGCCATTGCAGTGTTCAAAAGCCCCGCCTCCCGAGTCCTCGTCGTCTGTGATAGGCGGAACACTCAATTTCCCAGCATTCAGTGTTCCGCCTATCATGGTCATCCTCATAACACAGACGAGGATGAGAGGATGTCCGTGGCTTTTGAATACTGAGGCGCGGCTTTTGAATACTGGAATGGCCACCGGTGTAGCAGTAAAATCCGTATACCATGAAAATCTGCATCAGGTATGGGCACAGTGATTGAAGCATGGGCACAGTGAGACACGGGCACAGTGAGACAAGGGTACAGTGAGGCATGGACACAGTTCAATTCAACTAAGAGTAACCTCATGATTTTTTGTTGTTTTAGTAGCTAAATCCAAATACAGTATTAATAATTTGGATGTTTAACAATCTTTGTTGCACACTGCAAAAAACAACAAAAGGTCACAAGCGCTAAATTGGTGGATAAAGAAAAAAATATAATGGATGATAATAATAATAAGAAAAAAATCCCCAATTATTTTGGGAAGTACAAAGTATCCAAAAGGGGGAAAAAACAGGATCCAGCGCAGCAAGAAAAAAATCCGTACCCAGAAGTACAAAATACACAACATGCACACAATATAATCCAGCGCTCATGGAACATACATTATTAACTATTGAAAACTCTTGAAGAATTGAAAAAAAAGCTTAGTCCATTTATTAATCACAATAAAGAGAGGGATCTAATCCCAAATGTGCAGAGGGCAAATGAATCTTAACTCTCCAGTTGTGGTGACAAACTTGTTAAACTTGCAGTGACATCCGTGGAGCAAGGAGGGGTTAAAAAAGTCAAAACAAAGCCTGTGGCATGATCTCCGTGTGAGCACAGTACCTTGAATGATGGACAACAGGCAGACCAGCGTGTGGAGGGCCCTCCAACCCAAAAGGATGCAGAGCCAGGATCGCAGCAAGGCTGGGACAGAAGGAATCACACACAGAGTTTCAAGAGTTTTCAATAGTTAATAATGTATGTTCCATGAGCGCTGGATTATATTGTGTGTTTGTTGCACACTGACTTTGCAGTTAGAGAAAGGGTTTGCCTTTGCAATTTTGTTTGTTGATGCACTTTAATTAATATAATTAAAAAAAAAAAATCGAATCGTAAATCGAGTTTTTTATAAAAAAATCGCAGATTTTTTTTGGGGGGAAAATCGCCCAGCCCTAGTTAACAAACTGCTAGAGACTAACACTTTACCTGAGACTGCCATTGATTACTGACATGTGGATGGATGCTGCTAGTGTTGACTGGCTCCTTGCCGGAGAATGCCAGTGAAGGTCAGCGCCTGGCCTTTGGCTGTATCCAGGTTATCAGAGACTGTCATGGATCATGATGCCTGAGGCATTGCTGTCAGATTTTAATAAACTGCCATTGACCTCCCCAGTCTCATAAATGACTGCTTGTACCAGCCAACATATTGGACCGGTGGCATGTTATAGACCTCCTCCTTATATGTTAATAGTATCTACTGTTGCTAGAGACTGCTGCAGACTGTTAAAATTCTGCTAAATATTAGATAGATAGATATATCTACCGATCTCTCTCTATCGCTCTCAAAATTAAGAAAAAGATTGAAGGAACAATGCATTTTATGCATTAAGATAAAAAATGCTCTGTGTGCAGCAGCCCCGCTAATACTTACCTGAGCCCATGTTGATTCAGCGATGTTCATGAGTGTCTCAGCCATCCGGGACTCTCCCTCCTGATTGTCTGAGACACAGGAGCGGTGCCATTGGCTCCCACTTCTGTCAATCAGTCAGTTAGCCAATGAGGAGAGAGAGGGATGGGGAGAGAGGGAACCGTGGCGAGGGACCCGAGAAGTGGAGGATCTGGGATGTTTTGTGCAAAACCACTGCAACAGAGCAGGTTAGTAAGACATGTTTGTTATTTTTAAAAGAAAAAAAAACAAGACTTTACTACCACTTTAGTGATTACCAGTCTTGTGTTTCAGCCTGCGCCGATGTCTACTTGGTTAATGACTGTAAACAAACACAAAGTTAAAATTGTGTATAATGTTGAATCTGTTATGTGCAACCAAAATTATAAATAACAAGGCCGCACACAATCACTATGGGGCCCCCTGGTCTGACAAGGACAAAACGGTTAACCCTAAGGCCCCATGCACACGAGACGCTGTTATTTGCTGTTGAACGCGCGTTCAGAGGCAGTTGGACGCTTTTTTCAACTGCTCCTGAACCCATTCAATGTTATCCTATGTGTCCATGCACACACTCTCGTTTTTTGGCGTTTACAAGCAGTTGCGTTTAACCTAGTTTTTCCAGAAGCAAAAAAATGGGTTCAGACGCAAAAGTTTTCCACGTTTCAGACGCTAAACGCTGCTAAACGCGGCTAAACGCGGTACCGGCGTTTTGCCGCGTTTGCGTTTATAAGCGTTTTTAAAGGTGACCTATTTTTTAACATTAGAAATCTCAAAAATGATGGCAAATGATGAAAAACTATTAAAAAATATAAAAGAAAACTGCAATTGCTTGCATTGCATTGTGGACAATCCACAACTTGTGGCAGGTAACGTGGCAAGTGGACAATTAACAACTTGTGTCAGGTGATGTGGCCAGGTGACGTGGCCAGGTGACGTGGCAAGTGGACAATCCACAGCTTGTGGCAGGTGACGTGGCCAGGTGACGTGGCCAGGTGACGTGGCAGGTGACGTGGCCAGGTGACGTGGCAGGTAACGTGGCCAGGTGACGTGGCAGGTGATGTGGCAAGTGGACAATTCACAACTTGTGGCAGGTGACGTGGCACGTGATGTGGCCAGGTGACGTGGAAAGTGGACAATCCACAACTTGTGGCAGGTGACGTGGCTAGATGACGTGGCAGGTAATGTGGGCAGGTAACATGGCTAGGTGACGTGGCAGGTGACGTGGCAAGTGGACAATTCACAACTTGTGGCAGGTGACGTGGCCAGGTGACGTGGCACGTGATGTGGCCAGGTGACATGGCAAGTGGACAATCCACAACTTGTGGCAGGTGACGTGGCCAGGTGACGTGGCAGGTGACGTGGCAAGTGGACAATCCACAACTTGTGGCAGGTGACGTGGCCAGCTGACGTGTCAGGTAACGTGGCCAGGTGATGTGGCAGGTAACATGGCCAGGTGATGTGGCCAGGTAACGTGGCAAGTGGACAATCCACAACTTGTGGCCAGGTGATGTGGCCAGGTGACGTGGCAGGTGACGTGGCAAGTGGACAATCCACAACTTGTGGCAGATGATGTGGCAAGTGATACGCTAAATACAAGTACACTGCTGCTCTCTCAGCTGCTGCTACTCACTCTGGTCTCACAAACTGGCTGAAATGGTTAAAATTTACTCTTTTTTGAGCTTAGGGAGGGTCTATGATGAAACGCTTATAAACGCAAACGCGGTTAAACGCCGCTAAACGCGGCCGCAAACGCGGCAAAACGCGCGTTTATAAACGCCGGTTTCAGCGTTTAAAAACGTGTGTTCAGCAGAGTTTGCACCTGCGTCTCGTGTGCATGGGGCCTAAGATATCCATATTGCTTTTCTAAAATTTCCTGAAGTATATTTTATTGCTATTTAATTTTACTAGTGATGTAGACCATGGTTTTCTGTGGTCAGGGCCGGCGCTACCACTAGGCGAAGTAGGCAGCCGCCGCCTAGGGGCGCACTATCACCTAGGGCGCAGCCTCTGTCCTGTGTGACTGTGTGAGCTAGGCTCTCCTCTCTCCTGATCGCTGGCCTGGCCCCATTCAGTGTGCCGCCACGGCGCCACCAAATTCCCCCTATGTGTAGCGCAGAGCGCCCCGCTGCGCTGTCACACCTCAGTCCTCAGACAGGTACAATCACACAGCGCCGCTCTGGGACTCCTTTGCTCCAACCTGTCCCTCTGGTGCGGCGCTGTGTGTCTTGTGTGTGCAGCGGAGGGGCGGGGCTGAGGAGTAGCTGACTGACCTCCCGCCCAGCGAGGACTCCATGGAGCGGGTGGATGGCATTTGCGGCGGTGCGGCGCTGGCCTGGCCCTGGCGGGGACTCCGTGTAGAGGATGGATGGCGCTGGCCTGGCCCCTGAGCAGAGCCCTGATGATGGCTGACGAAGCACCAGAGCAGAGGTAAGGAGGAGGACGGATCGATCTACATGCTGTATGAGGGGGAGGGGGGGAGTGTGTTTGAGTAGTGCAGGAAGTAGGAGTCAGGGGGGTCACTGTATGTGTCCTGTAAGGGGGGGTCACTGTATGTGTCCTGTAAGGGGGGGTCACTGTATGTGTCCTGTAAGGGGGGGTCACTGTATGTGTCCTGTAAAGGGGGGTCACTGTATGTGTCCTGTAAGGGGGGGTCACTGTATGTGTCCTGTAAGGGGGGGTCACTGTATGTGTCCTGTAAGGGGGGGTCACTGTATGTGTCCTGTAAGGGGGGGTCAGTGTATGTGTCCTGTAAGGGGGGGTCAGTGTATGTGTCCTGTAAGGGGGGGGGTCAGTGTATGTGTCCTGTAAGGGGGGGGGTCACTGTATGTGTCCTGTAAGGGGGGGGTCACTGTATGTGTCCTGTAAGGGGGGGGTCACTGTATGTGTCCTGTAAGGGGGGGGTCACTGTATGTGTCCTGTAACGGGGGGTCACTGTATGTGTCCTGTAAGGCGGGGGGTCACTGTATGTGTCCTGTAAGGGGGGGGTCACTGTATGTGTCCTGTAAGGGGGGGGATCACTGTATGTGTCCTGTAAGGGGGGGTCACTGTATGTGTCCTGTAAGGGGGGGGGTCACTGTATGTGTCCTGTAAGGGGGGGGTCACTGTATGTGTCCTGTAAGGGGGGGGGTCACTGTATGTGTCCTGTAAGGGGGGGGTCACTGTATGTGTCCTGTAAGGGGGGGGGGTCACTGTATGTGTCCTGTAAGGGGAGGGTCAGTGTATGTGTCCTGTAAGGGGAGGGTCAGTGTATGTGTCCTGTAAGGGGAGGGTCAGTGTATGTGTCCTGTAAGGGAGGGGTCAGTGTATGTGTCCTGTAAGGGGGGGGTCAGTGTATGTGTCCTGTAAGGGGGGGATCAGTGTATGTGTCCTGTAAGGGGGGGATCAGTGTATGTGTCCTGTAAGGGGGGGATCAGTGTATGTGTCCTGTAAGGGGAGGGTCAGTGTATGTGTCCTGTAAGGGAGGGGTCAGTGTATGTGTCCTGTAAGGGGGGGGTCAGTGTATGTGTCCTGTAAGGGGGGGATCAGTGTATGTGTCCTGTAAGGGGGGGATCAGTGTATGTGTCCTGTAAGGGGGGGATCAGTGTATGTGTCCTGTAAGGGGGGGATCAGTGTATGTGTCCTGTAAGGGGGGGATCAGTGTATGTGTCCTGTAAGGGGGGATCAGTGTATGTGTCCTGTAAGGGGGGGTCAGTGTATGTGTCCTGTAAGGGGGGGTCAGTGTATGTGTCCTGTAAGGGGGGGGGTCGCTGTATGTGTCCTGTAAGGGGGGGGTCGCTGTATGTGTCCTGTAAGGGGGGGGTCGCTGTATGTGTCCTGTAAGGGGGGGGGTCACTGTATGTGTCCTGTAAGGGGGGGGGTCACTGTATGTGTCCTGTAAGGGGGGGGGGTCACTGTATGTGTCAGGTAAGGGGGGGTCAGTGTATTTTTCAGGTAAGGGGGTGTCAGTGTAATTGTCAGGTGGGTTAGTGTAGGGGACAGGGGGTTAGTGTATGCCAGGGGGTCAGATAGGTCACATGTGTTGCAAGGGCAGGTTAAAGTGGAGTCAGGGGCGCAGCCGGGGGGCGGCAAAATTAGGTTTCGCCTAGGGTGTCAAAGATCCTTGCACCAGCCCTGTCTGTGGTGTTTGTATTGCATTGCATCGTTCTGGATGCAGCATGGCCATTTCAGTTGCATTCTATCGCTGTCTTGTATGAATTTCAATGAGATGCACATTTAAATGAATGACAGATGCAAAGCATATGCTGGCCAATGTGTGCAGACTGAGATGCATTTTTTTTCTATTATTAGCTAGTTGTGTTGCGCCATTTACTATTTATGCTGACATGCCTTTTCATGCATACTTTCAAAATGTTTCTGAATTTAGAATTTAGAGTGAATAGGATTAAAGCAGACCTTCATCCTCCCCATCCAATATCTGTCACTCCTACCCTCCTCTCTCAAAATCGGACTTTTTTTTTTTTTTAAATACCCTTTTCTCTTATCATCCATGGACTGACACGGTGTGTCTTTACACTTTACACGTGGGTTATGTCCCTGCTTGCAGGAGAAGACCTAGGCAGAATGTGAGATGTTATACATACATTCTAAAAGCCAGAGCTGAACAGCCCCACCCAGGGGGTGGTCCCTCCGGGCATAACCCTCCCACTACAGTCAGCAGACTTCAGTTTTTTTCTGCCTAGCAGAAGGAGAAGACGTGGCTCCCTCAGGAGCCAGTCTCCTGACCTATTTTATTCCTTTTTGGAATTCTTTTTTATTTTATTTTTGAGACTCTTCTATCAACTGTCGGCTGGGCAACAGGTTGGGTACGAGATATCCTCGTAGTCTTCCCTGTCCGACCATCGAGCGTGCTGATCCTCGCTTTCTGTGCGTGAGACTCAGTTCACGACAGGCCCCATGACTCCAGGGGTGGCCGGGTTTGCTTTAATGCTCCCACGGTCCTCTCAAGACTGAACAGCTCCTGACTGACTGTATCTTTCGCGGTGGACCGGGCCGACAGCTACTCAGTACTGCACTGTGATAGTCCTGTCAGAAACACCAGTGTGTCCCTCAGGGGACGGGTAAGTAGTCTCTCCTGCCTGCAGGTGAGTAAAAAAGGCTGTGTGTTTCTCTGTGGGGGATTTTCCCTGTCTCCCCCTGTATTTTATTGTCGCTCTCTGTCACCATTACTGGCGCTGACTGTGTGGGGTGCTTGGGGGTCACACTGTTCTTGGGGGGCTCATGCTGGTCTGCAATGTATGCCTTGGGGCTTTTTTGTGTGGTTTTTGTTTTGGGGCCTGAGCGCCGAGTGGCGCTGTGCGTGTGTGCTGTTTCATTTTCACTGCGTCATGGCGGCCATCTTGCCGCGGATCGCCTCAGTGAAGTGCGGCGGCCATTTTCTTGTAGCCCGCGCGCTTTTCAGCACTAGTTTGGCCTCTAGCGCTGCTATAGCAGCGCGAATCTCCTCAGTCTCCTCACAGCTTACCAGCGCTGACACAGCGCGGTACAGACAGCGGAACTAAGCGGTCCTTGGTCCACCAACTGGTTCAGGGCCTGGTTTCTGTGTGCGACGCCACGCTGAACGCGGCCCCTTTAATATCCAGGGCCTCTGTCTCGGCGGTGGTATTGCGTCGTCTTATCTGGTTGAAATGCTGGTCTGCTGACCTAGCCTTAGGAAGCTCCTGACGGATCTACTATTTTAAAGGCGGTAGACCTTTCGGTGCTGCTCTGGATAACATCGTCATGGATGTCACGGGAGGTAAACGCACTCTTCTTCCTTAGACTAGCAAGGGTGAGGAGGCCCGCCGCAAACAGGGGCCTTCCTTTCAAGGAAAACAGGGGTTTTTTCGTCAGTCAGAGTCCACAGGTAGGCCCTCTCAGACTGACGGCGGTGCGGCTGGTGGGCACAAGTGCCCCTGGGTGCAGAAGCCAAACAAGCGGCTCCCGAGCCCGCCTCCGCGTGAAGTCTTGCCTCCGCCCGACTCTGGGGTGGGGGGACGACTTCGCAGGTTCACGGATCGGTGGACCTCCCGAATCTCCGACTGGTGGGTGTGCGAGGTGGTCACCTCAGGTTATAGGATAGTATTCGGATCCTGGCCCCCACACAGATTCTTTCCCTTGAATCTTCCTCTCCTTCCTACCTGTCGGGCAGCCCTCTTGGGGGCTGTACAGGATTTGATCAGGTCCGGAGTGATTGTGCCGGTTCCGTCACAGGAGAGTTTTCAGGGATTCTACTCGAATCTGTTTGTCGTCCCAAAAATAGGACGTGGTTCGACCTATCCTGGACCTCAAGGCCCTGAATGCCTTCGAGAAGGTGCAGAAATTCCGCATGGGATCCATTCGCACGGTGATCGCTACACTCCACCAAAGGGATTTTCTTCTGGCGTCCTTGGACTTCAAGGACACCTACTTGCATGTTCCGATCTGCGCAAGTCACCAGAAGTTTCTGCGCCTTGCGAACAGCGAAGTCCACTCTCGATTGTGGCTCTTCCTTTCGGCCTTGCCTCGGCACCAAGGGTGTTCACCAAGGTGCTTGCTCCGGTTCTAGCCTTCTGTTACAGCGAGGTATTGCTGTCGTGGGCTATCTGGACGGTCTTCTGCTATGAGCAGAAAGTGGCTCAGACTTAGAGGAAAGGTGACTATCGTCAGTTAGACCCTCAGGGACTTCGGGTGGTTCCTGAACATTCAGGAGTCAGTCCTGGTCCCGACTCAGTGTCTGGAGTCTCTAGTTCTGGTTCTGGACTCCTTGGAGGCAAAGGTATCCTACCTCTGGAGAAGTTGCTGACACTTCAGTCTGCGGTGAGGGTGCTGACATCCCGATCATGGTTGTCAATCCGTTGTTTGCATGAGAGTCCCGGGACTCCTGGTGGCCTCCTTCGCGGCCATTCCGTATGCCCAATCACACACCAGGGCATTGCAGAAGGAGATCCTGTCCACCTGGGACAAATCCCCGTTGTCCTTGGATCTTCGGATCCAGGTGATTCACCTGGTCAGGGCGTCCCTGACAGGGTGGTTGGGACCCTCGGCTCTTCGGTCCGGAAAGTCGTTCCCCTCCCATCCAATGGACGGTACTCCGCGACGGACGCCAGCCTGACGGGCTGGGGTGGAGTCTGGGGAGTCCTGTCGGCTCAAGGCCTTGGACTCCGGACGAGCCCGTTTACCAATCACTGTTCTGGAAATGCGGGCCATCAGACTGTGTCTCTCCTCAGGTCGGAGAGAGTACGGGGTCGCTCCATCAGGAGCCAGTCGGACAACGCCACGGCGGTGGCGTATGTAAACCATCACGGGGGGACTCGGAGCTCAGCTGCGGCTTCCGAGGTAATCCGTATCCTGAAGTGGGCCGGAAGAAACGTGCCGGCTCTGTAGGGGCGGACTATCTGAGTCGCCAGACGCCGGACCAGGAAGAGTGGTCCTTGCATATTTCAACTCCTTTGCCGACGGGGGGGCACGTCGGATGTGGACCTGATGGCCTCTCGACTCAGTCGCAAGGGTCGAGGTTGTGGCCAGATCCAGGGATCCTTGGGCGATGACTCGGATGCGTTGGTGGCCCCATAGGGTCCTTATCGCCTGATATAAACTCCGGTGATCCTAATTGTTCCGGATTGGCCTCAGCGTCACTGGTACGCTGATCTGGTACGTCTCGTTGCGGACGTTCCCTGGCGGTTGCCGATGAGGGAGGACCTTCAGTCTCAAGGTCCTATGTTTCATCCGGCTTACAGTCTCTGGCTTTAACGGCAGAGCTGTTAAAAGCCAGGTTTTGAGGGACCGAGGTCTCTCGGACTCGGTCATTTTGACCATGTTAAGGACACGGAAGTCTTCCTCCAGGCAGATCTATCACCGTGCCTGGAAAGCTTATATCGCCATATGCAAAGCGCTGGACTGGCGTCCTCGGACGTATTCCGTCCCCAGAATCCTGCGTCCTCTACAGTGTGGAGTGACCCAAAAGCTTGCTTTGAGTACCATCAAGGATCAGATTTCGGCCTTGGCCGTCTTCTTTCAGCGACCTCTAGCGGGTCATTTCTTGGTTAGCACCTTGTGTTGGGGGTTCGCCATGTGCTCCCTCCTGTCAAGCCTTCTCTCCCACCATGGGATCTGAATTTGGTGCTCTAGGTCCTCCAGGAACCTCCTTTTTGGGAATATCCGGGATATTCCTCTATTGTCTTGTCTCAGAAGGTGGCCTTTTAGTGGCAATCACTTCTGTTTGACGAGTGTCTGAGTTGGCGGCTTTGTCCTGCAAGTCGCCATATTTAGTCATCCATAAGGATAAGGCGGTGTTGCATCCGCGACCTTCTCTTTTGCCAAAGGTGGTGTCTACCTTTCACCTACATGAGGACATTGTCCTCCCGTCCTTGTGTCCTCACCCATCGCATCCCAGAGAGTTTGCGCTGCACATATTGGATGTGGTACGAGCCTTACGGGTGTACCTGTCTGCTACTGCTTCTATTCGGAAGTCCGACTCACTGTTTGTGACTGCCCCTGGTCCATAACTGGGCCAAGCGGTTTCGTCTGCCATCATGTTTAGGGGAATCAGACAAACCGTCATTCAAGCCTATTGTCAGGGTCACCTGTGGCCAGGTGACAGATGCACACCGTAGGGGGACAGGAGTGCACCGCGAGGTAGTGAACCCTATGGCTGGCTTCTGTGGATAGGAAACTGGGTGGTTGTGGAAAGCGGGACCAGAGGAGCACAACCGGGATCCCAACGGAAGCGAGAGCCAAGATTCCCCAGGGCGCGGAGTCTAAGACCCAGCTGGTCTTCTCCAGGGCCTCTAGTGGTGAGGATGTTACGCTGCAGGCTGGGACCAGGTCGCGGCCCCTGGAGTTTCCTAGCTCACGCCCCGTAGGATAAGGGGAAGCAGCAGCACACGATAGAGAGAACCGAATAACAAGCCGAAGGTCAGGGGCCACAAGCAGACAAGGATAACGAAGAACGAGCCGAAGGTCAAGGGTCACGAGCAGACAGGGATGGTCGGGGACAAGCCAATAACGTGACAGAGAGACAGACGTAGCACACGGCAGGCAGGAACCCAAACACACAATGCCTAACAAACACGTTGATCAGCAAAGCAGGCTTGCAGTGCACAGGTTAATATAGTGTTCAGTGATAGGGCCTGGGGTGGAGTCAGGCTGGGAGGAGATTATAAAGGAAGCCAGGTGAAGGAGGTCTGGTCTCTAGATGAACACATGAGGAGGAAGGTAAGATGGCAGACAGACATTAATGCATATCCATGACAGTACCCTCCCTCTTACGAGGCCTCCCCCTTCCCCGCCTGGGCCCAGGTTTAGAGGGAAACTTCAGATGAAACTCCTTTAACAGACGAGGTGCAAAGACCTCAGATGCAGTGATCCAAGACCTCTCCTCAGGACCAAACCCTTTCCAATGAACGAGGTACTGAAGAACGCCTTTACAGAGTCGGGAGTCCAGAATTTGACTGATCTCGTACTCCTGATTATCCTCCGAGACAGGCGCCACGGTAGGAAGAGGACGAGAGAATTTATTGAGGACTAAAGGCTTTAGAAGAGCAACATGAAAGGAGTTAGTGATTTTAAGGCTCTTAGGAATCTGGAGTTTGAAACAAACCGGATTCAGTTTAGCAGTTACCGTGTATGGACCGATGAATCGTGGAGCAAACTTCAGAGAAGGAACTCGGAGCTTGATGTTCCTGGTAGAGAGCCAGACTCTGTCCCCTGGCTGAAGAGAAGGCGGTTTACGCCTGCGGCGGTCGGCAAAGCCTTTGAATTTTTCAGCAGCTGCCCGGAGGGAATCATGAACGTGACCCCAAACGGAATTGAGAGACTCCTGAACCGAAGCCAAAGCTGGAATGTCTGGAGAACAGATCATAGGAAGAGGAAGTTGAGGGTGTTTTCCATAAACTGTGAAAAAGGGTGTCTTCTGCGAACTGGTATTCACATGATTGTTATGGGAGAATTCTGCCCACGGGAGTAGAGAGGACCAATCGTCATGGTGAGAAGACACAAAGGTGCGAAGAAAGACCTCTAACTCCTGATTAACCCTCTCAGTCTGTCCATTGGATTGGGGATGGTAAGAAGAAGAAAAATCCAAGACAATATTGAGGGATTTGCAAAAGGCTCTCCAAAAACGAGACGTGAATTGGACTCCCCTGTCGGAAACAATATGAGAAGGGACCCCATGTAGGCGGAGAATTTCTCGAATGAAAATGGGAACCAAGGCAGGGGCAGAAGGAAGACCAGGAAGAGGAACAAAATGAGCCATCTTGGAGAATCGATCGATTACCACCCAAATGACTGTATTATTCTCAGACAGTGGGAGATCGGTGATAAAATCCATGGCAATATGGGCCCAGGGTTCCTTAGGAATAGGCAAGGGCATGAGGAGACCAGCAGGAGCTTGTGTGGAGGATTTGGACTGAGCACAGACATGACAAGCTTTAACGTAGTCTTTGACGTCTGAGCGGAGATTAGGCCACCAGTAGTGACGACTGATGAGTAGGAAGGATCGGAGGAATCCAGAATGCCCTGCCACCTTGGAATCATGTCCCCAACGAAGGATCTTAGCTCTTAGCTCAGTGGGGACAAAGGTCTTACCAGGCGGAATTTTAGACTTCAGGGTGGTAGAGTGGGCAACAATGCATGAGGTGGGAATGATCGGCTCAGGTTCAGGGGCGGACTCCTCGTCCAAAGTGTCAAATGACCTAGAGAGCGCATCAGCCCGACCGTTGCAGGAACCAGGTTTGTAGGTAATCGTGAAATTAAAACGGGCAAAGAAGAGACTCCACCTGGCCTGTCTAGGATTCAGACGTTTAGCATTCTGTAGATACTGTAAATTCTTGTGATCGGTAAAGATCGTTATGGAGTGAGGGGAACCCTCCAAGAGATGACGCCACTCCTCTAACGCCAATTTAATTGCGAGAAGTTCCCGATCACCGATGGCATAATTCCTCTCTGCCTGAGAAAATTTTTTGGAGAAGAACGCACATGGTTGGCGTCTCTTCTCAAAGATTTGAAGAAGCACAGCTCCCACCCCCATTGAGGAAGCGTCCACTTCAATAAAAAATGCATTCCCAGGATTTGGTCTCCTCAAGAGGGGGCCAGAAACAAAGGCCTGTTTCAGGTTGTGAAATGCAGAGACAGCTTCGGGAGGCCAGTCTCTGGCATTCACACCCTTCTTGGTCAAAGCGATAATAGGCGCGGCAATGGAAGAGTAATTCCTTATGAACTGCCTATAATAATTAGTGAAGCCAAGAAAGCGCTGTGTGGCCTTGAGGCTAGCAGGAAGAGGCCAGTTGGTGATAGCCAAGACCTTCCCAGGGTCCATACGAAGCCCCGAACATGAGACAAAGCACCCCAAAAACAGGACCTCAGAACATTCAAAGGAACATTTCTCCAGCTTGGCATAGAGATTGTTCTCTCTAAGACGTTGAAGTACAGTGCGGACATGGTTTCTGTGGACGAGCAGATTTTCAGAAAAGATCAGAATGTCATCCAGATAGATGACAACAAACTGGTACAGCAGATCTCTGAAGATTTCATTGACAAAGTTTTGAAACACGGCTGGAGCATTACACAGACCAAAAGGCATCACCAGATATTCGTAATGCCCGTCTCTAGTGTTAAATGCAGTCTTCCATTCGTCACCCTCCCGTATTCGAATGAGATTGTACGCGCCTCTGAGATCCAACTTGGTGAAAATGGAGGCACCCTTCAACCTATCGAATAGCTCAGATATTAAGGGTAAGGGGTATCGATTTTTAATAGTAACCGCATTTAAACCCCGATAATCGATGCAGGGTCTTAAGGTACCATCCTTTTTGGCAACAAAAAAGAACCCTGCCCCTGCAGGCGATGAGGATTTCCGGATGAACCCTCTCTCCAGATTCTCTGCTACATACTCCGACATGGCCTGGGTCTCTGGGATGGACAGAGGGTAGGTACGACCCCTGGGTAGAGTTGCTCCGGGGACAAGATCAATAGCACAGTCAAAAGACCTGTGGGGAGGAAGCACCTCAGCTGATTTTTTACAGAACACATCCCGGTAATCGCTGTATGCGGCGGGAAGATCAGAAGAAACAGAAGTGGCAGCAACCGGAAGACTCTCCTTGGGGGTCACCTTGAGAAGACACGACGAGAAACATGAGGAACCCCAGGCCAGGATCTGCCCAGAGACCCAGTCCACATGTGGAGAGTGGAGCTGTAGCCAAGGGAGGCCCAATACAACTGGGGTAGAGGCCTTGGGTAGAATAAGAAAGGATATCCACTCCTGGTGGAGAATCCCTACCGACATCCTAATGGGTAGCGTCTGGAAGCGAATAGGGCCCCCTGGGAGAACAGTGCCATCAATTGCCGAGACTACCAATGGGGTAGTGAGAGGTGAAAGGGTAAGCTTCATAGAAGAAGCAGTTCTCCAATCCATGAAATTGCCGGCAGCCCCGGAATCCAGGTATGCAAGGGTTGACTGAGGAGAAGTGCCTACATGAAGGGACACCGGCAAGAGCAGGCGAGAAGGTGATGTTTCTGGGTCCAATACTCCACCTTCCAAATGTATTAGACCCGAGCGTTTCCCGGACGAAGCGAGCAGGAGTCACGAAAATGACCCTTGCCCCCACAATAGAGGCACAAGCCCAGAGTTCTGCGCCTAGCACGTTCTTCGGGGGTTAGTCTGGTCCGGCCCAGCTGCATAGGTTCTTCAGCAGGTAGAGGATGCTCCACGGAATGAAGGGAGGGGAGCTCAGACTGGCTAGGACCCAGAGAGTGCTGGCGTCTTTTTTCTAAGGACCTCTCTTGAAAACGAATGTCGATCTGGTTGCATAATGAAATTACATCGTCCAGACCGACGGGAATGGCTCTTCCCGCTAATTCGTCTTTCACTCGGTCAGAGAGGCCATGTAAAAAGGTAGCGACCAGGGCCTCATTATTCCAGCTCAATTCAGCTGTGTGGATACGGAACTGAAGAGCATATTGCCCCACTGAACTAGATTCTTGGCGAAGACGTAAGACAGCACTAGCCGCTGAAGAAGCCCGAGCCGGCTCTTCGAAGATATTACGAAAGAGCTTCAAGAATTCGGACAGACTGGAAACCACCGGATCGTTCCTCTCCCACAGGGGGGCAGCCCAGGCCAAAGCTTCACCGGAGAGGAGGGAAATGATATAGGCTACCTTAGCCCGGTCAGATAGGAAGCTTTGAGGCTGAAGCTCAAAATGAATAGTGCATTGGCTGAGAAACCCCCTGCAGGCCTTGGAGTCCCCAGAGAAACGGAACGGAGCTGGCAATCTTAGTGAGTGTGAGGCTGCGACTGGTGCGATAGGTACAGCCGCTGGTTGTACTTGGGGTTGCGGATTCGGGGTTCCCAAGGAGACCTGAAGCTGCTCGAATCGAGAAGCCAGATCCTGGAGGAATCGCATCACCTGGGTCTGATTTGATTCCTGGGTCTCAAGTCTGCGAACTATGCCCTGCAATGGATCATCCGCGGGAAGCGGGATGTCAGCCGGGTTCATGGCTGATCAAACTGTCAGGGTCACCTGTGGCCAGGTGACAGATGCACACCGTAGGGGGACAGGAGTGCACCGCGAGGTAGTGAACCCTATGGCTGGCTTCTGTGGATAGGAAACTGGGTGGTTGTGGAAAGCGGGACCAGAGGAGCACAACCGGGATCCCAACGGAAGCGAGAGCCAAGATTCCCCAGGGCGCGGAGTCTAAGACCCAGCTGGTCTTCTCCAGGGCCTCTAGTGGTGAGGATGTTACGCTGCAGGCTGGGACCAGGTCGCGGCCCCTGGAGTTTCCTAGCTCACGCCCCGTAGGATAAGGGGAAGCAGCAGCACACGATAGAGAGAACCGAATAACAAGCCGAAGGTCAGGGGCCACAAGCAGACAAGGATAACGAAGAACGAGCCGAAGGTCAAGGGTCACGAGCAGACAGGGATGGTCGGGGACAAGCCAATAACGTGACAGAGAGACAGACGTAGCACACGGCAGGCAGGAACCCAAACACACAATGCCTAACAAACACGTTGATCAGCAAAGCAGGCTTGCAGTGCACAGGTTAATATAGTGTTCAGTGATAGGGCCTGGGGTGGAGTCAGGCTGGGAGGAGATTATAAAGGAAGCCAGGTGAAGGAGGTCTGGTCTCTAGATGAACACATGAGGAGGAAGGTAAGATGGCAGACAGACATTAATGCATATCCATGACACCTATGCTCTCAAAGGGCGGGCGCCTCCCTTTCCGGTTACGGCGCATTCCACCAGGGCAATTGGTGCTTCCTGGGTTTTCCGACATCAAGCGTCGGTTGCACAAGTGTGCAAGGCGGCGACCTGGTCGTCTGTTCATACCTTTTAAGTTTTTTATAAGGTTGATGTGGCTGCATCTTCGGATGCTTCCTTCGGCCGCAGGGTGCTGCAGGCCGCTGTTTAAAGTTGCGACTCCTCCGTTGAGGAGATCTGCCTTCTTGGAGTGAAAGTTTTTGGTTTTTCCATTTATACTGCTCCCATCCCTCTTGACACTGCTTTGGGACATCCCACGTGTAAAGACACACCGTGTCAGTCCATGGATGATAAGAGAAAATAGGATTTTTTGTACTCACCGTAAAATCCTTTTCTCTGACATCCATGGACTGACACGGCACCCACCCTTCCTTTTTAAGTTTGTACCGCTTTGTTACGAACTGAAGTCTGCTGACTGTAGTGGGAGGGTTATGCCCGGAGGGACCGCCCCCTGGGTGGGGCTGTTCAGCTCTGGCTTTTAGAATGTATGTATAACATCTCACATTCTGCCTAGGTCTTCTCCTGCAAGCAGGGACATAACCCACGTGTAAAGACACACCGTGTCAGTCCATGGATGTCAGAGAAAAGGATTTTACGGTGAGTACAAAAAATCCTATTTTTGGGGAACCCTCCCCACTTTCTGGATTCTCACCACCTAAGCGAAAATTATGTATGCAGTATCCCAAGGCCTTCTGGGATACCCACTTGGCCCATTCAAGGAGGCCTTGGGGCAGTCCCGGGACAAGGTCATTTAGTGCCCAGGGCGAACATGCCAAACGGCGCCCCCCCCCCCCACCAAGATGCATGAGCATTTTGTGTCAGCAAATTACCCAAGTATTCAAAACTGAGCACTAATCTGCATGATTACCCTCCAAGCATGAAGCATAACATTCCCCCTGCTCCCAATACAAATCCTGCTAAAATCCCCCCCCCCCCCCTCCCAGTACAAATCTTTGCCCCCAAAAAACCCCAGAACAAATGCGCCCCCCCAAAAAAAATTACCCATTCTAGCAAAAATCCTCTACCCTTAAAATGTCCCCTCAAAGTACAAATCCCCCCAGCACAAATCCCCTTCCCCCTAGTACAACTATCCCCCCAAAAATAAAAAATTTCCTCCATTCACAATTATCCCCCCTTTACCACATCGTTTTATAATGCCTATGTGTGAACGGAGCCTAAACACTCCTTAACACCTGTACAAAAGCACTCTATATGTTTTTTTTTTATTAAACTGATGGACAGAACTAGAGCTGCACCATTAAAGGAGCACTAAAGCTTCCCTTTTTTTTGCCTAAAAATAACAAACATGTTATACTTACCTCCACTGTGCAGCTCGTTTTGCACACAGTGGCCCCGATCCTGGTCTTCTGGGGTCCCTCGGCGGCTGTCTTGGCTCCTCCCCGCAAGGACTCCACACCATAATGCGAGTGAGCTCGCATGGTGTGGAGTGATTGCGGGCGCGCTCCCGTGATACAGCGGCGGCCATAGCCGCCGACTGTATCACTCGGCCCCGCCCCCCGCGCGCCGCGTCATTGGATGTGATTGACAGCAGCGCCAGCCAATGGCTGCGCTGCTTTCAATCCATCCAGTGTAGCCAATCGGCGGCCAGGCTGAAAAACGAAGAGGATGACGGGGACGAGCATGGGACTTTCGAGGGGCCAGGTAAGAAAAACGGGGGCTCGGGGGGGGGGGGCGGTATTGTCGAATGTTTTTTCACCTTAATGCATAGGATGCATTAAGGTGAAAAAACATGTAACTTTACTACTCCTTTAATCGAGATAAGATCGCAATCTCGATTCTTCACCCCCCCGCAATCTCTATTCTTCACCCCCCTCCCCCGCGCACGATCTCGCTTCACCCCCCCCCCCGCGATGCACATGACAGTGACAGTGAGTCGGGTGTAGTCTAACCTTGACAGCTAGAAACCGGCGTCTAAAAACGTTGTTTGCGTTTCAAATGCCTCTGAACATTCGTCTGAACCCATTTTTTGGCGTTCCAAAAAAGCTTCTAAACTCAACTGCCTAGAAAGGACTATAAAAGACCCTGTGTACATGTACTGATAAGATAACATAGAGGAGAGTTCAGGGGCAGCTGTAAAAACTGCCCTCAAATGTCTGTTTACCAGCAGCAGTTTACATGACGCCTTACAACAATGAAGACTGCCTGATCTCCTTGAAACTCACAGAAATGTTTCTATAGAAGATAATGGAGTTTGTAAGATTAGTGCCTTTATGAAGTCTGCAAGAAGAGAGGACAAGCTAGCCCTGTGGCAATTCTGGTACTTTTTTTTTTTTTTTTTTTTTATATTTACGGTTTTGAGGGGAAAAAAATGTCATGAGGACATCTATTGCATCTCCTATTCATCATCCTAAAATAGGAATAGGCAATAGGGGAAAAAAAACAGTATTTTGTCTAGCAGATAAGTTATGAGGCATTTTGGAGTAAGATAATCAGAACCAGCCTTATCTGCAAATGCAGCTTTGTAACTTTTCCTGGAGAGTGCAAAAACTGGAAACTAGTTACCTCTGCTTTATACTGTTTTGCAGCCAAAGCATTGTGATGAATATGGATCAAATCAGAATTACATTTTAGTGTATGAAAATAAAATGTAGGATGTCTCTCTACATTACTGCATTCATCTTTCCCTCGATCTTGACTAGTCTCCCAGTTCCTGCCGCTGAAAAACATCCTCACAGAATGATGCCACCTCCATGCTTCACTGTGGGGATGGTATTGGCCAGGTGACACTTGCCATTCAGGCTAAAGAGTTCAATCTCTGTTTTTATCAGACCAGAGAATTTTGTTTCTCATGGTCTGAGAGTCCTTCAGGTGCCTTTTGACAAACTCCAGGCAGGCTGTCATGTGGCTTCCGTCTGGCCATTCTACCATACAGGGCCTGATTGGTGGAGTGCTGCAGAGATGGTTGTTCCTCTGTAAGGTTCTCCTCTCTCCACTGAGAAACCCTGGAGCTCTGTCAGAGTGACCATCAGGTTCTTGGTCACCTCCTTGACTAAGACCCGGTTCACACCAGGGCGGCGCGACGCGGCACGACTTGTGGGGGCGACCTCGGCGGCGCGATCTCAAGACGACTTGAGACGCCCGCCGAGGCGATTTGCATAAGACTTCTGTATAGAAGTCAATGCAGGTCGCCTTGGGTCGCCCCCAAAAGTAGTACAGGAACCTTTTTCTAAGTCGGAACGACCTGAGTCGCTCTTACTTAGAACGGTTCCATTGAAAAGCGTGGGACGCGACTTGTCAGGCGACTGAGTCGCCTGACGAGTCGCCCTGGTGTGAACCGGCTCTAAGGCTTTTCTCCCTCTGATTTACTTGGTTTTACTGTGGCGGCCCACTCTCGGAAGAGTCCTGGGTAGTTCCAAAATTCTTTCATTTACGGATGATGGAGGCCACTGTCCTCATTGGGACCTTCAATGCTGCAGACATTTTTCTGTACCCTTCCCCAGATCTGTGCCTCCATACAGTCCTGTCTTGGAGGTCTGCAGACGATTCATTGGACTTCATGGCTTGGTTTGTGCTAGGGTTGTCCCGATACCACTTTTTTAGGACCGAGTACAAGTACCGATACTTTTTTCCAAGTACTCGCCGATACCGATACTTTTTTTTTCAATGTCATGTGACAGTTTGACAGATGGGCACAGATAGGTGGCACAGACAGGTGGCTGGCACTGACTGGTGACTGGCGCTGATGGGCACAGACAGGTGGCTGGCACTGACTGGTGACTGGCGCTGATGGGCACAGACAGGTGGCACAGACAGGTGGCTGGCACAGACTGGTGACTGGCTCTGATGGGCACAGACAGGTGGCACAGACTGGTGACTGGCTCTGATGGGCACAGACAGGTGGCACAGACAGGTGGCTGGCACTGACTGGTGCTGATGGGCACAGACAGGTGGCACAGACATGTGGCACAGACAGGTGGCTGGCACTGACTGACTGGCGCTGATGGGCACAGACAGGTGTCTGGCACTGACTGGTGACTGGCGCTGATGGGCACAGACAGGTGGCACAGACTGGTGACTGGCGCTGATGGGCACAGGTGGCACAGACAGGTGGCACATATTCCACTGATAGGTGGCACTGGTAGCACTATCAGTGCCCACAAGTGCCACCTATCAGGTGGCACTGGTGGATGGCACTGATTGCAATGATAGGTGGCACTGATAGGTGGCACCGATAGTTGGCTGGCACTGAAATGCTGCAAAAAATGACACAGGATTTATAAAAAATAAATAAAAAAAAAACTGCAAAAAGCTGCAACGCCCATCTTGGTACACCCTGCACTCGGCTGCAGTAAGCAGCAGCAGACATTATGTTACACCCAGCCCATATAGCTCGGGCTGGGTGTAACAAGATGTCTGCTTACTGCAGCCAAGTGCAGGGTGTACCAAGATGGGCGTCGGGACATTCAGCCGCTGACGGCGACCGAATGTGACAGCACCGGTCACCGATCCCGATGCGGCTGTGCCCTACACCCCTGCCAGCTTACCAGGTGAGGGACTCGCTCTCTGCCCGCCAAATCCGTCCACCGACTGTGCCCGCCCTGTCCAGCCAGACTCCGCCCACACTTTCCTTCCATAGACTCTGCCCGCCCCCTCTCCAGCCAGACTCCGCCCGCACTCCCCCGCCCTCTCCCGCCCTCCCCAGCCACTGACTCCTCCCGCCCTCTCCAGCAACACTACACTAGAAAAAAAAAGTATCGGGTGAAGCATCGGGAGCATTTGCGCGAGTACAAGTACTCGCGCAAATGCTCGGTATTGGTCCCGATACCGATACTAGTATCGGTATCGGGACAACCCTAGTTTGTGCTCTTACATGCACTGTTAACTGTGGGACCTTATATAGACAGGTGTGTGCCTTTCCAAATCATGTCCAATCAACTGAATTTACCACATGTGTACTCCAAACAAGTTGTAGAAACATCTCAAGCATGATCAGTGGAAATAGGATGCATGTGAGCTCAATTTTGAGTGTCATGGCAAAGGCTGTGAATACTTATGTACATGTGTGTTTGTTATTTATTTTTTTTGTTTGTTTTTTTCCCCCCTAAATTTGCAAAGATTTCAAACAAACTTCTTTCATGTTGTCACTGTGGGGTATTGTTTTTAGAATTTTGAAGAAATAATGAATTTAATCCATTTTGGAATAAGGCTGTAACATAACAAAATGTTGAAAAAGTGAAGCTCTGTGAATACTTTTTGGATGCACTGTAGGTGTTAGTTGTCGGTTATCACTATCGGATGTTTTAGCCCCTGTGTGGGTGTTACTGTGTGGGTGCTTTGTCCGGGTGCTCTGTCCCCTTGAAGACCAATAAAAGCAATTGAAACAGAAAATGTTGGTACATACCTGAGAGGGCTTTACAGTTGCGACTCAATTAGCTGCATTTTAAATATGTTCAGGTATATGCAGTCTCTTGTGTTGATAAGATTATTTATGTATTTTTTAGACAGTTGAAAACCACAGAATGTAGTGTAGCTTCTAAGTGAACTATAAACCTATAATAGTATATTTCCATTTTGCAGGTTAAATATGTCGGCTTTGCCAGACCTTTCATCTCCAAACAGCACATCCAACTTCGCACATGTGATCTTTCAGAATGTGGCCAAGAGCTACCTTCCAAGTGCTCCTCTGGAATGTCACTACACCCTGACACAGTATATTCATCCACATCCGAAAGACTGGGTTGGCATTTTTAAGGTATGACTACACATTTAATTTAAGCTATAAATACAGTATAGTATGTACAGTATATTGCATTGTGGTTTAAATTGAACGAAATGTTACAGAAATGAATGCTCCATAACCAGTACTTGAGTTATTAAAATGTGAGGATGTAAAGAAACAAATCATTGTCTTGACTTCAAGGCACTGTTTTTTGGCTCTTGTCCAATCTTGATATATTCAACTGTCAAGATTTGCATGTATGTGATCAGATAATGGACACTATGAGAATATCAGATACTTTAATGTTACCTAAAATGGAATCAAAATAGTTTGGGGCGATTTTCCTAGTGTTTTTTATTTTAAAGGATTTAAACTGTTTTTAAATGTATGTATACGATCTTATGTGTTCCAAAAAAAAATGTACAAGACAAAGGATTCCCAGAGCACTATTTTGTGTAATTAGAGAGCACAGCTGGCTGTTTGCTTTGAGCACAATTTGTGTGACTGAGCCCATGTTCACATTGGGCCAATTTGGCATGCGCTTTGACATGTCAAATCGGCAGCCATTGTCGGCAGTGGCACCGTCCGAATCGGCGCAGTGCCGACTTTGTGGCACCTTACCGATTCCCAAAAGTAGTTCCTGTACTACTTTTGGCAACTTCAAATCGCCCCCGAAGTCGGACTGAATTTACGGTTTGAAATCCCACAGCAGTGTGAACCTTTAGACTGAGCCATCCAGTATGGAATACTCCTCTGCTCTGCTCTCCTCTCTCCCCCCTCACCCCCTCCTTCCTCCCTGTCAGCGCCCTCTCTGTCTGTCTCCGGCCCGGCCCCTCCCCTGCCACTATTATTGTAATTTTAAAATCTTAAATTTGTCACTGCCAGCTTCTCTATTAGTGTAAATACTGAATTTCAGCCGTCCTCAGGCCGGTCACGTAACTTGTAGCCGCTTTCCAGCTCCAATGGATGGCTTCTGCGGAGGAGACAAGCGGCCACGTGATCTCCCTCTGACGTCAGAATGAGATCACGGCCCCTCCCGCAGAAGACATCTATCGGAGCTGGAAAGTGGCCACGAGTGATGTGACTGGCCTGAAGACAGCTGAAATTCAGTATTTACAGCGCTCATTTTTAAATACAACTTGCACAGTGCTCTATGCCAGCCTCTAATAGAGGGGCTGGCATAGACTTATTTTATTGCCTTAACAAACATTTTAAGTACCTCAAAGATGCTGCTTGGGGGACTTTTTTTAACGTCCCGCAAGCGCTTCACATTGGAATGACGGGAGAGGTGCTTTGCAGGCACTATTTTAAGCCTGTAAAGCGCCTCAGTGTGAAAGTAGATTTAGACGCATGTCTAAATCTAACCTCGCAGCAAACCGTTTTTCTCATTTGGGATATAAAGGTTTTACAAACATAAATAAAAGCTGTTCATTTTAACCACTTCAATAACGGGCAGTTTTACCCCCTTCCTGCCCAGGCCGATTTCTAGCTTTCAGTGCTGTTGCACTTTGAATGACAATTGTGTAGTCATGCAACACTGTACCCAAACTAAATTTTTATAATTTTGTTCACACAACTAGAACTTTGTTTTGATGGTATTTTATCAGTACTGGGTTTTTTATTTTTTGCTAAATAAACAAAAGAAAGACAGAAAATCTTGAAAAAAACATGTTTTTCTTTGTTTCTGTTATAAAATGTTGCAAATAAATAATTGTTCGGCCAAAATGTATTCTGCTGAATTTCTTTGGTGAAAATAATAACCCAAATCAGTGTTTATTCTTTAGTCTGTAGGAAAGTTATAAAGTCCACAAACGGTGTGGGTGTGTGTGTGTGTGTGTGTGTGTGGGTGTGTGTGTGTTTTTTTTTTTCTCTCTCTCTCTCTCTCTCTCTCTCTCTCTCTCTCTCTCTCTCTCTCTCCCTCCTCTCTCCCTCTCTCTCTCTCTCTCTCTCTCTCTCTCTCCCTCTCTCCCTCTCTCCCTCTCTCTCTCTCTCTCTTCTCTCTCTCTCTCCTCTCTCTCTCTCTCTCTCTCTTCTCTCTCTCTCTCTCTCTTCTCTCTCTCTCTCTCTCTCTCTCTCTCTCCCCCTCCCTCCCCTCCCTCCCCACACCCCTGTTAAAATGTCAGGTTTCTATGATGTAAAAAAAATTAGACAAAGACAATTAATTTTAACTGACAATTGCGCGGTCGTGTGATGTGGCTCCCAAACAAAATTAACGTCCTTTTTTTTTTTTCCCCCAACAAATAGCTTTCTTTTTGTGGTATTTGATCACCTCTGCGGTTTAAATTTTTTGCGCTATAAACAAAAATAGAGCGACAATTTTGAAAAAAAATGCAATATTTTTTTACTTTTTGCTATAATAAATATCTCCAAAAATATATTAAAAAAAAACATATTTTTTTTCTTCAGTTTAGGCCGATACGTATTCTTCTACATATTTTTGGTAAAAAAATTGCAATAAGCGTTTGGTTTGCGCCAAAGTTATAGCGTCTACAAAAATAGGGGATAGTATTTATGGCATTTTTATTAATTTTTTTTTCTACTAGTAATGGCGGCGATCAGCGATTTATTTTTTATTTTTATCGTCACTGTGACATTATGGCGCACACATCGGACACTTTGACACCATTTTGGGACCATTGTCATTTTTTACAGCGATCAGTGCTATAAAAATGCACTGATTACCGAAAAATGACACTGGCAGTGAAGGGGTTAACCTGTAGGGGGCGCTGAAGGGTTTAAGTGTGACCTAGGGAGTGATTCTAACTGTTAGGGGGGCGTGGCTTGGTGTGACACGTCACTGATCGCTGTTCTCCGATGACAGGGAACAGACGATCAGTGACATGTCACTTGGGAGAACGGGGAGATGTTGTGTTTACACTAACATCTCCCCGTTCTTCAGCTCTGTGACCCGATCGCGGGACACCGGCGGACATCGAGTCCGCGGGTCCCGCGGGCACGGTCCACGGAGCTCGCTGCCGGCGGCGCGTGCGACCACACGGCCGGCAAATTAAAGGGGATGTGTGTGTGATATATACATACGCCCATTTGCCCAGCCGTGCCATTCTGTCAACGTTAAATCCTCTTGCGGCGGTCCTTAAGCGGTTAATGGACCTATAAACTGCTCAAATCTTTTAGGAGGGGGGAGAAACAATTAAAAAAAAAATAATGTGGTTGCATAAGGCTACTTTCACACTGAGGCTCTTTACAGGCGCTATAACACTAAAAATAGGCACATGCAAAGGCCTCTCCTCTCGCTGCAGTGTGAAAGCCTGAGGGCTTTCACACTGGAGCAGTGCGCTGGCAGGGCGCTCAAAGTCCTGCAAGCAGCATCTTTGAGGCGCTGTAGGATCGGTGTATACACCGCTCCTACAGTGCCCCTGTCCATTGAAAGCAATGGGTTTACCAGCGTTTTTAATCCTTTTTCGGTTGTTAGGGGTTAAAAGCGTCCCACTAGCGTCCGAAAAGCGCTGCAAAAACGACGGTAAAGTGCCGCTAAAAATAGCGGCTCTGTACTGCTGACGCCCCCCCCAGTGTGAAAGTGCCCTTAGTGTGCACACCCTCTTATAACTGGGAATGTAGCTGTGTTCAGAATTAAGCAATCACATTTTAACTCGGTGCACACCTGCCATCATTTTAAAGTGCATCTGATTAACCCCAAATAAAGTTCAGCTGTTCTAGTAGGTCGTTCCTGACATTTTCTTGGTCACATCCTACAGCAAAAGCCATGGTCTGCAGAGAGCTTCTAAAGCAGTGTTTCTCAACTCCAGTCCTCAAGGCGCCCCAACAGGTCATGTTTTCAGGCTTTCCATTATGTGATTTAATCAGTTTCACTGCCTTAGTAATTACCACAGCTGTTTCATCTGAGGGAAATCCTGAAAACATGACCCGTTTGGTGCGCTTTGAGGACTGAAGTTGAGAAACACTGTTCTAAAGCATCAGAAGGATTTAATTGTTAAAAGGTATCCGTCAGGAGAAGGGTACAAAAGAATTTCCAGGGCATTAGATATACCATGGAACACAGTGAAGACAGTCCTCATCAAGTGGAAAAATATGGCACAGCAGTGATATTATCAAGAACTGGATGTCCCTCCAAAATTGATGAAAAAACGAGAAGAAAACTGGTCGGGGAGGCTGCCAAGAGGCCTACAGCAACATTAAAGGAGCTGCAGGAATATCTGGCAAGTACTAACTGTGTGATGCATGTGACCACAATCTCCCGTATTCTTCATATGTCTGGGCTATGGGGTAGAGTGTCAAGATTGAAGTCTTTTTTTACCAATAAAAACATCCAAACCTAGCTAAATTTTGCAAAAACACATCTGCAGTCTCCCAAAAATGTGGGAAAATGTGTTGTGGTCTGATGAAACCAAGGTTGAAAATTTTTGGCCATAATTCCAAAAGATACGTTTGGCGCAAAAAAACACGGTACCCACTGTGAAGCATGGTGATGGCATCATGCTTTGGTGCTGTTTTTCCTTAGCTGGAACAGGGGCCCTAGTCAAGGTAGAGGGAATTATGAACAGTTCCAAATACTAGTCAATATTGGCACAAAACCTTCAGGCTTCTGCTAGAAAGCTGAACATGAAGAGGAACTTCATCTTTCAGCATGACAAAAACCCAAAACCTACATCCAAATCAACAAAGGAATGGCTTCACCAGAAGAAGATTAACGTTTTGGAATGGCCCAGCTAGAGCCCAGACCTGAACCTGATTGAAAATCTGTGGGGTGATCTGAAGAGGGCTGTGCACAGATGCCCTCACATTCTGAAAGATTTGGAGTGTTTTTGCAAAGAGGCAAATTATTGCCAAGTCGAGATGTGCCATGCTGATAGACTCATACCCAAAAAGACTGAGTGCTGTAATAAAAACAAAAGGTGCTTCAACAAAGTATTAGTTCAATGGTGTGCAAACTTATGCAACCATATTATTTTTTATTTTTTTTACCCCTCCCACCTAAAAGATTTCAGTTTGTTTTTCAACTGAGTTGTACAGTTTATAGGTCACATTAACCACTTAAGCCCCAGACCATTTTGTAGCTAAAGGACCAGAGGTGTTTTCAGAATTTTGCACTGCGCTGCTTTAACTGTAAATTGTGCGGACATGCAATGTTGTACCCAAACAAAATTTGCGTCCTTTTCTTCCCACAAATAGTGCTTTCTTTTAATGGTATTTGATTGCCTCTGCGATTTTTATTTTTTGCGATATAAATGGAAAAAGTCTGAAAATTTTGAAAAAAAATTATATTTTCTACTTTTTGTTATAAGAAAAATCGAATAAACTCAATTTTGGTCATACATTTAGGCCAAAATGTATTCAGCCACATGTCTTTAGTAAAAAAAATGTCAATAAGCGTATATTTATTGGTTTGGGCAAAAGTTATAGCGTCTACAAACTAGGGTAAATTTTCTGGAATTTACACAGCTTTTAATTTATGACTGCCTATCTCATTTCTTGAGGTGCTAAAATGGCAGGGCAGTACAAAACCCGCCCAAATGACCCCATTTTGGAAAGTAGACATCCCAAGGAAATTGCTGAGAGGCATGTTGAGCCCATTGAATATTTTTATTTTATTTTTTTGTCCCAAGTGATTGAATAATGACAAAAAGAAAAAAAAAAAATTACAAAAAGTTGTCCCTAAATGATATATTGCTCACACATGCCATGGTTATATGTGGAATTGCACCCCAAAATACATTTTGCTGCTTCTGAGTACGGGGATACCACATTTGTGGGACTTTTTGGGAGCCTAGCTGCGTACGGGCCCCCGAAAACCAAGCACCGCCCTCAGGATTTCTAAGGGCGCAAATTTTTGATTTCACTCCCCACTACCTATCACAGTTTCGAAGGCCATAAAATGCCAAAATAGCACAAAACCCCCCCAAATGACCCCATTTTGGAAAATAGACTCCCCAAGCTATTTTCTGAGAGGCATGGTGAGTATTTTACAGCTCTAATTTGTTTTTGAAAATGAAGAAAGAAATATTTTTTTTTTTTTTTTTCAATTTTCAAAACTTTGTGACAAAAAGCGAGATCTGCAAAATACTCACCATACCTCTCAGCAAATAGCTTGGGGTGTCTACTTTCCAAAATGGGGTCATTTGGGGGGGGTTTTGTGCCATCTGGGCATTCCATGGCCTCCGAAACTGTGATAGGCAGTGAGGAGTGAAATCAAAAATTTACACCCTTAGAAAGCCTGAAGGCGGTGCTTGGTTTTTGGGGTCCCGTACGCAGGTAGGCTCCGAAAAAGTCTCACACATGTGGTATCCCCGTACTAAGGAGAAGCAACAGAATGTATTTTGGGGTGTAATTCCACATATGCCCATGGCATGTTTGAGCAATATATCATTTAGTGACAACTTTGTGCAAAAAAAATTAAAATAATTTTTTTATTTTATTTTCCGCAACTTGTGTCAACATATAAAATATTCAATGGACTCGACATGCCTCTCAGTATATAGCTAGGGGTGTCTACTTTCCAAAATGGGGTCATTTTGGGGGGGTTTTGAACTGTTCTGGCATTTTATACACAACATTAGGAAGCTTACATCCACTCTTCTAACCACTTGAAGACAAAGCCCTTTCTGACACTTTTTGGTTACATGAAAACTTTTTTTTTTTTGCAAGAAAATTATGCTGAACCCCTAAACATTATATATATTTTTTAAAGCAAAGGCCCTACAGATTAAAATGGTGAGTGTTGCATTTTTTTTTTCCACACAGTATTTGCGCAGCGATTTTTCAAACGCATTTTTTGGGGAAAAAATACACTTTTTTTAATTTTAATGCACTAAAACACACTATATTGCCCAAATGTTTGATGAAATAAAATTGATGATCTTAGGCCGAGTACATAGATAGCAAACATGACATGCTTTAAAATTTCGCACAAACGCGCATTGGCGACAAACTACATACATTTTTAAAAGCCTTCACAGGTTACCACGTTAGATTTACAGAGGAGGTCTACTGCTAAAATTACTGCCCTCGATCTGACCTTCGTGGTGATACCTCACATGCATGGTGCAATTGCTGCAGACCGACCGACGCTTGCGTTCGCCATTGCGCAAGAGCAGGGCAGGACAGGGGTGCTTTTTTTTTTTTTTATTATTAATTTTTGCTTTTTTATTTTATTTTTAAACTGTTCCTTCCATATATTTTTTTTATTGTTATCTCAGGGAATGTAAATTACCTATTGCCATCATAGGGGATGTGACAGGTACTCCTTTTTTTGAAAAAACTGGGGTCTATTAGACCCTAGATCTTTCCTCTGCCCTCAAAGCATCTGACCACACCAAGATCGGTGTGATAAAATGCTTTCCCAATTTCCCAATGGCGCGTTTATATCCGGGGGGGGGGGGGACATTCCCTCCCACTGCTTGTAAAAGCAGTCCAGAGGCTAATTAGCCACTAGGATTGCTTTTACATGAAAGCCGGCCACTGGCTGAAAAGAATGATACCAAGATGATACCTAAACCCGCAGGCATCATTCTGGTATAAACATTCAAAGTCCAGCAACATACCAGTACGTTGCTGGTCCTTGTTGGACATGTATTGTTATCTTTTTTTTCATGCAGCCTGTTGGCTGAACGAAAAAAGAGATTGATCGGTGGGTATGCCCACTATTAGAATACCGCCCTTCATCCACCCACTTCTAATGATGGGCATACATGCACCATTTATATATGCCGAAGCATGGGGGCATCCTCCCGCAAAAGTTATGCCGCACACACATGATCGGACTTTTCCACGGGCATGCCTCCGTCGGAATTTCGACCGTATGTACGCGGCATTAGGAGCAAAATCACTCCTCCGCCCCTGCTGCCCCAATGCTTGGGCATATATGCTTTTTTTTTTTTTTTAACTGTGGTGGTGAAATCAGATATTGATCTGTTCAGATACTATACCACTAAGGGAGGTGTATGCTTCACGCGTGGGTGTTGGCGTTACTGGCACTAAGCTGACGCTGCCTGGGGTGTGACGCAGACCCTCTCTGACGCTAAAACCTAATTGATATCACCCGCCGGGCGATCGGGGTTAAACCTTTATTGGGTTATATACGGCGGGTGCCCTGACACTATAAACTAACCAGCGTCACCCGTAACACTTATATGGTGATCACTGGTGAAAGGGTTAACTAGGGGCAATCAGGGGGTTAAACCTTTATTAGGTAATATATGGGGGTACCTGACGCTACAAAAACCTGCGGCGAACCTAAAAAAAATAACTGGCTACCTATCGGCATCACCGACACTAAAACAGCGATCAGAAAAACGATCGCTTAGTGACGGCGGTGCTAGGGGGTGAAATGGTTACCTGGGGGGCGATCAGGGGGTTAAACCTTTATTAGGGGGGGGGTTAGGGGGCTACACTGGACCTAAAACTAACTGTAGTGACACTTTTACAGTCACAAATGTCACTGATTGCAGTTTTGACAGGTACCCGCTCCCACTTCGTTAGATCGCCACAGCGGTCTGAGCCAGATGTTCGCCCACCCCCTCCCCCACAGCCTTCTGACACACATCACAGGTCCCAGAAGACTACGGGACTATTCACAAAGCCCAGCGCAAGGCTTCACTGCTGGTTTCCCTTACTTACAATGTTGGCGCCTGCACCCGAAGCCGATTGAAGAATTGGCTTGTGTGAGGACATGGCTGGATCCCTGGACAGGTAAGTGTCCTTTATAATAAAAGTCAGAAGCTACAGTATTTGTAGCTGCTGCCTTTTAACTTTTTGGGGGGAGCCTGGAGCTTCTCTTTAACCTCTACCCGCCTGCGCTTTAGCCAAAACTGGCTACAGCCTGGGCTCACATTGCCGGGAGGGCATCTATGGACTGCTGAACGAAATCGCACTGAACCCGGCTTTAAATTTGCACTGCAAACCGGCCCGCTCTTATGTGAGCCGAGTCTGAAGGTATCGGTATTAGTATGGGAGCATTTGCAACGAGAATGGGGCCGTTCTCGTCTTGTGGACTGTTTTTGTCCGTTTTTTTTTTTTTTTTCCATCCACCCAATGCACTCCTGATCCCTGCATTTTCTTGTAAAACTTTTTTTGTATCCCCACTGCGATTGCTATCTACATTTGGTGTTAACAATGTATAATCACCCACAGTAGATCACAAAGGCAGTGCGTTTTGAACACGGTCCAGAAAACACACATGGAACATGCCTTTCTTGCATTGCATTCTAGTGTGAACAGGATACTAAGCCCAGTGATCCTTGACTTTTCATCAGTGTTGTTCAAGTAGATCTTCAGCTCTCTAAGGTTACCTACCCCTGGTCTACAAGCTATGGTGTCAATCACTGAAAATTTTAAAAGAAATAATGGTGCGCTTATTCAATAATAAACAATTATTAATTAAACCAAATAGAAATGAGGACAAATGAATAAAATTGAATGAAGATTGAATAAAGTGAAAAAAACATGAGACCAAGCAATGAATGAATAAAGTCCAAGTAAAAAATATATACCGGTATGTAAATTATATAAAAGTTTTTATATATAAAAAAACAAGTGCAGAAAATTGAAAAAAGTCCAAGTGCAAAAAGATAGATAGATAGATAGATAGATAGATAGATAGATAGATAGATAGATGGCTAGTTGGTCCATAACTTGATTAGGAGAAAACCACTCCAATAGCGAAAGAGATTATACAGAAAAAAACACCACCAGTAAGTGTATGGATTGGCTGCTCACCTCCAGATATGACCAAAGGGTCAGATAAAGCTCAATGGATAGCTGATAGAAAGCTGGCTATCCATTGAGCTTTATATGACATTTTGGTCATATCTGAAGGTGAGCGGCCAATCCATACACTTACTGGTGTTGTTTTTTTCTGTTTGATCTCTTCCGCTATTGGAGTTGTTTTCTCCTTAATCAAGAACTAGTGTGTATATGTATATATATATATATATATATATATATATATATATATATATATATATATATATAGTTGCACTTGGACATTTTTTTTTTACAATTTTCTGCACTTGTTTTTTATATATATTTTTTACTTTGACTTTTTTTTTTTTTTTCATTCACTCATTGCTTGGTTTGAAGTTTTTTTCACTTTATTCAATCTTCACTCCCTAGTGGTTGCAGCTGTTCACAATATTACTGATTTGAGGTTTCACATATCAGCGCACAAGTTTTTTCCATTTAGGCCCCTTTCACACTTGTGCTACCCCAAAGTCGTGCGATTTTGCGGCTGCAATTTCGACAAAACAGTCATACGACTGTGGATCCGACTGCCTGCGACTTGAAGTGCGACCTTGATCCCCCAATAATTAGGGGGAACTCCACGCCTTTTTTATTTAAAAAAAAACAAAAAACGGCATGGGTTCCCCCTTCATGAGCATACCAGGCCCTTCGGTCTGGTATAGATTTTAAGGGGAACACTCTACGCGGAAAAAACGGCATGGGGTCCCCCCAGATTCCATACCAGACCCTTATCCGAGCACGCAGCCCGGCCAGTCAGGAAAGGGTGTGAGGACGAGCGAGGGCCCCCCTCCTGAACCGTACCAGGCCACATGCCCTCAACATGGGGGGTGGGTGCTTTGGGGCAAGGGGGGCCCTGCGCCCCCCCACCCCAAAGCACCTTGCCCCTATGTTAATGAGGACAAGGGCCCCTTACCGACGACCCTGGCCGTTGGTTTTTGGGGTCTGCGGGCGTAGGGCTTATCGGAATCTGGGAGCCCCCTTTAATAAGAGGACCCCCAGTTCCTGCCCCCCCACTCTATGTAAATGAGCATTGGGTACATTGTACCCCTACCCATTCAACTGGGGAAAAAAAAGTGTCAACAATAAAACACACTACACGGTTTTTTAAAGTAGTTTATTTTGGCAGCTCCGGGGGTCTCTTCCGACTTCTCCGGCCTCTTCTCCGCGCTTTCCGGTTCTTCTCCCGCTGTCCTGTTTCTTCTGCAGGGTTTTTCTGCTCTTTTGCTAGCTCTTGCTCGATCTTCTCCGTTGTCTTCTTCCCTCTGCTCTTCTTCAGATGTTGACTCGACGCTCTCTCCCGCTGTAATGCGGTGTGCAACGACTTATATTGGCATCACCCGGTGACCCCGCCCCATGCCAATATAAGTCGTTGCACACCGCGCACACGGCATTACAGCGGGAGAGAGCATTGAGTCAACATTGGAAGAAGAGCAGAGGGAAGAAGACAACGGAGAAGACCGGGCAAGAGCTGGCAAAAGAGCAGAAGACACAAGACAGTGGGGGAAGAACCGGAGAGTGCGGAGAAGTCCGAAGAGACCCCCGGAGCTGCCTAATAAACTACTTTAAAAACCTGTGTAGTGTGTTTTATTGACACGTTTTTTTTGTTGTTTTTTTAGGTGAATGGGTAGGGGTATAATGCACCCCATACTCCTTCACATAGGGTGCGGGTCGGGATCTGGGGGTCCCCTTATTAAAAGGGGCTCCCTGATTCCGATAAGTCCCACGCCAGCAGACCCCAACAGCCAGGGTTGTCGGGAAGGGGCCCTGGTCCTCATTAACATGGGGGCAAGGTGCTTTAGGGTGGGGGACACAGGGTCCCCCCTGCCCCAAAGCACCCACTACCCATGTTGAGGGCATGCAGCCTGGTACGGTTCAGGAGGGGGGTGCTCGCTCGTCCCCATCCCCTTTCCTGACCGGCCGGGCTCCGTGCTCGGATAAGGGTCTGGTATGGATTTTGGGGGGACCCCACGCCGTTTTTTCGGCGTAGGGGGTTTCCCTTAAAATTCATACCAGACCGAAGGGCCTGGTATGCTCATGAAGGGGGAACTCATGCCAGTTTAAAAAAATAATTTTGGCGTGGAGTTCCCCTTCAAGCACAAGTCACATACCAAAGTCAGATCCGTTAATACGGGATCCGACTTCAGAAAAAAAGTAGTGCAGTAACTACTTTAAAGTCGTGCTAATATGAATAGTAGTCATTGAAAATCATGGAGAATGACTTGTCATGCGATTTTGCAGTCCAAAATCGTGGGACAAGTCGTGTAAGTGTGAAAGGGGCCATACACAAATCACTGAAAATTGATCACACTTGATGTACTGTTGGCCTATCTCTTTTCTTGAGACCCTAAGTGCCCGTTCACACTACCGCGACTTGGGATCCGACTTGTGTCACCCCAAGTCACGCGACATGAGAAATTACATTGAAGTGAATGAGAGCCGTCTTAATGCACACTACTGAAGTCGCTCTGACTTCAGAAAAGGTTCCTGTACTACTTCAAGGCGACTTGTACCCATTGATTTCAATGGAAGTCGCCTCCAAAGTCGGATCCCTGTCTTAACTGAAGCAACTTTACAGGAAGAGAAAATTGTTTTTTCAGGCAAACCCCTCCCTCCCACAGAGCTGATTATTCTTTGATTGGCCACTGGCAAAGTCGCCTGTCCTGGAGGCGACTTGAAGTCACGTTGTAAGTCACTCCAAGTCGGCCTCGCAAAGTCGCGGCCAGAGTCGTGTTGCCCCTGTGTAAATCGGCACTAACAAACCAGGAAATACCTCCCAAATTACCCCTTTTTGGAAAGTAGACATTCCAGGATATTTAGTAAGGCATGGTGAGTTTTTTTTTTTTTAAGTTGTAATTTTTTTTCCCCACAAATCTTTGCAAAATTATTATTATTATTATTATATTTATTTATTTTTTTATTACTACACCCCGAAACACATTCTATTACTTCTCCTAAGTACGGCGATACCACATGTATGAGACTTTTTTTACACAGCCTGGCCACATACAGAGGCCCAACATGCAGGGAGACCCATCAGGTAATCTAGGGACATAAATTGCACATTAAGACCCCTTTCACACTGAGGCATTTTTTAGACGTTTTGGCGATAAAAACAGCGCCTGAAAACTGCCTCTCATGCCTCCCCAGTGTGAGCCTGAGTCCTTTTACACTGGGGTAGTGCGCTTGCGGGACCTGAAAAGCGCTTCAGAAGCGTCGCAACACAGGCGCTTTTAACCCCTTCTTCGGCCGCTAGTGGCCGAAAAGCGCAGCTTAAACAGCGGCTTTACCGATAATGGACCCGCCGGCCCAGTGTGAAAGCAGCCTTAATTTCTTTCTTGGCAAGAAAACTGCTGGTAGAGCTTTTTGCCGAGAAAACCGGTCGTGTGTATGTTTTCTCGTCGAGAAAACTGCCGGGAATCTCGACGTGAAAAATAGAGAACTTGCTCTCTATTTTCTCGTCGGCCTATTTCCCGACGAGAAAACTGTGTGTGTGTGTGTGTGTGTGTGTCTACAAGCTTACCTGTCCTCCGGTAAGCCTGCGCATGCTCGATGAGACTTTGACGCATGCGCGGTAGCTTACAAGGGTAGTGTAGGGTGAAGCAAGATGGCGATGAGCGAATGTGACGAGCGCACGGCTTGGCAAGAAAAGCTTGCCAGGAATCTCGTCAGGAAAACAAAGTTTTTTCCTGACGGGATTCTTGCCCGTGTGTACTAGGCTTTACACTTTTAAAGGCCCTGGAGCACCAGGACAATGAAAATGCCCAAAAAATTACCCCATTTTGGAAAGTAAACGCCCCAACGTATAATCATAATGAGTCTTTTTGAACATGTCATTTTTTTCCGCAAGTTTTTGGGAAATGTGGAAAGAAAATGAATGCTTCTCCTTTTTCTTTTTTTTTTTACACAAAGTTGTCTATGTATAAGATATTTCTAACAGTTAGCAAGTACATCCCAAAATATTTTCTGCTACTCCTCCTGCGTGTATGGCGATACCACGTGTGAGACTTTTCCCCATCCTGGCCACATACAGAGGCCCAACATGCAGGTAGCACCATCAAGTGTTGTAGGGTATACATTTTAAATCTAATTTGGCTACCTATTAGTTTTTTTTTGTGAGGAACTGATGTGGCACTGATGAGCCATGGATGGGCAAAGATCAGCCCTGTGGGCACTTCAAAACCAGCCCACCATTGCTGCTGCATCGGCTTCCTCCTCTCCTCACACACTGTACTGATCGATGTGAGAAGAGGGGAGGAGTTGAACCAGACATGCTCTGGTTTGTTGACCAGTGATTGCTCTGTCAACAAACCAGAGCATGTCGTTCTGGGAGGACATCATTGTACACCCTGCCAGAATTAGCCGACCGCGCGGTAGTCGTCATTCAGCTATGGCCCGGTTGGCAAGAGTTAAAAAATGGCTCAGAGACTCAAATGGTTAAGGACTCTAGCTGGCGGATGTAAAAAAACTGATGGAAAAACTGATGTAAATTTCATTCCTTTTTTTTTTTTTTCTTTAAAAAACATGACTGAACTTGTGAAACAAATGGTCCACACCTGTGAAAGGGGCCTACAAGTACTCGTGCAAATGCATAATATGCACAAGGATACCGGTATCGGTGCAGTGCTACTTCTCACAGTATACATTAGAAGCTGCAGCATGTCTACATTTTCTGGCCCTTTTCCTAATTTCCCGGGTTGGAGGACATAAAAAAGCAGAATAATGTGGCGCTTACTCGGTACTCATTAACAATACTAAATATTCAGTGCTAATAAACAATACTAAATATTTTAAACAGATCTAAAATTAAAGTGCAAATATTTAAGGAAGGAAATCTTCATAAAAAGTGCAAATATGCAATATGTGCAAAAGTTCTTCAAAAATAAAGTGCAAAATGCGCCAAAGTGATGATTAGTGCAGAAATCGTGTCCAATCCAAAAATTCAGATAGACAGTTCATAAATTAAAGTGTGTGTGCAAAAACAATGAAATCCAATTCATCCAAGTATTTCCACCATCCGCTGTGCGCTATTGGTTTGCTCCAGCCTCTCACCTCAAATGGAGACCCCTACAGGTCAAGTCAGGCCTCTAAGTGGATGGAGTACTGATTCCACAGCAATCGATTGATAACCAGAGGTATCAAAGACAAGACAACACCTGCTTAAGGATCTGTTTCCAGGCTCATCAAATGCAAATTACATGCAATAAAAGATGGGGGCTCCATGGTGTAGTATTCCAGAACAATTTATCGAAAAAGACAAGTAGTAACTTACAGTTTAAAATAACGCAGTACAGCTTCACAAACGAGGGAACTACCGGTATCGGCCACGACCGGAAGTGACGACACCCAGCTCCTCACTGACACGTTGTGTCACTGAACATGTGACTTCATCAGAGGGTCAAATCTTCATCCCTTTTGATGAAGTCGCGTGTTCAGTGACGCAACGCGTCAGGGAGTAGACGGGTTTCGTCACTTCTGGTCGCGGCGGAGAACGGAAGTTCTCTCGAGTGTGTGAAGCTGTACTGCGTTATTTTAAACTGCTGGTGAAACTTTTGATCAGATGACTTTACAGCTGTTCAGTTCTACTACATTGTGGAAAGTCATTGTAAAACAAAAGGCTGTTTTAACCTTTGATTGTTATGACCATATGGCATTTTATTCAGTCAGGCTTAACTTTAAAAAACACTCACATTGGTAAAGGCAGCTTGTATAAGTACCCAAACTTCTCTTGTGCATTAGCTTCCCAAGGCTCTGGTGAAGGGGAGGGGGAAGCACTGTGAGCCAGGCGAGCTGTACAGCATTGTACACTGCTGTCAATCTAACAGTGAGAGCTTGACGAAGAAGGCAGCGTGGATACAGTGATGACCACATTACTGTGGCAAAGTGTCTTCATTGTCCACAGTCTTGGGCCTCTGTATGGGACAGAGCTGTGTTGCTTAACAAAGAAAAAGTAAGGTAACTTAAGTGGTTTTGTTGACTATAAAGAATAAAAAAAAAATTGCCAGATTATAGGTTAATTTTTAAGTATGTGAGCTTTTATATTGGGCTGCTTCCCTAAAGTTCAGGTTTAAATATTGCACACTTTACTGGTGTTTTTTATTAATTTTTACTGGAATGTTGTGTTTTTTTTTTTTTTTTTTTTGTTTGTTTTTTTTTTTTTTTACTTCCACATTCATTTCAGAATATAAACCCGTAATAATTTACCACTGCTGTGCCTTTGCCAATCTTTTCAAAATTGTTAATCCCTCATATACAAGGGATGGTTAACACTGAGGCTTCTCTTGGGGAAACTGTAAGTATAGTAAGGAAGTAACTAAAGTAATTCTAAACCAACAGGAATGCAGCGGCACAGATTTTATTTATTTTACAACTCTAATGTAATGGAAATGTCTAGAACATACATATTATTCACTATGCAGTGTGGAGTATCTTGTAATTTTTGTTATTGTACTTTTATCGTATTAAACATTAAGAGGTTTGTAGAACTGTAGCCCGCGGTTCTCTGCACAGGATTTCCCATGCCAGACCGGCAACTTAGTTTATTGTGATTCTTTCTTCACTGGTACCGATGGAGTTTTTTAGCAGTGGCTGCCAAAGAAAGGAGGTATGTGTTCGTTCAGCTCTGAGATGGCCCGGGGGAATAATAAATTACAGGAAGAAAGGCTACTGTTGGCTTTTACTGTAAGGCAAATGAGTTGCATGGCTGGAAATATCTTGTAATTAGTACTACACAACTCTCCGTGTCTTTTTGTGTTCAATATTAATTAAGACAGTTCAGGCCTGGAATAAATCAATCCCAGGTCTGCAGGTCCTGTCTTTTTTACCTACAAATTTTCTATTGCGGTATACCAAATTTTCTTGGTAACAATGGGGAACCCAACCAGCTTGATCTTGAATGAATGTACTGTCCCACAAAACTCCTAATTGCCTAGAAAGACCTTTCAAAATTCTGATTAAGTTTTCCCCTTTTAGCCAGATGAGCTGTGAAACTTTTTTTTTAAAACCAAGTTAAAACGGTGATAAACTCTTCTTTTTAACTTGTACCCACAGATAAAGTGACTCTCTCTTAAATTTGTGGTGTTTAGGATATGCTCACACTTGAAGCAGCCGGTGACGTCAATGGCACATGTGCAGTGAACTCAGGATTAACAGCACAGTGAGTGTGCCTTCAGTTTAGAGTGCTGTGCCATGGCCATGACTCCAATGTGCAGGAGTGATGTCATTGCAGCCCGGCTATTCAATTGGCCGGAGAACAGGAACCTAGAAGGAAGACTGGGTGAAGATGGAATCTTCGACCGTGATAACTGCACGCCGCTTTTTTTTTTTTTGTATTGCAGTTTCCTACCACTTTAACATTTTTATTTTGGAGTTGTACACCTTAACCGCTTAAGGACCAGCGCACGCCTATTTACGTTGACAGAATGGCACGGACAGGCACAAGGGCATACAGGTATGTTCCCTTTAAGATGCCGCCGTGTGGTCGCGCACCGCCTCCGGCGCGCTCGCGACCCTGCCGCTATCTCCGTGATCCGACCGTGGGTCCTGCGGACTCGATCACAGCGGGGACACCCGCGATCGTCTCACGGAGAGATAGAGCGGGAGAGATGCTTATGTAAACAAGCATCTCCCCACTCTGCCTAGTGACCATGACACTGATCTCCGCTCCGTGTAATCGGAGCGGAGATCAGTGACGTGTCACACACAGCCCACCCCCCCCCCTACAGTAAGAAGCACTCCCTAGGAAACACTTAACCTCTACAGCGCCACCTACTGGTTAACCCCTTCACTGCCAGTTTCATTTTCACAGTAATCAGTGCATTTTTCTAGCGCTGATCGCTGTAAAAATGACAATGGTCCCAAAATTGTGTCAAAAGTGTCCGATGTGTCTGCCATAATGTCGCAGTCACAATAAAAATCGCTGATCGCCGCCATTACTAGTAAAAAAAAACTTCTTAATAAAAATGCCATAAAACTACCCTTTATTTTGTAGATGCTATACCTTTTGCGCAAACCAATCAACGCTTATTGCGATTTTTTTTTTTTTTTTAAATATGTAGAAGAATACGTATCGGCCTAAACTGAGGGAAAAAAAATTTTAATAGATTTTTTTTGGGGATATTTATTATAGCAAAAAGTTAAAAATATTGCTTTTTTTTCAAAATTGTAGCTCTATTTTTGTTTATAGCGCAAAGAATAAAAACTGCAGAGGTGATCAAATACCACCAAAAGAAATCTCTATTTGTGGGGAAAAAAAAGGACATCAATTTTGTTTGGGAGCCACGTCGCACGACCGCGTAATTGTCAGTTAAAGCGACGCAGTGCCGAATCTCAAAAAGTGGCCTGGTCTTTGACCAGCAAAATGGTCCATGGCTGAAGTGGTTAAAGGACCATTCGAGCCCTCCTGGAGAAATACTTTTATATTTGTCCTCGATCCAGTAATTTTCACTGTCCTACCCTGCTAAGAGCTGCACAGCCTTGACTCAGCAGGGGACCCCGACAGGTTCCCTTCATCCTGCACATGCATGCTACGTCCCTCTTCATTCCTAAGCTGGGTCACGTTGGCCTCCAGCAATCCTGCAGAGTAAGGCTCTTCCATAGACATGAATGGGGCTGCAATATGAATTTTGATGACCTCTGTTAGAAATTTAAAGAGAGGAGATTTTATCATTTATTTAACCACTTCCCGCCCAGTCAATAGCAAATTGACGTCCGGGAAGTAGTTCTGTTATCCACACTGGACGTCATATGACGTCCTGCAGGATAACAGCCGCCGCGCGCCCGGGGGGGGCGTGCATCGCGGCGATCGGTGGAGCGGTGTGTCAGTCTGACACACCGCTACACTGATCTCTGTAAAAAGCCTCTGGCGGAGGCTTTTTACCATGTGATCAGCCGTGTCGAATCACGGCTGATCACGATGTAAACAGGAAGAGCCATTGATCGGCTCTTCCTCACTCGCGTCTGACAGACGCGAGTAGAGGAGAGCCGATCGGCGGCTCTCCTGACAGGGGGGTTCGCGCTGATTGTTTATCAGCGCAGCCTCCCCTCGGATACCCACACTGGACCACCAGGGAAGCCCCCCAGGACGCCCCAGGAAGCCCCAAGCATGTGGATGGCCCCCATGGCCATCCACATGTAGTAAACAATAAAAAATATATTTAAAAAAATATGCCAATCAGTGCCCACAAATGGGCACTGACTGGCACTATCATGGCACAACCACAATGTGTGGTGGCTGGCATTGCTGGGCATCAGTGTCACCAGTGCCACCTACTAGTGTCCATCAGTGCCACCTATCAGTGCCCGTCCGTGCCACCTATCAGTGCCACCCATAAGTGCCCATCAGTGCCACCCATAAGTGCCCATCAGTGCCACCTATGAGTGCCCATCAGTGCCGCCTATGAGTGCCAATCAGTGCCACCTATGAGTGCCCATCATCAGTGCCCATCAGTGCCACCTCATTGGTGCCACCTCATCGGTGCCCATCAGTGTCGCCTTATCAGTGCCCTTCAATGCCGCCTTATCAGTGCCCGTCATTGAAGTAGAAAAGGTACTTATTTACAAAAAAAATTAACAGAAACAAAGAAAAACATAGTTTTTTTCAAAATGTTCCCTCTTTTTTTATTTGTTGTGCAAAAAATAAAAATCGCAGAGGCGATCAAATACCACCGAAAGAGAGCTCTATTTGTGGGAACAAAATGATAAAAAATTTGTTTGGGTACAGTGTTGTATGACCACGCAATTGTCATTCAAATTGCGACAGTGCTGAAAGCTCAAAATTGGCTTGGGCAGGAAGCTGTATAAGTGCATGGTATTGAAGTGGTTAAAAAAATAAATAAAAAAAGATTAAAAATGTAAATTGTCATAGGATGCGGTTAATTTTAAATGGATCTGCTTTTGGTTCCATATTTCCCCATATCGGTCTGTAAATTAAATGTATATTTTTTCCTATAACTCTCCAGCTGCAAAACATTTTGTTTCTTATTTCATCTGGTCCATGCTTCTTCCTTTACACTCTAACAATCCTTTACAAAAACGTGATTCTCTTTTCCTGTCAAGGATTATCACTTGATCATTCTCCTTGTGTATTCCATTTGATTTAATAGAAGACAGAATACATATGTGACATCATCTGTGTTAGTGGCCAGAAACTATTTAATTTTTGACTTTTTTTTTTTTTACCCTAGGACATGGGTTTCCAAACTTTTCAACACGAGGGCCACATTGTAGATTTTAGAGGCCGAAAAAATGTACAAATGAATGAATCATTATTCCCATCATCAGTGCCCCAGCAGAATTTTCCCCATTGGTGCCCCCAGCAGAATTTTCCCCATTGGTGCCACTAGCAGAGCCTCCTGTGTACATTTGTCTGCAGATTTATGCCCATTTGCCTCTTGTAACTGTAGGAGCCGACTTCAGCTCTCCTGCACCTCCCGACTCCCGCCCGCTGCTACACACGCAGGCTGTATGGTGGAAGGAATTCTAATGTAAACAGCGGACGGGAAGCCGGGAAGTGCCACGCTGATGACGTCACCTCCTAGCAGCCAATCCACAGCACAACAGCCAATCCCCTGGCAGCCCGGGAGGGTGTGGGGGGGGGGGAGCGGCTTTGTATCCAGGACCTGTCAGACACATTGCCGATAACAGTAGCTGCTTTTAAAAGGCAGCAAATCGGCAGTGATGTGTTGGCAGAGCCTGGGTAAGCTGTGGGTCGGACAAATCACACCCGCGGGCCGGGGTTTGGAGACCCCTGCCCTAGGACATGCTCAGAGGCGTTGCTAGGGGGGTGCGGTCCGCACCCGGGTGACACCCGCTAGAGGGGTGACACCCTCCAGACGGTGAGAATTTTTTTTTTTTTTTTTTTACAGCTGACACCTTTGCTTCATTTACCAACTTCACCCCGCTGGGCTGGAACACTTCCAGCGCCACGGCCGCGCCTGGTGTGCGTGTCCTCCGGGTTCCTTATTCTTCTTCCTCCCCCCCCCCCTACCCTACAGAGCCATCGAGCGTCAGCCTGTCACATCATCACACTGCACTGTGATGATGTGACGTCACTACTACACACACAACTTTCTCCGACTGCACACTGTGAGGGTCGCTGCCCAGCCCTCCTCTCCAGTCAAGACTCCAGAACAGGTGCGGGGGGGGGGGGGGGGGTCTCCACCCCCGGCCCGACACCCGAGCACAAGATGAGGTGTGTGTGTAGGGAGCGGGGGGGGCGGTTGCCATTGTAAGAGGCAGAGCTAGTGTGGGAGGAGGACTCAGTCTGTCTGGCGCCCTGACCTGTATTATATGATAATGAAGGGGGGGGGGTGCAAGGTGGTCTGCTGCTGCTAGACACAGCTACAGATATATATATATATATCTCTATCTCTATCTATCTATCTATCTATCTATCTATCTATCTATCTATCTCTATCTAGGTATAGATATAGATATTATGTAATATAACTGGTCCAGCTGCCCCTCCCACCACCAGACCAGCTAACTCAACTACTGTGCCTATTATATGTTATATAAATATATCTGTGTCCAGCACCACCCCCCCCCCCCCCCCCCCCATTATCAGACAGACAACACTGACTATATTATTTATATTGGCTGACTGCTGAGACACCCCCACCCTGAGCTGGTCTGATGGGGGGGGGGGGGGGGGGTGATGCTGGACACAGATATATTATAATACATATAATAGGCACAGTAGTTGATCTATAGTTGTGTCTAGCAGCAGCAGACCACCTTGCACACTATGATGGAGTCCTAACCTGGCACCATACCACCGCACCCTGCCCTGTGAAACCGCAACCTGCCCTATGACACCGCAATCTCCCCTATGCCACCGAACCCTGCCCTATGACACCCCAGCCTTCCCTATGCCACCGCACCCTGCCCTATGCCACCCCTGCCTGACCTATACCACCGCAACCTGCCCTATGGCACCCCAGCCTTCCCTATGCCATCACACCCTGCCCTATATAACCCCAGCCTGCCCAATGCCACCCAGCCTGCCCTATACCACCGCAAACTGCTCTATACCACCCCAGCCTTCCCTATTCAACCCCAACCTGCCCTATGCCACCCCAGACTGCACTATACCACCGCAACCTGCCCTATATTACCCCAACCTGCCCTATATCGCCCCAGCCGGCCCAATACCACCCTATACTTTAATTTACAGGGGTCATTTGGGGGTGTGCCTCGTGACTGTGCGCTGCCTGCAGGGCGCTGGGCAGGATAGACAGGAGGGGGTGACACCATGTTTTGCCGCACCAGGTAACACCAACCCTAGTGACGCCACTGGACATGCTTGCATAAGCTGACTGATATACACAGAGAAACTATTTTGTAGGTCATCAGTAATCCTAGGTGGTGTTGCCAGAAGTATCTTCCAATGATCCATCGAGGGTAGGGATAGTCCTAAAAATGGTTTATATACTCTGTTTGATACTGCCATGTTAGTAGAGATCTATATCACACTTTTGGATGTATCTATAAAATAGTGGAATGACCTATGACCTAGCCACTGCTTTTCCACTTAGCCCACTGTCTGCTGATTCTGGGTCGCAGATGTGCAGAACTACAGTAAATGCACTTCTGTGACCCAGAAGAGATGTATGGCCAAACGGCTGATCACGGATCGGGGTGAAGAGCCAATCACATTGGCTCTTTACCATATAATCAGCTGTGTCCAATCACCGCTGATCACAATGTAAACACACTTGCTTTTTATCGTCATTCCTTTTCTCAGTCTGTCAAAGCGTGAGGAGAGGAGAGAGCCAGTAACCGGCTAGTTTGAAAGGGACATCTGTCTTGATTATCAGTGCAGCCCCAACAGTGCCTATTAGTGCCCATCAGTGCCACATATCAGTACAGCCTCATCAATACCTCCTCATCAGTGCCCACCAGTGCTCTATTAGTGCCCATCAGTGCAGCCTCATCAGCACACATCAATAAAGGAGAAAAATTACCTGTTTGCAAAATTTTATAACCGAAGCTAAGAAGCAAAATGTTTGTTCAAAATTTTTTGGTATTTTTTTGTTTGTTCAGCAAAAAATTTAGAACCCCAGTGCTGATTATATACCACCAAAAGAAATCTCTATTTGTGTGAAAAAATTATAAAATTTTATATGGGTACATTGTTGCATGACCGCACAGTTGTCATTCAAAGCGCGACAGCGTTGAAAGCTGAAAATTGGCCTGGGCAGAAAGGGGGTTAAAGTGCCCAGTAGGCAAGTGGTTAAACATCCTACCAGCTGTCAAAATGGCATGCACACACCTGTATATTTTTTACTTGGCCTAGCAGGTGTAAAGGTTGATGTTTTATTTTTTGTGTTGTGATGGGGTTAAAGGATTTTCAGTCCAGCAGTATCTAAGGTTAGAACCACAGGTTCTTTCAATTGATGACAACCAAATGAGGTTCTATGAGCAACGTACTTTAATGCTGGATGGAGTTTTAAAAATGTTCCCTTGCAGTGGTCTTGCTTCAGAAGGTGAACCCGCCTGCTTTCCTACGCATGTGTGCCATGTCCCTATTCATTTTTATGAGGAGCTGTACTCATGTTGGCTGCTAGCAGTCCTGAAAAATGCGCAGGATAAAGGGAACTTGAAGGATTAGTCTCTGCTTATGCTGGTTGCATTATATTTTCCCCAAGCTTTGGGTAATTTTCTTCTTAGACATATGCATACTAAAAATGTATTTGCCATTTATATAAAGATTGGAAGCTGACTTCTTATTGTTTCATTGAATTTAAAGCATGCTGGAAAACCTTTGCAATAAATGTCCAACATGTCTGTTGCATTCATCATTTGTTTCATAACCCCTATCACTAAGCTAGACCTGCTTGGACATATTGTATTACTTAAAAACCAGAAAACTGCTTGTTTCTGTCAAGGGGATATTAAAATAAGTTTTACTTGCCAGATCCTCTGCTCCCCCAGCAGATGGCACTCCCCTACGCTCCAGCACTGGACTGTCCCTCTGTATCCTCATGTCCTGTACAGGGATATGGTCTCTGCATCAGTCTTAATGACCTCAAAACCTCAGACCGCCAGCGCATGGGGAAGATGAGGCTGCAGGGATCGGTCTAGTAGCTTGGAGGATCAGGTAAGTAAAACCTCTGTAACCGGTCTGCCTAGACATAAATAAGCAGGTAGCACTCCATGTGAGCGCTGACAACTGCAAGGAAGGACTTCTATTTTTCCAGGAATTTAGCTTTAAAGAACACTTGTCATTGGACCTGATACCTGGTTTGAGGTGGCTGAGGGCAGATCTGCAGATAAACAAGCAAATTTAAAGTAGACTTGTCATACAGTATTAGAGCTGCACGATTCTGGCTAAAATGAGAATCTCAATTTTTTTGCTTAGAATAAAGATCACGATTCTCGCTGCGTAACATCTTTCACATTATACAAAAAAATTGGGTTAACTTTTTTTATTAATTGAAGTGTATTTTTCACCAAAAATTGAGTTTGCAAGACCGCTGCGCAAATACAGTATGACATAAAATATTGCAACAACCACCATTTTATTCTCTAAGGTCTCTGCTAAAAAATTATATATTGTTTGTTTGGAGGTTCTAAGGAATTTTTTAGCAGAAAATACTGATTTTTAACTTGTAAGCAACAAGTGTCAGAAAAAGGTTTAAGCCTCGTACACACGACCGAGTTTCTCGTCGAAAAACGACAAACTTGCTGGCAGAGCTTTCTTGCCGAGTAAATCGGTCGTGTGTACGCGGCTATCAGGTTTCTAGTCAAGAAAACTGACGTGTTTTTTCATGACAAGATTCTCGGTCGTGTGTACGAGGCTTAAGTCTTTAAAGCGGTTGTAAACCCTAAAAAAAAACGAAAAAACATGTAAGACAAAGGCATAATGAGCTAGTATGCATCACGTACTAGCTCATTATGAAGTACTTGCCTTAGAACAAAGCTGTTGCAGCGGCGTCCGCACTCCGCTGGGATGGCTGACATTTTCCCTGGCGTTTTTTTCAGGGTTCGCAAGCTCCGGAGCCGTGATGACGTCATTCCCACAGGTGCCGCCCGTCGTGACACAGGGCCCCGAGGAAACTGGGCGATCGGCTGTTCCTTTAGTGGGCATGCGCCGATGACGGTGGCATATATAGTAAATATCTCCTAAACGGTGCAAGTTTTTAGGAGGTCTTTACAGTACCTACAGGTAAACCTTATTATAGGCTTACCTGTAGGTACAATTAAACAGGAGGACTTTACTTCCTCTTTAATTGGTTAAAATGATCTCATTTACAGACCAAAGTTCATTCCTTTGACCTAAAAGATACTTTGTTTATAGTTATTTCCCAGTGCTGACAATGTTGATAAACATTTCACGGCTTTTTTGAGTAGAGAATGTCTCTGCACTTGCATGAATGAATCGTGTAAATGCTGGATAGAGACCGTGAGGGGGGGTTGAATCGAGAGCGTGATTTTTTTTTTTTTACCGCTTAATCATGCAGCTCTATACGGTATGTACAGGAACTCATTTTAAAAATGCTAGTTGCCTGATGTTGGATGTGTTCAACTTCCTTACTTTTGAAGTATGCTAGGAACAAGAATGCAGGAACAAGTATAAGATAAATGTCAGAATTCCTTATCCCATTTCTTATTCTGTGTCAGTGGCTTAGAATGCACAAGCAAAGGCAGCCTACAGTATGTGATTGCCTTGTGACAGGTGTAATTTTATATATGAATCCCTGGATAAACTTGTCTAAATACAAAAGTTATGTATTCTTGGAACCTTGATGTGCGTTCTGTACTAATACAACAAATACTAAATGGACTCTCTGCACACTGCTGCACCCTTCCCAGCAAACTATGCAATGAAAAAGAGGGATATTTTAGTTCACATACATTGCAATACATGTTTAAGCTGACCAACTCCGTTAGGCCCCTTTCACACTGGGGTGGTTTGCAGGTGCTATTGTGCTAAAAATAGCGCCTGCAAACCAAGACTAAACAGCGGCTGCTGTCTCTCCAATGTGAAAGCCCCGAGGGCTTTCACACTGGAGCGGTGCGCTAACAGGACGTGAAAAAAAGTCCTGCTAGCCGCAACTTTGGAGCGGTGAGAGGAGCGGTGTGTTTACCGCTCCTCCACCGCTCCTTCCCATTGAAATGAATGGGACACCGCGGTAATACCGCCTGCAAACCGCGGCTGTAGCCGCGGTTTCCGGGTGGTATTAACCCTTTTTCGGCCGCTAGCGGGGGTTAAAACCGCACCGTTAGCGGCCGAATTACTCAGCAATCCCGACGGTATAGCGGCGCTAAAAATAGCGGCGCTATACCGCCACCGCACCCACCGCCCCAGTGTGAAACCAGCCTTAAAGTAATCCTTGCCACTGCAAATGCTACGGTGGACACTATGCCAACCTGGGGCATAAAGACACAAGTTGGGGAAGAGCTACAAGGTTCAGGTCTGGTCCCTGACCTGCATACAACAGAGAGAGGGTATACCTGTGCTCAGATCCCAATACATGTATAAGCTACAGTAAAGCCTTGGATTGCAAGCATAATTCGTTCCAGAAACATGCTTGTAATTCAAAGCACTTGTATATCCAAGTAAATTTCCCCATAAGAAATAATGGAAACTCAAATTGATTCGTTCCCCAACCATTTATTCATAGGTTCTTGAGTTTATAGTCCATATAAAAAGATTATAGTTCTGTAACCATAAAATGTCCATCCACAAATGGCAGCCTCCACAAGGAGATTAGAAGAAAAATCCAGCAAGAGCTACAGAGAATAAAAGAGAAGAGAGGCTCCTCTAAGTGTACCAATATGTTGCTAAATGTTGTACCTTCATTAAATGTAACCATATTGCTACACTTAGAGGTGCCTCTCTTCTCTTTTATACTCAGTTGTGACATGGCGCTACTTGTATATCAAGACATCGCTTGTATATCAAGTCAAAATTTATTAAATGTTGCTTGTCTTGCAAAATGCTCTCAAACCAAGTTACTCTCAAACCAAGGTTTTACTGTATTGGGATTTGAGAACAGGTATATCTTTTCTCTGTTGTATGAAGGTCAGTTACCAGACCTGAACCTTGTAGCTCTCCCCCACCTTGTGTCTTTATGCCCCATGTTGGCGTCCACATGGTGTCCACCGTAGCATTTGCAGTGACAAGGCAGTGTAGGACTGGCCAGAAGAGGGATTACTTTGACAGAGTTGGTCAGCTTATACATGTATTGCAATGTATGTGAACTACAGTTTGGTCCATAAATATTGGGACATCGACACAATTCTAATCTTTTTGGCTCTATACACCACCACAATGGATTTGAAATGAAACAAACAAGATGTGCTTTAACTGCAGACTTAGCTTTAATTTGAGGCTATTTACATCCAAATCAGGTGAACAGTGTAGGAATTACAACAGTTTGTATATGTAACATATATTTATAATAATAGTATTCAGCCTATATCATTTGAACATGAAAGGACTAGTTGCGCATGGGGCATTTGCTAGCAATTTAGGATAGTGTTTCACGGTTGGAGGAGTTATCCCAAGGATCCCATGTCTTTCAGAATTGAGGTAGGGAATCACCGCTGTCATATGTTCCATTCTACGTATCTGTGCTACAGCCAAGATCAATTGGGATTGTATGGGGGAATTAGGGGATAGCCAATGGGTAGGTATTACTCTCTTGGTGGCTAAAAGAATATAAGACATCAATTTTTTAGCATGTTTAGATATTCCAGGGACTGGGAGGCTTAACAAATAGTGGGCCGGGTCTATTGGGAAGTCCATCGCTAACACAGACTGAAGCACTGATTGGACCGAGGACCAAAATGGTAAAAAAACGGACATTCCCAGAAGATATGGTAATGTGTTCCCAGATCTCGTAGGCATCTCCAACATTTCTGGGATACAGAGGGGTCATATTTATGAATAACGTCTGGGGTCCTATACCAGAACATGAGGACCTTGTAAGCTGTCTCTCTCTGCTCTACGCATCTGGAAACTTTGGATATGGGGGTCCAGATTTTTTGCCATTGAGGGAGGGAGATGGGGGTCAGAATTACCTTGGCCCATCTCCGCATGTATGCATGGGAATCTATCGTGGGTACGTTTTGAGTCATGATGGATCTTACATATAGAAGATATGAGACCAGGTTGATATGGGCCTTGGGCACATAAAGCTTCAAAGTCATTGGGTTTTTCTAAGGCTAAGGCAGGCAATATAGAATGGAAATAGTGTTTTAAATTCAAGATAAGAAAAATTTTTTTTTTTAGGTATATCAAATTTTGTTTTGGAGATCTTGGAAGGAGAGTAACAGGATGTACTAGATGGCGAAGCTGAAAAATGCCCACCTGAGACCATGGATACATGTTACTGTAGGATAGGCTATCCGGAATATCCGCGTTAAAAATTACGTGAGAGAGGTAGAGAGGTAGAGAGGTAGAGAGGTAGAGAGGTAGAGAGGTAGAGAGGTAGAGAGGTAGAGAGGTAGAGAGGTAGAGAGGTAGAGAGGTAGAGAGGTAGAGAGGTAGAGAGGTAGAGAGAGAGGTAGAGAGGTAGAGGTAGAGAGAGAGGTAGAGAGGTAGAGAGGTAGAGGTAGAGAGAGGTAGAGAGGGGTAGAGAGAGAGGGGTAGAGAGAGAGGGGTAGAGAGAGAGGGGTAGAGAGAGAGGGGTAGAGAGAGAGGGGTAGAGAGAGAGGGGTAGAGGGAGAGGGAGAGGTAGAGGTAGAGACTGAGAGAGAGGGAGAGGTAGAGGTAGAGACTGAGAGAGGGAGAGGTAGAGAGAGGGAGAGGTAGAGGTAGAGGGAGAGGTAGAGAGAGAGAGAGACTGAGAGAGAGACTGAGAGAGACTTTTTGTGACATTTTTTCCAGATGGAAAAGGTAAATAACGTTGGTCCTAGACAGATATGTCTTAGCTGAGATATTGAAGTCAGGTCGGACCAAAGCATGGAACAAGGATGTACTGGGCTAGTAACGTTCATTTCCAATTCTGACCATCTATTTGTTGCAAATCGTGTTGACCAAGAGATGGTCGCTGTAAGATGGGTAGCATAGTAGTATTTACTAATATCTGGGGCTCCCAACCCTCCATGAGAGCGAGGAGCAAACACCACTGTGCTAGCAATCCTGTGCTTTTATTACCCCAAATAAATTTAGTGAAGGCCTGTTGAATATTTCGGAGTTGTGACATAGGGAGTGCAATTGGCAATGTTTCAAAAAGATATAAGAACTTCGGGAGTATAGCCATCTTGAGGACATTTATCCTACCCAGAAGAGACGGAGGGCATTCCGCCCATTTACGTAATAATCTGTGCGTTTCTGAAATTAGGGAGGGGAAGTTAGCTTGGTAAAGAGTGGGATAAGATGCAGTTAAGTCAAGGCTTGACAAATTTGTTTAGAATCTAGGAGCCAGCTAAAAAAGTTAAACAATAGCAAATGCAAGCGCTTGGGAAGCCTGCACAGACAAACACTATTAATCCTAAATGTGTAAAGGATATTATACAAAGGTTGAAAATCAAAAAACAAAAAAAGTATTCCAATCGGGTGGACATAAAGTTATTATTGTTACCAAGGGATGGCAGGTAGCATAAGGTTTTGAAAAACTCTATAGTAACAATTGTGGATAGGAAGTCTTTAATAAAAACTCAGTTGCCCAGGGCAGCTCTTCTCCAAGTTGAAGCCGACTCAAGGAAAATGACATGAAAGGAAAAATAGAAAAGCGCCTCTTAGCAAAACAGATTTATTATGTAGCAGACAATTTGTATCAAACACTTACATCATGGTAAGTTTCAGGTGTCATCCAGTAGGATCAATGTTTATATTGCGTCCAGGATCTCTGACGCTACTCCACGGATTTCCCAGGTCCCGGTTATGGCGGCCGCAAGTAGCCGGGATGCAGGCTGGCTTGTCCGTGATAGGAGACAGCAGCGAAAGATGGCAACGGTCGGTCCGGAGAGGAGCGTCTGACGTCAGCTGGATGGTGCAGGGAACCACAACGCGTTTCAGAGCATGCGCAGCTCTCGTACAGGGCATGCGCGCTCCTTTCTCAAGTGTACAAGGAGACAGGAAGGACGGATGTTTTAAAAGTAATTCTGCCCGTCAGCGCAGCAGAATTCAATGATTGCTATGACAAGTGTGTTGCATGGAACAAAACGGGAGTTTTAACCCCACTAACTTGGGATAGCTTAAATAGCAGAAAAATAATAATAAAATAGAAAATAATAAAAATAATAAAAAAATTAATAAAAAAATATATATATAATAAAAATGATAATAAAGGTAATGAATAGTAATGAAATAATATTGCTCATAATAAAATAATTAAAGAAGTAATTAAGGCATAACGTTTATAATAGCAAAAAATTATTATTGTATGATAAAAGCTTTTTAAGGGAATGTCTGTATAGACATTTTAGTATTAAATTTTTTAAAAAAAAATTATTAATATATGACAGGGATATGATGCCTGCCAACAAAATATTTGGGTGCAAGCGCTTAAATGTTATGATAAATACAATCAAAGTGGCAAACATCGTCGCTTTGTGGAAACTGGTTGTGATGAACACAGTGTACCACGGCACTTCTTGGAATTTCATGGCCAGTCCACGGAGGGCCTACAGGTTTGGGTGGTGCATTTTTAATACTAAAATGTCTATACAGACATTCCCTTAAAAAGCTTTTATCATACAATAATAATTTTTTGCTATTATAAACGTTATGCCTTAATTACTTCATAATTATTTTATTATGAGCAATATTATTTCATTACTTCTTTAATTATTTTATTATGAGCAATATTATTTCATTACTATTCATTACCTTTATTATCATTATTATTTTTATTATATATATATTTTTTTATAATTTTTTTTATTATTTTTATTATTTTCTATTTTATTATTTTTCTGCTATTTAAGCTATCCCAAGTTAGTGGGGTTAAAACTCCAGTTTTGTTCCATGCAACACACTTGTCATAGCAATCATTGAATTCTGCTGCGCTGACGGGCAGAATTACTTTTAAAACATCCGTCCTTCCTGTCTCCTTGTACACTTGAGAAAGGAGCGCGCATGCCCTGTACGAGAGCTGCGCATGCTCTGAAACGCGTTGTGGTTCCCTGCACCATCCAGCTGACGTCAGACGCTCCTCTCCGGACCGACCGTTGCCATCTTTCGCTGCTGTCTCCTATCACGGACAAGCCAGCCTGCATCCCGGCTACTTGCGGCCGCCATAACCGGGACCTGGGAAATCCGTGGAGTAGCGTCAGAGATCCTGGACGCAATATAAACATTGATCCTACTGGATGACACCTGAAACTTACCATGATGTAAGTGTTTGATACAAATTGTCTGCTACATAATAAATCTGTTTTGCTAAGAGGCGCTTTTCTATTTTTCCTTTCAAGCTAAAAAAGTTAGGCGCCAGTTTTTTAAATCAGCTGTCCAACGCCAAGAACTGGATGTCCGGTGCGTCAGGCAATAAAAATTGCTCGGGCCTGGTGCCAAGCAAAAAAGACCAAAAAGTGAAAAAAATAAGGTGGCACTGATGATGCTGCTCTGATGGGCGCTGATAGGTGGCGCTGATGAGGCTGTGCTGATAAGCACTGATAGGCTGCACTGGTTAGATGGCACCGATGGGTACTGATAGGCGGCACTGACAGGCGTAATTGAGGCTGCACTGATTAGATGGCACTGATAGGCTGCACTGATCAGGCCGTGCTGATGGGCACTGATGAGTTGGCACGGATGGACACTGAGGTGGAACTGACAGGCAGCACTAATGGGCACTGATGAGGCTGGCGCTGATAAGCACTGATATGCTGTACTGATTAGATGGCACCGATAGGTACTGACAGGCGATACTGATGAGGCTGCACTTATTAGATGGCACTGATGGGTACTGATAGATGGCACTGATAGGCTGCACTGATTAGATGGCACCGATAGGTACTGACAGGCGATACTGATGAGGCTGTACTGATTAGATGGCACTGATGGGTACTGATAGATGGCACTGATAGGCTGCACTGATTAGGTAGCACTTATGGGCACTGATAGGCTGCACTGTTAAGCTACATTGATGAGGCTGCGCTAATAAGCACCGATAGGCTGTGCTGATGGGCACTGACAGGTGGCACTCACTGATGAGCACTGATAGGCGATGCTGATGAGGCTGCACTGATGGGGTAGCACTGATAGGTGGCTCTGACAGTGGCATCACTAGGGTTAATGTCCCCTGGTGCGGAAAAAAATTGTCCCCCCCCCCGTCCCGCAGTATAGATCCCCCTCACTAAGAACAGACCCCCACTCCCTCAGTACAGATACCCCCATCAGTAAAGAATCCCCCTTAGTACAGACCCCAGAAGTATAGACACCCCCCCTTAGTACAGACCACTGCAGTATAGACACCCCACTTGGTGCAGACCCCCATCAGCATAGGCACACCTCCCCCCGCTGCACATGTCCATCTACTTAATAGAGTGTACAGTACAGACCTCAGAACAGCGCGGACGTGTACACACAGCGGTGTGTGTCCCTCGGGCTCCTCCTCACCGGCGGCTTCGGTCCGACTCCTGCGCCTACCTCGCTGTGTCAGTGGAGCGATCAGTGTAGGAAAGCGTTAGCGATGCCGCAGCTGCTGCTATCCACGGGTGTCACCCGGGTGCGGCCCACACCCCCGCCCTCACCTGGCAACGCTCAAGCCCAGCTGTCAACCTGGGAAGATGATTTCGGAGGTGGGAGGGCACTGAGAACAAGCCGCGCTCATCACAGCACTGTCCACCAGAGGGCGCCGGTTCGCAGATAGGAGCGTGTATCCTGCTCCAGCAGGCCGCAAAGCCGCGGCCTCAATTATCTGCCAGCCCGACGCTAGTCCGCGCAACTGCTGCGGTGTAATCCAGGCGCCAGGATGCAATTTCCAGTTGCCATTGCGACCTGGCGCCTGGGTTTTGTCGAGCCCTGAGTTAAGTGTATACCCAGATATTTAAGGGAAGTAGTACACCAATGGTAGGGGAAGTTGTTTTGTAATGTGGTAAGGAGCGTAGGGGGAATGTGTATAGGAAGAGCTTCCGTCTTGGCCTTATTAACTTTATAACCAGAAAGTTTACTGAATGTGTCTAATAAAGCATGGAGGTTGGGGAGAGATGTATGTGGTTTCGTTATTGTTAGCAGTATATCGTCTGCAAAAAAAGAATTTGTACTTCAGCTAGGGGTTCAAGGCATAATATAAACAGTAAAGGAGAAAGGGGGCACCCTTGTCTAGTTCCATTACTATGAGAAAAGGGTGGGGACAAAAAAGACGCCAGTTGTATTTGGGAGGTGGGGCGAGAGTATAAGGCCTGAAGAGCTGACATAAAAGAGCCTGTGAATCCAAAACGCTTGAGTGTGGCAAACATATATGGCCAATCAAGTCTGTCGAATGCTTTCTGAGCATCTAAGCTCAATTTAAGGGCAGAGCGGGAGGTTTTGTTAAGTACAACCCTATCACTACCTCCATACATGCCCACGCCATGACACTACCACCACCATGCTTCACTGATGAGGTGGTATGCTTTGGATCATGAGCAGTTCCTTTCCTTCTCCATACTCTTCTCTTCCCATCACTCTGGTACAAGTTGATCTTGGTCTCATCTGTCCATAGGATGTTGTTCCAGAACTGTGAAGGCTTTTTTAGATGTTGTTTGGCAAACTCTAATCTGGCCTTCCTGTTTTTGAGGCCCACCAATGGTTTACATCTTGTGGTGAACCCTCTGTATTCACTCTGGTGAAGTCTTCTCTTGATTGTTGACTTTGACACACATACACCTAGCTCCTGGAGAGTGTTCTTGATCTGGCCAACTGTTGTGAAGTGTGTTTTCTTCACCAGGGAAAGAATACTTCGGTCATCCACCACAGTTGTTTTCCGTGGTCTTCCGGGTCTTTTGGTGTTGCTGAGCTCACCGGTGCGTTCTTTCTTTTTAAGGATGTTCCAAACAGTTGATTTGGCCACACCTAATGTTTTTGCTATCTCTCTGATGGTTTTTTTTTTTTCAGCCTAATGATGGCTTGCTTCACTGATAGTAACAGCTCTTTGGATCTCATATTGAGAGTTGACAGCAACAGATTCCAAATACAAATAGCACACTTGAAATGAACTCTGGACCTTTTTATCTGCTCCTTGTAAATGGGATAATGAGGGAATAACACACACCTGGCCATGGAACAGCTGAGCAGCCAATTGTCCCATTACATTTGGTCTCTTAAAAAGTGGGAGGCACATATACAAACTGTTATAATTCCTACACTGTTCACCTGATTTGGATGTAAATACCCTCAAATTAAAGCTGAAAGTCTGCTTAACCACTTGACAACTGGGCACTTAAACCCCCTTCCTAACCAGACGAATTTTCAGCTTTCGGTGCTCTCACATTTTGAATGACAATTACTCAGTCATACAACACTGTACCCATATGAAATTTTTGTCCTTTTTTTCACACAAATAGAGCTTTCTTTTGGTGGTATTTAATCACTTGGGTTTTTTATTTTTTGCGCTATAAGAGAAAAAAGACTGAAAATTTTGTAAATAAATGAATTTTTCTTTGTTTCCGTTATAAAATTTTGCAAATTCGTATTTTTTCTTCATACATTTTGGCCAAAATTTATACTGCTACATATCTTTGGTAAAAATAAGTACAAATTGGTGCATATTTTTTGGTCTTTGTGAAAGTTATAGAGTCCACAATCTATGGTGCCAATATCTGAAAATTGATCACACCTGAAGTACTGACGGCCTATCTAATTTCTTGAGACCCTAACATGCCAGAAAAGTACAAATACCCCCCAAATGACCCCTTTTTGGAAAGAAGACATTCCAAGGTATTTAGAAAGAGTCATTGTGAGTTTTTTGAAGTTGTCATTTTTTCCCACAATTCTTTGCAAAAATCAAGATTTTTTTTCTTTTTATTTTTTTCCACAAAATTGTCATATTAGCAGGTTATTTCTCACACACAGCATATGCATACCACAAATTACACCCCAAAACACATTCTGCTATTCCTCCCGAGTATGGCGATACCACATGTGTGAGACTTTTACACAGCGTGGCCACATACAGAGGCCCAACATGCAGGGAGCACCTTCAGGCGTTCTGGAGCACCCAGGCCAATTCTGACATTTCTCTCCTACATGTAAAAATCATCATTTGTTTGCTAGAAAATTACGTAGAACCCCAAAACATTATATATGTTTTTTTAGCAAAGACCTTAAAGAATATAATGGTGGTCATTGCAACTTTTTATCTTGCACGGTATTTGCGGGGTAATTTTTCTAACGCGTTTTTTACGTAAAAAAACTGTTTTGTGCTTAAAAGAAAAAAAAACAGTAAAGTTAGCCCAATGTTTTTGCATAATGTGAAAGATGAAGTTACGCCGAGTAAATAGATACCTAACATGTCACCCTTCAAAATTGCACACGCTCGTGGAATGGCGCCAAACTTCGCTACTTAAAAATCACCATAGGCAACGCTTTAAATATTTTTACTGGTTACATGTTTTGAGTTACAGAGGACGTCTAGGGCCAAAATTATTTCTCTCGCTCTAACGTTCGCAACGATACCTCACATGTGTGGTTTGAACACCGTTTTCATATGTGGGCGGGGCTTACGTATGCGTTCACTTCTGCATGCGAGCTCACGGGAACAGGGGCGCTTTAAAAAAAATATATATATTTTATTGTTCATTTTACTTTATTTATTTTAGTTTGACATGTTTTTCCGCCCCAAATTTTTTTTTGATCACTTTTATTCCTATTACAAGGAATGTAAACATCCCTTGTAATAGGAATATGGCATGACAGGTCCTCTTTACAGTGAGATATGGGGTCAATAAGACCACACATCCCACCTCTAGGCTGGGAAGCCTGAAAAAAAACCAAAAAAACAAACAATCTTGGCTTTGATCGTAGCGGTGAGTCGGTAGAAGCGCCGGAGGGCAGCGGGAGGGGGGTCATCCCCTCTCACCTTCCGTAAGAGCGATCAAACGGTGGAACAGCCGCTATGATCATTCTTATGGTGCAGGGAATCGCCAGCTGAAAAAGCGAATATCTGAATGATGCCTGTAGCTGCTCCCATCATTCAGATATCCCCGCATAAAGTCAAGGACGTCATATGACGGCCGGTGGGCGGGAAGTGGTTATTGCAGAGTATTGCCGGGTATTGAGGAGTATTGCCGGGTATTGAGGAGTATTGCCGGGTATTGAGGAGTATTGCCGGGTATTGAGGAGTATTGCCGGGTATTGAGGAGTATTGCCGGGTATTGAGGAGTATTGCCGGGTATTGAGGAGTATTGCCGGGTATTGAGGAGTATTGCCGGGTATTGTGGAGTATTGCCGGGTATTGTGGAGTATTGCCGGGTATTGTGGAGTATTGCCGGGTATTGTGGAGTATTGCCGGGTATTGTGGAGTATTGCCGGGTATTGTGGAGTATTGCCGGGTATTGTGGAGTATTGCCGGGTATTGTGGAGTATTGCCGGGTATTGTGGAGTATTGCCGGGTATTGTGGAGTATTGCCGGGTATTGTGGAGTATTGCCGGGTATTGTGGAGTATTGCCGGGTATTGTGGAGTATTGCCGGGTATTGTGGAGTATTGCCGGGTATTGTGGAGTATTGCCGGGTATTGTGGAGTATTGCCGGGTATTGTGGAGTATTGCCGGGTATTGTGGAGTATTGCCGGGTATTGTGGAGTATTGCCGGGTATTGCCGGGTATTGCCGAGTATTGCCGGGTATTGTGGAGTATTGCCGGGTATTGTGGAGTATTGCCGGGTATTGTGGAGTATTGCCGGGTATTGTGGAGTATTGCCGGGTATTGTGGAGTATTGTGGAGTATTGCCGGGTATTGTGGAGTATTGCCGGGTATTGTGGAGTATTGCCGGGTATTGCGGAGTATTGCCGGGTATTGCGGGGTATTGCCGGGTATTGCCGGGTATTGCCGGGTATTGCGGGGTATTGCCGGGTATTGCGGGGTATTGCCGGGTATTGCACAGGGTATTGCACAGGGTATTGCACAGGGTATTGCACAGGGTATTTCATTTGACGGAGCGATCACGTGGTAAACGGTCGCGATTAGCGGCCATCTACCGTGATGCGCCGGGTCTTCGGGACCCGGCGGTCACAGTCATATCCTGGAGCGCGCCCCAGGGGGCGCGCGGGAGCAAGATTCTGTGAGGACGTCCCTGGGACCTCCACTCAGGATAACTCGACCACACTGTGGACGTCTTTTGTACATGGCGCTGTCGGCAAGTGGTTAAAGCACATCTTGTTCGTTTCATCTCAAATCCATTGTGGTGGTGTATAGAGCCAAAAAGATTAGAATTGTGTCGATGTCCCAATATTTATGGACCTGACTGTAAATATCCTTGTTTTTCATTGTATAGTTTGATGGAAATTGTGCAGCAGTGTGCAGAGGGTGCATTTAGTATTTGTAGTGTTACATGTGGTCACACCCCTTTAGCACCTGATAGTTCAAATACATGTACTTTTCTCCATGTACTAATACAAGATCCTTGCAGTAATCCAGAATGGAAGTTTCCTTTGTGCGAGAGCTTCCTGTAATCTAGACTGGTCCCTGCTCCTCTCTCTATGCAAGGTGACGGGTCTTGTTTTGTATACATCCCCCTCATGAATTTTCAGCAGGCAGCTTGTATTGGGTGGACCTACTGGGTTGCTTTTAAGGCAAAAAAAAACTTCAGCCCTTAAAACCACTTTTAATAACAATGGTCAAATCTAATTTCTTCCCAGGAAGCCTTTATAGGCAATGTATAGTGTATTTTCAGCCAACATATGTTTTGAGTTACTATTGCAGTTTTCCTTTTTTTTTTTTTTTTTTAAGTAATGTTTGATATCACTTTCACATTTTTACATGCTCGCTCTTCTAGATTTTGTTTTTGTATTAAATATAGAGATTTGTAGGTTACACATTAGAGACAGAGTATATCTGCCAAATAGGGAGTCAATTATTTTTAATGAGTTGGTTGACTCCTAGACTTGCATTTCTGCTGCCATGTATGTATGCAATTACAAATTATACACACAAACAAGGGCTTTAAAACATTATGCGGTTGGATAAGGTTTACAGCAAGCTGAACTTGCTTACATGTTCATCTAAAAATGTTGAAAATACTATATTGTATATTCCCTTTAATTGCCCTGTGTGGGAATGGCTCTAAATTGCAGTCCCTTTTTTTTTTTTTCTTCTTCTTCTTCAAAATTTTATATTTAATGTGCTCATGGGTTGGATTGTCCTTCTTTTTTTAAATGCACAATTTTTTTTTTTTTTTTTTGTGGTATCAAGCAAACGGATGCCTCTATGAATTTCCCCCCTATAATTGGGACCCATAGTAATGTCTGTATGATCTGTTACCCATTTGTGATATAAATTAAATGGCTATTATGAGATGATTTGGTAAATTTAGAGGACTGATGGCAAAAAATGTATTTGACATTGGTTCAGAACATCATGTACAACTATCAGAAATGTATATATTCACAAAGCGACAATGTATTTAAAATGATCGGAAAGTCTGTCCTTTTATTATTGGGGGGGGGGGGGGGGACATGTTCTACTGTGCCCAGTGCGTTTCATTATATGTGATGTCGCGTATGACAAAACGCGATAGATGGAGTCGGACCACACGCACGATATCGCGGATCATCTTTGTAATTTGTGAGGGCTGGGGATGATCGTTCTGGAGGTGGGGAGTTGGTTTACCTAGAGTGGCTGGTCCTGCTTATCCTAATTTCAGTAAGAAGCCCCTGTGTTTTTCATGCCCAAGATGGCGCCTTGCATATTAACAGCCTAAATGTAAATCAATATAATGATGCGCTTACACCAACCTTCTGTGTTAAGACAGTGAACTTAGTTTTAGCTCAGTAAGACGATATCCTCATCAAGCTGCTGGTAACAGCAGCTTGATGATGTAACGCGTAGGGGGAGAAGCCTATTGCTGTTACCAGCAGCTTGATGAGGATATCTTCTTACTGAGCTAAAACTAAGCGCTGTCTGTATTCCTGGATATGTGAGTTTAACCACACACACACAGTTGATCATTGTACTGTGGTGGGGCGGTATTGGGCTATGATTTGTTTCTGTTTATTCCCTGCATATGTACACATTGAAATTGCTGGATTCCGCTGATCACTAAGGAAAGTAAGGGGGATTTCCTTTTGAACATATTCTCTGCAATGAGAAAGGTTTCTTTTGGTTGATGCATGCAGGTGGACTGTGTACCTAATAATAACCTGTGAATTGTTCAAACGCCCACCTGGAGACAAGTATCAAAGTGGAGAAAGTCTTTTAGGCTGGGTTCACACTAGTGCGACACGACAGGATCCGACTTTGCCCCGCAACATGAAGCCGACATATGTCCGACTTTCAATGAATGGGGATCCAACTTGGATCCCCGCCAATACCAGGCACTGTGTTTTGTATGAATCTTGAGGGGGAACTCCAGGCCAAATTTTAAATAAAAAACCGGCATGGGTTCCCCCTTCAGGAGCATACCAGGCCCTTGGGTCTGGTATGGATTTGAAGGGGAACCCCTACACTGAAAAAACGGCATGGGGGTCCCCCCCCCCAAGATCCAAACCAGACCCTTATCCGAGCACGCAACCTGGCAGGCCGCAGGGGAAGGCGAGAGAGCGCCCCTCCCTCCTGAACCGTACCAGGCCGCATGCCCTCAACATGGGGGGGTTTGGTGCTCTGGGGCAGGGGGGCGACCTGCGCCCCCCCCACCCCAAAGCACCCTGCCTTCATGTTGATGAGGACAGGGCCTCTTCCCGACAACCCTGGCCGTTGGTTGTCGGGGTCTGTGGGCGGGGGGCTTATCGGAATCCGGGAGGCCCCCTTTAATAAGGGGGCCCCCAGATCCCGGCCCCCCACCCTATGTGAATGAGTATGGGGTACATCGTACCCCTACCCATTCACCTGGTGGAAAAAAAAATTCAAAAAACACACACAGCTTTTTAAAGTAATTTTATTGCACAGCTCCGAGGGTCTCCGGTGTCGTCTCTGCGCTCTCCGGTTCTTTTTTCTGCCGGGCCTCCGCTATCTTCTTCCAGCTCTTTTGCTAGCGGGGCCCGGTCTTCTCCGTCGCCTTCTTCTTCTTCTCCCGCTCTCCGGTTCTTCTCTCGCTCTCCGGTTCTTTCTTCCGTCGGACCTCCACTATCTTCTTCCAGCTCTTTTGTTAACGGAGAGGCCCGGTCTTCCCGTCGTCTCGTCCGGCTCTCCGTTGTCCTTCTGCCGGCCCCTCCACTATCTTCTTCCAGCTCTTTTGCTAGTGGAGGGGCCGGTCTTCCCATCGCTGTTGCCGTCTTCTTCTCTCTTCTTCTCCTCCTCGATGTTGACTCGTCGCTTCCTCCCGCTGTAATACTGGCTGTTCGCTCCACTCCGAATTAATATAGGCTTCTCATGACGTCAGTCACATGCTCCGGGTGGCCCCGGAGCATGTGACTGTGACGTCATGGGAGCATGTGACTGTGACGTCATGAGAAGCCTATATTAATTCGGAGCGGAGCGAACAGCCAGTATTACAGCAGGAGGAAGCGACGCGTCAACATCGAGGAGGAGAAGAGAGAAGAAGACGCCGACGGGAAGATCGGCCCCTCCACTAGCAAAAAAGCTGGAAAAAGATAGTGGAGGGGCCGGTAGAAGGACAACGGAGAGCCGGACGAGACGACGGGAAGACCGGGCCTCTCCGCTAGCAAAAGAGCTGGAAGAAGATAGCGGAGGCCCGGCGGAAGAAAGAACCGGAGAGCAGGAGAAGAAGGCGACGGAGAAGACCGGGCCCCGCTAGCAAAAGAGCTGGAAGAAGATAGCGGAGGCCCGGCGGAAGAAAGAACCGGAGAGCGGGAGAAGAAGGCGACGGAGAAGACCGGGCCCCGCTAGCAAAAGAGCTGGAAGAAGACAGCGGAGGCCCAAGAGAAGAAAGAACCGGGGAGCGCGGAGACCCCCGGAGCTGTGCAATAAATTAAAGGAACACTAAAGGTTCCCGTGTTTGTTGTTTTTAAAAACAAAAAAACAAAAAAAAAAACATGTTATACTTACCTCCACTGTGCAGCTCGTTTTGCACACAGTGGCCCCGATCCTGGTCTTCTGGGGTCCCTCGGCGGCTGTTTCAACTCCTCCCCGCAAGGACTCCACGCCATAATGCGAGTGAGCTCGCATGGTGTGGAGTTATTGCGGGCGCGCTTCCGTGATACAGCGGCGGCCATAGCCGCCGACTGTTTCACTCGGCCCCGCCCCCCGGCGTGCCGCGTCATTGGATGTGATTGACAGCAGCGCCAGCAAATGGCTGCGCTGCTTTCAATCCATCCAGTGTAGCCAATCAACGGCCGGGCTCAGGAACTCGGAGGATGACGGGAGCGAGCGTGGGACTTTCGAGGGGCCAGGTAAGTAAAACGGGGGCTTTGGGGGGGGGGGGCGGCATTGTCGAATGTTTTTTCACCTTAATGCATAGGATGCATTAAGGTGAAAAAACCTGTACCTTTACAACCCCTTTAATTTAAAAAGCTGTGTGTTTTTTTTATTTACATCTTTTTTCCACCAGGTGAATGGGTAGGGGTATGATGTACCCCATACTCATTCACATAGGGTGGGGGGCTGGGATCTGGGGGCCCCCTTATTAAAGGGGGCTCCCGGATTCCGATAAGCCCCCCGCTCACAGACCCCGACAACCAATGGCCAGGGTTGTCGGGAAGAGGCCCTGTCCTCATCAACATGGGGGCAGGGTGCTTTGGGGTGGGGGGGTCGCAAGTCGCCCCAGAGCACCAAACCCCCATGTTGAGGGCAAACGGCCTGGTACGGTTCAGGAGGGAGGGGGGGCCGCTCTCTCGTCCCCCCCCCTCTTCCCCTGCGGCCTGCCAGGTTGCGTGCTCGGATAAGGGTCTGGTTTAAATTTTGGGGGGGGAACCCCACGCCGTTTTTTCGGCGTAGGGGTTCCCCTTCAAATCCAGACCAGATCCAAGGGCCTGGTATGCTCCTGAAGGGGGAACCCATGCCAGTTTTTTATTTAAAATTTGGCCTGGAGTTCCCCCTCAAGAGCAGCACAGCACAAGTCACATGCCAAAGTCGGATCATGCAAGACTGCGGTCCGACTTTGATCCGACTTCAATGATAGTCAATGGGCTGAAGTCGGATCAAAGTCGGACCGAAGTAGTACAGGGAGCATTTTCAAAGTCGGACCGACGTGTCGGACCAGTGAAGACGGCTCCCATAGGGAAACATTGATTTTCACATGTCATGCGACATGAGCTCCCAATGTCGGAGCGTTTGTCGCCCCAGTGTGAACCCGGCCTCAAGGAAAGTTTTGATTGGGACTGTCGTTTAGTCCACATTGCAACACATGTATGCTGCTCAATTTTTGTTTGTATGCACTAGCACTTTATATATGAACACTGTGTAATTGGCATTGAGCATTTTAATTTTGCATTTATTTTTTGCATATTGCCACGGAGCACATTTTTGCATTGGTGTTATTCATGCATGAGGTGTAAGTTCACTGTCCTAACACAGAAGGTTGGTGCAAGCGCATAATTATATTGTTTTATATTTCATATTGGAGGACACAGAAACCTTTTTGAATGATTGCAGCTGTCACTATTCAGTTATCTTTTGTTTGTTACACCCAAGTTTAATATTCATTAGCGCTTTAGTAAATTCCACTTAACAGCCTAAATCAGGGCTTGACAAATTTGCTTGGAATCTAGGAGCCAGCTAAAAAAGTTAAGAGCCATTTTTTTTTTTTTTTTTAACGACCGATGTGTGCAGAAGTGAACGCATACGTGAGTAGCGCCCGCATATGAAAGCGGTGTTCAAACCACATATGTGAGGTATCGCCGCGACCGGTAGAGCGAGAGCAATAATTCTAGCCCTAGACATCCTCTGCAACTCAAAACATGTAACCTGTAGAATTATTTAAATGTCGCCTATGGAGATTTTAAAGGGTAAAAATTCGGCTAACTTTACTGTTGTCTTATTTTTTAATTTAAAAAAGTGGGGTTTTTTTTCCTCCAAAAAAGTGCGCTTGTAAGACCGCTGCGCAAATACGGTGTGACAAAGTATTGCAACGACCGCCATTTTATTCTCTGAGGTGTTAGAATAAAAAATATATATAATGTTTGGGGGTTAACTTCTAAGTAAAGGGAAGGAGATGGGCGGGCAGTGAACATGTCATACCAATGGCCACCACAAGAGGGCGCCAGATTACAGAATGAATCATAGGCCTGCAGAAGACCGCAAAGCCGCGGCCTCAATTACCAGCCAGCGCGGCCCGACGAGATCACGCGATCGTGGGGGGGGGGGCGCCCGGAGACACAGGAAACCTCAGCTGTGCTGCCTCAGGCGCCAGGTCGCTAATTCTAGTCGCATTTGCGACCTGGCGCCCGGGTTTTGTCGAACCCTGGCCTAAATGACCACTATAAAAATGTGGTCATATTTTTGCGGTAAGCAGACCTATGTTCATAAGGGTGGCGATAGCTGTCAGTACACTGCCAGGATGTGATACCTCTCTCATTGCTATATGGACACTAGTGGACTTTCTCCATTTGGTGTCACTATTTTTAATGTTTTTTTATTTATTTTTTTAACATGGGCACAGATTTCTAAATGTGTATTCTCTTAAGAAGTATGTTTGTACAAATGCTTTCACATTGTTTTTTTTTTTTTTTATTATTCACTTTCATTTGCACTTTGATTACCATAGCATATGTTGACACCTATATTTATTTAGCGCCACACTGTTGAGAATAGCTTCTATATACCTGGTAACAAGGTATTTTTGGTTTGGCAGCTTTTTGTTTATATTTTTTGGAAGTTCTAAGTGCGGATGTTTATTTCCACTTTAAATGTCCACTCTGCAATGAAAGAATTATGCAGCTTTCCAATGCAGCTCTGTCCTTTTTGTTCCAGATAGCCTGCCAATGCATTGGAAAAAATACCTTAGATGTCTGTGTTCCGGAAAGAGCATAGATGTAAGGAATTTTTACATTAGAGAGGTTTATCCTCATGTCCTGTTCTGCTGACAACCTTTTACTAGACCCTCCAACAACAGTTTAGAGAGAAATATAAGTGCTGTTCTTTAATAGAGTTAAGCTGCCAATAGATGGACCAAAATTTGGCCAATTCAGCAGGAACCATCTGAATTTCGATCCATCTATGCCTGTTCTTGCTCAACAAAAGTCAATCTAAAGATAAACTTCTGTCAAACTGGATTGTTGGAAAGTTTTTCTCGATCAGATGTGTGCAGCTGTTAATCAGTGTATTTTTTACAGTGAAGGAATACAGTGGCACAGGTGGGGAGGATTCCTCTATCTACCTCGCATGTGTGGATGGGGGGAATCTGCTTGTGAGGGCTGATTGAAACAAAAAATTTGACATCTATGGCCAGCGTAAGGCCCCTTTCACACTTGTACGACTTGTCCCACTGCAAAGTAGCATGACAAGTCGTTCTTCATGATTTCCAATGACAACCATTCATATTGGTACGACTTCAAGTCGTGCTGACTTCAAAGTAGTCCCTGCACTACTTTGGTCAGACTTTGATGCGAGTTTAGATTCATAGACCTCAAGCCTCCCTGAAATCATGGCAAAATCGCTCGACTTTGAAATCGTGGTAGTGTGAAAGGGGCCTTAGCCTAGGTTCACATTGGAGCGATTTAAGAGCTCAAATCGCATGACAAGTCGCAGCCTATTGGAGGCAATGGCACTGTTCCAATCGGTGCAACCCCAATTTTGTGGCGCCGCACCGATTTGCAAAAGTAGTTCCTGCACTACTTTTGCCGATTTCAGGTGCGACTTCAATAGACATCTGTGCATGAAGCCACACAGATGTCTATCAAGTAGCACCTGAAATCGCGATGACCTTGCTACATTGAAATTGCGCTACTTCAAGTGAAGAAGCGCTATTTAAAAGTCGTTCCCCATTATTTCCAATGACTACCATTCATATTGGTACAACTTCAAGTCGTGCCGACTTCAAAGTAGTCCCTGCACTACTTTGGTCCAACTTTGATGTAAGTTGAGGTTCATGGACCTCAAGTCTCCCTGAAATCGTGTCAAAATCATGGCCGTGAAATCTCTGCAAAATTGAGCGACTTTGAAGTCGCGGTAGTGTGAAAGGGGCCTTAGGGAGATTGCTTAACCCCGGTTTGCAAGCTTCTTTTAGAGCATAGTTACACTTTTTAGCCTTAATAGACTTTTTAATAAGAGTGCCTGGAAAACACACATAACCTGCATTTTTTTGAATGTTTTATTGTCTAGTAACCAATATTTTCATTGGCCAGAAAAAATTAAATTCCAGTTTGAAACACGCACAGAACCAAAGATGCTCAGTTCAAGTGTGAATAGGGCTATTTTCAAAGCTATGTTTTTCACTGAATTTTTCTCCTTGTAAAGAAAAAGGTATATTGTGTTTTACACTTAATATTTTTTTTCCAGGTTGGATGGAGCACTGCCCGAGACTATTATACTTTTTTGTGGTCGCCTATGCCTGAAAACTATGTGCCCGACTGTACTCGTGACTGTGTGCTGACATTCCAAGGTTAGAGCATGTTTTCATGTTTCGTCTTGTAAATTAGATGTATCCTTAAAGGGGTTGTAAAGATTTGTTTTTTATTTTCTAAATAGGTTCATTAAAGCTAGTGCATTGTTGGTTCACTTACCTTTTTTCCTTCGATTTCCCTTCTAAATGTTTTTTTTCTCTTACCATCCATGGACTGACACGGTGTCTCTTTACACTTTACATGTGGGTTATGTCCCTGCTTGCAGGAGAAGACCTAGGCAGAATGTGAAATGTTATACATACATTCTAAAAGCCAGAGCTGAACAGCCCCACCCAGGGGGCGGTCCCTCCGGACATAACCCTCCCACTACAGTCAGCAGACTTCAGTTTTTTTTCAGTCTCCTGACCTATTTTTATTCCTTTTCTGGAATTCTTTTTTATTTTATTTTTGAGAATTTTCTATCAACTGTCGGCTGGGCAACAGGTTGGGTACAAGATATCCTCGTAGTCTTCCCTGTCCGACCATCGAGCGTGCTGATCCTCGCCTTGTGTGCGTGAGACTCGGTTCACGACAGGCCCCATGACTCCAGGGGTGGCCGGGTTTGCTTTCATGCTCCCACGGTCCTCTCAAGACTGAACAGTTCCTGACTGACTGTATCTTTCGCGGTGGACCGGGCCGACAGCTACTCAGTACTGCACTGTGATAGTCCTGTCAGAAACACATCAGTGGGTCCCTCAGGGGACGCGTAAGTAGTCTCTCCTGCCTGCAGGTGAGTACAAAGGCTGTGTGTTTCTCTGTGGGGGATTTTCCCTGTCTCCCCCTGTATTTCATTGTCACTCTCTGTCACCATTGCTGGCGCTGTGCTGTGTGGGGTGCCTGGGGGTCACACTGTTCTTGGAGGGGCTAATGCTGGTCTGCAGATATGCTTGGGGCCTTTTTTGTGTATTTTGGGGCCTGAGTGCCGAGTGGCGCTGTGTGTGTGCTGTTTTTTTATTTTTTTTATTTTTTTTTCCACTTTTGCTGAGTCATGGCGGCCATCTTGCCGCGGATCGCCTCAGTGAAGTGCAGAGGCCATTTTCTTGTAGCCCGCGCGCTCTTCAGCACTAGTTTTGGCCTCTAGCGCTGCTGTAACAGCGCAAATCTCCTCACAGCTCACCAGCGCTGACACAGCGCGGTACAGACAGCGGAACTGAGCGGTCCCTGGTCCGGTTTGGTGAGTCCCCTGGGCGCCCCCTCCTCAGTCAGCACAGCCTGTGGGTGGACTTTTTATCTGAGGAGTCTCAGAGGGGGGCAATATGGAGTCTGTCACCAGCTTCCCCTAAATGTCAGTGGACAACAGGCAGTGCTTCAGCACCTGCGGTCCCTAGGGACCAGTTGTGGGCAGTCCTGGAATCATTTCTGACCAGGATGGGAGCTGTGTGCAAGCGCAAGGGAGCAAAAAAGCGCCCTCTCCCCACTTTACTTCATGAGGGCAGTGCGCTGATTCAGATATGGGCCTAGCCACTACCGCTCAGGACCCTAGTTCTGAATGTATTGGATGGTTTTGAACAGGACATTCCTTATGAGGAAAACTCCAGTTCTGAGTCAGTAAATGACAGGGCGCTTGTTAGTGTACTCATGACTGCGGTGAGGGACACTCTCAAGCTAAAATGCTGCGGATGCAGAACCTCAGGCGGATACAGTCTCCTTTGGTTCTTTTAAGGCCAGGCCTTCTAAAGAGGTTTTTCCATATGTACTTTCTTTGACCAGCTCATTGATAAGGTCTGGGGAAAAGCCGCAGAAGAATTTTTTTATGGTCCCGCGGCGTTTGTCTATCAGATACCCCTTGAAGATGCCCTACTTAAAAAGTGGGCTTCTCCCCCAGGGTCGACCCTCCAGTCGCCCGGTTGAACAAGGCCATCACTCTCCCGATGGAGGGGACTCCTGCATTTGAGGACCCCACTGACAGGAGGTCAGAAGTGGTGAGCAGAGCCATGTTTGCCTTGTTGGGATCCGCCCTACGGCCTGTGGTAGCGGCGACCCTTGTGTCTTAAACATTTACAGGTTGGGCAAAAATGTTGCACCTAGCTGTACAGGAGCATAATCTTCCTCCAGACACAGTTGCTTTGGCCCACCAACTGGTTCAGGGGCCTGGTTTATGTGTGCGACGCCACGTTGGACGCGGCCCCTTTTAATATCCAGGGCCTCTGTCTCGGCGGTGGTATTGCGTCGTCTTATCTGGTTGAAGTGCTGGTCTGCTGACCTAGCCTTAGGAAGCTCCTGACGGATCTACCATTTAAAGGTGGTAGACCTTTCGGTGCTGCTCTGGATGACATCGTCATGTATGTCATGGGAGGTAAAAGCACTCTTCTTCCTTAGACTAGCAAGGGTGAGGAGGCCCGCCGCAAACAGGGGCCTTCCTTTCCAGGCAAAACGGGGTTTTTTCGTCAGTCAGTCCACGGGTAGGCCCTCTCAGACTGACGGCAGTGCGGCTGGTGGGCACAAGTGCCCCTGGGTGCGTAAGCCGAACAAGCGGCTCCCAAGCCCGCCTCCGCGTGAAGTCTTGCCTCCGCCCGACTCTGGGGTGGGGGGGCGACTTCGCAGGTCACAAATCGGTGGTCCTCCCGAATCTCCGACTGGTGGGTGTGCGAGGTGGTCACCTCAGGATACAGGATAGTATTCCGATCCTGGCCCCCAGACAGATTCTTTCCCTCAAATCTTCCTCTCCTTCCTACCTGTTGGGCAGCCCTCTTGGGGGCTGTACAGGATTTGATCAGGTCCGGAGTGATTGTGCCGGTTCCGTCACAGGAGAGTTTTCAGGGATTCTACTCGAATCTGTTTGTCGTCCCAAAAATAGGACGTGCTTCGACCTATCCTGGACCTCAAGGCCCTGAATGCCTTCGAGAAGGTGCAGAAATTCTGCATGGAATCCATTCGCACGGTGATCGCTACACTCCACCAAAGGGATTTTCTTCTGGCCTCCTTGGACTTCAAGGACGCCTACTTGCATGTTCCGATCTGCGCAAGTCACCAGAAGTTTCTGCGCTTTGCGATCAGCAAAGTCCACTATCGATTGTGGCTCTTCCTTTCGGCCTAGCCTCAGCACCAAGGGTGTTCACCAAGGTGCTTGCTCCGGTTCTAGCCTTCTGTTACAGCGAGGTATTGCTGTCGTGGGCTATCTGGACGAACTTCTGCTAAGAGCAGAAAGTGGATCAGACTTAGAGGAAAGGTGACTATCGTCAATTAGACCCTCAGGGACTCGGGTGGTTCCTGAAACATTCAGGAGTCAGTCCTGGTCCCGACTCAGTGTCTGGAGTATCTAGTTCTGATTCTGGACTCCTTGGAGGCAAAGGTATCCTACCTCCTGGAGAAGTTGCTGACACTTCAGTCTGCGGTGCGAGTGCTGACATCCCAAAAATGGTTGTCAATCCGTTTTTTGCATGAGAGTCCCGAGACTCGTGGTGGCCTCCTTCGCGGCCGTTCCGTATGCCCAATCACACACCAGGGCATTGCAGAAGGAGATCTTGTCCACCTGGGACAAATCCCCGTTGTCCTTGGATCTTCAGATCCAGGTGATTCACCTGGTCAGGGCGCCCCTGACATGGTGGTTGAGATCCTCGGCTCTTCGGTCCGGAAAGTCGTTCCCCTCCCATCCAATGGACGGTACTCACGACGGACACCAGCCTGACGGGCTGGGGTGGAGTCTGGGGAGTCCTGTCGGCTCAGGCCTTGGACTCCGGATGAGCCCGTTTACCAATCACTGTTCTGGAAATACGGGCCATCGGACTGTGTCTCTCCTCAGGTCGGAGAGAGTACGGGGTCGCTCCATCAGGAGTGTCAGGAAAGGTTCCATCCGCTGGTGGCATTTATTATTTATCTTGCAGTACTGTGGTCCACCAGCAGGTGTCTCCTGCCAGTTTGTAACTGTCAGGAGAATCTTTCCCTGCTGGTGTTGTATTATCTTTTGGACGCAGTACTGGTTTCCACCAGCGGATGGATCCTGGCAGTGTGGAGCAGACTGCCCTCCCTCCGATCAGGTGTGACCTGAAGCTAATCAAGCATTCCTATAAATACTCGGCAGGTGTATACACACACTGCCCTGGTATCGTCCTTGTGCCCTGACCTGTAGCCTGTCTACTTGAACCTCGATTCCTGTAACCTGAACCTGAACCTGAACCTGTTGTGTCTGTCCTGATCCCTGCTCTGCAGCCTGGTTGCCCCCTGCTTGATCCTGTCTCCCTGTCCCGATCCATCCATCCGTCCTCTCCCTGCCCTGTATTCCTGAGGGCCATGATGATTTCACCCCTCCTTTCACCATAAATCAGGTTATATCCCTAGTATGGCTGTTTGAAGATGATCCTGCTGATTTTTGTGAGCACTACTCTAGCCAGTTCCCCACAGGTGATTGCTGAGTGCATTAAGTCTGGTCAGTCCTTTGTTAAACAGGGAAATTTAAGACCACAGTTTGTACAACCAATACTCTCGGCATGGTCTGATATGTTACAATCAATCCCAGCCAACCCACAACAAACCACTTCTACCATCAGACACCTACCTGCTCAAAAGCCTTTTCTCCCGTCACCCATGGCAACCCCAGTCGCAGCTCGGTATACGCTGCTTCCCACCAGATACCAATATCCAATCTCTGCCCCCTGTACCTATCCTGCATTTAATCCACCTGTCTCTTCTCAACTACCTACAGCTTCCCCACAAGATTTTCCTCTGGCCACTGTTCCCTCTTCCTTGACATATCCCAGCCCTTCTCGTCAGTATGTCTCACCTCCTACCTACAGTCCTGCAGCCACCTACAGATCTCCAGCAGTTAAACCAAAGAAGAAACGGAAATTCTTTCCAACCTACACGATCCTGCCAGTAACCCAACCTGCCTTCACACCAAACAGTCTAATCCAGCCTGCAGTTCCAGAGCCCGCCTTCCAGCCTGCAGTTCCAGAGCCCAGCCTGAGATGATCCCGTCTGCTGCCCAGCCTGAGATGATCCCGTCTGCTGCCCAGCCTGAGATGATCCCGTCTGCTGCCCAGCCTGAGATGATCCCGTCTGCTGCCCAGCCTGAGATGATCCCGTCTGCTGCCCAGCCTGAGATGATCCCGTCTGCTGCCCAGCCCGAAGTGTTCCTGTTTGCTGCCCAGCTCGATGACCCGGAGCCTGCTGCCCAGCCCGAAGTGTTCCTGTTTGCTGCCCAGCTCGATGACCCGGAGCCTGCTGCCCAGCCCGAGGTGTTCCTGCCTGCTGCCCAGCTTGATGTGATTGTCTGCCCGGATCTGACTTTGCCTACTACCCAGCTTATTGCCATGAACTTTCTCCGGCAACAGCTAGTTGGAGCGTCCGGAGGCCGCTCCTTTGAGGGGGGGTACTGTCAGGAAAGGTTCCATCCGCTGGTGGCATTTATTATTTATCTTGAAGTACTGTGGTCCACCAGCAGGTGTCTCCTGGCAGTTTGTAACTGTCAGGAGAATCTTTCCCTGCTGGTGTTGTATTATCTTTTGGACGCAGTACTGGTTTCCACCAGCGGATGGATCCTGGCAGTGTGGAGCAGACTGCCCTCCCTCCGATCAGGTGTGACCTGAAGCTAATCAAGCATTCCTATAAATACCCGGCAGGTGTATACACACACTGCCCTGGTATCGTCCTTGTGCCCTGACCTGTAGCCTGTCTACTTGAACCTCGATTCCTGTAACCTGAACCTGAACCTGTTGTGTCTGTCATGATCCCTGCTCTGCAGCCTGGTTGCCCCCTGCTTGATCCTGTCTCCCTGTCCCGATCCATCCATCCGTCCTCTCCCTGTCCTGTGTTCCTTACCCCATCTGCTGATCTCCCTGTGTATGACCTTGGCCTGGCTAACGTTTATGCTTCTGGAATACCCCTTTGTCCATCTGCCTACCTGCTGTGTATGACCCTGGCCTGGCCCTGTTTATGATTCTGGTTTCCCCATTACTTGTACATACTTGTCTGTTACTGTTATTATTTGTGGGTTCTGTTTGGTATTGGTTATTGTGCACTGTGTGGTTTGGAGGTGGTTGTATCTATACTATTTCACTTATCTTTAAATCATTATATTTCACTTACACACGTTTGGGTTTCCTTTGTTGCAGTTCACATAGTTCTGATCTTACCTGATATGTGACAAGGAGCCAGTCAGACACCGCCACGGCGGTGGCGTATGTAAACCATCAAGGGGGAACTCGGAGCTCAGCTGCGGCTTCCGAGGTAGCCCGTATCCTGAAGTGGGCCGGAAGAAACGTGCCGGCTCTGTAGGCCATTTTACATTCTGGGCATAGACCATGGGCAGGCGGACTATCTGAGTTGCCAGACACCGGACCAAGAAGAGTGGTCCTTGCATATTTCAACTCCTTTACCGACGGTGGGGCACGCTGGATGTGGACCTGATGGCCTCTCGACTCAATCGCAAGGGTCGAGGTTGTGGCCAGATCCAGGGATCCTTGGGCGATGCCTCGGATGCGTTGGTGGCCCCATAGGGTCCTTATCGCCTGATAAAAAACTCTGGCGATCCTAATTGTTCCGGATTGGCCTCAGCATCACTGGTACGCTGATCTGGCACGTCTCGTCGCGGACGTTCCCTGGCGGTTGCCGATGAGGGAGGACCTTCAGTCTCAAGGTCCTATGTTTCATCCGGCTTACAGTCTCTGGCTTTAACGGCAGGGCTGTTAAAAGCCAGGTGTTGAGGGACCGAGGTCTGTCGGACTCGGTCATTTTGACCATGTTAAGGACACGGAAGTCTTCCTCCAGGCAGATCTATCACCGTGCCTGGAAAGCTTATATCGCCATGTGCGAAGCGCTGGACTGGCGTCCTCGGACGTATTCCGTCCCCAGAATCCTGCGTCCTCTGCAGTGTGGAGTGACCCAAAAGCTTGCTTTGAGTACCATAAAGGATCAGATTTCGGCCTTGGCCGTCTTCTTTCAGCGACCTCTAGCGGGTCATTTTTCTTGGTTAGCACCTTGTGTTGGGGGTTCGCCATGTGCTCCCTCCTGTCAAGCCTCCTCTCCCGCCGTGGGATCTGAATTTGGTGCTCTCGGTCCTCCAGGAACCTCCTTTTGGGAATATCCGGGATATTCCCCTCTTGTCTTGTCTCAGAAGGTGGCCTTTTTAGTGGCAATCACTTCTGTTTGCCGAGTGTCTGAGTTGGCGGCTTTGTCCTGCAAGTCGCCATATTTGGTCATCCATAAGAATAAGGCGGTGTTGCATCCGCGACCTTCCTTTTTTGGCAAAGGTGGTGTCGACCTTTCACCTACATGAGGACATTGCCCTCCCGTCCTTGTGTCCTCACCCATCGCATCCCAGAGAGTTTGCGCTGCACATATTGGAGGTGGTACGAGCCTTACGGGTGTACCTCTCTGCTCCTGCTTCTATTCGGAAGTCTGACTCACTGTTTGTGACTGTCCCTGGTCCATAACAGGGCCAAGCGGTTTCGTCTGCCATCATTTTTAGGGGAATCAGACAAACCGTCATTCAAGCCTATGCTCTCAAAGGGCGGGTGCCTCCCTTTCCGGTTACGGCGCATTCCACCAGGGCAATTGGTGCTTCCTGGGTTTCCCGACATCAAGCGTCGGTTGCACAAGTGTGCAAGGCGGCGACCTGGTCGTCTGTTCATGCCTTTTAAGTTTTTTATAAGGTTAATGTGGCTGCATCTTCGGATGCTTCCTTCGGCCGCAGGGTGCTGCAGGCCGCTGTTTAAAGTTGCGACTCCTCCGTTGAGGAGCTCTGCCTTATTGGAGTGAAGTTTTGGTTTTTCCATTTGTACTGCTCCCATCCCTCTTGACACTGCTTTGGGACATCCCACGTGTAAAGTGTAAAGAGACACCGTGTCAGTCCATGGATGGTAAGAGAAAATAGGATTTTTTTTGTACTCACCGTAAAATCCTTTTCTCTGACATCCATGGACTGACACGGCACCCACCCTTCCTTTTAAGTTTGTACTGCTTTGTTACGAACTGAAGTCTGCTGACTGTAGTGGGAGGGTTATGTCCGGAGGGACCGCCCCCTGGGTGGGGCTGTTCAGCTTTGGCTTTTAGAATGTATGTATAACATTTCACATTCTGCCTAGGTCTTCTCCTGCAAGCAGGGACATAACCCACGTGTAAAGTGTAAAGAGACACCGTGTCAGTCCATGGATGTCAGAGAAAAGGATTTTACGGTGAGTACAAAAAATCCTATTTTTTCTTTGTCTGAATTTCTCACTTCCTGTTCCTCCTCAGTAAGCTTGCCCCCATCATCCGAGCCGTTCTGGCTGGGGGTTAGGGAAATCGAAGGAAAAGGTATGTGAACCAACAATGCACTAGCTTAAAGGAATCTATTTAGAAAATAAAAAACAAACCTTTACAACCCCTTTTAAGCTGTCTTTTCTGACACTACTGCCAAAAATGGGTCCTGTTGTAGTAAGACCCATTCACACAGGGGCGACTCGTCAGGCGACTCAGCCGCCTGACAAGTCGCGTCCCGTTCTGTACAATGGAACCGTTCTAATAGGAGCGACTCAAGTCGCTCCGACTTAGAAAAAGGTTCCTGTACTACTTCGGATCGACTTCAGGGCGACTTCCATTGACTTCAATACAGAAGTTATTTTGCAAGTCACCTTTGAAGTCGTGTGAAGATCGCCCGGCAGAGTCGCGGGACAAGTCGTGCCGCCCCTGTGTGAACCGGGTCTAAAGCCACTATTTTCTTACATACTATAAACAATACATATCCCTCTTCCCTACCAGATTTTTTCCACTTCCAAACAAAAGTAGTGGAGAGCAATACATTTGAAGGCGCACTTAAAAATGTACTTAAAGTATAACTAAAGGCAAAACTTTTTTGTTTTAGGTCAATTGGAGATGGATTAGAACACTTGTTAGGTTTTTATTACTACCTTTGCCACCATTAGGGAGATTCACCCTCTGTTTGTCCTGTTTACCGTTATCATCAAAAGTGAAAGTAAAAGGAAATCTAAATTTTGGGTTGTCCCCAGGACAATAATTTATCCCCCAAAAAAAAGTTTTGTCTATAGTTCTACTATAACCTTTTTACTGCAGACTCCTGCCTGTCAGGTGAGAGCATTCGAGCGGCAGCTCTCCATGATCTTACTTCCAGGTCAGCATCTAGGTGCCCCTGGCTAGCTTAACTGGGAAGGAATGTTTTACAATGCGATCTGCATTGCAAAACATTCAGTGGAGTCTAAAGGAGACATGCAGGGTCTGACCCTGCATATCTTAAAGAGAACCTGTCACCTAAAAAATCATCACATAGGGGACTTTTCATAGAAAAAAAAGTGAAAAATATAAATATTATTTTTTTGCAAAAAATGTAAGTTACACCCAAGCACATACATTTTTTTTTTTTTGAGGCCCCCCACCTCCACATATACACACGTACGGACGTAAACGCATGCGTCAGGGGCACCTACGCATGAAAACGTTGATTGCGATACACATGTTGCATATCGCTGCGCATGCCAGAGTGAGAGCAATAATTCCAGCACAAGACCTCCTCCATAACACTAAACTGACACCGATAGGGGGCTTTGTGGGCGCACACAAATTTAAGGTTTGCCATGTTTGGTATCTATTTACTCTGCGCAATCTCGTCTTTTATATTTTATCAACATTTTGGTAATTTACTGCGTTTGTTTGCCCTAAAATTCACCTTGGTGTGTTTTTCACTGAAACCTTTGCAGTAATATCGTGTGACATAAAAAATTGGAACTGCCACTATTTTATTCTCTAGGGCAGGGGGTGTCAAACTCAATTTCATTGTGGGCTGCATCAGCATTATGATTGTCCTCAAAAGGGCCGGTTGTATCTGTAAGATTAGATGTCCAGCACATCTCCTCTCCTTACATTAGATGTCAAGAGCCACCCCACCATCAGAAGTTTAGTCCCCCTCTCTCCCTTACATCACAGTGGACCCACCTTTCCTTATGCTGCTGTAAGGGTCTGGAGGAGGACCAGAGGTTGGCTGGAGGCGCAAGGGCCACATGAATTGGCCTGGAGGGCCGGATTCGGCCCGCGGGCCTTGTGTTTGACACCCGTGCTCTAAGGTGTCTGCTTTCAGAAAATATGTAATGTTTGGGGGGTTTAAATCCTCTTTAGCTCTAAAATAATTTTTTTAAACGTGTGCAAAAAATGCAAAAATGTCCCTGGCAGCGAAAAGGTTAAATACTGAAAAATACAAACACCATATTTCCCTTTCTACATGTCTCTATCTTGCATTATTATCTCTAAAACAAAGTTACAGGTCTGATGTAAACATGTATAATGGCACAAAAGACTATAAAAAGACTATGGAAACTTTTGTGTTTAAATAGTTACATTTATGTTTCCCCTTTCTGATTTTTTTTGTAATGCTTTTTATGTGTTTTAGACCTTTTTTTTCCCCTGTATTCTTGGCTTGAGTTCGTTATTGTATGTCCCCAGATAATTCACCTGTTCATTGAGCACCCCAGCAAAGTCTTGAACTGTTGTCCAATAACAGCTGGGTGCTTCCACCTGTGTAAACTAGCGGTTGGGTCATAAACTGAGTTTGGATGGATATACTGAGCAGCCCATTTTTTTTCACATGCATAAAAGCAGAGTTTTATGAAGTTCTGTATTAAACGTCCATATGAGACATGAGTGAGCCAAGTTACAAAAGCATGCGGTTACAATCAGGCACTAAAACAGTAGTATTTCCTTGATCTTCACAAGTGCAACATGCAGCTGACCTGTAATTTGGCAAAGCTTGTAGAGTTATTTTTAATAAAATGGTGCATATAACTCAAATGCACTGGAACCAACAGAAATGAATCAGGCAGTTGTTCACATATATTTTTTTTTTTTTTCAAATTCAATATGATGAACAGTTATTAAGCTCATGAACTTTAGGTATGTGGGTAGTTGTTTTCCTGTACCTTACAACCTTTAAGGAATAATTCCAGGTATGGACATTTGTTACATAGTTCTAATTGTCCAGCTTGGTCCAATGTATGTATTCATATACCATACTTTGGGATCCCTCTAGAATCTAGATCCAGTGACCTCCACCAGCTTCTGGGTCCTGTACCATGAGGCTGCTCTGCTGAATTCTGAATTCAGGAGGTTGACCATTGGGCCTGTCTCTCCACCTCTTCCAATCAGAGAACACTTTTCATCTATTGAGAAAATGCAAAGCGATCTTTGAATGGTACTCATGCCGAGCGGTCGGCCTCCTCTGTGTTCAGAATGTAGCAGGGCAGCTGCTTTGCACAGGGGCCTGGAAGCTAGTGTTGATCACGGGACTAGCAGTATCTACTACAGTGATTTCCTTATTCCATGAGGATCCCCACATGTATGGTATATGCATAGTTACATTGGTCCAAGCTGAACCAATGTAACTAAGAAAAAATGTCTATACCTGGAGTTCTTCTTTAAATAACCGTTCTTTCACATCCTGCTTCCTTATATAGAACATGCTGAGCTCTAGTGTTTGCTAAAGACTGAGATACCACTTAGTCTCCCTGGAGGCTGTCATTCTCAGCACCATGTTTTTATTCTATCCTCGCCCACATTGAGCAATTGGAAGCAAAATCTATTGATTCTTTTTTCCAGTTTTGTTTCTTGAAATTCCATTGCTTCTGGCTACTTCCTTTGTTCACTTACCTGTTGTCAGATTTATACAAACTATAAGATTTATTAGAAACATTTGATACAAGCTCCTATAAGGTCCTGGGAGCAGTGCTCTTTTGCAGTTTCAAGATAGTTAAAATTCTGAGCATTCAAAAGGGATGTTGACAGAGGGAAGTCCTGCACGGTCCGACCAGGTTATCATATCTGCAGCAAGTAGATATGGTCACACAGAAAGCAAGGTGCAGTCTATGTTCTCTTGGATTCTGTATGTGATCCAAGGATCCCAAACTTTTAGGAACATGGGGTGGGTATCCAGAATGGAGGTGAGCTTTTCATCCACTGTAGTTCCATGAAGCCCATGCTTAACTTGAAGTAAACTGAAGTTGAGAAATAGTTTTCTCCATACTCTAGCTGAAGTCTGCTGGGCAGCTTGGAACACAAACCCCACCAGCTTTCTTTGGTTTGGTGAGGGAAGGAGTCGGTTCATGCAATAATGCTTCCCAGGGGTTTCCAGAGACATTGAGGACATATTGTAGACTTATGTGCAGAACCGAATCGCCTTGGGGTAAGTCCGCCAGAAGTGAAGTGGAGTAGAGTGAGGGGAGTGCCTTGTTCCTTGCAGCCTTGGAAGCACATAGGGGACACTGAAGGAGTGAGCTTGGATAAGTGGTCAGGAGTTGTATACCACCGCAAGAGTCGTTTTTATAAACATTTTCTTGGGCAAAGATGTTCTGAGAGCACTTAGAAGAAGCCAACCAGATCTTGCTCCAGATAGCACGATCAGGGTTTTTGCCTAGACTTGCTGCCCATTTAGGCCCTGGCTCATGCTCTTATATGGCTGTCGGGTCAGTCAGGGATGTGTATAAGTCAGAGACTAGGCCTTTTAGTTAGTGATCCTTCCGGTAGTGATTTTAGAAAGGGGTTAGACGCTTAGGCGATTCTTCATGGCATTGAAGCAAGCAACAAACATGATGGTTGCTTTGGATGTACCAGACGTATTATGCAGCTAGTAATTGCCAGTGTTCTTGTAGCTATTGAAAGGATTTTAAGTGTTTTGTTAACCCCAAAAAAACTTTGGACCCCTGTAACACCTAAAAAAAACCTGTCTGATCCTGCCAGTTTCTCCCCTCCCCTATGTAAACTGACCACGATAATCATGGCTGCTGAGCCCTGAAATCGCGGTCAGTTTACGTGCCTCCGTCATCCGCAGCCTGCTCTCCTGTGTGCGTGTTGTCCTCTGTCCTCCTCCCCTCTCTGCGTGTCACCTAGTGACTGTGCTGCCCCATCCCCCTCCTGCTGCAGGAATAACACACTTCGCTGTATACTATCCGTTCTGTCTCCTTTATTCAGTGCCCCCATGTCTCTGTGTTTTTATTTTAAAAAAATCCTTGTTTACCGTGTCTCACGGTGGCTCCCTGCGATCACATGACCAGCCGTTTCTCCCCTCTCCTCCTCGCGTCCCGCTGACGTCAGCGAGGGAACCTCAGCCCCTCCCGCTGCTTCCGTCAGACGGGCAGAGAGGAGACACGGCCGGTCACATGAGTGCTGGGAGCCGACGTGAGATACAGTAAAGGAGAATTTTTTTTAATAAAACACAGAGGCGGGGGCACTGCATAAAGAGACATAACGGATTATGTAAATGTGTGAAAGTGGGTTAACAACCACTTTAACATCATCAATAGTAAGGAGTTCATAGATCTATCTAACCCCTCTCCTGCGCCACCATCTGAAGGCCAGCAGGTTGTCAAGTGCTGGTTGGATTCAAGCTCTATTTGGAGAATTGTCATACCTTCACAAGACATTGGGCATCAGAGTCCACCCAGGCTTTTCCATTGGAGGAATTTGTGGAAATGGTATTACCAGTGAAAGAAATTGGTACCAGTCAAAAGATAATTCTGTCAATTCCAGTGGGACAACCAGCTGCAGAAGATGACCAGTGACCACCATGATAAACGTCCAAGCTGCCCATCAATTAATGTTGTCATTTCAGTCCATTTTCATGTTTGATTATAGTATATCATTAGATTAAGGTGATTGCAAAGTGTAATTAAAAGCACAATTTTTTTTTTTCTAGTTTTGGATAGTGGACAGGAAGTAGATCAACTGTCAAGTTTTTTTTATTGCTGTCTGTGCCCCCGTTCGAGATTCACCATCTCTATTTGTCCTGTTTACCATTCTGACTGAAAGTGGAAGTAAAAGAAAATCCCAAATTTTGGGTTGACACCAGAACAGTAATGGAGGAGAAATCTTCCAATGGGGACACTAGTTCTGGTGGCCCTGATGACATGCCAGGATCCCCTCACTATTTAGGGATTTCTTCTCACTTCCTCTTTTGGCTATAGGACAGGAAGTGAAGGAAAATCTCCCCTGTGAGGCACAGATGGGGGGAAAAAGCACGACAGGGGGTTATAACCCTCCCTTACTAAATCCAAAATGAAAAAGGGAAAAAAAAAAGTTTTCCCTTCAGTTAGACTTTAAAGTGATTGTAAAGGTAACATAAAAAACAAAACAAAAAAAAAAAACAGTGTATACTTGCCTGCTCTGTGCAGCCCTCCTGTTCTCGGGTCACCCGCCAGCACTCCTTTCCCCGCATATTGCCCCCAGAGCAACCCGCTTGTTTTGGGGCACTCATGCAGGCTCACTCCCGAGCCGTACTCTGTGTATCCATTGACAGTGTGGCTCAGCCCTGCTCCCTCCTCACTAGCTCACTAGGGGGGAGGGGGAGCTGCAAACAGAAGTGTTTTTTTTTTTTTTTACCTTAATGCATAGAATGCATTAGGGTAAAAACCTTCTGCCTCTGGAATCACTTTAAGGTTTATATTTCTCTTGCTTTTATGAATTTAGCTCTGTTTTCTATATCCACATGGGCAGTCTGCTCATTTTAAAACTTGGTTACAATGAAATGTTGTTCCAGTTGTATTCCTGAATGAAATCCTTTCTCCTGTTTTAACATACCACAGCTCTCCATAGCCAGCACATGGTCTTTGATTGTGATTCTGTGCAGGGATTTCTTAAATATGGTGTTTTCCGAAAACTTGCAGGCTAAATTAATACTTGGCCAAACTTGATACACTGTTGATAGAAAAACTTTAGTTTTTTTTGTGTTTTAAATAGCTGCCGCTAAACTGTCCCAATCCTAGGAGCTGTGCAAAATGCTTGTAATGTGAAAATATCCCAAATTACCCAGACAAAATGTGGTAAAGAGCTTTACTGTGTTCCAGGATAAATATTTGTGCTAATACATCCCAAAGTACCTGGTTCCTGGAATAGAAATGCCATTTCATGTTCTCCTTATCCATAAAATTCCTTCAGTGTGCTTGAAAGCTTGGTAATACCTACTATGTATACATCCCTCCTGCCCAATGATGTGTTCCTATGACAGATTAACTATTTTTGCTAGAGGATATTAACCCATCCCTAAAGGGAACCCTTTCAAAAGAAGTATGGCTAAAGCTTTTTGTCATACTTCTCTTGTGGGTCACAGGAGTGTTCCTACTTTTGCTCTCCTGTAACCCAGAGTCAGATGATGGAGGGCAATAGACGTCACAGAGCCAGTCAGGCTCTGGAAGGCTCCTGACCATATTGTTGGGAACCACTCCGCTGTCTGATTAACAGCTTGCTTCGGCTTTCAGTGCGAGGTAGCTGAAAGCAGACTTGAAAACTTGGGGATCAGCGGCCATGTGATCGCTCAGTTCCGGGACTTAGAGCTGACATGGGACATAGAGGTAAGTATGAAGGTTTTTTTTTTTTTTTGTTGTATACCCCCAACTTCTCCTTTTAAGATAAACTCCAGTAAAAGCTTTTTAAAAAATCTGCTGGAATACATATGGTTAAATCTCAGGAGGTGTATGCCGCCTCCTGGATCGCTTTCTGTTATTTACAATTTACAGTTTCATTGAGAGCCATTAGTATAGCTTTGGCTATACTTCCAGTGCTTTGGCAGACTTTATTAGGCAGCAAGCTAGGATTTAACTATTCGTAACTTGTGAAAATATTTTTATAAAAAGTTTTCTTAGTCGTACAGTAAGGGACACAGGCTCTATAATTATTATGACGGGTTTATATGCAGCTGCCTTCATGTGATTTTAAACTGGCAACAATTTTTTTTTTACAGGGATATCCTTCTATATATAACTCCTCCCAATTCTTGCTAGTCTCATTTTGTTTGCTAGTGACCTTAGGTGACAGACCTCTTCCCTTTACTGAGATAAGCTTACCTTCTTTGATGGGCGCCTCTCTCTGTCTTTCTCTGAATGATGATATACCACCAAGAAGATTCTGTGATCAAGATTCCTGCTGTACCTTTGAGGCCTGTAACCAAACCCAGCTGGATGAAAGGACCTGCCTGTAATGTTGCATCCTTTCAGTGCTCACAGCAGGGAGTCAGGCGTGCTTAGGCTTATTAAAACTTGGCACCATTCATTTCTACTGGTATCAGCGCTACTGTCCCTGTGCACATCCCCCATTTGGTGCCTAGCACACCTGTGCAAAACAAGCATTTACTGCACCTGTGCTGCCTTGTTCTCAATGGAGTCACTGTGGCTGCAGTCCTGCTTCTTCTGGCAATGTCTCCTGGCTCTTTCCTGCGGGCAATATCTAGATTACTGTGGCCTAAAAGTGCCTGGCATCGAGATATCGCCCCTCCCTCCTCTACTGCAGTGGGGGTCTTGAGAACCCCTCTAAAATAATTTTGTTTAAAATGACATAAAGACAAACTATCACACAGATAAGATCAGCCTAACTTAAAAATGGAGGAACAAATTACGGTAATTAATTAAACAAAGACCAAAATACAGCACACAAATTGTCTTTGTTAAATAAATATATCGCCTATAAATCTCTGATACTTGGCAAGCTAATAGATATTCCACAAGTTACAATAAGTACCCCTCTGGGGGCATTATTTCACAAGCTTGTCAGATCTGAAGTGTGGGGAAAAGGATCAGATGGACTTTCTAGCTCAGGCTCAGCTTGACTTCATTGGGAGTGATAATTTATCCACTCAGAGGTGGTACTTTATCTCTGATGGTTGTCCTATTACTTCCTGCCTTCCTCTGACTATTCAGCTGGCCCATGTGACAAACCAGCCTCCTCTTTCTATCCAGAGGAATTTTCTGCCCCATCAGGTGATATGTCCGATTTTACAGACAGAATTATGTCAGATTTTTAGACCGAATTTCTGGTCTTATTGAGAGTCTTGTAGACAGCAGGGTCACAGCAGTTCCCCATTTGCTCACCCCTCCTATCCTAATGATTAAAGAGTATCCCAGTAAAATCAATTTCTTAGAGTACAGCATGGGACACAGGTCTCTTCCCTCTGTTCCTATGGTCTCTATTGATTGCTACAAAACTGAGGCTAGCTGGGATTGGGAAGTGTTTATATATATATATATATATATATATATATATATATATATATACTGTGTGTGTGTGTGTGTGTGTGTGTGTGTGTGTGTGTGTATATATATATATATATATATATATATATATATATATATATATATATATAAAAAGTCTACAAACCCATGTTAAAATGTCAGGTTTCTGTGATGTAAAAAAATGAGACAAAAATACATTTCAGAACTTTTTCCACCATCAAAAACAAACTGAAATCTTTTGGGGGAGTAAAAATAAACTAAAAAAATTATGTGGCTGCATAAGTGTGCATACCCAATTATAACTGGGAATGTAGCTGTGTTCAGAATTAACCACTTAACGACCGCCCACTGTAAATATACGTCGGCAGAATGGCACCGACAGGCAGAATCACGTATATCTACGTGACTGCCTTTGTATAGTTGGGGGGTCTGATGGGACCCCCCTTCTTTACAGTGAGCGGTGGTTAACTGATCGGGAGCGATCAGGCATGAGGGGACGGCCGTTCGATTCCGGCCACCCCCTCTCGATCGCTCCCGGCGAATGAGAGAGCTTCCCCTGCCTGTGTAATGTTTACACAGGCAGAGGAAGTGATGTCATCTCTCCTGCGGTGCTCACATATACCGAGCGCCGTACAGGAGAAGATGCCAGGTCAGTGCACAAAACACTACACTGACACCAGGACACATAGGTACATAAATCGCCCCCCCAGACACCCCCAGATCACCCCCCAGCCCCCAGCCACAGTGTCACTGATTGCAGTGACCATTTATTTACTGATCACTGCAATCAGTGACATTTGTGACTGTAAAAGTGTCACCAAAGTTTAGTTTTAGGTCCAGTGTAGCCCCCTAACCCCCCCTAATAAAGGTTTAACCCCTTGATCGCCCCCCAGATAACCCTTTCACCCCCTATCACCACTGTCGCTAAGCGATCATTTTTCTGATCGCCGTCTTAGCGTCGGTGATGCCGATCGGTAGCCAGTAATTTTTTTTAGGTTCGCCGCAGGTTTTTATAGCGTCGGGTACCCCCATATATTACCTAATAAAGGTTTAACCCCCTTGATCACCCCCCAGCTAACCCTTTCACCCCCTATCACCACTGCCGCTAAGCGATCGTTTTTCTGATCGCTGTCTTATTGTCGGTGATGCAGATCGGTAGCCAGTTATTTTTTTTAGGTTCGCCGCAGGTTTTTATAGCGTCAGGTACCCCCATATATTATCTAATAAAGGTTTTAACCCCCTAATTGCCCCTAGTTAACCCTTTCACCAGTGATCACCATATAAGTGTTACGGGTGACACTGGTTAGTTAGTTTGCTTTTTATAGTGTCAGGGCACCCGCCGTATATATAACCCAATAAAGGTTTAACCCCCTGATCGCCCGGAGGGTGATATCAATTAGGTTTTAGCGTCAGAGAGGGTCTGCGTCACACCCCAGGCAGCGTCAGGTTAGTGCCAGTAACGCTAACACCCACGCATGAAGCATACACCCCCCTTAGTGGTATAGTATCTGATCAGATCAATATCTGATCTGATCAGATCTATACTAGCGTCCCCAGCAGTTTAGGGTTCCCAAAAACGTAGTGTTAGCAGGATCTGCCCAGATACCTGCTAGCACCTGCGTTTTGCCCCTTCGTCCAGCCCAGGCCCCCCAAGTGCAGTATCGATCGATCACTGTCACTTACAAAACACAACACACATAACTGCAGCGTTCGCAGAGACAGGCCTGATCCCTGCGACTCCAGTGCTGTAGGAGGTGATTTCACCACCACAGTTAAAAAAAAAAAAAAGCATATATGCCGAAGCATTGGGGCAACAGGGGCGTAGGAGCGATTTTGCTCCTAATGCCGCGTACATACAGTCGAAATTCCGACGGAGGCTTGCCCATGGAAAAGTCCGACCATGTGTGTGCGGCATAACTTTTTTGCGGGAGGATGCCCCCATGCTTCGGCATATATAAATGGTGCATGTATGCCCATCATTAGAAGTGGGTGGATGAAGGGCGGTATTCTAATGGTGGGCATACCCACCGATCAATCTCTTTTTTTCGTTCAGCCAACTGGCTGCATGAAAAAAAAAGATTACAATACATGTCCAACAAGGACCAGCAACGTACTGGTATGTTGCTGGACTTTGAATGTTTATACCAGAATGATGCCTGCGGGTTTAGGTATCATCTTGGTATCATTCTTTTCAGCCAGCGGCCGGCTTTCATGTAAAAGCAATCCTAGTGGCTAATTAGCCTCTGGACTGCTTTTACAAGCAGTGGGAGGGAATGTCCCCCCCCCCCCCGGATATAAAAAGCGCCATTGGGAAATTGGGAAAACATTTTATCACACCGATCTTGGTGTGGTCAGATGCTTTGAGGGCAGAGGAAAGATCTAGGGTCTAGAAGACCCCATTTTTTTCAAAAAAGAGTACCTGTCACTACCTATTGCTGTCATAGGGGATATTTACATTCCCTGAGATAACAATAAAAATGATTAAAAATAAATAAATATGGAAGGAACAATTTAAAAATAAAATAAAAAAGCAAAATTAATAATAATAAAAAAAAAAAAAAAAGCACCACCCCTGTCCTGCCTTGCTCTTGCCCAATGGCGAACGCAAGAGTCGGTCTGGCGTCATATGTAAACAGCAATTGCACCATGCATGTGAGGTATCACCGCGAAGGTCAGATCGAGGGCAGTAATTTTAGCAGTAGACCTCCTCTGTAAATCTAACGGGGTAACCTGTAAAGGCTTTTAAAAATGTATGTAGTTTGTCGCCAATGCGCGTTTGTGCGAAATTTTAAAGCATGTCGTGTTTGATGAAATAAAAAGATGATCTTAGGCCGAGTACATAGATACCAAACATTTGGGCAATATAGTGTGTTTTAGTGCATTAAAATTTAAAAAAGTGTATTTTTTTCCCCAAAAAATGCGTTTGAAAAATCGCTGCGCAAATACTGTGCTGAAAAAAAAAATGCAACACCCACCATTTTAATCTGTAGGGCCTTTGCTTTAAAAATATATATAATGTTTGGGGGTTCAACATAATTTTCTTGCAAAAAAAAAATATGTTTTCATGTAAACAAAAAGTGTCAAAAAGGGCTTTGTCTTCAAGTGGTTAGAAGAGTGGATGTAAGCTTCCTAATGTTGTGTATAAAATGCCAGAACAGTTCAAACCCCCCCCAAATGACCCCATTTTGGAAAGTAGACACCCCAAGCTATATACTGAGAGGCATGTCGAGTCCATGGAATATTTTATATGTTGACACAAGTTGCGGAAAAAAGAAAAAATTATTTATTTTTTTTGCACAAAGTTGTCACTAAATGATATATTGCTCAAACATGCCATGGGCATATGTGGAATTACACCCCAAAATACATTCTGCTGCTTCTCCTGAGTACGGGAATACCACATGTGTGAGACTTTTTGGGAGCCTAGCCGCGTACGGGACCCCAAAAACCAAGCACCGCCTTCAGGCTTTCTAAGGGTGTAAATTTTTGATTTCACTTCTCACTGCCTATCACAGTTTCGGAGGCCATGGAATGCCCAGATGGCACAAACCCCCCCAAATGACCCCATTTTGGAAAGTACACACCCCAAGCTATTTGCTGAGAGGTATTGTGAGTATTTTGCAGATCTCGCTTTTTGTCACAAAGTTTTGAAAATTGAAAAAAATAAAAATATATATTTTCTTTCTTCATTTTCAAAAACAAATGAGAGCTGTAAAATACTCACCATGCCTCTCAGCAAATAGCTTGGGGTGTCTACTTTCCAAAATGGGGTCATTTGGGGGGGTTTTGTGCTATTTTGGCATTTTATGGCCTTCGAAACTGTGATAGGTAGTGAGGAGTGAAATCAAAAATTTGTGCCTAGAAATCCTGAAGGCGGTGCTTGGTTTTCGGGGTCCCGTACGCAGCTAGGCTCCTAAAAAGTCCCACACATGTGGTATCCCCGTACTCAGGAGAAGCAGCAAAATGTATTTTGGGGTGTAATTCCACATATAACCATGGCATGTGTGAGCAATATATCATTTAGTGACAACTTTTTGTAATTTTTTTTTTTTTTGTCATTATTCAATCACTTGGGACAAAAAAAAAATATTCAATGGGCTCAACAGGCCTCTCAGCAATTTCCTTGGGGTGTCTACTTTCTAAAATGGGGTCATTTGGGGGGGTTTGTACTGCCCTGCCATTTTAGCACCTCAAGAAATGAGATAGGCAGTCATAAACTAAAAGCTGTGTAAATTCCAGAAAATGTACCCTAGTTTGTAGACTTTATAACTTTTGCGCAAACCAATAAATATACGCTTTATTGACATTTTTTTTTACTAAAGACATGTGGCTGAATACATTTTGGCCTAAATATATGACTAAAATTGAGTTTATTCGATTTTTCTTATAACAAAAAGTAGAAAATATCATTTTTTTTCAAAATTTTCGGTCTATTTCCGTTTATATCGCAAAAAATAAAAATCGCAGAGGCAATCAAATACCATTAAAAGAAAGCTCTATTTGTGGGAAGAAAAGGACGCAAATTTCGTTTGGGTACAACATTGCATGTCTGCACAATTTACAGTTAAAGCAGCGCAGTGCAAAATTCTGAAATCACCTCTGGTCCTCTAGCTACCAAATGGTCCGGGGCTTAAGTGGTTAAGTAATCACATTCAAACTCATATTAAATAGGAGTCGGTACACACCTGCCGTCATTTTAAGTGCCTTTGATTAACACCAAATAAGGTTCAGCTGTTCTAGTAGGTCTTTCTTGACATTTTGTTAGAGTTACGTTTAAACACCAGAGAAGCAAGATTCAAGATTTTATTTTTAACCCATTTGAGGAACACCATTTCTAAATCTTTTGTAATTAACAGCATGTTGAACTTTTTTTTCACATTTTAGGATACTATCTACCCAACGATGATGGAGAGTTTTATCAGTTCTGTTATGTGACACATAAAGGTGAGATCCGGGGAGCAAGCACACCTTTCCAGTTTCGTACATCATCTCCTGTAGATGAGCTGTTAACCATGGAAGATGAAGGTCATTCAGACATGTTGGTGGTGACTACGAAAGCTGGCTTGCTGGAGGTATGTCAGTATTTTTTATAGTTTGATACCTTTTGCATTGCAGTTTTCTCTGTATGTTCCTCTCCAGTCTTTCTCGTGTATGTAACTAATTGTTTTTTTTCTTTATGGTTAAGGGGTTACTCTATACAATAGACATACTTGATCTGTTACTGCAAAATTACGTGTCTTTTACGACATTGCAAAGTACAGGCACCCCAAGCACCAAAAAAATTTCTGGCTGATGTTTGGTGTAAATTTTATTTGAAGAAATATTAAACTCTCATCTTTACAACTTGGGGATTCCAGAATATCCGGGGCATATATTGTGATTGCAGATGAAAGCCATGGATAAGGGTTCTAAATGATGACCATTTAGATGAGGATTACCAAGGTTTTTCTGTGAATGTTCTGATCTTCCTTTAATTTACAAATTAGATTAAAGAAGGCCCTTTTAGCACAGCAAAGGTACCGTACTTTAAATTTGGTATCAAGAGTGTTTTAAATTGTAGACATAAGCATATGTAAAAGTTTTTTTCATTTAATCCTGTTATTGATTTATTAACACAATACTGATGGTTTTTCTAAGAGTCAGTGGTATTTTTATAGTTAAAGTGGTTCTAAAGTCTGAACATTTTTTACCTTATTCCGTTCCTTGCATTAAGGTAAAAACTGTTAAGGCATCAGTATTGGCCCATCACTCCTTACTTACCTAAGACCCCATTTGATCTAGCACTGTGCAAGTCTGCACCTCTTCTCTCAATCCAGCACTGTGCAATGCCATTTCACAGAGAGAGCAGTTTAAAGCGGAGTTCCACCCAATTTTTTTACTTTTTTTTATTCCACTCCTCACCCCCTTACATGCCACATTTGGCATGTAATTTTTTTGGGGGGGGGAGTGGGGGCTTCAGTAGGAGTGGGACTTCCTGTCCCACTTCCTCCTTCCGCCCTGGAGCCGCCTAGGCGATACGTCATATCGCCTTGTGGCGGCTCCTCCCTGTAGGCGATCACCTGGGACGTGACAGGCCCCAGGCGATCGCCTGTCCACTCACAGAGCGCTGCGCCGTTCGCGCATGCGCAGTGAGTGCCCGGCCGTGAAGCCGAAAGCTGTCACGGCCGGGTGCCCACACTGTGAATGGACGCGCCGGCGGAGGAGGGGGGAGAGGAGCGGAGCTCCAGGCGGCGCGGCGCTGGACAATGGAGCAGGTAAGTGTATGTTTATTAAAAGCCAGCAGCTACACTTTTTGTAGCTGCTGACTTTTAATAAACATAAAAAAAGGGTGGAACTCTGCTTTAAGTATAGACATGTTTGTCACTTTATTTATTCATTTTTTTTATTTTTTCCTTTTTATAATCACTTTAAATCAGTTTTTTCTCTTATCGTCCATGGACTGACACAGCTGGATACTGTAAAAATGTATGGGTATATGTCCCTGCTCGCAGGAGAAGATCTAGGCAGAATGTTAGATGTTAGAAACATTCTAGAACAAACCAGAGCTGAACAGCCCCGCCCAGGGGGGCGGTCCCTCCGGACATTACCCTCCCACCTGCAGCTAGCAGACCTCAGTTTTTTTTTCTGCCTAGCAGAAGGAGAAGATGTGGCTCTCTCAGGAGCCAGTCTCCTGGAAGATTTTACTTTTACATTTTATTCCTTTGGGAATTTTATTATTTTATTTTTGAGACCTTTAATCAACTGTCGGCTGGGCAACAGGTTGGGTACACTGGTATACTCGTAGTCTTCCCTGTCCGACCATCGAGCGTGCTGATCCTCGCCTTGTGTGCGTGAGACTCAGTTCACGACATGCCCCATGACTCCAGGGGTGGCCAGGTTGCTTTCATGCTCCCGCGGTCCTCTCAAGATTGAACAGTACTTGACTGACTGTTTCTCTCGCTGTGGACCGGGCCGACAGCTACGCAGTACTACTCTGTGATAGGTCTGTCTGAAACAAGCCAGTGGGTCCCTGAAAGGGACGGGTAAGTAGTCTCTCCTACTGCAGGTGAGTACATGCTGGCTGTGTTTCTTTATATGGGGGGTTTCTCCCTGTCTCCCCCCTGTTATGCTGCTCTCTGCACCCTGTACTGGTGCTGTGGGGTGCTTGCGGGTCACTCTGGCCTGGCTGGGCACTCATCTGCAGTTTTTTCTGGTGTGTGAAGCGATTATTGCGTGCGCCGTTGGCACGCATTAGAGCTTTGAATTTCGCGCTTGGCGGCCATCTTGGCGTTCAGTTATAGCTGCGGCCGGCGGCCATTTTCTTGTGGCCACCGCGCATTTATTTCTAGCGGCGGCGCGAATCCCCTCACAATCTCCTTACAGACTGAGCGGTCCTTAAGGGTTGGTGAGTCCTCCAGGTATCCCCTCCTCAGCCTCAGCGTAGCCAGTGGGTGGGACTGTATATTCACTGTACATAGTGTATAAGGTCTCGGAGGGTGGCGTTATGGAGTCTGATACACCTGCTCTCCACACTTGCCTGGGGCAACTGGCAGTGCTGCACAGTTAAACATGTTCATATGTTTCCTGCACCTGCGGTCCTTATGGACCAGTTGTCGGCAGTCCTGGAATCATTCCTGTCAGAATGGAAGCGGTGTGCGAGCAAAAGAAGCTATAAGCCCCCTCCCCCCACAAAAATCTTTAGTGAAGGATAGAGGTCGACCGATATGGGTTTTTCGCTGGCCGATGCCGATATTTAGGAATTTGGGCGGCCGATGGCCAATATATGATACCGATTTTTGTGGCCGATTAAAAAAACAAAAAAAACAAAACCTCACCCACTCAACTCCTTCCTGCTTACTCCCGTCACGCTAGCACACACTTGATGTCCTCAGTACAGATGGCACTGGCAGGTGGCACTGGTTTGGAACTGGCAGATGGCACTGGCAGGTGGCACTGGTGTGGAACTGGCAGGTGGCACTGATTGGCACTAGCAGATGGCGCTGGTTTGGAACTGACAGTTGGCACTGGCAGGTGGCACTGGTTTGGAACTGGCAGGTGGCACTGGTGTGGAACTGGTAGGAGGCACTGATTGGCACTAGCAGATGGCGCTGGTTTGGAACTGGCAGGTGGCACTGGTGTGGAACTGGCAGGTGGCACTGATTGGCACTAGCAGATGGCGCTGGTTTGGAACTGACAGTTGGCACTGGCAGGTGGCACTGGTTTGGAACTGGCAGGTGGCACTGGCAGATGGCAATGGTGTGGAACTGGCAGGAGGCACTGATTAGCACTAGCAGGTGGCACTGATTGGCACTAGCAGATGGCGCTGGTTTGGAACTGACAGTTGGCACTGGCAGGTGGCACTGGTTTGGAACTGACAGATGGCACGATTGGCACTGGCAGGTGGCACTGATTGGCACTAGCAGGTGGCACTGGTTTGGAACTGACAGATGGCACTGGTTTGGAACTGACAGATGGCATTGGCACTGGCAGATGGCACTGGTTTGGCACTGACAGATGGCACTATTGGCACTGACTGATGGCACTGATTGGCACTAGCAGGTGGCACTGGTTTGGAACTGACAGATGGCACTATTGGCACTGACTGATGGCACTGATTGGCACTAGTAGGTGGCACTGGTTTGGAACTGACAGATGGCACTAGTTTGGGACAGATGGCACTGATTGGCAGTGGCGATGGTGGGTGGCGCTGGCTGGCGGTGGAGGGTGGCGGGTGGCACTGGCTGGCGGTAGCGGGTGGTGCTGGCGGTGGCGGGTGGCACTGGCTGGCGGCACTGACAGATTGCACTGATTTTGCGGACCCAGCAGCTAAATTACATCAGCCAATGATTGGGCTGCTTTAGAAAGGGAGCGGGCCACATACACATAGCGACCCGCCCAGATACCATCCCATTAGCTGGTGTAATATATCTGCTGGGTCCCGCCCATCCCGGCTGGGTCCCACCCACCCCGACATCGAGCTGACAGCTCCTCTCTCTCCTTTCTGCTCACGCACTCAGCGGCTCTGGCTGCATCAAGCGCCGCGCTGAGTGTGAGCAGAGAGGAGAGAGAGACAGAGGAGCTGTCAGCTCGATGTCGGGGTGGGCGGGACACAGCAGCTATATTACACCAGCTAATGGGATGGTATCTGGGCGGGTCGCTATGTGTATGTGGCCCCGCCCCCTTTCTAAAGCAGCCCAATCATTGGCTGGTGTAATTTAGCTGCCGGGTGTCCCGCCCACCCCGGCCGGGTCCCGCCCACCCCCGACATCAAGCTGACAGCTCCTCTCTGTCTCTCTCTCCTCTCTGCTCACACACTCAGCGCGGCGCTTGATGCTGCCAGAGCCGCTGAGTGTGGAGAAGGAAGAATGAGCGGAGGTCGGTCTGAAATATCGGCCTAATCTTGATAATAAATCGGCCGATGCCGATTTATCAAAAATGGCCAAATATCGGCCGATATATTGGTCGACCTCTAGTGAAGGAGTGCTCTGAGTCAGATATGGGCCTTCCTACTATGCTCAGGACCCTACCATTGAATATTTAATGTTTATGAACAGGACATTCCCTTGTGAGGAAGACTCCAATTCTGTGTCAGTGAATGACAGGGCGCTTGGAAGTGATCTCATTGATGTGAGAAACACTCTCAAGCTAGAATTGCTGTGACAAGCCTTTCTTTTACACAGTTTCCTCACTGTTTTCCTCACGCTGCCTCAAGAGCAGCATGGATGAGGGAGGACTTTATTCATTTATGTCTCTAGTCCCTGTGAGCCTTCTGTGTGATATCCTGAGGCAACATTTCCCGCCATTTCCTGGGGATTGATTTGAGCTCTGACAGACACACGGTCTGAGGATCAGAGATTACCTGTTACCTGCATGCTGCTTGGCAGCACAGTCAAGCAGGTTGGAATGATACAGAGAAGATTATGCGCCTCTGCGCCATAACTTAAACTCATTCTATACCTCTACACTGCATATATTCACAGTGTATGTATGTGTTATTGGTCTCTGAGTCTGCGGGGGTGTCCCCCCACGTTCCAATGCTGTGTTTCAGTGCCATACATGATATAAACGTACAAAATATGTTTATGCACGACTCCAGATACATTTACAGTATATGTATGTATTATACTCTCTGGGTCGGCGGGGGCTCCGGTGTCCTCCCGCACTCTCATGGTATGTGCGCTTCGGCTCTCTGCACAGTATAGACATGTTCAATATGTTTATTGCACATACTATACATGTTTACAGTATGGGTATACTGTTTGCGTGGGGTTCCTCCGGGTACTCCGGTTTCCCCCCACGCTCCAATGGAAATGCACAGCATAAACATGTGCAATATGTTGATTCACATGCTATCATTCCTACACGGTATCTGTGTGCTGTCTGCGTGGAGTTCTTCCGGGTGTTCCGGTTTCCTCCCACGCGCTGACGGTATGTGCGCCTTTGGCCTTCTGCACAGTTAAACATGTTCAATGTTTATCACGCATGCTATAATACCTACACGGTATGTGTAGGCAGTCTGTGTGGTTTTCTTCCGGGTAGTCCTGTTCCCTCCCACACTCCATTGGTATGGGCGCTTCGGCGCTATGCACAGTCTAAATTTGTGCGATTTGATATCCACATACTAACATACCCGGTATGTCTTTGCAGTCTGCGTGGGTTTCCGCCCACGCTACATGACATGCATGCCTTTGGTGCAATACACGGTGTAAACATACACATTATGTCTATACACTACACTAAATACATTTACAGTAGCTGTAGGTATTGCATTCTCTGAGTATGCGTGGGGTACTTCGGTTCCTCCCACGCGCCAACAGTGTGCGCGCCTTCGGTGCTTTGCACACATGGGCTTGTGCAAAATGTTTAGCACACATACTATAATACCATACATGGTATGTGTATGCAGTCTGCATGGGTTTCATCCGGGTGCTCAGGTTTCTCCCCTGCCTTCCAATGGTGTGCGCATTCTCAGCGCTATGCACAGTATAAACATGTGCAATTTGTTTATTCGCAGGCTAACATACCTACACGGTTGTGTACGCACTCTGCGTGGCTGGTTTACGTCCAAGCCCCGATGATGTGCGCGCCTTCTTCACTGGCACAGTATATACGTGTTTAATAGGTTTATCCACAAATACTAAACTACATACGCCGTATGTGGTGGTATTATGCTCTTTGTGGCTGGGTGGTTTTCCTCCCACACTCTCTATTTGCGCGTTTGACGCAATACATAGTATAAACTATGTGTTTGTACAATCAGCACTTATCCATGGGTAGCTGCTGGATGGAGCATTGTCACAAGGATCCCTGGTTTCAGGGGTATCACTTTCCACCTGCTTTCAGTGGTGATCAGAAGCGCTGGCTTGGACTGTGTTCGCCAGGCTGAGGTTAGCGTTACGCCAGTTAGTGGCTGCGTCTCTGGCGTTTTTTTGTAGCTCAATGACTGGGCAAAAGCCTCTGCTTCATCCATCAGTCGTCTAGCAGGTGCACTACAACTGCTTTTAGCCTTTAGGGTCTCTGTGCCTGGGGTGGGTTTGCGCCACCTGTGGAGGCTGAGGTACTAGTCCTCTGACAGAGTTTCTAGGAAAGTTCCGTCAAGTTGCCTTTATTGGCCAACATTTGAGGCACCCTGTACACTGGGGCCTCCCTTTTCCGATACATTTCGGAGTCTCTTTGGGATTTTCATACATCTCGCTGCAAGACGGTCCTGTCGGCCGTGTGCATTGCAGGGGAAGGGTCCTTGCATCCGAAGGTGTTTCCACCTTCTTTACCGGAGGTGGGGCACCGGAAGTGGAACTTATGGCCTCTCGACTCACTCGTAAGGTGGCAAGATCGTGGTCAGGTCCAGGGACCCCTGGTCGGACGCGTCAGACGCGTTGGAAGCCCGTGGGGGCAATATCGCCTGATATATGCTTACCCTCCGCTACTGTTGTTACCTCGCCGGCTTCGCAGAGTAGAGGCTGAGGCCATTCCAGTGCCGATCTACTTCGGCTAGTTGCAGACGTTCCTGGCGACGACCTATTGGGGTGGACCGTCTGTCTCATGATCCCATACTTCATCCTGCTTTACAGTCCTTGGCTTTAATGGCATGGCTGTTTAAAGCCAGGTGCTGAAGGACCGAGTTCTCTCGTATTCGGTCATCTCTTCTATGTTGTTGACACGGGAATCTTCCTCCAGAAAGATATCACACCGTACCTGAAAGGCTTACATCGCTATGTGCGAGGAACTTGAGTGGCATCCTCGGATGTATTCCGTTCCCAGGATTTTGCTGTTCTTACAGCGTGGTGTGACCCAAAATCTGGCCTTACATACCTTTTTTGAGGGTCGGATTTTGGCCCGGGCTGTCTTTTTCAAGGACCGCTACCGGGCCATTCCTTGATTCGCACCTTTTGTGCAGGGGGTTCGCCATGTGACCCCCCCCGTCAAGCCTCCTCTCCCTACTTGGGATCTGATTTTGATGCATCTCGGTTCTCCAAGAACATCCCTTTGAGAATATCAGAGAGATTTCTCTCTTGACCTTGTCCCTTAAGTTGGCCTTCTTGGTGGCCATTGCTTCGGTTAGACGGGTGTCTGAGTTGGCGGCCTTGTCCGGCAAGTCGCCTTACTTGGTCCTCCATAAGGATATGTTGGTGTTGCGCCCACGACCATCCTTCTTTTCTAAGGATGGTCTCGGCCTTTCACCTTAAGAAGGACATTGTTCTTCCGTCCTTGTGTCCTCACCCATCGCATCCCTGAGAGTTTGCGCTTCATACATTAAGATGGGTACAAGCCTTACGAGTGTACCTGCCTGCTACGGTTTCCATTCGGAAATCGGTGTCTGGTCCAAAACAGGGCCGAGCGGATTCGTCTGCCACCGTCTTTAGGTGGATCAGGCAGACCGTCATGCAGGCCTATGCCCTTAAGGGGCGGGCGCCTCCCTTTCCGGTTGCGGCGCATTCCACCAAGGCAATTGGTGCTTCCTGGGCCTTCCGACATCAAGCGTCGGTTGCACAAGTGTGCAAGGCGACGACCTGGTCGTCCGTTCATACCTTTTCAAGATTTTATAGGGTTGATGTGGCTGCATCTTCGGATGCTCCCTTCGGCCGCAAAGCATTGCAGGCCGCTGTTTAATGTCGCAACTCCTCCGTTGAGGAGCTCTCCTTGTTTGGAGTGAAGTTTTGGTTGTTCCTTTACTACTGCTCCCACCCTTCTGATACTGCTTTGGGACGTCCCACACATTTTTACAGTATCCAGCTGTGTCAGTCCATGGACGATAAGAGAAAATAGGATTTTTGTACTCACCGTAAAATCCATTTCTCTGACGTCCATGGACTGACACGGCACCCACCCTTCCTTTTTAAGGTTTGTACTGCTTTGCTACGAACTGAGGTCTGCTAGCTGCAGGTGGGAGGGTAATGTCTGGAGGGACCGCCCCCCTGGGTGGGGCTGTTCAGCTCTGGTTTGTTCTAGAATGTTTCTAACATTCTGCCTAGATCTTCTCCTGCGAGCAGGGACATATACCCACATGTTTTTACAGTATCCAGCTGTGTCAGTCCATAGACGTCAGAGAAATGGATTTTACGGTGAGTACAAAAATCCTATTTCTCTTATCGTCCATGGACCGACGCAGCTCTCATACTGATTACATGTGGGTATATGTCCCTGCTCGCAGGAGAAGACCTAGGCAGAATGTTAGAGGTTAAAACATTCTAGAACAAGCCAGAGCTGAACAGCCCCGCCCAGGGGGCGGTCCCTCTGGACATTACCCTTCCACCTGCAGCTAATCAGCCTCAGTTTTTTTCTGCCTAGCAGAAGGAGAAGACGTGGCTCTCAGGAGCCAGTCTCCTGGAAGATTTTACTTTTGATTTTTATTCCTTTGGGAATTTTTATTATTTTATTTTTGAGACCTTCAATCAACTGTCGGCTGGGCAACAGGTTGGGTACACTAGTATCCTCGTAGTCTTCCCTGTCCGACCATCGAGCGTGCTGATCCTCGCCTTGCGTGCGTGAGACTCAGTTCACGACATACCCCATGGCTCCAGGGGTGGCCGGGTTGCTTTCATGCTCCCGCGGTCCTCTCAAGATTGAACAGTACTTGACTGGCTGTATCTCTCGTGGTGGACCGGGCCGACAGCTACGCAGTACGACTCTGTGATAGGTCTGTCTGAAACAAGCCAGTGGGTCCCTGAAAGGGACGGGTAAGTAGTCTCTCCTACTGCAGGTGAGTACATGCTGGCTGTGTTTCTGTGTGTGGGGGTTTCTCCCTGTCCCCCCCCCTGTTATGCTGCTCTCTGCACCCTGTACTGGTGCTGTGCTGTGGGGTGCTTGGGGGTCACTCTGGCCTGGTTGGGCGCTCATGTCTGCAGTTTTTTCTGGTGTGTGAGGTGATTATTGCGTGCGCCATTGGCGCTGTTTGAGGTGGTTATTGCGTGTGCCATTGGCGCGCATTAGAGCTTTGAATTTTGCGCTCGGTGGCCATCTTGGCATTTAGTGGCACAGTTATAGCTGCGGACGGCGACCATTTTCTTGTGGCCGCCGCGCATTTATTTCTGGCGGCGGCGAGAATCCCCTCACAATCTCCTCACAGACTGAGCTGTCCTTAAGGGTTGGTGGGTCCTCCCGGGTGTCCCCTCCTCAGCGTAGCCAGTGGGTGGACTGTATATTCACTGTATAGTGTATAAGGTCTCAGAGGGTGGCGTTTATGGAGTCTGATACACCTGCTCTCCACATTGCCTGGGGCAACTGGCAGTGCCGCACAGTTAAAAATGTTCATATGTTTCCTGCACCTGCGGTCCTTACGGACCAGTTGTCAGCAGTCCTGGAATCATTCCTGTCAGAATGGAAGCGGTGTGCGAGCAAAAGGAGCTATAAGCCCCCTCCCCCCACAAAAATCTTTAGTGAAGGAGTGCTCTGAGTCAGATATGGGCCTAGCTATTGGGCTCAGGACCCTACCTCTGAATATTTAATGTTTATGAACAGGACATTCCCTTGTGAGGAAGACTCCAGTTCTGTGTCAGTGAATGACAGGGCGCTTGTAAGTGATCTCATTGATGATGTGAGAATCACACTCAGGCTGAAATTGCTGTGACAAGCTTTTCTTTTACACAGTTTCCTCACAGTTTTCCTCACACGCTGCCTCAAGAGCAGCATGGATGAGGGAGGACTTTATTCATTTATGTCTCTAATCCCTGTGAGCCTTGTGTGTGTGATACCTGAGGTAACATTTCCCGCCATTTCCTGGGGAATGATTTGAGCTCTGACAGACACACGGTCTGAGGATCAGAGGTTAACTGTTACCTGTATGCTGCTTCAGCAGCACTGTCAAGCAGGTTGGAATGATACAGAGAAGATTATGTGCCCCTGCGCCATAATTTAAACTCATCCTATACCTCTACACTGCATACATTCACAGTGTATGTATGTGTTATTGGTCTCTGTGTCTGCGTGGCTGTCCCCACGTTCCAATGCTGTGTTTCGGTGCCATACATGATATAAACGTACAAAATATGTTTATGCACGACTCCAGATACATTCACAGTATATGTATGTATCATACTCTCTGGGCTGGCGGGGGCTCCGGTGTCCTCCCGCACTCTCATGGTATGTGCGCTTCGGCTCTCTGCACAGTAAAGACATGTTCAATATGTTTATTGCACATATTATACATGTTTACAGTATGGGTATACTGTTTGCGTGGGGTTCCTCCGGGTACTCCGGTTTCCCCCCACGCTCCAATGGAAATGCACAGCATAAACATGTGCAATATTATGTTGATTCACATGCTATCATTCCTACACGGTATCTGTGTGCTGTCTGCGTGGAGTTCTTCCGAGTGGGCGCTTCGGTGCTATGCACAGTCTAAATTTGTGCGATTGGACCTACCCGGTATGTCTTGCAGTCTGCGTGGGTTTCCGCCCACGCTACATGACATGCATGCCTTTGGTGCAATACACGATGTAAACATACACATTATGTTTATACACTACACTAAATACATTCACAGTAGTTGTAGGTATTGCATTCTCTGAGTATGCGTGGGGTACTTCGGTTCCTCACACGCGCCAACGGTGTGCGCGCCTTCGGTGCTTTGCACACATGAGCTTGTGCAAAAGGTTTAGCACACACACTATAATACCTATACTGTATGCGTATGCAGTCTGTGTGGGTTTCTGCCCATGCTACATGACATGCATGCCTTTGGTGCAATACACGGTGTAAACATACACATTATGTCTATACACTACACTAAATACATTTACAGTATCTGTAGGTATTGCATTCTCTGAGTATGCGTGGGGTACTTCGGTTCCTCCCACGCGCCAACAGTGTGCGCGCCTTCAGTGCTATGCACACATGGGCTTGTGCAAAATGTTTAGCACACATACTATAATACCATACACGGTATGCGTATGCAGTCTGCATGGGTTTCATCCGGGTGCTCAGGTTTCTCCCCTGCGTTCCAATGGTGTGCGCATTCTCAGCGCTATGCACAGTATAAACATGTGCAATTTGTTTATTCGCAGGCTAACATACCTACATGGTTGTGTACGCAATCTGTGTGGCTGGTTTACGTCCAGGCCCCGATGATGTGCACGCCTTCGTCGCTGGCACAGTATATACGCGTTTAATAGGTTTATCCACAAATACTAAACTACATACACCGTATCTGGTGGTATTATGCTCTTTGTGGCTGGGTGGGTTTCCTCCCACACTCTCCATTTGTGCGTTTGACGCAATACATAGTATAAACTATGTGTTTGCACAATCAGCACCTATCCATGGGTAGCTGCTGGATGGAGCATTGTCACAAGGATCCCTGGTTTCAGGGGTATCACTTTCCACCTGCTTTCAGTGGTGATCAGAAGCGCTGGCTTGGACTGTGTTCGCCAGGCTGGGGTTGGCGTTGCGCCCGTTAGTGGCTGCGTCTCTGGCATTTTTTGTAGCTCAATGACTGGGAAAAAGCCTCTGCTTCATTCATCAGTCGTCTAGCAGGTGCACTACAACTGCTTTAGCCTTCAGGGTCTCTGTGCCCGGGGTGGGTTTGCGCCACATGTGGAGGCTGAGGTACTAGTCCTCTGACCGAGTTTCTAGGGAAGTTCCGTCAAGTTGCCTTTATTGGCCAACATTTGAGGCACCCTGTACACTGGGGCCTCCCTTCTCCGATACATTGCGGAGTCTCTTTGGGATTTTCATACGTCTCGCTGCAAGACGGTCCTGTCGGCCGTGTGCATTGCAGGCGAAGGGTCCTTGCATCCGGAGGTGTTTCCACCTTCTTTACCGGAGGTGGGGCACCGGAAGTGGACCTTGTGGCCTCTCGACTCACTCGCAAGGTGGCAAGATCGTGGTCAGGTCCAGGGACTCCTGGGCGGATGCGTTAGACGCGTTGGAAGCCCCTGGGGGCAGTATCGCCTGATATATGCTTACCCTCTGCTACTGTTGTTGCCTCGCCGGCTTCGCAGAGCATACTTCATCCTGCTTTACAGTCCTTGGCTTTAATGGCATGGCTGTTTAAAGCCAGGTGCTAAAGGACCGAGTTCTCTCGTTTTCGGTCATCTCTTCTATGTTGTTGACACGGGAATCTTCCTCCAGAAAGATATCTCACCGTACCTGGAAGGCTTACATCGCTATGTGCGAGGAACTTGAGTGGCATCCTCGGATGTTTTCCGTTCCCAGGATTTTGCTGTCCTTACAGCGTGGTGTGACCCAAAAGCTGGCCTTGCATACCTTTTTTTTGAGGGTCGGATTTCGGCCCGGACTGTCTTTTTCAACGACCGCTGCTTTTGATGCATCTCGGTTCTCCAAGAACATCTCTTTGAGAATATCAGAGAGACTCCTCTCTTGACCTTGTCCCGGAAGTTGGCCTTATTGGCCATTGCTTCGGTTAGACGGGTGTCTGAGTTGGCAGCCTTGTCTGGCAAGTCGCCTTACTTGGTCCTCCATAAGGATATGTTGGTGTTGCGCCCACGACCATCCTTCTTTTCTAAGGATGGTCTTGGCCTTTCACCTTAAGAAGGACATTGTTCTTCCGTCCTTGTGTCCTCACCCATCGCTTCCCTGAGAGTTTGCGCTTCCTGCATTAAGATGGGTACAAGCCTTACGAGTGTACCTGTCTGCTACTGTTTCCATTCGGAAATCTGTGTCTGGTCCAAAACAGGGCCGAGCGGTGTCGTCTGCCACCGTCTTTAGGTGGATCAGGCAGACCGTCATACAGGCCTATGCCCTTAAGGGGCGGGCACCTCCCTTTCCGGTTGCGGCGCATTCCACCAAGGCAATTGGTGCTTCCTGGGCCTTCCAACATCAAGCGTCGGTTGCACAAGTGTGCAAGGCGACGACCTGGTCGTCCGTTCATACCTTTTCAAAGTTCTACAAGGTTGATGTGGCTGCATCTTCGGATGCTTCCTTCGGCCGCAAAGTGTTGCAGGCCGCTGTCTAATGTTGCAACTCCTCCGTTGAGGGGCTCTGCTGGTTTGGAGTGAAGTTTTGGTTGTTCCTTACTTTTTTTGCTCCCACCCTTTTCTTATACTGCTTTGGGACGTGCCACATGTAATCAGTATGAGAGCTGCGTCGGTCCATGGACGATAAGAGAAAATAGGATTTTTGTACTCACCGTAAAATCCGTTTCTCTGACGTCCATGGACCGACGCAGCACCCACCCTTCCTTATAAGTTTGTACTGCTTTGTTACGAACTGAGGCTGATTAGCTGCAGGTGGAAGGGTAATGTCCGGAGGGACCGCCCCCCTGGGCGGGGCTGATCAGCTCTGGCTTGTTCTAGAATGTTTTAACCTCTAACATTCTGCCTAGGTCTTCTCCTGCGAGCAGGGACATATACCCACATGTAATCAGTATGAGAGCTGCGTCGGTCCATGGACGTCAGAGAAACGGATTTTACGGTGAGTACAAAAATCCTATTTTTTTATTTATTTTTTATAATAAAAGGGGTTCAGTAATAGGAAAAAAAAAAAGACCTCCAGGAGTAATGAGGGAAAGACAAATATCACTGTATAGCGGCAAGGCATCAAGGTAATAGTAAACTGTAAGTAGGGTAAACAGGATGTACATGGTTTTGTATTTTCCAGGAAGGTTGGTTGAGCATAGGATCAGTAAGGGTTCTTGTACGAAGGGGTAGGTTCATAGATGGATATAAGGTTGAAAGCCATAATCTTTTGGTGAGCTAACAAGAAAGATGCCATGTTTGATTTGCAACTTGGTAAAGAAAAGTTGGCCCACAAAGGAAAATTAACGGGGGGGCGGGGGATTTAGGCGATTGACTGGTTCAATATATATTAGGATATGTGAAAGGGGGTGATAAGGTTGTGGATTAACTTCCCAGTTAGCAGTAGAGGGTATTTAGTTTCTGAGTCTGTCAGAGGGAGAGAGATATAGAGTAGTGTAACCAAAAAAGCCGTTGTTCCAGTGTTAATTTCATTATGCGTATGGAAGAGATCCTAACAGTGCTCATGCATAACTATGGGGGTGGGGGTGAAGAACATGTTTCCCAAAAGGAGGCTATTAGCTGGAAGGCATCTGGAATTGATGTAATATTATATTTTTCTGGTTCTTCATAAGCCCAGGAAGGAGGGATATAATGGCAACTTCCTGGGTGGGTGTTAGGGAGTCTCTGTAAATGTGATTATTATCAAACAGCCTTTGGGCCTTCCAAATGATCTGTCTTGCTTCTGTGTCAGTTTGAGATGCACTCTAGGAGGAAACCATCTTTAATTGACTGTTCCATCAGAAAGGTTTTCTTGACTGGATCCACACCCTCTGTGCAATACAGTAGCCGTGCGTTCTGTGAGAATATCTAAGGATCTCTCTTGAACTGACTCTTGTATTATTGCATGCCTATTGCATCACAGTTTTGTGTATATGGAATCATCAATGGTGTTAAATTCCCTCAGTTACCCAGGAGCCATGGACCTATAGTCCATTATTTGGTCAAGTTAGGTGGAAATCTATGACACATGAAGCATACAATTTGCCCGGAAGGGATTAGTGTGTATATGTGCTCTGGATAAATGCACCTATAGACCATTGTGGCTGTGGTACAAAGGAAAAACACGAGCTCCAGGTTTTATGTGGTTGTTTTCCATTTCTGCAGAAATGTCCTGTGTGTCCAATATTTTAGAGTGACGACGTTGTCCCTTTAATATATTTTTATCCATTTTATAGTGCTAAGAGTGTTTCTTTTCACTATTATATAATTTTTGTACTAATAAAGTTTGTATGGCATATGAATACCATGGTCTGGTCCTCCAATTGACTACTTCCCCTTTTCCACATTCTTGCTTTTCCCTTTATTTTTGATCTAATGCATACAGTTATGGAGGCACCCTGTCTTATATAGACAAATTGTTTTCTTTTTATGCCCAAAAATTAGCAGTAGTTTGAGATCCATCTTTTAATAATTTTTCTTCTGTCTTGCTCTGTCTGTATTGCTCCATACTATCCACTCCTTTTTTTTTTTTTTTTTATTCTCTGGCAGGTCTCAAGGCCCAGCCATTACTGGGTCTACCGTTTTAAAATGTAAATTTTTGCCTTATTTTTACCTTTTCTTACTTCGTCTGTGCCTGAGAATTCAGATTTAATGTCAAGGGTCAGAGGTCACCAAAAATCTTAAGGTTGCTGTCAGTTAAAATAGAACTATAGGCAAAACGATTTTTTCATTCTGGATAGAGCAAGGGAGGGTTATAACCCCTTTGTCCCATTTAGGAGATTTCTCTTAACTTCCTGTCCCATAGCCAAACAGGAAATCCCTGCAAATAAGGGAATCCCTTAGGGACCCCCAGGTCACCAGAACTAGTGTGCCCATTTGAAGATTTCCCCTCCTATTACTTTTCTGGGGACAACCCAAAATTTGGAATTTCATTTTACTTTCAATGATCATGGTAAACAGGACAAATCGAGAATCAAATAGAGTGAAACTCTCTAACGGGGGTACAGACAGCAATAAAAACGAACAGGGGTTCTAATCCCTCTCCACTCTATCCAAAACTTAAAAAAAAAACTTTTGCCTTAGTTATACTTTAAATCTCACTGGCACACTGTTTTCCAGCTCCTATATGGAGGTACATTATCAACTACTCTGTTTGCTGCTGCAGTGCACTGTCAGAAGGCGGAACACAATGTGCATGATGACAAGCAGTTTAAAGGACTGAAATTGTCAGGCTTCAGGTGACCTCTGACCTATGAAACGTGCGGCGATTGTCGTACTTGGAAACATAAGTAAAAGTAACTGAACAGCGAAATATCATGTTTTAAAAAGTAAGTCTGCTTGATTTATATTTTAGTTTAAAATGGAACATTGATATTCTTGTATAATCCTGGTTGTTACTGGTTATGTTTAAATCCAGTTGGTTGCTGTAAGGCCACTTAGCTTAACAATAGATAAAATAACCTGATAATAAAAGATCAACGCTGGGCGTGTTAATTGTAGAAATGCACTTATATCTAAAGAGGTTGTGTGCTAAATACATTCAGGAACATGTGACTATACAGCATGTACTGCTATCCCTAATGTGTGAAAAGTTATCCTGCACCAGAATGCTATGTATAGTCTGAAACCAGCATCCAAGTGGTATGCCTTCTCTTTATCATAGTTCAGACACTGCTAGTTATGGAATTACTGTAAGTTGAATCTTTTTGCCTAAAGGAAATTTTTATTCATTGTGAGTTGTGATTTTATGTTTTAGCTGAAAATAGAAAAGACAATGAAAGAAAAGGAAGCGCTGCAGAAGATAACCGCCATTCTAGAGAAGGAGACGGCCCAACTTAGGCAACACGTGGAAAACTTGGAGAGGGAGCTGTCACGTGAAAGGGAGCGTTCTGAGCAACTGTCTTCAGAACGAGAGGTAACTGCAAAGTGGATATGTTATGTTTGAATAAAGCTATTATTTTTTTTTTTTTTTTAGAAAATTTCCCATCACACTTCTAGGTTCTGTTTATTAGCTTTAGTATCAGCTCTTAAAGTGGAATAATTTGTTCTGAGTGGAGTTTCACTGCTGCATTTAAAAAAAAAAAAAAAAAAAAACAGGAGCTGAAGAAGGTGGTATAGCCAGGATAAATGGTGCATACTAGAGGTCGACCGATATATTGGCCGGCCGATATATATCGGCTGATATTTGGCCATTTTTAAGAAATCGGCATCGGCCAATAACACTGACCGCACCGTGCCCAGTCGACCCATAAGTCTTCCTCCTCCCTTCCCCACAGTCCATTGGCAGAGCGGCACTTGACGCTTGCCAGAGCTGCCGAGTGTGTGATATATGTAACTGAATGCAGAGAAAGAGGAGCTGTCAAAATTCAGCCCTGATGTCGGGGGTGGGCGGGACCCAGCAGCTATCAAACACAAGCCAATGGGAGGGGATCTGGGCAGGCCGCTTCGTGTATGTGGCCCCGCCCCATTTCTTAAGCAGTTCAATCATTGGCTGGTGTTTGATAGCTGCTGGGTCCCGCCCACCCTCGACCTCACCGCTGAATTTTGACAGCTGGTATCTCTCTGCATTCAGTTACATATGTCAGTTTCACAGGTACACTATATCGGCTCAGTGTGAAACCTGCCGGGTACCACCTGTGCCAACTGCCGGGTACCACCTGTGCCAACTGCCGGATACCACCTGTGCCAACTGCCGGATACCACCTAGTGTCCATATAGCAATGAGAGAGGTATCACATCCTGGCAGTGTACTGACAGCTATCGCCACCCTTATGAACATAGGTCTGCTTACCGCAAAAATATGACCATATTTTTATAGTGGTCATTTAGGCCAGGGTTCGACAAAACCCGGGCGCCAGGTCGCAAATGCGACTAGAATTAGCGACCTGGCGCCTGAGGCAGCACAGCTGAGGTTTCCTGTGTCTCCGGGCACAAAGTATGGACAGGCTGAGAGGAGCTGGGGCTTTCCACTGTTGCAACAAATATATATGCACATCGAGCGGTTCCATGCAGTTTGGGAAAGGTGATTGTCCCTGGACATGGAAAGATTGTGTCTGGAACTGATCATCTGTTTCTGACTGTGTGTAACTGTTTGATGTGTGGAAATATTCTTATAGCGGCAGACAGCCACAGCTTCAGCCTGTCATTGACTTGTACAGGCTTCCTGGCCCTGGTTGTCGGCAAACACCTTGCCTCCCAGCCACAGATCTCTGTGATATACTTGCTGTTCAATGGCTGATTCAGCTGTGTGAATAAGGCCTTAAAGATATGCAGAAGCTGTAGGTCCCAGAAATGCATTGGACTGAACTTGCAGCCAGGGATCTGAACTTTTCATACAGTGACCCACTGTACATAGCATTTAACCACTTGACCTCCGGAAGGTTTTACCCCCTTCATGAACAGGGCATTTTCTCTTTCGTTCATGGACGGACACAGCATCTTATTCTTGACATAAGGGTATTGGTCTTCTATCGGGAGAGGACTAGGCAGAAAAGCATGTGAAGTGTTAAACCAGGGGTCTCAAACTGGTGGCCCTCCAGCTGTTGCAGAACTACAATTTCCATGAGGCATTGCAAGGCTAAACAGTTACAAGCATGACTCCCATAGGCAGAGGCATGATGGGACTTGTAGTTCCGCAACAGCTGGAGGGCCGCAGGTTTGAGACCCCTGCGTTAAACACACATTAAAACTATACAGTACCGCCCTGGGGGCGGTCCCACTAGGTACAACCCCTCTCCCTGCATCATGCAGCTCAGTTTTTTACTGCCTAGCATAGTAGAAGGACCTGGCTCCCGGTGGGCCCCTGGTCATGTGGATTAAAAAAAAAAAATGTTTTTCTACTTTTTGATCCTGAGATCAACTATCAACTGCCGACTGGGTGACAGGCTGGACCCAGATCCTTGTATTCTCCCCAGTTTCGGCCATCGAGCGTGTGCCGACCTTTAGCTACGCGCTGGGTCGTCCACGACATGCTCCGGGGCACACATGTAACCGGGCTATATGTCCGTGTCACAGTGTGCCGGGCCGACAGCCATGCTGTAACCACGCAGACGTTGGGTCTGTCAGGAATGCCTTCAGCTAGTCCACGCAGGACGGGTAAGTAGCAGTCCCCCTGCTCCGGCAGGGTGGCACGGCTGGGCATTATTCCCGGGGAGGTCGATTAGTGGGTTCCCACCCTCCCTTTCCTCTCTCCCTGTCCTTTCCCTCCTTCCCATGCTCTGTGGGGCTGGGCCTGCTGTACTGACCAGGGGGGCTCCGTGTCCTGGCTGGGGGCTGTGCGGGGTACCCAGGGTCCGCTCTCCGCGGGGGGTGTTGTTTGGTGCCAAGGGGGGGGCCTCCGCGCTGAGGCCTAGCGTGTTCTTCTTTTACCTCAGAAGCGCTCGGCGGCCATTTTGGCGGCATCCGGCGCTATTTTCTTGTAGTCCGCGCGCTTTATACAGGGGTGGCTGGCGGCCATTTTCTTGTAGTCCCGGCTCAGTTTTTGCCTCTAGCGGTGAAAACGTCCCTTCTGAATGACGCGAACGGTGCAGAACACCTCAGGCACAAGAATGCACCGCAGCCATGCCTGTTAGGAGGAATATGGGGAGAGCGGACAGCGGCGCTGGCAGCATCTGGATCAGAGCGGTGAGTCCCCTGGGGTCCCTCATTCTGAGCAGCTAGGGGGGTGGATTTTGTTTTTGCTGCCTTGCCTTGGTCCCTATGGGTGTCAGGCAAGTGTGGGTTGCATGGCGTCAGAAGCTGGCGTTTTCTTTCCCTGACATCCCTGTGGTGGCAACCGGTGCCTTGTACCTGGGGTGCGTATGGACGCCTTGTCGGTGGTCCTGGAGTCCCTTTATTACCAGGGTAGAAGCGGTGTGCGGGCGCAAATGCCCTCTTCCCCCACCATCTTCGGGGTAGAGTTCTGATTCAGACTTGGACCTTGCTGTGGCAGATGTCCCCTGCTCTGACCTGTCAGAGGATGCAACCCAGGACCTTCGGACTGTGCGGAACTGCGTTCTCGCTTGCTTCCGTGTCCAGGTCAGCGCTAGACGGCGCTTCTTGGAGCACTTATCACCGCGTGCGGGCTCCCCAATAAAATGGAGGTTACGGCGAGTTCTTCTATTATGGTGTCGGTCCCTTCTGGGTCCCACAAGCTGGCCCACACCGCTGGGAGGTTTTCCCTACATAGCTTATTGGATAAGTTTACATGCTGAAAATGGAAACGGCCGCAGCATTTCAAGAAATCGCATGGCTGTCCGTTGTGCCTTTTGCGGAATGTTTCCCGATAGGGCCCTCTGGTATCCAGGGCCCGGCCCTTGTTCAGGGTGGGAGAAAAAGAAACCCTGGACTGCCGCACTCTGTATAGACAGTTATTTATTCCAAAATTTCAGGTAAAAAATCCAAATTCAAAATAAATCCATAAATCCAAAACAACAAATGCAGATGGTGTGCATGCAGGGAAGGGTGGCTAACGCGTTTCACGTCACGAATTGACGCTTACTCATAGCTTGTTCAGGGTATGGGGGTCTGCATTGCAACTACTGTTGGCCACGATCCTGGGGTCACTGATACATCCTTAATGGACAAGATTTACATAGTTAGTCAGGTTGAAAAAAGTCCATCCAGTTCAACCATAAAAAAAATAAAAAATAAAAATTAAATAATATCATACAATCCCATATACCCAATCTACACCCACAGTTGATCCAGAGGAAGGCGAAAAACCCCAGCAGAGCATGATCCAATTTGCTACAGCAGGGGAAAAAATTCCTTCCTGATCCCCCGAGAGGCAATCGGATTTTCCCTGGATCAACTTTACCTATAAATGTTAGTACCCAGTTATATTATGTACATTTAGGAAAGAATCCAGGCCTTTCTTAAAGCAATCTACTGAGCTGGCCAGAACCACCTCTGCAGGGAGTCTATTCCACATTTTCACAGCTCTTGCTGTGAAAAAACCTTTTCCGTATTTGGAGATTAAATTTATTTTCCTCTAGACGAAAAAAGTGCCCCCTTGTCCTCAGTGTTGACCGTAAAGTGAATAACTCAATACCAAGTTCACTATATGGACCCCTTATATATTTGTACATGTTGATCATATCCCCCCTTAATCTTTAATTTGCTGCAGCGTGATTTGGATAGCAACTGGCTTCCCCGGTCTGCATGATAACGGACCAGGTGGTGCATGGCATGAAGTATGTCTGCAATGCGGCCTTAGATACAGCTTCCTGACTGTCAAGTACCATCAGTATCTGCGGTGGGGCTACGCCGCATGATTTGACTGGGATGCTGGTCTGCGGACCAGACGTCCAGGAAGGCTCTGGCGGATTTGCTCTGCCGGGAGTTAGAGGTTTTTGGAACCTCGCTGGATGACATTATTAAAAATGTTGTTTGGGGTGAGAGCACGGCTCTCCCACGAACTCTGAAAAGGTAAGGAGCTACGCCGTAGGCCAGGGCCCTCCTTTTTTCCGCTCACACTCGTTTTTTTCTCCTTCGGCCCGCAGGTAAGCGTTCCCAGGCCAACAGGGCGCCCGCTAAGGGACTAAAAAAGTATCCCTGTTTCTCGCAAGCAAAACATGCCTGCGAGCAAATCTGCGGCGACGTGGAGGTTTTTGCCCCCGCCCGACTATGGGGTGGGGGGGTCGCCCTCATGAGTTGGCAGCTTGGTGGACCTCCCTTCTTCCGACCAGTGGTCTGTGAAGTGGTTTCAATCTGGGTACAAGATGGAGTTTTTCTTCTCTTATCCACCAAAAACAGTTTGTTTTTTTTCCTCCAACCTTCATCCCCTTCAGGTTTGTCGGGCCGTCTTGTTTGGGGCAGTGCAGGACCTGCTCATGCGCAGGGTATAGTACCTGTGCCGTCACTGGAAAGGTTTTCAAGGAACCTACAATCTGTTTGTAGTCCCAGAGAAGGGAGGGGTCGGTCCGGTCCTGGATCTCAAGACCCTCAACAGCTTTGTGTTAGCACAAAGGTTCAGGATGGCAGCTTGTCACTTAGTGGTCGCTGCACTACATCGGGGGTATTTTTTTGCTGCCATCCTTGGACATCAAGGACGCATTTTATTGCAGCCCCCATAGGCGTCAGGCATCAGAGGTTTCTGCGGTTTGCAGTCTGGGATGAGCACTACTAGATGGTGGCTCTCCCTTTTTGGCCTGGTGTTGGCACCGGGAGTTTCTTCAGGGTGCTTGCCCCGATCCTGGCCTTGCTGAGGCAACGAGGGATCGCAATCATGGGCTATTTGGTCGATCTCCGTCTGAGAGCAGCTTCGGGGTGGATGTGGCGATCGCCAGTCTGACTCTTTGGGAGTTTTGGTTGGGTACTGAACCTCCAAAAGTCGGTGTTGGTGCCGACTCCACGCCTGGAATACCTGGGTTCGATCTGGACTCCTCAAAGGCGAGAATCTTTTTTTCCCTTCGCAAGTTGCACACTCTTCAGGCTGCGGTACAGCGGTGGGCATCACGCTGGTGGTGGTCGCCGCGCTTTTACATGCGAGTTTTGGGGTTTCATGGTAGCCACCTTCGAGGCGGTCCTGTGTGTTTTATTTCCACACTCGAGTCTTGCAAACGGAGAGCCTGTCAACATAGGACACATCTCCATTGTCCCTGGACTGAGCCGGCTAGTCAGGGATCCCTGATCTGGGGGCTGAGGTCTCCGGCCTTTCAGTCCGGGAAGTAGTTTCCTTTTTGTTGGATGACACAGGGTCGCGGGACGCAGGAAGAACCCCGCCTGCCGATCAGGGTGCTCCTTCGGGCGTTCAGGCGGTGCCCCTCCACTTGGTCACGGAGGCTGCAGGAACGTCCAGTCAGGATCCAGTTGGACAACGCCACGGCGGTGGCATATGTCAGCCATCGAGAAGGAACAAGTCACTCGGCTGCTGCATGCTGTCGCTCACATCCTGCGGTAGCAGGGCAAAGATGTGCTGGCTCTATCGCACGCTTACAGTCTGGGCGTAGAACTCTAGCAGGCGGACTCCCTGAGTCGGCTGTTGCTGGGCCATGGACTATGGTCTCTACACCCAGAGATGTTTAGACTCCTCTACCGGAGCTGGTGATCACCTGATGGGGATCTCCTGGCTTCTCGACTCAATCCGAAGGTTTTGAGGTTGTGGCCAGGATCGAAGATTCCTGGGAGGGCGCGTCAGACGCGTTTGTGGTCCTGTGGGGATAGTATCGGCTATATATGCCTTCCTCCTGAAAATACTCTTCCTCATCTTCTCACAGAGTAGAGGCCGAGGGGATTCCGAGTAGTCTACTTGCCCCAGATTGATTCCGGCGTCCCTGGTACGCCGCTGTAGTGCGACTGGTGGCGGATGTTCCTTGGCGGCTGCCAATGCGAGAGGACCTTTTATCGCAAGGTCATACATTTCATCCTGCTTGCAGTCGCTGGCCATCACGACATGGCTGTTGACAGTCGGATACGGAGTGACCGTAGCCTGTCGGTTTCAGTGCTTCCACCATGCTGAGGGTACGGAAGTCATCTTTTCGGATGATTTACCATCGCACTTGGAGGGCCTACATCTCTAGGTGTGGAGATGGAGTGGCGTTCACATACATATTCGGCTTCCGGGATCCTGCTGTTTTTGACAGCGTGGAGTGGTTAAAAGACTTGCTTTTCGCTCCATTGAGGGGCGGATATCAGCCTTGGCTGTTTTCTTCCGCGACCCATGGCGGCTCATTCACTGGTGGGTACGTTTTGTCCAAGGGGTTCCACATGTGGCCCCTCCGGTTCAATCACTACTGCCTTTGTGGGATTGATTCTGGTACCCTGGGTGTTTTCAGAAACCACCTTTTTTTTAAAGTACATAGAGAGATTCCCCTGTTGGCACTCTCTTGGTAAGTAGCTTTCGGGTGGCTGTTACCTGTACCAGGTTTTTTTTGAGTTGGCGGCCTTGTCCTGCAAGTCTCCCTACTTACTCATCCAAAAGGACAAGCCGGTGCTGCGTCCGCAGCCTTTGTCTCTACCTAAAGTTTGTTTCGCCCGTTTTATCAAAATGTGGACATTGTGCTTCATTTTTGTGTCCTCGGCCGTCGCATTCCAAGAGGTTGCTTGCGTTTCTTGGGCTTGGTACAAGCTCTGCGGGGGTATCTGTCTGCTACGACTCAGTTTCTGAGGTCAGACTCACTGTTTGTGTCAGTGACTGGTCCAAAGAAAGGCCTGGCGGTTTCGTCGGCCACTGTGTCTCGGTCGATCAGACAGATTGTAATTCAGGCTTATGCCCTTAAAGGGCGGGCGCCTCCCTTTTCTGTCACAGCGCATTCGACCAGGGCAATAGGTGCCTCCTGGACTTTCCGACATCAAGCGTCGGTCTCACAGGTGTGTAAGGCGGCAACCTGGTAGTCCGTTCACATTTTCACTAAGTTTTACAAGGTTGACCAGAATGCGTCTGCCTGCTTCGGCCACAAGGTTGTGCAGGCGGCTGTTTAAGGTTGCAACTCCTCCGTTTGTTTGGGGTGAAGTTGGTTTGTTTGCTGTTCCCACTCCTCGTTTTTGACACTGCTTTGGGGACGTCCCTAATGTCAAGAATAAGATGCTGTGTCCGTCCATGAACGAAAGAGAAAATGGGATTTTTGTACTGTAAAATCCCTTTCTCTGAGTTCATGGACGGACACCGTACCCACCCCTCCTTTTATATGTTTGTACTGCTTTTTGACGAACTGAGCTGCATGATGCAGGGAGATGGGTTGTACCTTGTGGGACCACCCCCAGGGAGGTACTGTACAGTTTCTATGTGTGTTTAACATGCTTTTCTGCCTAACCCTCTCCTGATAGAAGGCCAATACCCTAATGTCAAGAATAAGATGCTGTGTCCGTCCAATTTTTTGCTATTCAGCACTGCGTTACTTTACAACTGACATTTGCTCAGTCATACAACACTGTGCCCAAATTGAATTTTTTATATATATTTTTTTTCTCCACACAAATGGAGCTTTCTTTTGGTGGCATTTGATCACCACTGGGTATTTTATTATATAAACGAAAATGACCAAAAATTACGAGTCTTCATAAATTGTGGCCAAATTGTATTGGGTCTTTGATAAAAAAATAAAATAAAAATCTAAATAAGTGTAGTTTGGTTGTGTGAAATTTTATAACATCTACAAACTATCGTGTGTGTGTGTGTGTGTGTGTGTGTGTGTGTGTGTGTGTGTATATATATATATATATATATATATATATATATGCACATTGCACAAACATACACACAGCCGTGGCCAAACATTTTGAGAATTATGCCGCGTACACACGACCGCTTTTCTCGACGAGAAAAACGGCATTTTTTTTTCACCGAGAAAAACGATCGTCTGTGGGCTTTATGTCGTTTTTCTCGTCGAGAAAAACGGCATAAAAAACGACGAGAAAAATTAGAACATGTTCTAAATTTTCTCATCGTTTTTTCCACCATTTTTTTCCGCGGCAGTTTTCCCATAGGGAAACACTGCTGCGGAGCCCACAGACGGTCGTTTTTCTCGTCAAGAGAAAAAATGACGGGAAAAACGACCGTGTGTAGGGAACCAAGCGGTTCCCTCGTTTTTCCTGTCATTATTCACAGCGGTTTTTTAACTGCCGTGAATAATGATCGTGTGCACGCGGCATTACACAAATATCTTTTTGTCAGATGTTACTATGGTATACTGATGCATATTTACAAGCATTTCATAAGTGTCAAAGGCTTTTATTGACAAATACATTAAATGTATGCAAAGAGTCAACATTTGCAGTGTTGACCCCTCTTTTATAAGACACCTGCAATTCGCCCTGGCATGCTGTCAATCAACATCTGGGCCACATCCTGACTGATGGCAACCCGTTCCTGCATAATCAATACTTGGTGTTTGTCAGAGTTTACCTGCCTCTTGAGGATTGACCACAGGTTCCTGGACCCAAAATTTCCATGTTTTGTTCCCCAAACCACTTAGTTATCACTTTTGCCTTATGGCAAGATGTTCCATCATGCTGGAAAAGGCATTGTTCCTCATCGATCTGTTCTTGGATGGTTGGGACAAGTTGCTCTCGGAGGATGTTTTTGTACCAATCTTTATTCATGGCTGTGTTCTTCGGCAAAATTGTGAGTGAGCCCACTGCCTTGGCTAAGAAGCAACTCCACACATGAATGGGCTGAGGACAGCTTTACTGTTGGCATGACACAGGACTGACTGATGGTAGCACTCACCTTTTCTTCTCCGGACAAGGTTTATATGGATGCCCTAAAACAATCGGAAATGGGATTCATCAGAGAAAATTACTTTACCCCAGTCCTCAGCAGTCCAATCTCTGTACCTTTTGCAGAATATCAGTCTGTCCTTGATGTTTTTCCTGGAGAGAAGTGGCTTCTTTGCTGCCCTTCTTGACTCCAGACCATCCTTCAAAAGTCTTTGCCTCACTGTGCGTGCAGATGTACTCACACCTGCCTGCTGCCAATTCTGAGCAAGCTCTGCATTGGTGGTACCCCGATCCCACAGCGGAGTCATCTGTAGGAGACGGTCCTGGCGCTTGCTGGACTTTCTTGGGTGCCCTAAAAGCCTTCTTCACAAATGCAGTGGAAATGTTTTTTATGGGATTAAGTTAATTTTCATGGCGAAGAGAGACTTTGCAATTAATTGCAATTCACCTGATCACTCTTCATAACATTCTGGAGTGTATGCAAATTGCCATCATAAAAACTGAGGCAGCAGACTTTGAAAATTAACATTTGTGTCATTCTCAAAACTTGCGGCCACATTGGAGATTCTCTTTTTTATATATATATATATATATATATATATATATATATATTGTGACAGCAGGAAGGTAAAGTCACCTGGTTGCATCCAGGGGGGTAGATATATTTCGCCCAGATTCAGGCTTTACGCTGACTTATACAACTAGGTGGAGAGTTGTATAGGCCCAGCTAAGGCTAGTGGGCTCATGGATGACTCATACCTCTAGGGAGAGTGTGGGGCGTCGTGCAGACAGAGATGAGGAGACCAGCTGAACCTTGTCAGCTCATTTAGGCCTCTATAAGAACTCCCAGCTTCATTAGATGTTAGCTCATGCCTGGAACCAGACCTGTGTGGACTGTCTAGGGAGAGTGAACCCCTGTGCGGTGAGGCAAAGCCTGTGTGGCTATTTGTTTGGACTTTTACTAAACCAGGGACTTAGGGACTAGGACAGCACTAGGCTGATCCCAGTTGTTAGTTAGGAAACCTGTATGTTTAGTCAGAGGTCAACTTGACCAGGATTTATTTTGGTTATGTTTCTTTTGCTTTGCTGTGTTTTGTCACTGTAAATAGAAAATAAACCGCACCTTTTTGATTTTGAAAACCACAACCTCCGTTTGCTGGGCCTGTTTTGTGTGGGGAGCCCATCCCGGGGGTCACACACACCCGCTGCCGAGCTAACCCCCTCACAGTTGGTGGAGAATGCGGGCAGTTTTTTTTTAAGCCAGCATGGAGGAGATACTGAAGCAGCTGGCTCTAGCAAATGCCAATCAACAGCAGACAAATGCAGGTTTGCAAAAGAGCCTTGCAGCTCAACAACAGAGCCTTGCAGCCCAGCAGCAGACAAACGCAACTTTGCAACAGAGTCTGGAGGCTCAGCAACGAGCCCAGCAGCAATCTGAGGCCCGCTTCATAGACCTGTTGCAGAAGCAAGAGCAGAGACTACAACAACAGATGGAAGCAGTAATGCAGCAACGTCCGCAGACCAGTGAGGAAAGCCACCCCACTAATACCGCGTCCTTTGGGGTGAGTCGTTTATTGACAAAAATGACTGGAGAGGATGATCCAGAGGTATTTTTGACCACATTTGAAAGGACCGCTGAAAGAGAAAAGTGGCCTGAGGAGCAGTGGGCTGGACTGGTGGCTCCTCTGTTAACTGGTGAATCGCAGAAAGCTTACTATGACCTAGAGCCTAACCAAGCAAAAGACTATGTGATGCTAAAAGCTGAAATATTGGCAAGGCTGGGTGTCACCCAGGCTGTCCGGGCTCAGCGTGTGCATAACTGGACTTTCCAGCTTGGAAAACCCCCCAGGTCTCAAATGTATGATCTCATTCACCTGAGCAGAAAGTGGCTACAGCCAGAGACTTTGTCCGCACCAAAGATTGTGGAACGTGTTGTAATGGATCGGTTTTTGAGAGCTCTTCCTACTGCCATCCAAAAGTGGGTAAGCCATGGAGACCCAGAGACGGCCGATGGTCTTGTGGATCGTGTGGAGAAATACTTGGCTACAGAGAACCTGACGGCCTCTTCCAGAGACACTCGGACTTTCCACCCTAAGACCAGACCATCCCCAGGGGCGGATAAGAGGATTCCAAGGGGTGAGGGTGGAGAGAGTGAGAGGGTGGGAGCTCTACCCCAAGTTTGGCGAGAACAGCCTGGGAAATCAGCGGCTCAAGAGGCGGCAAGAAGGATCGTTTGCTACCGCTGCCGGCAAGCGGGACATATTGCAGCCAATTGCCCGGTTGTGGAGGAACCCATGCAGTGTGACTTTCTGACGGGCAGACGTCAGTCGCTGTGTGCGACAGTCGCATGCACTGCCATTCGAGGAACTGAGAAACATTTATGCAAAATGTGTGTTAATGGTAGAAATGTTGTGGTATTGCTGGATTCAGGTAGCCTTGTGACCCTGATAAAGGCTGAGTTAGTTAAAACAGAGGTCTCTGGGAATAGCAAGGTAGCTGTTATTTGTGTGCATGGGGACACCCGAGAGTATCCAGTGACTACAGTGTGTTTCGAGACCCCCAAAGGTACCCTCTCTCATCCAGTGGGCTTAGTATCTCAGTTACCGCATGACGCCATTGTGGGAAGGGATTTTCCGAAGTTCTGGGAACTGTGGGATGATCCTGAGCCCCTCACTGGTGCCCCTATGTACCAGGAATGTGATAGCCAGAACTCCCCTGAGAGTGGTGAAGACTCTCCGGAATTTCCCTTATCAGTATTGGCAGGGGAGACTCAAGAAACTGGAGAGGAGCCCACCTCCTCAGACGAAAACCTACCGTCTGTGGAGTTTTCTGATCTTGAGGTTCACAGGGAAAACTTTGCCACAGAACAGTTGAAAGACCCCGCCCTAATAAAGGCACGGGAAAACGTAGTGAAAATAGATGGCGAGTTAGTGAACCCAGATAATACCTGCACTTACCCATACTTCAGCGTAGAGAAGGACCTACTGTATCGGGTGGCAAAAAGGGCAGAAGAAACCGTTGAGCAGCTTGTGGTGCCCAAACCTTACAGGAAGTTGGTGTTGGAGTTGGCCCATGGGCACATTCTTGGAGGTCATCTGGGGACAGAGAAAACCCGAGAGAGGGTATTACAGAGATTCTATTGGCCGGGGGTGATGAAGGACGTAGAAAATTATTGTTCCTCCTGCCCTGTGTGTCAGAGGTCGGCCCCGATGCCACATTTCCGTAGCCCGCTGGTCCCTCTACCCATCATTGAGGTCCCGTTTGAGAGGATCGCCATGGATTTGGTAGGTCCTATAATCAAGTCCGCTAGGGGGCACCAGTACATATTAGTTATAATGGACTATGCCACCCGTTATCCAGAAGCGATCCCTCTCCGAAATACCTCGGCCAAAACCATAGCCAAAGAGCTATCTCTTGTTTTTAGCCGGGTGGGTATTTGTAAAGAACTGCTTACGGACCAAGGTACACCCTTTATGTCCCGGGTTATGAAAGAGCTGTGTAAATTGTTCAAAGTGACGCAATTGCGTACGTCTGTGTATCACCCCCAAACCGATGGGCTGGTTGAAAGATTCAACAAAACCCTAAAACAAATGTTGAAGAAAGTGGTGGATAGAGATGGAAAGGATTGGGACTGTTTACTTCCTTATTTGATGTTTGCTATTAGGGAGGTGCCCCAATCCTCTACGGGATTCTCCCCCTTTGAGTTACTGTATGGGAGACACCCAAGAGGGCTGTTGGATATTGCCAAGGAAACTTGGGAAAGTGAGAGTTCTCCCCACAGGAGTGTGATTGAGCATGTCGCCCTGATGCAAGATCGAATTGCACAGGTAATGCCCATCGTGAAGGAACATTTGGCCCAAGCGCAGTTGGCACAGCAGAGAGTGTACAACCGTGGAGCCAAGACCCGTACCTTTTCCCCGGGGGATAGGATATTGGTACTTGTCCCTACGGTTGAAAGTAAATTCCTTGCCAAATGGCAAGGCCCCTACGAGATAATGGAAAAAGTGAGCGAAGTGAATTACAAGGTCAGACAACCAGGAAGGCGAAAGCCTGAACAGATCTATCACGTTAATCTGTTGAAAGCCTGGAGGGATAGAGAGTCCCTAGTCGCAGACACTTGGTCACCAGCTCAAACTGGTTGCGTGATTCCTGAGGTTGGAATAGCAGCCACCTTGTCACAACCCCAACAACAGGAGGTTAAGGAGTTTGTGCTTCGCAACAAGGAGGTATTCTCTGAGCTGCCGGGACAAACATCTGGGGTAGAGCATGACATCATTACCCCGCCCGGTGAAAGGGTGAAGTTAAAACCCTATCGGATCCCAGAGGCTCGACGGGAGGCAATACGGGAGGAAGTACAGAAAATGCTGAACTTAGGGGTGATAGAGGAGTCCCAAAGTGATTGGTCTAGTCCCATCGTGTTGGTGCCTAAACCGGATGGGAGCTGGCGATTTTGTAACAATTTTCGTCAGTTGAACAAAGTTACAAAATTTGACACCTACCCCATGCCACGTATAGATGAGTTGATCGACCGGCTGGGAACAGCCCGATACATGACGACTCTTGACCTCACAAAAGGGTATTGGCAAATCCCCCTGGCCAAGTCGGCCAAAGAGAAAACCGCATTTGTAACCCCAGACGGGGCGTTCCAGTATAAAAGAATGCCGTTCGGGTTACAGAATGCGCCGGCCACATTCCAGCGGAAAATGGACCAGATGCTGAGGCCCCATCGGAAGTATGCTGCGGCTTACCTGGATGACGTAATTGTCCATAGCACAGATTGGGCCTCACATCTGCCAAAAGTGCAAGCAGTCCTGGACTCTGTTCGGGAAGCGGGGTTTACGGCTAACCCCAAGAAGTGTACCATTGGGCAGGAGGAGGCCAAATATCTTGGGTACACCATTGGGAGGGGAGTAATAAAACCCCAACTCAACAAAGTCGAGGCCATCCAGAGTTGGCCACGTCCCAACAGCAAGAAGCAGGTACGAGCCTTTCTGGGAATCGCTGGGTATTATCGGCGATTCATTCCCCACTTTGCTTCTAAGGCTGTGCCCCTAACCAACCTGACGAAGGGGAAAGGGTCGGTCATGATTAAATGGACCCCCGAGGCTGAGGCAGCATTCCAATTCTTGAAACAAGCCTTATGTAGCCAGCCAGTGTTGTACTCACCCGACTTCTCTAAAGACTTTGTCGTACAAAGTGATGCGTCAGATGTGGGGTTAGGAGCAGTATTGTCCCAGGTCTGGAACGGGGAAGAGCACCCAGTCATTTACCTCAGCAGGAAATTGAAGTCCCATGAGGTAAATTACGCCACCGTTGAAAAGGAGTGTTTAGCGGTGAAGTGGGCTCTAGATTCCCTTCGGTACTACCTGCTAGGTAGGCACTTTGACATGGTTACGGATCACGCTCCGTTAAAGTGGATGGCTCAAAACAAGGAAACAAATAGAAGAGTGAATAGGTGGTTCCTGGCCCTCCAGGAATTCAACTTCACAGTAAAGCATCGCCCTGGCGTTCAAATGGGGAATGTGGATGCTTTGTCTCGAGTACATGAATGCCTGATTGCTGGTGTTCCAACCCCGAGGTTAAAACAAGAGGGGGGGGGGTATGTGACAGCAGGAAGGTAAAGTCACCTGGTTGCATCCAGGGGGGTAGATATATTTCGCCCAGATTCAGGCTTTACGCTGACTTATACAACTAGGTGGAGAGTTGTATAGGCCCAGCTAAGGCTAGTGGGCTCATGGATGACTCATACCTCTAGGGAGAGTGTGGGGCGTCGTGCAGACAGAGATGAGGAGACCAGCTGAACCTTGTCAGCTCATTTAGGCCTCTATAAGAACTCCCAGCTTCATTAAATGTTAGCTCATGCCTGGAACCAGACCTGTGTGGACTGTCTAGGGAGAGTGAACCCCTGTGCGGTGAGGCAAAGCCTGTGTGGCTATTTGTTTGGACTTTTACTAAACCAGGGACTTAGGGACTAGGACAGCACTAGGCTGATCCCAGTTGTTAGTTAGGAAACCTGTATGTTTAGTCAGAGGTCAACTTGACCAGGATTTATTTTGGTTATGTTTCTTTTGCTTTGCTGTGTTTTGTCACTGTAAATAGAAAATAAACCGCACCTTTTTGATTTTGAAAACCACAACCTCCGTTTGCTGGGCCTGTTTTGTGTGGGGAGCCCATCCCGGGGGTCACACACACCCGCTGCCGAGCTAACCCCCTCACTATATATATATATATATATATATATATATATATATATATATATATATATATATATATATATATATATATATATATATATATATATATATATATGAGGGAGGGGGAGAGGGAGGGGGAGAGGGAGGAGAGGGACTCTTCAGGATGGGAGATATATATCCTAGATTCAGGCTTTATGCCAGTTTATACCACTAGGGGGAGTGCTGGGAGTCTTGCAGGGGAAGAGTTAATGAGCCCAGCTGAAACAAGTGGGCTCGTTAGGGCCTCTACAAGAACTCCCACACCCGTTTGTTTTCTCCTACCACTGTCTGCTGTGCCTGTTTTTGTGTGGTGAACCCATCCAGGGGGTCACACACACCCGCTGTTGAGTTAACCCCCTCACTATATATATATATATATAATACATACACACACACACTGTTCAAACTAATTAAAGGAACCCTTTGAAAACACATCACATCTAAATGGGGAAAAATATGCTGTATATCTATACTGATATGGACTGGGTAATGTGTTAGGAATGAAAGGATGCCACAGTGTTTGATGGAAATTAAAATGATCAACCTACAGAAGGCTGAATTCAAAAACACCCCGAAAATCAAAGTGAAAAAATTATGCAGCAGGCTAGTCCATTTTGCTGAAATTTCATTGCAGCAACTCAAAATGGTACCCAGTAGTTTGTATGGCCCCCACGTGCTTGTATGCATGCCTTGCAACGTTGAGGCATGCTCCTGAGATGATAGGTGGTGTCCTGAGGGGTATTTCTGCCCAGATTTGAACCAGGGCATCACTGAGCTCCTGACCAGACTGAGGTGAAACCTGGCGGCGTCAGATGGAACGAAACCTAATGCCCCAGAGGTGTTCTATTGGATTTAGGTCAGGCGAGTGTGGGGGCCATTCAGTGGTTATCAATTCCTTCATCCTCCAGGAACTGGCTGCGTACTCTCGCCACATGAGGCCAGGCATTGTCGTGCACCAGGAGGAACCCAGGACCCACTGCACCAGCGCAGGGTCTGACAATGGGTCCAAGGATTTCATCCCGATACCTACTGGCAGTCAGGGTGCCATTGTCTAGCCTGTAGAGGTCTGTGCGTCCCTCCATGGATATGCCTCCCCAGACCATCACTGACCCACCACCAAACTGGTCAAGCTGAACGATGTTGCAGGCAGCATAAAGTTGTCTGCAGCTTCTCCAGACCCTCTTACGTTTGTCACATGTGCTCAGGATGAACCTGCTCTCATCTGTGAAAAACTACAGGGCGGCAGTGGCAGACCAGCCAATTCTGGTGTTTAATGGCAAATGCCAATCAAGCTCCATGGTGCCGGGCCCTTAGGCCACCATCATGAAGTTTGTTTCTGATTGTTTGGTCAGACGTTCACACCAGTGGCCTGCTGGAGGTCATTTTGTAGGGCTCTGGCAGTGCTCATCCTTTTTTCTTTCTTGCACTAAGGAGCAGATACGGGTCCTGCTGATGGGTTAAGGACTTTTTACGGCCATATCCAGCTCTCATAGAGTGCCTGTCTCCTGAAATCTCCTTCATGCCCTTGAGACTGTGCTGGGAGACACGGCAAACCTTCTGGCAATGGCACATATTGATGTGCCATCCTGGAGGAGTTGGACTGCCTGTGCAAACTCTATAGGGTCCAGATATCGCCTCATGCTACCAGTAGTGACACTGATCCCAGCCAAATGCAAAATTCGTAAAAAAAAAAAAAACAGTCAGAAAAGATGAGTAGGGAAAAAAGTCAGTGGTCTCCACCTGTAAAACCATTCCTGGTTCGGAGGTTGTCTCTTTGTTGCCCATCTAGTGCAGCTGTTGTTCATTTTATTAACACCAAAGCAGCTGAAACTGATATATATATATATATATATATATATATATATATATATATATATATATATATATATTTATTTATTTATATTTTCTAGATTGTATGCTCTAAGGAGCAGGGCCCTCTGATTCCTCCTGTATTGAATTGTATTGTAACTGTACTGTCTGCCTTCATATTGTAAAGTGCTGCTCAAACTGTTGCGCTATATAAATCCTGTATAATAAAAAAAAAAAAATATATATATATATATATATATATATATATATATATATATATATTTTTTGGAACTTACGCAGCTATGATGCTATCCTAGTAATAGCGGTGATCAGCGACAGTGGGCCTTTTAAAGTTTGGTGGACAATCTGGTGCCAACAGACCCACACTGGGTTCACTAACACTGACATCAATAGTGACACTAAGCCCAGGTTCACACTGGGCTGCGGGAGTGAAGCCGTGCGAGTTCTGTGCAGGTTTCTGCACAGATGTCAATGTAAATCGCGGGCTGAAATCGCAAAAAGTAGTACCGAAACTACTTTTTAAGAAATCGGTGCAGCGATGCAGATGCTGCGTCGCATTGATTAGGACGGTGCCATTGCCGGCAAATGCCGCCATTTTGACATGCGATTTGACATGTCAAATCGCATGTCAAAACGCACCAGTGTGAACCAGGGCTTATAAATTATAGTACACTGTCACTGTACTTATGAAACTGGTTGTGAAGGGGTTAACATCAAAGAGCAATGAAGGGGTTACTGTCTGCCTAACACTGCTGATTTTACTAAGAGATCTGTCTATTTTTTTTTCTCTCTAGCTGTTTTGTCTTGCTGTTTCTTTGCAGGGCAAAGAAACAGCAAGACCACTGCTCTATGTACAAAGCCCTGTGTATCTGTGAACACAGGACTCTGTGCTGTGATTGGACACAGCTGATCAGCAGGTCTCCAAAATAAATCATTGGCTGACACCTGCTGACAAAAGCAGGGGGCGCTCCAAACCCGGAAGCAAATCGGCAGCGTTTATTTACATTGCTGAGCCTGCAGCTGCTGCTCGGTCACAGTGATTCTCCTGTCTAATTTAAGCACTCACTTTTGCCCAGTCGGTTTTGAAGGCTGTCTAACATTTTTGCTTACTTTAAAACAAATAAATGAACACCTAAAATATAATATATTGAATATGTGATTAATTGATTATTTTTAGTAATAAGGTCTTGTTCAATGGCACCCTCTAAAGGTTACATTTTGTATTAGCACACAACAGTAGTAATCAACAGGTATAGTTTCATATTAGGATCTTAGACATGTGTCCTATGCACCAGTTAAATTTAGTTTATTTAGCAAGTATGTAGGAGCTTATATGACAGGAAGATAGCTATGCCCCTGATTTCAGTGCTGGGAATTTAACAAGGTAGTGTAAGTACCTGTTACATAAGGCTATGCGACATTAACCTCATTTCCATTTTATGCCTGTTGATCGTGTATTCTGGATCTACATTATTTCAAGTGCTGACTCTCAGGGTGTGCTGTTCCCCTTTGAAGGCCAGCCTCACATTCAATGAGATGATGACAAGCAATATAGTATAAGGTGCATGAGATGTGTGTTTACAGAGTACAGGTTAATTCTATTAACCTCCTGCCACTTTGGCTTTTATGTTGTAAAAAGATTAGAAAGCTTCAGGATTTTGGTACCGGGCTTGGAACACAACCATTTCCAGATGTGTTCCCCTGAGGGAAAGCCAGCCAGCTGAAATACTTTTCATGCAGTGACCTACAATGTGTTCTAACTGGATTGTTAAACCTACAGTGACAAAGCAAATGCAAATATATTATAATAAAACAAATACTAAGCTGATTTTAAACACATAGTTGCCAGTTCCCCTTGATTTCTAGGGGGTCATTGCCAAGATTCGAGCTTGTGCCCCTGGAAATATGCCTACATTTAAACACAGAACTTTTTCCTAATAACACTTGTGTTCTTTCTACTGCTTTAATGAACGTTTATGCTTACTTTTCTGTCTTTTAAATGGCCTGCCGAGGCTGTATTGTAAGTAGAAGACATCAAAGCAGGTTATTCTTCTTTAGTGTTCAATAAAGCCAGCTCCAGTCAATCTTTTTTAGTTTGTCATAGAGTGGAGAAGGGATGTAATAAGCTTTGTATAGCCATCGTTCGGCTATAGCGTGGTTGGCAAGTGGGAGATGGATGCGGAGGGCTGACAAAAGCCCAGGCGCCAGGATGCAATTTCTAGTCGCCATTATGACTTGGCACCAGTGCTAGAGCTAATTATTAGACCGGTGGCAATTAATTTACCAACTCGCCTTCGGAGTATGGGATGTCGGAGTAATTGGAGGAAACCCATGTAGGCACAGGGAGAACATGCAGATTTCATGTACACGGTGTCCTGGTCAGGATCCAAACCGATCCAAAAGTGGTAGCCACTGAGCGACTGTGCATGCTCTAGAACTGTCTTGCTGCACCTGGCTTTAATACCTAGCAAGCTGCTGACCTGGAACAAGCATGTATTTAGCAGGTTTCAAAACATTAATAGCCACTAGCTGTGTCATGTACAGTATGTGCGTGACAGCCCTGGAGTATGCACTAAAAACAAGGCAGCAGTGACTGCTCCCATATGTTTAGCCTGACAGGTTCCCTTTAACATTGTTTTCCCCTTTGTCACAAATTTCAGCAAAGTTAAAGATCGAGATAATGTGTTAGTTTACAACCATCTTATCACTGGGCTCTACTGTGTTTTTCTAGTAGCAGGTCCTTAGTGCTTCTAATGGCATAGCAATAAACACTACTGAAATTAATGATTACATCCAGGGCCATTTTGTGATTTTCTTCTGTTGGACAAAGTTAATTTGTAATAATGCACTTTGGAAGGAACCATAGTGTTATGAGAGACACACATAGGTATGTGCCTGGGCACACCCTAATCAACCCCTACACACTGGCATTATTGCTTTGTTTGCCAGTGGGAAGATAGTAAAGATCTCCTTCTTACTGGCTTTGCCATAAGAGAAGTGCTTATGTGCTTCTTTTTCACTATCCGTGCAGGGAGATCAATGTGCTATATATATATATATATATATATATACCATAATGTATGTATGTAGACACACACACACACACACATATATATATATATATATATATATATATATATATATATATATATATATATATATATATATATATGCCATAATGTATGTATGTAGACACACACATGTTTTTGAGCTTTACGGTGCACACCCTAATGCAATAGGCTGCACACACCTATGGAGGCACACAAAATCTAGCATGACTCTGCCCCAACCCCCATCCCCCGGCTTAACCTATATACCTTTAAGGAAGACTTCTAGACATCATAAGAATTATAATGGTTTTAATTTATTTTGTTGTTTTTTTTATTTTAAGCAGTCTTGAACCAAGAACATTGTTCTGCTTCTTCCAGGAAAAAACAACTGGTTCTGCAAAGCCAGTATTTCCATGTCTGTGGTCTTGTCAGGTGATCAGTTTGTCCCATCATAGTGGTTGACCATCGGTATTTGTTGTACTGCTGTTGGCTCCCTGGCTGAGCCTATTGACTGCCAATCGTAAAGGCCATCCTGCCATTCTCACAGTACTTGTGGAATCCTAGATTGAGTCACCTTGACTTGCACATTACAATGTCTATACCCTGTTTGACTGGGGCAGTACTAACCTAAATAGATATGTGGTCAATCATACAAGTAAACCGCTCATCTAATTTACTATTATATACCTTTATACTATTATATATTTCATCACTCAGAAAGTAGTGCATAAGACATGGCTAGGTCAGAGTAGAGATGTGAAGGCCCGGAAAAAAAAAAACGGAAAAATTCGGGGGGAAATTTTTTTTTTTTTTTTTTCCCAAAAATTGGAAAAATTGAAGAAAGAAAAAAAAAAATTGGAATATTTTATTTTAAGACAGGGTGTTCAAATATTTTCCAAATCATTTCTAAAAAAATGTATGATATCGGATTATTCTAATTTCTGTGAGGACAAGCAAGTCCTAGGTAACAAACTGAACCCTCCAATGCAAGAACAGTATGCATTTCTTCCTTTAGGAGGTGCTGTGCTGCTATTGTAACAAGAAAAAGGTTTCAGTTTTGCTTTTGCATGTTAGTGGGTGTGTTTGGTTTGTTCTGTCCTCTTCACTAGGCCTCAAAAGCAATGGAAGAAAATACAGAGCAACCAAAAGGACCTGAAATTATATACTTAATTAAAAAAGGTAAAAGTGTACATTTATCTGATTCTGAATCCAGAAAACTGAATCATTTAGCTACATTCGCTTTATCTTTATAAAATTTTGTGTAAATAATAATTTAATTACCAATAATCTGGTTCTTCCCTCACCCCCACACGCAACCATAGATTAGTGTCTTCTTGCAAAGTAGTGATTTTTTTCTTGATTTTATTTCCTACTCCCCTCAGAAAAATGGTGAGACCAACATCTAGCATATGGAGGCATTTTCACATTACAAGTTCTTCTGAAAATAAAAATGTGATTTACAAATATTGCCAGATGAAATATGCATTTCCAAATGCTACCAGGATGACAAAACACATTCTTGTATGTAGGGCTGCAACTAACGATTATTTTCATAATCGATTAGTTGGCCGATTATTGTTTTGATTAATCGGTTAACAACCATGATAAAAAAAACTGTAGTGTGTTTCTGCAAAAAGCACCAAAAAACAGAGGTGTGACCCAGGCCTGAGATGTTGAGTAACATATTGGGTTTAAAAAAACTAAAATTAGTACAAAAAGAGCAACTGTGGGACAGTGAAAGTAATATTTACAGTAGCGATTTGCTCTTTTTGTACTATAAAGTGCTAATTTTAGTTTTTTTAACCCCATTATGTTACTGGCCAATTAATCGATTATGAAAATAGTAATCGATTAATGTCATAATCGATTAGTTGTCGATTAATCGATTAGTTGTTTCGGCCCTACTTGTATGTAACAAGTGTCCTGTAGATATTAAAAAATCCTTCATGGATCGAAGTGAAGAGAACAATGATGACAATGCACATAGTTTTTCTCAACGTTCTCGTAACAGAATGACTTTCAGTCTTAAAAAGACAAAAAAGTGCTAATGTAGCATTTTTTCAATTTTTCCAAAAATCCCCCCCCCCCCCCAAAAAAAAACTGAAAAAAAAAATGTTTTTCCGAGCTTCAAAATTTCTGGAAATTTTACATCAGAAGTCTTTGTAAGGAAGATGGGGGGCATTTAAGGCTCTTTTGAAGGGAGGTTTAGTTCTCCTTTAATGCTGAACGTCTGTCTTACCTTTTGTCTTTGACAGCTGAAATTCGCTCCTCTCCTGTACTGAAATTGCATACTCTGATTTCACTGCACACTGTGAACTAGTCACAGCGTGCATTAGAAGCTGTAGCAAGTTGGATAGACCCCACCTTATTTCCTCACTGGATGACACCCAGCATCATCTAGCTCAGTGGTCTCCAAACTGTAGCCCTGGGGCCGGATGCAGTCCTTTACTTGCATTTTATCTGGACCTTGAGGCATTATTCCTGCCACTGACACCAACAATGGGGTGTAATTCCCTCCACTGAGCAAAAAAAATGGGGCACTATCCTTTCCACTGACACCAAAGATGGGGCATAATTCCTTCCACTGAGAACAAAAATTGGGCACTATTCTTCCCACTGACAACAACTATTTCTCCCCCTAATTCCAAACATCGGGCATTGTTTACTCCCACTGGGCACCCCCCCCCCCCCAAAAAAAGTCTGAAGGACAGTGCATTGGCCCTTTCTTTAGAAACTATGGCGACCCCTGATGTAGCTCAATCCTTCCCAGCCTTACTGTCTATGGCCCACCACTTTCCCTCATTGGATTTAAGTCATAAGGCTCAGCATCACATGTGAGTGTGACCTATGTTGGTCTGCAGGCAAATGCAGCCTTCCTAAAAATGCCCACTCCCCCAGACTGATGTCCACTCATCTAGCCATTTTGATATTTGCATCACTCCTCCCAAGAGCCAAACCACTGCTTGCATCAGGGTTGAGAGCTTTTAAGAGGCATTTTACCACTTCAGCCCCGGAAGGATTTACCCCCTTCCTGACAGCCCTTTTTTGCGATTTGGCACTGCGTCGCTTTAACTGACAATTGCGTGGTCGTGTGATGCTGTACCCAAACAAAATTGACGTCCTTTTTTTCCCCACAAATGGAGCTTTCTTTTGGTGGTATTTGATCATCTCAGTGGTTTTTATTTTTTGCGCTATAAACAAAAAAATTGTCAATTTTGAAAAAAGCAATATTTTTTACTTTTTGCGATAATATTCAAAAAAAATATATATAAAAAAAGATATATTCTTCTACATATTTTTGGTAAAAAGAATTGCAATAAACGTACATTGATTGGTTTGCACAAAAGTTATAGCGTCTACAAAATAGGGGATAGATTTATGGCATTTTTATTATTATTATTTTTTATTTTATTTTTATTGGTAATGGCGGCGATCTGCGATTTTTATCGTGACTGTGACATTATGGCGGACACATCGGGCACTTTTGACACATTTTTGAGACCATTGACCTTTATAGAGCGATCAGTGCTATAAAAATGCACTGATTACTGTATAAATGTCACTGGCGGGGAAGGGGTTAAAGTGGTTGTAAACCCACTTTTTTATTTTATTTGGCCCACCTGCAAGAGAAAGGCATAATGAGCTATTATGACTAGCATAATAGCTCATTATGTTCCACTTACCTTAGATCGGGGCCCCCGAAGCCGTCCTCGTCCCTCTGTCCAGCCGCAGACATCACTGCGGCGATAGCCGGAATGTTACTTCCGGGTATCGCCGCACCAGCCAATCACAGCGCCGCTCCGGCGCTGTGATTGGCCGGAGCGGCGGAGACGTCACTCTGCGCATGCGCGCGGGAGGCGTCCCACTCGGCTACGCCCAGCGATTGCTGGGAAGTAGCCGAGTATGTGAATGGGATTAACCCCATAAATGCGCCGTTGTCTACGGCGCGCATGCGCCGTAGATAGCGGCGCTTGACATTTTAGTAAATATCTCCTAAACCGTGTAGGTTTAGGAGATATTTCTTGCACCTACAGGTAAGCCTTAATCTAGGCTTACCTGTAGGTGCAAGTTGAAAAAGTGGGTTTACAACCACTTTAACACTAGGGGGCTATCAAGGGGATAACTGTGTGTTCCCTCACTGTGTTCTTACTGTAGGGGGGATGGGACTAACTAGGAGAGATGACAGATTGCTGTTTTTACTTAGTAGAAACACACAATCTGTCTTCTCTCCTTTGACAACACAGGGATTTGTGTGTTTACACACACAAATCCCTGTGCTGGCTCGCGTGCATGTGGCCGGCAGCGATCACGCGCATCGGGCCCCCTGTCGTGCAGCAGGCGCGCGCCCTCTGGTGGCTCTTAAAGGGGCGACGTACCCCTACGTGATTTTGCGCAGCCATGCCACTTTGCCGACGTATATCTCGTGAGCCGGTCGGCAAGTGGTTAAGGCAGGGTGCTGTGATGTTTTCAAGGAGCTATGTATATAGCACCTTGCCATCCCCTTCCACCAGCCATTATCTGCCCTAATTGCATGGAGAAGCACAGAGACCTAGTGATGACATCAAATAACATGTATATAGTCAAAATGGAAAGGTCTTATTTGAAAATGTGATAAGCAGGTTGATTGATTGGAGGGGAGGAACTAGGAAAGGCAAAATATAAGCAGATTAAACTTCAGGTTTACAATCATTCACACTAAATGTAACAAATAAGTTGCAGCATAACTTAAAAATGAAATTACAATTTGAGTGCAAATTATTTTAGGTAATTTTTTACTTTTAACGTGTTATTGTTTAGCTTTGAGTATTTTAGGAGCCAAGTTGAAGAAATTGTTTTCAAGCATTAACTGAAAATCACGCAGCCAACAGGAATTAACACATCAGTATTGTAACCCTGACTGCCTTGCCTGGTTGTTATACAAAGCCAAATAATAAAAATATGAATGCAGTGCTGGAACTAGTCACAGCTGACACATACAGTATTTCTAAATTAAACAGAAACATATAAAATGAATTCTGGTTTCTGAAATGAGTGTGGTTCAATGGCAGGTCATAAATTAAAGTGGAGGTGACCTGAAAAACACTTATAAAAGATAAATTGAACAATAAATAGTATGTGTGATAGTCAAGCAAAGCGAGGTATTTCTCTTGTTAAAGAAAGGACAAACATTGCTGGTAAAATTAATATATGGGATAATGTAAACCATACTATAAAACATAAGTATGTTTGAGGTCACTATGGATTTTAGCAAAGTACTCCGAAGTACTTGTGGTAGGCCATGGTCCCTCTATGTGACTTCTGAGAACTCTGATATTGTTCTGCAAGAAGTGCGTTATTCTAAAATATTTGACATAAATTACTATTGGGTAGAAAGAGGCCCAATAAAAGGAGATTGGCAGAATAACTGCCTTATGTGTACTGATACATTTATTAAAGGAAGCCTGATAGAGAGCCTTCAGAAGTTCCATACTGGATTATGGCCATTTAAATTATTAGATGCATGGCTAAGGGTGGTGCCAAAAATGTCCAAAATCTTTTTATAATACGGTCACAAGAAGTGAAGAAATTACTTAGAACAGCTTAGCAATAAGCAAACTTGTCATTAGGGATGTTACACATGACACGCCCCAATTCTACCCCATAATATTGATACAGGAATAAAATAGATGACTGTTCTATGTCACAGCAATATCTACAGTAACACGCACATACACCCAAAACTTGAGTATGGACATACACATTTTAATTTGCCATTGCTGACTTGTTTTTAAACATGCAAGTTCAAAGCAGTATTAAGCCCCAAATCAAAAATGTATTCTATTGCAGCTTACCAATCATTAGGTGTGGTGGCTGCATTTATTTTTGTTTGTTTTTTACGCTTTTTTCCTTCTATTTTTACTTTGTGATCTGTCCACTAACACACCTCCTGTAATATAGTGCCTACACTCTGGATGAATGAGCACAGGGGCACATTTGAACAGTAGCATTGTCAGTCTGGGGGAGCGGAGTGTTAGATGCACTAGCAGATTTAGATTCACAAACACATTGAAGCTGAACTAAGCTCACACTGTATAAGCCATTACAGCAAACAGTTTTGTTCCTTTTGGGATAAATGATTTACATAAATAAAAGTTGATTGTTATAAGCACCCCTGTCAGTGTTAAATGATTTGGGGTAACTCTCTAACTGCTACATCTGCAGGGCAGCTTGTTCTGTTGAAAAGACTAATGCCGCGTACACACGATCAGAATTTCCGACAACAAAACCGTGTTGTTTTTCCGATGGATGTTGGCTCAAACTTGTCTTGCATACACACGGTCGCACAAATGTTGCTCGGAAATTCCGAACGTCAAGAACGCGGAGACGTATAACACTACGACGAGCCGAGAAAAATTAAGTACAATGATTCTGAGCATGCATCAAATTGATTCCGAATATGCGTAGGATTTTTGTGCGTCGGAATTGGATACACATGATCGGAATTTCCGACAAGAACCTTTTGTTGTCAGAAAAATTGAGAACCTGCTCTCAAACATTTGTTGGAAATTCCGACAGCAAATGTCCGATGGAGCCTACACACGGTCGGAATATCCGACTAAAAGCTCACATCGAACATTTGTTGTTGGAAATTCCGATCGTGTGTACGCGGCATAAGGGTACTTTCACACTTGGGCGGTGCCGGTGTAAGCAGTAAAGCGTCACTCGTTATAGCAGCGCTTTGATGCCGCTTTTCGGGCGATAGCGGGGTGCTTTTAACCCCCAAAAAGGGGATAAAAGCACCTGTGATGCGGCGCTTTGGAAGCGGTGCCCATTCATTCCAATGGGCAGGGCGGTGTATACACCGCTCTCACGCCGCCCCAAGGATGCTGCTTGTAGGACTTTTTTTTTTCCTGTCCTGCAAAAGCACTTGGGCTTTCACACTGGGGCGGCTTGAGAGGCAGTTTTCAGGTGCTTTTACAGTTGCTATTTTTAGCGCCAACACGCCTGAAAACTGCCTCAATGTGAAAGGGGTCTTACTGATAGAATCAGTAAACTGTGTTTAGTATGCCTCAATTTATGAACGAATCGGAAGCTCTGTGCAGAGCTATTACTACTCATTCATTCTGTGCAGCTGAGTATGCAGAGAAAGCGACTGAAGTCTCTTTCTGTCTCAAAATTTGGTCTGTTTAGACCCCTGATATTTCACCAAAGCCCCCCAATGGGGTTTCTAAAAAAATATGTTAAAAATTGTATAACTTCTGACACCAGAGGCGGAACTACCAGGGTCGCAAAGGTCGCATTTATGACTGAGCTCTGGCGTTCCGCCACTTAAAGGGGACCCCAAGATGGCAGGAAGGTGGCCCGCTGCAGGAGAGTAATAGAGTCCTGCGATGTGAAAAAGGCACGATGTTCTGAAGGTCCGACATGGTATGCCAGGGACGTCACCGGCTCTATCCAGTGTAACTATCTCCTAAATGGTGCATGCACGTTTAGGAGATATTCATTTTATCTACAGGTAAACCTTATTATAGGCTTACCTGTAGGTAAAAATCACAAAGCGGACTTTACTACCGCTATTATGACAAATTATTACATTACCCAGAGAACTTGTAGAATCCGTGAGCATGCTATGTGACAGTAAGTGGGTTTCTCCCATTTTCAAGAAAATTCATGTATATTGATGTGTGTGCAATCCGAAGATGGCAGCACCATGACTAAAGCGGAAAGTGTACATCTGGTAATGTAAATTGGTTTTACTTGTATGCTAGGCCTGTCTTTACAGATGCTTAATAAGCAGTTTTTTGTAGGTGATCTATTCTTATTAGGAAACATTTGATTTATACCATATCTAATTTCACTTGGAGCCTTTCAGTCTGTTAATGTAAGGTCTCTATGTCTGCATGTGCTTCAGATGTCAGATTATGCAGTCTAAAATTGTGTTCCTTATCTCTTCTTCAAAGAGAACAATTCTGTAATATTACAAGAAATATTGTATATTTGGTAAACGGTTCCACAGTTATCTGATCACGATTAACATTTGAATGTCCCTGCAGATTCAACAAACGAGCTTTCAAGGTGTGCTCTTTGCCGCAGTTGTTAACAAATGTATTAAATTTGTTTAATTTTCCTTTAGCTACACTTTAGGCTAGGGTTGTCCCGATACCACTTTTTTAAGACCGAGTACAAGTACCGATACTTTTTTCCAAGTACTCGCCGATACCGAATACCGATACTTTTTTTTTTTTTATCTCTTTTAAAAAAAAAAATTTTTTTTTTTTTTACAATTTTTTTTATTTATTTATTGATTGATTTTTTATAATGTTTTCTTTTTTTAAGGGGTGGGGGGTGGACAGTGTCAGTGTGTTTTTTCTTCTATTTTATTTTATTTATTTTTTACAATTCATTTCTTTATTATTTATTTTTTTATTAAATTTTTTATTTTTTTATCAGCCCTGTTGGGGGGCTTTGGTGAGATATCAGGGGGCTTAACAGACCTCTGACATCTCCCCTTTGAGACAGAGAAAGGGACTAGGGACAGATTCCCCAGTCCCTTTCTCAGCAGCCTCTGCTGCGCTGAAAATGAATGGAGAGAAGACCGCGGCTTCTCTTCATTCATAAACTAAAACATTGTAAACACAGTTTACGATGTTTCAGTTATGTGAATGGACAGAGTCAGTGATCACTGACTCTGTACATTCCGAACAGTAAGGAGCCAGATTTACCGGCTCCTACCTCCGCTCTCCATCCTGACAGATGGAGGGGGTGGAGGAGGAGAACAGAGGGGGATGGCAGCACGGAGGGGGACACGGATTGGGACGGCAGCACGGAGGGGGACACGGATTGGGACGGCAGCACGGAGGGGGACACGGATTGGGACGGCGGCACGGAGGAGGACACGGATTGGGACGGCAGCACGGAGGGGGACACCTATTGGGACGGCGGCACGGAGGAGGACACGGATTGGGACGGCGGCACGGAGGAGGACACGGATTGGGACGGCAGCACGGAGGGACACACGGATTGGGACGGCAGCACGGAGGGACACACGGATTGGGACAGCAGCAAAACGGAGGGGGCTGGAGGAGGATACGGGGACAATCAGCGGTGATCGTGTGTGGGGGAGCTACAAGCACCGATCACCGCTGACTTTAAAGCAGCTGATACCCGAGAGAGAGAGAGAGAGAGAGAGAGAGAGAGAGAGGTGGACTCGGAGAAACTACTTTTAAATATATACAGCGGTGATCGGTGCTGGTAACTTCCCCCACCGCACTGATCACTGCTGATCACAAGTATCGGGTGAAGCATCGGGAGCATTTGCCCGAGTACAAGTACTCAGGCAAATGCTCGGTATCGGTGCCGATACCGATACTAGCATCGGTATCGGGACATCCCTACTTTAGGCCCCTTCACACTACTACTGATTTTGCGGCCTCGATTTTTACGTGATTTTGCTGCAATTTTAGGGAATGCCTGTGTAAACTTCAGGTCCATGGACCTCAACTCGCATCAAAGTCGGACCAAAGTAGTACAGGGACTACTTTGAAGTTTCACAGATATGAATGGTACTCATTGGAAATCGTGGGGTACGACTTGTCATGCGACTTTGCAGTCCCAATCTGCAGGACAAGTTGCACAAGTGTTAATGGGACCTAAAGGAAGTTTTCCTATTTCAGTTAAACATAGAAAAACTTTAAATTGAGGAGTCTTATCTAGCAGTGTTTGTCCCACCCCTTAACAATAATGGTCATGTGACTGGAACCCACCTTGGTAATACTGAACTTGTTCTCCGCTGAAGAAGTCAACATCGGACTTCTGGAAGAGAGGTCTATTCATAAAAGCTGCATTTGATGGCCTTTTGGTGATAACGCTAGTTGGCTGTCGTGCTTTGTGTTTCTGGGTCCGTACTTACAAAGTCATTGATCTAGAACAGGTATACAACAAGTGAAGTAAGATTTCTGAATGTGTGCTTGTTCTGGGTCACTATGGCAGCATGAAAACTAGAATATTCAGGGAAAAAAGTCAGCGACGGTATGCATTTCAGACGAATAGGTCAGCTACAGCAGCCTAAAGCCATACACTGATAGATTTTTTATTTTTATGTAGCCTGTAGGCTAAATGGGAAAACAATCTAACAAATTCCGCTATCCATGCTATGCAGCGTGGATGGATGAATCTGCAGTAGCAGTGCAAGCTGTCAGAATATTCCCAACTGCGGCTTTATCTTATGGATGCAGTTACAGTTCAGCCAACGATTTTCCACCTGCTTCCTGCAATTTTTCAGTTGAAGGCTGTTGGGCAGAGTGGGCTGACATGGCTACCCACAAAGCGAACATTCCTCACTGTATGGCCAGATTAAGCCCCCGTTCACACCGATGCAATTTAACAATCCATATAGCATGACAAGTCGCACTCCATTGTCACAATGGAACCGTTCAAATAGCTGCAACACATGTCGCAGTGACTTTGAAAAAGGTTCCTGCACTAATTTTTGCCGAATTCATTGCGACTTAGACATAGACGTCTGTTGTATAAAGTCGCAAGCTGCAATTAAATCGGCAGTGCAAATTGCACTAATGTGCAGCTTTGAAATCAGCGCAATTTTAAAGTCGCACCGGTGTGAGCGGGGGCTTAGTGTTTCAGAAGTAGAGGATGGCAATGGCAGCCTATGTGTTTCAGTGGAAGAGGCTCACAAAGCCAACCTGTGTATTTCTAGTCCAATAGCAGCCTATGTATTTCAGAGGGAGAGTCATTGATGGTCTACATGTATCGGTGCCTATGTGTTTCATAGAATAAAATCAGCAATGGCAGCTGTATTTCTGATGTAGAGGCCAGCAATGGCAGCCTATATATGTCAGACGAAGTGGCCAGCAATGTTAGCCTTTGTGTTTTCAGATAAAGAGGTCAGCAATAGCAGGCTTTGTGTTTCAGAAGGAGAGATCATAGGAGGAAGAGATGAGCCGTGCCAGTCTATATGTTTTTAAGGGAGAGGTCTACAATGGCAGCCTTATGTATTCTACCCAGAGCACTTTTTCTTTCACAGGCTTATTTGCTAAAACAGTGCAGTGATTGTGTACAGCAGGGGTGTCCAAACTTTTTTCAAAGAGGGCCAGATTTGATGAAGTGAACATGCATGAGGGCCGACCATTTTGCCTGACATTCTTGAACAATTAAAATGTAATGAAAATTAATTAATACACTGCCCAAGAAGAATTCTCTTGCCTTTGTGGCTTTGTGTGGTGAAGAGTCTAAGGATGAGCTTGGGCGTGTTATTTGGATATACCGTATTTATCGGCATATAACACGTACCTTCACTTTTCAGGAAAAACGTACATTTTAAATAAAGAACTGTGAAGCAAAATAAGGGTCAGTACCCATCAATGTAGCCTAATCTGTGCCCATCTGCAGCCTCACCATTGCCATGAATGCAGCCTCACCATTGCCATGAATGCAGCTTCGTTGGGGGTCACAAAAGATATATATACAAATTACCAGTGGGGCCACAATAAACCTGAACGTGGGCCGCAAATGGCCCCCGGGCCGGACTTTGGACATGCCTGGTGTACAGGAACCTATTGCATCCAGATTCTAGTTTACTGGAGTATTGTCAGTAATCAAAGCAATAGGAATTCTGGTTGCCTTGATTTCTTGCTGGAGGTTACTGCACATTTTTTCTCAAATTTAAGTTTATTTTTTTTCTGATCATAGAATGCATAAACTATGAAATACAAATTTATGAGTGCGTAAATTAATATTGTTTTTACGGAAAGCATGCATTCACATTATGGCGGCTGTAAAGTTAGGATCAAAATATTGCTGTGCCCTACTGTTCATAACAGTAGCTGGGTAGTAAACTTAATGGCATAACAATGCTACTGTTAATGATTCATGCATACTTTCTACAGGATATGGACCTGCCAGTTATAATCGGCAGGACTGGCAAGTCAATATTGCTTTGAGGAAGCAATTTAGCAAAAACGAAGCCGCTGTTTTCATAGAAAAGCGCCCTGGCTAATCTGTAATTCTATGAATCCATCGCTGCCATTGGCCGGAGCATACACTAGCTCACCTGGGTTTGGCAGCATGCCACACAATTGTAATTTTAACTATATTTTACGACAGGTTAGCGTGCCATAAACAAGCTATTCTGTCAGTGGTTAACTCTCTTAAACTTAATTGATGGCAAGGCTGACGTCAGAAGTGATAAGACAGGATTCACATAATGGCTTTTCCTTTCCTATTGCTGGGTATATAGCTAAGAGCATACAAAGGTAAATTTGCACTGGCAGGATGAGAAGCTCAAATTGCCTCAGCCTTTATGGGAGTAAAAGGTGTTTCACAGCTATAAATGGGTGAATCCTGTTAACAATTAAAAGGCTTCAGCAGTAGAGATAGATGGCAGCCTTGTGTTTCCAATACAGCCGCCTAATCTAGACCAGAGGTTTCCTAAACAACGACACCATGTTCATGTGGATCTGTTCTCCAATAACATCCTACGGAAGGCCTAGCATACTCTTTGCCTGAGGATCACTTTGTGCAAAGCAATGCTTGTTTTCTCCTAAATGCTTTTAGATATTCAAAATTATTTTTATTTTTTTCATGGCCTGTTTTTTTTTTTGGGGTTGCTGTTCTCTCCAGTCTTTACTGAATGAATTGTGTGTATGAAATCCTCATAGTGTGTGTTAGATCCTTGGATTTGCAGTAAGCCGTGCTTGGAAGTGGAGATCATATTTTATTGGTAGGGGGAGGGGTGAACATTTGTTTTGTAATGTCATGTTGCCCTCTAGTGGCTTAATATTTTGAAGATCAAAATATGAGCTAGCAGCTTGCATAATGGCTTTAATATGCAACATAGCTTGACAGCAGATCAAATATATCTGTGATAAAAAATAAAAAAAAAGTTTATTTCTTTAAACTATGTATTTTTGACTGTATAGTGTACAATGTGTAGGTGGGCATATGTGTGTGTATATGTATGTATGTATGTATGGATAGATGTATATATGTGTATGTGTGTGTGTGTGTATATGTGTGTATATATATATATATGTGTGTATATATATATATATATATATATATATATATATATATATATATATATATATATATATATATATATTTTATAGCTGCAGGAATAATCATTCAAGGAGCATCACACAGGACTGTTGCAAAGGTTTTGTATTTTTTTTTGCCCATAGATATATGGTATGACTCCTTCCTGCCCCCTGCAAATTTCCATTTCATCCCATACAGTCCTGTACATTAAATTAGTTTACTGCCCATTCACACATTTGTTTTCTTTTGTTCGGCCTATACGGTGATCCACACAGCATGGATGCACAAATATCCCATTGTGGCTATTGTATTTTGAGAGCTGCACTCTTCAGCTGTTAAAATCCCAGAACGATGCTTGCATCTGTTTGGATGCAGGTGCTGTCCAGCCATCAATTTTTTTACCGATTTTCTTGTCAGGATTGTTGGGTGGGAAGTGGCCAACAGAGCCACCTACTTAGTGATTTTGGCTGGTTCATCAGGAACCGCCCCAAATTCTTTCTGTGTATAGCCAGCTTCAGGTCCTGAGCGAGTTTGGTCCGAATGCGTTGGGAATTCAGCCATGCTATCTGTATGACTGAAATGGCATTACACAGAGATCGCATGTGATTTTCACTACAGTGCGGTGCGAATCACATGCAATGTGGGAATCGACCCTTTTATAGATGTGATTGTCACAAAAAATCTATTTCATAGTTGTCTGCTTTTAGATATTTGAATATTAGTATTGGCCTGCATTACAAGGATATGTTTCATCTTTCTTCAAATATTGTTTTTATATTTTTAAGTTGTAAAATTTGAGGTTGTATTGTGTTACAAGTTTTGTGAATGGCTGACCCATGTTTTCCAGTAAAAGTTCATACTAGTCACACTACCTAGGATCAGTGCATTTGTAAACTGCCCAGCATAAGGTTGACATAATATTTTGCACCTTAGTTTCAATAGAATTCCTAAACCTGGATTAAAATTGCATAAATGAATATGACTTCTATTGGCATATGCCAATGCTCGATCTCATAGATGGACAAAGAGGTGGTTTATACAAGGATTTGCAACACTTGTGTGTGTTTGCATGTTGCGACCCCTGTGCGTGCAAACCTGGAAAGCCTAACGTGACAGTTTTTGCAAAGGTCTTGCGACCAGTTTTTCCTTTAAAAGAGAGATGCTTCTGAGAAATGCTTGTGCTAACGTTTTGTTCTAACATGCATTGACACTAGTCAATGCACGTGGTCTAGCATGTTAACCAGCAGGGAACCTAATTTAAATGAATGCAAAACACAGATCTTTGCAGCCAAAATTAAACATTTGCTCAAAAAAAAACAATGTAAAGGCATTGATGGCAGCAGGTCAATAGATTTTCTCCTGCCTACTTATTTTCCATGCTGGAAAACACTGCTCGTTTTGGCGGTGCTCTACCACTGTTTAAGCGGCACTTTTACGCCGCTCTTTCGGCCGCTAACGGGGTGCATTTAATCCTAAAGAATGGGTTAAAAACGCCTGTGTTGCAGCGCTTCCGAAGCACTTTTCATGTGCTTTGGAAGTGCTGCCCATTCATTTCAATGGGCAGGGCAGCGCTCCCATACCACCCCCAAAGATGCTGCCTGCAAAATTTTTCCCAACATCCTGCAAGCGCTCCGCCCCAGTGTGAAAAGTCACACTGAAATGAATGGGAGGCGGGTTTCAGGCACTTTACAGGCGCTATTTCTAGCACTAAAATGCCTGAAAACCACCACAGTGTGAAAGGGTTCTATAGGCTCACTAAAGGCAATTTTTTTTATTTATTTTTTGGGCTAGAGTGAAGAGGAATTTTTACCACCTGTCCATTTTTATTGCGGTCTGTGCCCCCGATTCATCCTCTGAAAGTTAAATAAAATCCCAAATTTTGAACTGACATCAGAACATAATTAGAAATCTTCCAATAGGGACACTAGTTCTGGTGACCTGGTCGCTGGGATTCACTGACTTTGGAGAGATTTCCTCTAACTTTCTGTTTTTGCTTATGGGAAAGGAATTAAAGGGAAATCTCCCCAATGGGACACAGATGGAAAAAAAAAAAAAGCCTGATGGTTTTCCTTACTCTATCCAAAATGAAAAAAATGCCTTTAGTTTTTGATGAGGTGGTATTGGAGTCCAGTAGCTCTGAAAAAATAAATAAAGTTAACACAGAAATATGTTGGAGGATGTATTAAGGATAGGGGAACAATGACACATATTTGGTATGGGTGCGGTTTCTGGAATAAGATATTTAAAATCTGTCAAAGTGTCAGGAATAGAGATACAATTAGATATAAAGGATATAATATTATCTATAACATCAAGATCAATAAAAACTATAAAATCAGATATCTTTTACCACATGATTACAGCGGCCAGAACAATAATAGCCCGTAGGTGGAAGACAATAGTTGAATGGATATGCAAAATGAACAAAATACTAAATATATGAGAAAACAGGTTAAGGGAAGGAAGAGTTCGTAAAAAATCAACTACCAAAAATGTGGCAACAATGGGACGGAAGTTCATAATAAGTAAAATTTATATTGAATTTTTTTTTTTTTCTCCTTTTCGTTGGTTTATGTGTGTATGTTGATATGAATGAGTGAGAAACAAACACATTTTTGAAGGGATCCTAACAATCTTATAAAGGGGAAAGTGAGGGATGTCAGTGCCTAAACTGAGAAATATGGTCCCAGATCAGTTGAATAGGACAATGTGTATAGAAATTGAGGAATCATTGTATGTTTTGTATTATGTAATAAGGTTTATAAAAAGATATTGAAAACAAAATGCCTTTTAGTGACACTTTAACTTTGCTAAACTTTTTAAAGAGCAAGTAAACTTTCTCTGCTGACATTTTACTTATAGGTAAGCCTATAATTAGGCTTGCCTATAGGTAGTGTAAATATCTCCTAAACATGCGCCGAGATATTTACATTACATGCAGCCAGTGACATCACTGGCGCATGCGCTCTGAAGGAACAGCACCTTCTTTCCAAGCCCTGTGCCGTGAACAGCAGCTCCCGCACTTGGGAGAGACACGGGTGACGTCTTCACGGCACCGGCCACTCACAGCACCAGAGCCCGCAAACCCTGAAGTAACTAACGAGGGCTACGTTCTAAGGTAAGTACCGTATTTATCAGCGTATAACACACTTTTCCCCTTAAAATCAGGGGAAAATCGTGGGTGCGTGTTATACGCCGATACCCACTGATCCCGGCGATCTCCGCTGACTGAGCGGAGCGCAGTGATCGCCGCCGAGATACACATAGCCGAGTGTACTCGGCTTTTCTCGGCTCTGCTCACAGTCACGCCCAGTCCCGCCATTGGACCTGTGTTATGTCCATCATAGGGCGGGACTCGGCGTGAATGTGAGCAGAGCCGACTAGAGCCGAGTACACTCGGCTATGTGTATCTCGGCTCCGCCCAGTCCCTGCGTTCTCGGTGGCGTTCGCCCCGCTCCGCCCAGTCTCTGCGGCGATCTCGGCGGCGCCAATTTTGAAAACTGGGGCAAGGCTGCACTGGACACTGGGCAAAGGCTGCACTTAGCAAAGGCTGCACTGGACACTGGGCAAAGGCTGCACTGGACAAAGCTGCACTGGACACTGGGCAAAGGCTGCACTGGGCAAAGGCTGCGCTGGACACTGGGTAAAGCTGCACTGGACACTGGGCAAAGGCTGCACTGGGCAAAGGCTGCACTGGGCAAAGGCTGCACTGGACACTGGGTAAAGCTGCACTGGACACTGGGCAAAGGCTGCACTGGGCAAAGGCTGCACTGGACACTTGGTAAAGCTGCACTGGGCAAAGGCTGCACTGGACACTGGGGCAAGGCTGCAATGGACACTGCTGGCAAGGCTGCACTGACAAGGCTGCAACGGACACTGGTAAGGCTGCATTTAAATGTAAGTTTTTTTTTTTTTTCCTTAAACTTCCCTCCTAAAAGTTTTTTCCCCTAAAATTCCCTCCTAAACTTGGGGTGCGTGTTATACGCCGGTGCGTGTTATAAGCCGATAAATACAGTATTTCATAATGGGCTAGTATACGATGCATACTACCTTATGATGCCTTTGTCCTGCAGGTTTTTATTTATTTTTTAATTTACAACCTCTTTAATTAGAAAAGACCAATGCGGAAAAAAATGTTTTCTGTGTCTGCATGTCTATATGTATATTATAGACCCAAAGCCATTATGGGAAAACACTTAAGTCGCAGTCTTTCTGGACGGAGGATCTCATACCTATATGATTTTATTTTACTTGGTAGAATTAATACTCTCTCTGGGATGTTTTGAGCAGGAGTGAATATTATAGGCTATGACTCAATATTTTCTCCCAGCTGTTTTGTATAGTAACCATGGGCGATTTGTTGTGTATAAAATACACGGTCAGTGAAATCTTGACTTCAGAAACCATACGCTCAAACATGCTCCTGAAACATGTCTTTTTGCATCCAAAACTACCTTTAAAAATTCCTAGTAGGAATTTTCCTTTGCAGTGTAAGTCCAATTAGATTTAAATAGTTTCTTTGTTTTCACAATAGAGAAGAGGATTTATTTTTCGTAATGGTGCCCCATACATGTTCTAAGTTTTTGGCAAGTAAGCTTCCAATTACCTGCATCAGTTTAAAAGACATGGTGAGTGTGGAGAAGGGACAGTCTCCGTGATCTCATTTATATTTATTTTCTCCACTAGTAATGAGAGATTAGCCACTTATGCATGGCTTAAAGAGGAAGTAAACCCCGGCCGATTTTTATTATTTTTTAAATTTTCAAATACAATAGCTCATTACAAAGGATAATACATAAAAATCTGCCTAAAACGAGGTCTGTAAATACCTTATTTAGCATCTTTCTAATGTCTCCATTTCTGGGTATTGGCTGCGCCATTGCTTTTACGGTTTTCTAAATCTATTCTGGACGTCACTTCCGCCCTTACTCTGTTTCCCTTTGCAAATCTCGCGCATGCGCCGTAACCAAGCCAAGGAGATGATCAGAGCAGCATCATGAGACTTCTCTGTGCCGTTCTGAGGGGAAGCTCGTCCATACAAATGTCCCGGCATGCAGGGAAGATGGAAACGGCACACTTTATGTGCCGTTAATGAAACTACCTACTGCGCAATCGCGCATGACATCCCTTTTCATTGCAGAATGATTTCCATTGAAACTAAAGCAGTGAGTACACTTTCACAGGCGGCGATCAGCTGCCTGTGTTATCTACATTATTAAGAGATGTCTTGTCTTGGAGAGTTTACAATCACTTTAGAGCAGTATTAAACCCAAAAGCAAACATTTATTCTATTGCAACGTGCTAATTCTCAGATGTGATGGCTGCATTAGTTCTCTTTTTAGGCTTGCTTTGTTCTATTTTCATCTGTTGATCCAGCCAGCAAGTCTGCTGTTTTTTAAAAGCACACGCTCTCCAGCAGAATGTATCAGTTACAGAGATGAGGCAAACCACTTTGGCTGGGGTGATTTAAAATGATCAGCTTTTACTCATGCAAAACCTTAAAGCGGTTGTATACTGCAAAACGTTTTTTTTTTTTTGTCAACCTGCAAGGCAAAGGTATAATGAGCTAGTATGACTAGCATACTAGCTCATTATCAATCACTTACCTTAGATCGAAGCCCCCGCAGCGGTCCTCGGACACGTCCTCCGTCGCATCCATGATACCCGGAGTGACTTCCGGGTATCGCCGCTCTGGCGCTGTGATTGGCCGGAGCGGCGATGACGTCACTCCCGCACATGCGCGGGGAACGGCACGATCCCCGCGCATGCGTGAATTTCCGGCAGTGTCCGGCAGGCTCCCATTCAAGAGCCGCCGCGCTCAGTGCACCTGCGCTGTTATCTACGGTGCGCATGCGCCGTAGATAGCGGTACAATCTTTTTTGCAAATATCTCCGAGACTGTGTAGGTCTCGGAGATATTGCAAGCACCTACAGGTAAGCCTTAATGTAGGCTTACCTGTAGGTGCTTGTACAAATTTTGGGTATACAACCACTTTAATACCTAAAGGTTTAAAAAGTGTTTGCTGTAACTGATTGTAAAGCGCGAGCTGCAGTTTGGCTTCAATTTGTTAGTGTATCTAAATCTGCTAATACATTTAACACTAACCTCCCCTCCCCCCAACAAGGCTGAGGTTGGTGCTGGTATGCTGTGCCTCTTGTGCTCATTCATTCAGAGTTGTGACTCACTAATACAGAAGGTGTGATACTGGCCAGATCACCAGGTGAAAATAGAGGGAAAAAAAGCCAAAGATAAGAAAACTGATGCAGCCACCACATCTAATGATTGGTAGGCTATAATATAATACATTTCTTGGTTTTGGGTTTAATACCACTTTAAGGGAATCCAAGTGAAGACCTGCATTATTATTCAGAAATGGAGACCAGGCCACAATTTAGGATGAACATTCAGTGGGACTGTCTGGGATTTTTAATTGGTCTTCCATTGGACAAAGAATGAAGAGATCTACAAACAATATCTGATTTTTGAAACTTGCATACTTTGATTGGACTGAAAGAAGAGACTGATTTAAACATCTTGCTCTTTATGTGCTACATATAGTAAACACATCTAGCCATCCTATTGCTTTCCACTTGAGTCCTATAATAATCTCATTTTATTGCTTGTTAAGAATATGTAAATACTTTAATGTCCATAGCTTGGCCACAGGTTCCCTTTAGGTAAGTATTTGAGATTGCAGAATTAAACATTAGCAAGTAACAAATAAACCATTTGTTATGAAAAATGTCTGTTTACTTGCCTGGAAGGTGTCCAGTTAATCGTATTTGACCTTATATTTTAGTTTAAAGTGGTTCTAAAGTCGGAAGGTTTTTTATCTTAAAGCGTAAAAAGTAAAGTCTATATTTTATATACACATAATTCTTTTTTTTTTTTTTTTACTAGTGCACACGGCATATTAGTATATTATGGCAGACTTACCTGTCATATGGTGGCCTCCAGCGCAGTGCTGGGACCAATCCAGGGGTTCACGTTGCTTCCATCTTTGCCCGGTTTTCCTTCTGGGTCCCGTGCTTTCGGGCACTTGATAAGCCAGGCTGCAACAACGCCACTCCCACGCATGCGCACAGGAGTCGCGTCACTGTTGCACAGATCGGAGGCCGATTGGAGCCGTAAATGTTTGCTGAGCTACACATGCGTGACTCAGTGAACATGACAGGTGAACGAAGCCCTCCAGCAATGTAAAGTCACCGCTGAGAGGGCTGACACGTTCACCCTGTCTGTCTTCCAGGTTCGCAAGCTCCGACTATGTGATTGGCCGGAGCTGCAATGACGTCACTCCCGCACATGCGCTCAGGACCTGCCGTTTCTGGCACAGGCTCTGAAGGTCTGGCACTCTGAATATCTCCTAAACTGTGCAAGTACAAGTGGTAGTACAGAGTTTACTACCACTAAGGCAAAAAAAAAAAAGATTTGATGGAGTTGTTAAGAGTTGGATATGCAGTAGGGAGGTGTCCACTCATTCCCTGTTATGAACCAACAGGGTATCGTTGGAACAAAGAAATAAATGGAGATTTATGTTCTGTTACTGTTGAGATTTCCCTTCATCTATTGTCTGCAATGTTATAGTTGGACAGTAATTGAAGCAAACTCCCCATTGAGGCCAAAAATAGAAGAAGAAAAAACTTCCATGTTCTGTAATTTCTGTGCCCCCCATCCCAGTGAAACAACATGTTGGGAGGGGAGCTATCATATAAAAGGGACACAGAAAACAAAAGTATGGACTCCCCTATATAACGGATATGTATATTTTAACCAGAGCACTTTTTGCGATTAGGCACTGCGTCGCTTTAACTGACAATTGCACGGTCGTGCGACGTGGCTCCCAAACAAAATTGACGCCCTTTTTCTCCCCACAAATAGAGCTTTCTTTTGGTGGTATTTGATCACCTCTGCGGTTTTTATTTTTTGCGCTATAAACAAAAATAGAGCGACAATTTTGAAAAAAAAAAAGCAATATTTTTTACTTTTTGCTATAATAATTATCCTCCAAAAATATATAAAAAAATTTTTTTTCCTCGGTTTAGGCCGATACGTATTCTTCTATATATTTTTGGTAAATAAAAAATCGCAATAAGCGTTTGATTGGTTTGCGCAAAAGTTAAAGTGTGTACAAAATAGGGGATAGTTTTATGGCATTTTTATTAATATTTTTTTTTTTTTTTTTACTAGTAATGACTGCGACATTATGGCGGACACTTTTGACGCAGTTTTGGGACCATTGTCGTTGATATAGCGATCAGTGCTATAAAAATGCACTGATTACTGTAAAAATTACACTGGCAGTGAAGGGGTTAACCAGTAGGGGGTGCTGAAGGGGTTAAGTATGTCCTAGGGATGTGTTCTAACTGTGGGGGGGATGGGCTACGTGTGACACGACACTGATCACCGCTCCCGATCTCAGGGAGCGGTGATCAGTGTCCTGTCACTAGGAAGAATGGGGAAATGCTTGTTTACATTAGCATTTCCCCGTTCTTCCTCTCCGTGAGACGATCGCGGGTATCCCCGCGGACATCGAGACCGCGGGACCCGCGGACGACTTGCGGAGCTCGCAGCGGGCGCGCGCCCACAATGCCACATCTTAAAGGGGACGTACAGGTACGTCCATCTGCCCAGCTGTGCCATTTTGTCGACGTATAGCGTCGTGTACTGGTCCTTAAGTGGTTAAGGCTGCTGCAGTAGTTTTTTTTTTTTTATTTCTTTTGTGGAACTAGAATGCCAAGCATATTGGGTCAGAAACAGATATGGGCATTGCAAGTGGTTTTTTTTTTTAATTCTTTATTCTGGTTTTAGTTTTAAATCAAATGAAAGTGCAAGTTTGGAATGAAGACTTGTTGTGTCTACTTCCAGTCCCAAGGTACCTGTAAAAGTTATTTTCTTAATTACTGTAGCTCAGAGCATGATTTTCACAATTAATGAGTAAACACGGCTTCTCATTATATTTTATTGTACCTGAATAGTTTACAGAAACTTGGATGCTGTCCAGTGCCATTTTGTAACCCTTAAAACTACAGGTTACTCTTACCCTTTCACTGCCAAGTGTTCAACCTTCAATCGGTGGGTCTCAAACCTGTCCTGATCGGCTCTCGAAAGCTGTGTGCTAACAATCAGATTATTGTACGATCACGTTGAAAGCATATTTTTCGTCCGATTTTCTCATTGTGTGTACGAGGTTTTAAGCAGCAGTCTAGCCACTCATTAGAACAAGCTATTGCCATCTATCCTGGCTTTAAAACTAATGCACATTAAAAAAAAAATCTCCCTGCATAGTAGGAGCATAATGTGCTAGTATGCACTGCATACTAGCACATTATGAAATACTTCCCTTAAAACAAAGCCCTCCGTTGGTGCACTGTCACCGCTGTAGAGGCCTCAAATGTAATTGTCCATAGGACTTTTTTTTGCTGTTGTTTTATTCCTTTGTGTTTTTGCTGCAGAGCTCTGTATGTGTGAACTGAGCCTGAAAGTTACATATGAAGATTTTAAACTAAGTGATTTGCAGAGGTCAATGACCATATACAAAAATCTCTGTATACTTGTGGAAACTAGATTTAGCAGGTTTTTAGTAAGCTATCAAAAATATGTATATGATCTTTTCAGTTAGTTTCATTGCTACACAAGTACTGGCAAGAAATACACAGTACTAGCTAGCCTGTTATTTTGTCTAATTGTATTAAAATTTTATTAAAATCTTTGGAACCATTTTTATCATTGACAGTGGAATCATGTATTTTTTTGAAGTGGAGGTAAACGCGTTGGTGGGCTTTTTCCCATAATCTTCCAGCAATATTGGGCTCTTGTCACCGATGCCACCCCTGCCACCACCATATGTGCCACAAATTCTTCTGGGTCCTGCAGTGATCCTCTTGGGCCATTGGGCAGCATGAGAATAGAGCCAGGTGCTGGTGACAGTGTAACCCCAGAATATTGGGATGTATACTACATTGTGCACGTGCCATGGAGTGTACACAAAAAAAACAAATCGCCAGCTACAAAAGAAACTTTGAAAGAAAGAAGCATAAAAATGATATATACTTTATCCTCTTAAGCCGTGTACACACGATCGGTTTTACCGATGAAAACAGTCCGATGGACTTTTCTCATTGGACAAACCGATCGTGTGTGGGCCCCATCGGTCTTTTTTTCCATCGGTGAGGAAAAAAATAGAACATGTTTTAAATTTATCCGATGGGAAAAAAAATGATAGCAAATTCCCTGATCGTCTGTGTGGAACTCCATCAGACAAAAAACCCATGCATGCTCAGAATCAAGTCGACGCATGCTCAGAAGCATTGAACTTAATTTTTCTCGGCTTGTCGGAGTGTTTTACGTCACGGCATTTGGGACGGTCGGATTTTTGACTGATGGTGTGTAGGCAAGACTGATGGAAGTCAGCTTCATCGGATTTCCGATGGAAAAATCCATTGAATTAGAATCCATAGGAAAACCGATCGTGTGTACAGGGCTTAAGAAAGGGGGATACGGTATACTTACCCAGTGCTTCCAATACTGCATTCAGGGAGAGCTGTGCTTTAATGGGCCAAACTGTTTTACAATATCCATTTTGCAGATGATCTAGTGAACTACGTTGCCCACCCATGGGGAAAGTCCTAAGAGGGGCTGTCCCAGAGTACTCGCTGTTAACTTTGGAAACTAGAAGAGCATCTTAGGTGTGCTCGTTTGACTCTCTAATTATTCAATTTCTGAACTAAATGCACTCCTTGAGCTAGGGGTAAAGCAGGGGCGGTTTTATTAAGCAATAACACAATATATTCTAAATGTGAAATGGCAATTAAATCACATTAAAGTGGTTGTAAACCCACTTAGACAACTTGCACCTACAGGTAAGCCTAGATTAAGGCTTACCTGTAGGTGCAAGAAATATCTCCTTAACCTACATGGTTAAGGAGATATTTACTATAAAGCGATGCGCCGATGACATCACGCGCATGCGCACTAGCGGGCCGGCTTCATTGCCGGTTTCCTGAATGGGTTCTTGCCGGCCTGAGCGCGCATGTGTGTGACGTCATCGCCGCTCCGGCCAATCACAGCGCCGGAGCGGCGATACACTGATGGCGGTGACGGCACATCGAGTCAAGATGGCGGCGGAGGTGACCGAGGACCACTGCGGGGGCTTCGATCTCAGGTAAGTCATTCATAATGAGCTAGTATGCTATGCATACTAGCTCATTATGCCTTTCTTTTGCGGGGTTTTTGAAAAAATAAATTGGCTTTACTTCCTCTTTAAGGCTTACCTGTAGGTGCAAGAAATATCTCCTTAACCTACACGGTTAAGGAGATATTTGCTGTTAACACAGCGCCAATGACGTCACACGCATGCGCACTAGCAGGCCGGCATTGCCGGTTTTCTGAATGGGATCTTGCCAGCCCGAGCGTGCATGCGTGTGACGTCATCGCCGCTCCGGCCACTCACAGCGCCGGAGCGGCGATACACTGACGGCAGTGACGGGACATCGAGGCAAGATGGCGGCAGAGGGGAACGAGGAGCAGTTCGGGGGCTTTGATCTCAGGTAAGTCATTCATAATGAGCTAGTATTCTATGCATACTAGCTCATTATGCCTTTCTTTTGCAGGGTTTAAAAAAAAAAAAATAGGTTGTAAAGGTTCTATGCATGAAGGTAAAAAAACGTTTGTGTACTGCTCTTCCCACAGCCAACCCCCCCCCATACTCACCCGAGCCCCCTCTTGATCCTGCGATGTACACTGGAGCCTCGGCTGTGCCGGGTCTCTCTCTCCTCATTAGCTGAGACACAGCAGTGGGAGCCATTTGCTCCCGCTGCTGTCAATCACAGCCAGTGAGCCAATGAGGAGAGAGCGGGGGCAGGGCCGAGTTGTGGCTCTATATGTTTTATTGCTTGCTATTGGGGGTACTGGTCGAGGGGGAGGAGCCAGGAGCACTGGCAAGGACCCAAGAAGAAGAGGATTGGGGCTGCTCTGTGCAAAACCACTGCACAGAGCAGGTAAGTATAACATAACATGTTTTTATATTTTACAAAAAAAAAAAAACAGCTAACCTTTAGAATCACTTAAGGCTCCATTCACACTTTTACGACTCCAAAGTTGCGCCGACTGCACCCGATGGGTGCAACTTGGATACGACTTTGGCTTTGACCAGTGATAATGAACAACTGTTGCATTGTATAACATTCGACTACGACTTTTATGCAACCTTTAAGGGTTAACATTGAAGGAAGTCTATGGCCCTCAAGTTGCATGAAAGTCGGACCAAAGTAGTGCATGAACTACTTTGAAGTTTAGAAACACTAATGAACTGAAGCTGAACTCCAGATAACTTTTTTATATGCAGTTACAGCAAAAAAGTTTTTTCCCTTTTGAGATAAAGGTTTTATATAAATGGATAAAAGGTGATAATTGTAAGCATGCTGCAAGAGACTTTTCTCTGTTGATCTAGCCAGATCATCATGTGAAATTAAGGGAAAGAAAGCCTAAAAAAGAAAACGAATGCAGCGATTGCCACCAAGGATTGGTAAGCTACAATATAATACAATGTTTGCTTTTGGGGTTAATGGCGCTTTAAATAATACATTTCTCTAAAAGACATACATTTTAAATGTTAATAAAATTACAGATCTTTCTATAGTGCTGCCAATTTACACATCACTTCTTGCCCTCACAGAGCTTACACTACAGCTTAAAGCGAAGTTCCAGTCTCCTGTGGAAAAAATAAGTCGTCGGCTACTGTTTTTACAAAAACAGTAGCTGCTGACTTTTAAAAAAACAACCACTCACCTGTCCTACGATCCAGCCGTGTGCTCACCCCAGTCAGTCTCACCTGCTGTCTTCTTTCCTCTGCGCCAGCATCTTCACTATTGGCACCCGGCTGTCACAGCTTGCAGCTTTACAGCTGGGTGCCCACTGCGCATGCACGAGCAGCGCTGAACATCGTGAATGGTGGTTTGGCAGCTTACAAAAGCCATTTTATCCATGGACCCCTAGATGACTCTTGATCTTTTTCATAAAGATGTATTGAAGTGAAGTGACAGCTTTTGTTTTGTTTTGTCTTTTCAACCAGGGAATGCTCCAGGCATCTGAAATCCTTAAAGCAGAAAGTGAAGAAGTGAAGAAAGCATGTCATGAAATGTCTTCAAAAATCCTACAGCTTGAAGAAGACCTGATATCTGTGACTCAGAAAGCCATAGAAAAGGAAACTGAATTAGACAGGTACTGCTGAGAATGGAGTGTGGTATTAGGGTTCCCCTTGGTTTTTAATTATGTATTTATTTGCGTCCAAGGTATCGTATGTACTTGCTGCAGGGAGCTTGACTTTTAGGCCCCTTTCATGCCGGGGTTCAGTCTAGATCAGTCTGTCAGTTTTTCAAACAGATGCAACACAATTCCTGTACATGGGTGGGCGGATGTAACGATCATCCGTTTACATCAGCCTACATATGTGTCTTTTCAGGTCTGTTTTTTTTGCTATCCAGCACTGTGCAACTGCCAATTGCTCGGTCATGCAACACTGTACGCAAATAGTCTACAAACTATGGTGTGTGTGTGTGTGTGTGTGTGTGTGTGTGTGTGTGTGTGTGTGTGTGTATATATATATATATATATATATATATATATATATATATATATATATATATATATATATTTCTTTATCGTACACCACGGGACACAGAGCTAGTCATTACATAATGGGTTAAGGGTCACCAGCGGTGATTGGACACTGGCACAACCAATGGAAGACAGTTCCCCTCCATATAACCCCTCCCATCAGGGAAGTACCTCAGTTTTTTCGCCAGTGTCGAAAGGTGTTGGACGCGTTAGGAGGTGCTAAAGGAAAGCTCTACCAAAGAGACCCTCTGGGGGTAAAAGAGCTATGCTTTCGGATCCATCCAAGACGCCTACAAATGAGCTGAATCTGGATGGGATCCGGGCCTCATCCATGAGGCGTCGCCTGTAATGTCTCTCTTCGGAGGACTGGGCTCTAAGATCCAGCACTTTCGCTATTTCGCTATAAAGTCCTGGTAAGAGTCTTGTACAAGGCCCAGGGGAGAGGTATCCTTTAAATAGGAACCCATATCCCTGAAGGTTGGCACACATAGCCCACCGTGAAGGGTGAAGTTTGGTATCTGTCTGAAATCTTTCAGCAGAAAAACCTGCGGCGTGGATAAGGTGAGATTAGAAGGTCCATAACTAGGTTGGGACCTTTTTCAAAAAGTGGATGTCTTCTTTTTTTTCCACCACTGGGGGGAGTAAAGAGCTGAATATACTCACCTCACTCTGTTCAGTGTCGGCTTCGGCGAAGTACACTGCTCGTCACCTCCGCTGCTGAGCTTGCTGGGGCACCCCGATCCTCCTTTCGGTGGCCGACCAGACACCTGCAGATGCAGGTAAGTGGGAACAAGGGCTGATGAGAGTCCTCTCTCACCATGGCCACCGCCATAGCGCTAAGGGCCGCGCGGGAGCGCGCTTTATCGGAGGGGGGGGGCGAAGGCGTGCGCGGGCACGTGGCGCGCGCAGGCACAGAAACGGCGCCAAATTTAAAAGACTGTCAGTGTGAGAAGCACTGCAGCAGCAAGCAAGCTCGTTAGTTCTCTTATTCCTGGCAGAGAAACACAGCAGCTATACAGGGACGTAAGACTCCATGTGGTTGGATTGGGTACTTCCTAGAAGACATCCATGTTATGCATAGTTATGTGTTAAAAGTTGCATACTTAATGTATTTGCTAAACTGAACACGGTAGTATATGCATTTAGGTACCTTGTATTTTGTCTAAACAGTAAGCCTTCCAGGGGAAGTAATACGGACAAAAAGAGATAAGAAAGCACCACCGCCTGAGAGGAGGCTCTAACTGTGCTGACTCGGTACCTTTCTCTCCTGTGTTGCTAAATGCACCTGTTCAGGATGAGCCATTACCTCTGTCAGGTATGGCGGCTTCCCCAGTGAAGCCTGGGCCTGTATATGTCACTGAGGACACTTTATCAGCTGCCCTAAATAATCTGGAGGAAAAAATTGCTACCTTAATCGCTAAGTCCTCTAAAAAGGGACAATAAGCAAAGCAGGTCTCTTCCAGTATTGGACCTCCCTTCAGAAGTACCTGAGGGAGGAGGATGAGGAGGAGGAGGCTACATCAGCAGAGGATGAGGAGCCAGATTTTAAGGTCACAGGTACAATGCTATAGCAGTGCATTTAAGTTAACCTCTGCGGAGGTAACGGAATTACCTGTCTCCTCCCTAGGGTCATTAAGATCCCTGCAAGGTGCATGCTCCTTCCCGGTTCATCCGTTACTAGAGGATCTAATATACGCAAACTGGCAACATCCAGATAAGCGTTTCTCACCTCCAAAAAGGTTTAACATTCTTTATCCTATGGGGGAATTTTTTTTTTTTAAAGAAATGGAGCCTGCCTGCGGTAGTTGCGGCTATTTCTTGTGTACATAAAAACCTGACATGTCCGGTGGATAATGTACAAGGGTTTAAAAGATCCTTCTGAGAGGAAGTTGAAATCCTCCTTCCTTTTGGCCGGCTCAATTACCCAACCTGCAGTAGCAGCAGTCGGTATGTGTCAGGTCATCAGCCAACAGGTAAAGCAGGGGCTGAAGGAACTGCCTTCAGAGCAGGCTAGAAATTGGGAAAATTTGCCTAAAGCCTTATGCTTCACAGTGGATGCCATGAGAGATTCTATCATACAGGCATCACGCCTTACACTCCAGCTGGTACAGATGCGCAGAGTACTTTGGCTTAAGCATTGGTCAGCGGAGACCCCATGCAAAAAGCTGTTGGCAAGTTCCCGTTCCATGGCGAACGCCTATTTGGGGAAGATTTAGAAAAATATATACAGAAGATCAAGTGGTAAAACGACTTTTACCTGAGAGAAAGAAAAACAAGAGATCTTGTTTTAAACGCTCTCTCCCCAGCTCCCGGGAAATCTGACTCCAACCAGTGGCGGCGGCCTGTTTTAGCCGCCCACAAAAGCCAAGGGGCAAGCTCAGAAGAACAAGAAGCCATGGGGTGCAAGAGCTAATAAGCAAGCCCCCAAAGCCTCTCAGTGAAGGGGCGCCCCCGCTCGGCTGAGTGGGAGGAAGGCTTTGTCAGTTCTGAGCGACTTGGTGGTCAGAAATCCAGGACAATTGGGTAGTATCCACAATATCCTCAGGGTACAAACTGGAATTTCGAGAGATCCCATCTTCTCAATTCCGAGGTTCAAGACTCTCCAAGGATCCACAAAAAAGAGAAATCCTTCTTCAAAGGTTTGAATCACTTAATGGCTCAAGGGGTAGTTACAGACGTACCCCAAAAAGAGCGAGGTTCAGGTTTTTACTCAAACCTCTTTGTGATTCCAAAGCCAAATGGAGATGTCAGACCCATCCTGGATCTAAAATCCCTAAATCGGTTCCTGAACGATCGCCATTTTCGAATGGAAACGATCCGATCCGTGGCCGCCACTTTAAAGGGCGGAAAATTCATGGCGCCCATAGATATCAAGGACGCACATTTACACATACCCATCCTCCCCGCTCACCAAGGATTCCTAAGGTTTGCGGTAGAAGATCGCCACTTTCAATTTGTGGCTCTGCCGTTTGGTGTAGCCACCGCGCCCATAGTATTCACAAAGGTGCTAGCTCCTCTGTTAGCAAACCTAAGAACACGGGGCATTGCGGTAACAGCCTATCTGGACGATCTACTAGTAATAGATCAGTCAAAGGACGGATTGGGTCACGCTGTACACACTACAGTAGGATACCTGGAGCATTTAGGATGGATTATAAATTTACAAAAATCCTCTCTCCAGGCCCAAAGAAGGATAGGGTACCTGGGCATGATCATAGATACAGCCCAAAACGGGGTATACCTGCCAGAACCGAAGATACAGTCTCTGAAAGACCTGATCCACAAGGTCAAAGCAAACAAGAGGCCGTCTATTCGCCTTTGCATGAGACTATTGGGAAAGATGGTAGCCTCCTTCGAGGCGGTCCCTTACGCCCAGTTTCATTCGAGACTACTTTAAGGCAATATTTTAGCTTCCTGGAACAGGAAGAGCCAAGCTCTGGATATACCCATGCGCCTGTCCTCACAAGTACGCCACAGCTTCGATTGGTGGCTAGAAGCCAGGAATTTACGGAAGGGAAAGTCCTTCCTCCCAGTGGCCTGGAAGGTGGTATCTAGGGATGCCAGCCTATCGGGCTGGGGTGCAGTATTCGAGGAGGCTTCTACCCAGGGAACCTGGGCCAAGACTCAGGGGATCCTGCCCATCAATGTGCTAGAGATCCGGGCGGTATATCTAGCCCTCAAAACCTGGACATACAGGTTACAGGGCTACCCAGTTCGGGTTCAATCCGACAATGCTACTGCAGTAGCTTACATCAATCACCAAGGAGGCACCCGCAGTCGGGCAGCCCAAAGAGAGGTGAACCGGATCCTGGCATGGGCAGAAGAGCATGTACCTTGCCTTTCTGCAATCTTCATTCCAGGGTGGAAAATTGGCAAGCAGACTACCTGAGTCGTCAGCAGCTGCTACCAGGGAGTGGTCTCTTCACCCCGAGATCTTTCAGGCCATATGTCTGAGATGGGGAAACCCAGATGTAGACCTGCTAGCTGCCAGGTTCAACAAGAAATTGGACAACTTTGTGTCCAGAACGAGAGATCCTCTAGCCTACGGGACAGACGCTCTAATAATACAGACGCTCTAATAACTCCATGGAATCAGTTCTCACTGATCTAGGCATTCCCTCCGATCCTTCTTCTACAAAGACTGCTTCGCAGGATCAAGGAGGAGGGAATACCAGTAATCCTAGTGGCCCCAAACTGGCCCAGGAGGCCTTGGTACGCCGAGATTGTAGAAACGGCGATAGGAAGGCCCTGGAAGTTTCCACTCCGACACGACCTGCTGTCACAGGGTCCAGTATTCCACCCTTCCTTACAAAGGCTAAAGTTGATGGCCTGGCTGCTGAGACCCACATTTTTAAAAAGAGAGGGGTCTCTGGTCCGGCTCTTTCTACGCTCATTAATGCTAGAAAGCCAGCCTCCAGACTCATCTATCAGAGAGTCTGGAGAGCATACGTTTCCTGGTGTGAATCCAGATGTTGGAATCCTCAGAAGTATGAAATAAGTAGGATTCTTGCTTTTTGCCAGTTAGGAGTGGATATGAATTTAGCCCTTAGCACCATCAAAGGGCAAATATCGGCTCTATCAGTCTTCTTTCAGAGACCATTGGCATCTCACTCCCTAGTTCGGACATTCATTAAGGGGGTACTGAGGATAAATCCTCCAGTTAGGACTCCCTTGTGTCCATGGGATTTGAATTTGGTATTGTCAGTGTTGCAAAAGCAACCTTTTGAACCTATTCGCCATATTCCTTTAATTATATTAAGTAGGAAGTTGGCCTTTCTGATTGCTATAGCTTCTGCTAGGAGAGTATCAGAGCTAGCAGCTCTTTCTTGTAAAGAGCCTTATCTAATTTGTCACAAGGACAAAATCGTACTACGACCCCATCCGGCTTTTCTACCTAAGGTGGTGTCGGCTTTTCACTTGAATCAAGACATTGTTCTGCCTTCCTTTTTTCCAAACCCGCGGACGGCGGGGGAAAAATTATTACACTCTCTAGATCTAGTGAGAGCGGTAAAGGTGTATCTGCAAGCAACCGCTCAGATACGTAAAACAGATGTTTTGTTTATTTTACCAGATGGGCCCAAGAAGGGCCAAGCGGTATCAAAATCCACCATTTCCAGGTGGATTAGACAAGTAATTATTCAAGCTTATGGTTTAAAGAACAGGACTTCTCCTTTTCCTGTTAAGGCGCACTCTACCAGGGCGATAGGTGCTTCATGGGCAGTGCACCACCAGGCTTCGATGGCTCAGATCTGTAAAGCTGCAACTTGGTCTTCAGTCCATACATTTTCCAAATTCTATCAAATAGATGTGAAAGGACATGAGGATTCCGCCTTTGGGCGAAGTGTGCTGCAGGCAGCAGTATAGGGCTTCTGGTCCGCAAGCGGCCTGTGTTGATCTGTGTCTCCCCCCCCTTCATATGAGCATTGCTCTGGGACGTCCCATTATGTAATGACTAGCTCTGTGTCCCGTGGTGTACGATAAAGAAAATAGGATTTTTATAACAGCTTACCTGTAAAATCCTTTTCTTGGAGTACACCACGGGACACAGAGGTCCCCCCCTTCTTATGGGAACCTTACTGCTTTGCTACAAAACTGAGGTACTTCCCTGATGGGAGGGGTTATATGGAGGGGAACTGTCTTCCATTGGTTGTGCCAGTGTCCAATCACCGCTGGTGACCCTTAACCCATTATGTAATGACTAGCTCTGTGTCCCGTGGTGTACTCCAAGAAAAGGATTTTACAGGTAAGCTGTTATAAAAATCCTATTATATATGTATACACATATATATATATATATATATATATATATATACCGTATTTATCAGCGTATAACACGCACAGGCGTATAACACGCACCCTAACTTTAAGAGGAAAGTTTCAGGAAAAAAACTTTCCACAGCCCCCTGCGTATAATACGCAGGCACAGTTTACCCCCTTTTTTTTAGGATAAAACAGTGAGTGTTATACGCCAATAAATACAGTATATATATATAATTTGAAAACTGATCAATTCTCATGTACTGATGGCCTATCTCATATCTTGAGGCCCTAAAATACCAGGACAGTACAAATACCCCCTAAATGACCCCTTTTTGGAAAGTAGAAAGTCCAAGGTATTTAGTAAGAGGCATAGCGAGTTTTTTGGAAAAAAAATGTCTGCCACAATTTTTGGGAAAATTAAGAAATAAGCATTTATTTTTTCTTCATATATTTTATATTTATTTTTTACATACTGTAACCAGTGCAGTATAGCATCATCATATGACTGGTATGGTGGTGATCAGGGATACTGACTGGTGACAGTATGTTTTAAAAAATAAATAAAAAAAATTCACTGTTCTAAGCAATAGTTTTAGCTCTGATCTGTGATTGGCTACAGCTAATGGTACGCATGGTACAGGGTGCCAGGTACCATGTGATAGCTGTGGGACAATCATAGCATCACAATAATAAGCAAGCAGTCGTGAACGGAAGCTAAGCATGACTATCTATCTTCTTTACATTGTAATCATGTGATTGTCATGGTTGGTCATAGTGATAACATGATACCCCAGGAGACGCACCAGCTCGCAGAAAAATAGTGGGCAGGCTGCAAGTTGTTAAGGCGGATTTAAATGGATGCCATCCATTTACATCCATTCCGTTTTATGTCCTTTTTTAGCCAAGAAACAGTTTATGCTTATACATTTGTCTTCTCTGCAAGAAAAAAAATGGATGTAGAGTAGACTGATCTAAACTGAACATTCAAACTGATTTGAACTGAACTGAAGACGGATGTACACACTGATGTAAACTGAATCTGTTTTTTCTTTGACAAAAATGTGATAGAACAGATGACACCTGTGTGAAAGGGAACATATCCCTGTGATCGCTTTTTTCACTACATCTTTATGGCAGACTATCCTTGAGTGATTGGTCAGCATCACTGATGTAGTGTATACTATGACGGTGACCGCCAGCTGACCCCAGTATAGTAATTAGGCTTGTGCACAACGGAAAAATTCGGTTAGTTTCGGTTCGTTTCTTTCCGGTCCTGTTGATTCGTAATCATTCGTAATTTTGCTAGACGGGATTTTTCGTGTTCGGACTAATTCGTATTTTCGCAAGCGACATTTTTCGTTGAATTTTTAGTTGATTTATAATTCATACTTTCGGTAGGGTACATTGTTTTTCGTTGATTCTGGACACAACTCCTACTTTCGTAACTTTTTTTGGGTTCGTTGATTCGTAATTTTCTGTGTCTCTCTCACGACGACGCTGCCTATTATGCCTAATGTGCTTCGAATGGATTTGTACTTTTCTAAATACATAGCGGTTATTTGTAACGATTCGAAATCTCGTATTTTACTTTTGTTTTTTACATGCGGCTATAGCCTCCGCCCCTGTACACCATTTTGAGAGGGTTCAGCATGGTGAGGGAGAAGCAGAGAGCAGAGCAGAGTGTTATTGTGCTTCGAATGGATTCGAAATCTCGTATTTTACTTTCGTTTTTTACATGCGGCTATAGCCTCCGCCCCTGTACACCATTTTGAGAGGGAGTTCAGCACGGTGTGGGAGAAGCAGAGAGCAGAGCAGAGTGAGTGTTATTGTGCTTCGTATGGATTCGTACATTCGTAACTTTTTTCATAACGAATTATGCCGAAGACATTCGGGCATTCGCTATTTGCGGTATAATTTATTTCGGATTCGGTCTTATTCGTAATTGCTTTGTTCGGAAATTCGAATGCTTCCGAATGTCCGAAAGTTGCTAAATTCGAACGAATTTCGATTCGTTACGAAACGAATTGCACAAGCCTAATAGTAATAGAGCATATGAGAATCATGCAGCGCTGTTGGCATGTACTGACAGCTCTAGTTACTGTTGATATCAGTTGACATTGGCTGGTGTCTAAAGTGCAGTCAGAATGCAGTAAATGTTCCCGTTTCAAAGCGGCTTTGGTCACAACAGTCTTTGTATCTAAAGCCTAAGGGCTCATTTACACTTCAGCTTCAACAAGGCTTCGGACAGGCTTTGTCAAAGCTCTCTGAACGCTAGTCAAAGCTCCTGTCACTAAATAAAATGGTTAGCTTACAGTCCTGTTTACATCTGCTTTTGCTTTACTTTGCTTCGGCTTTGCATCAAAATGTATACCCCATGTAGCTTCAGTGGTGCTTCAAAGCGTCTTCAAAGCCTTCATAGAAGTCTATGGCAAAGCTCGCTCAAAGCCCCATCGAATCACCAAGCAAAAGCAGGTGTAAACAAGCTAACCATTTTTTTTAGTGACAGGAGCTTTGACTGGCATCCAGAGAGCTTCAACAAAGCGTGTCCAAAGCCATGATTTTTGAACCATTGATATGTGTCAGTGGGTTAAACTATTTATTCACATGGGAAGTAGAACTTGGTCCTCTAGTTGGAGGTCTATAACCGTATCTGCTATACCTTTTACTGACATAAACTAATCTAAGTGGAGACAACAGACACTATACAGGGGAATATGTAGCACAGTGTACAATGTGGAGCCATGTAAAAAATGCACCTCTGATTGGTGGTCAATGGGAAGAATGCCGCCTTACAGTGGTGATTAGAATGCCATATATAAAGCAATTCTAACGGTTTTTTTTTTGGTTTTTTTTAAATAACAAACATGTCTGTTCAGTGGTTTTGCACAGAGAAGGCCCGATCCTCTTCTTTTTCGGTCGCCCTCCGGCGCTCCTGGCTCCTCCCCCTTGACCAGTGCCCCCAATGGCATACCGCTTGCTTGCTCGCTCGCTCCCATGCCTCCTCATTGGCTCACTGGCTGTGAGGCTCCCATGCACATCGCTGGATCGAGAGGGGGCTCGGGTGAGTGGCTGTGGAGGGAGCAGCACACAGAAGGTTTTTACCTTCCTGCATGAAGGTAAAATGCCTTCAGCCTTTACAACTACTGTAAAGATAGCTAAATAGATCATTGGTGTCATCCTGCTAGCTGTTTAAGTCAGGGCTTGACAAATTTGCTTGAAATCTAGGAGCCAGCTAGAAAAGTTAGGAGACAGTTTTTTATTTTTTCCAGCATGCCGAATGGCAGCCAGTTTTTATTGAACCGACCAATGTTGCCCGGCATTCGGCCCTTGTGTACAAGGCTTGATGGTGTGATGGGCAGCGGCTCACAGTGCAGCAAGGTGGGGATTATAGGAGATCCAGTAACTCATGCCACCCTAGGCCCCTTGCACACTAGCGCCTCAGCTCAGCAGAAATTTCTCCGCTAATCCCCGCTGAGCAGGTGGATGACAGGTCCTGTCTGCTCTGTTATGCAGAGCGAACACAGACACAATCCTGTTCTCCTCTTTGGGGAGATCGGATGGAAACAGACCACCTGTCCATTTCCATCCGATGCCATCTGATCCTCCGGACAGATGAAAAATAGGGCCACCATCCATCTGTTTTTCGGCAGACAGGACCGGATAGCGGTGGATGTCAGCAGACACATAAAGGAGACTGGAGGGTCCGATCAGGTCTGCCTGAAAAACGGACAGGCGGACCTGATCGGACAGCCCGTGTGAAAGGGACCTTTGGCTGTGGCATGACAGGGAGAGAATGAAAAAAAAAATGTATTTCAATGGAAAAAAACAAAACTGTTTCCATCTTTGTGGGGGTGTAAATGGTACAGAGGCCGTTCCAACCAGCTGCCCCACACTCCCGGTCCACTCGCCTTTAAGAACAGGGCGCCAGATCAAGCCTACAACACCTTTTAACCTCTTCTCCTTTTGGAAAGGAGATGGGCAGTGAGAACAGGCAGGGGAAACCCTCAGCGCTGTCAGTGACTGCTTGTCGCAGCCCTGGCCACCACTAGAGGGCAAATCCCGCTAATGTGTCTCTTCTGTGTTAAAAACCTTGCATGTTTGCCCCCCCTTTTTTTTTTTTTTTATAAAGATCCACATTCAGAGGGTATATCATTGGGAGGAAACTATTTAACCCAAGGTCTTTAAAGAAGACATGCGGCCACACAATGAATTTAGGGGAGAGGTGGTTCAATCTTAAACTGCATAAAGGGTTCTTTACTGTTAGAGCGGTAAGGATGTGGAATTCCCTCCCATAGTTGGTGGTGTCAACCTTTTAGATGTGTTTTTTACTGAATAACAATGTACAGTAATTTGGTGAATGGATGGACATAAACAGACACGCCTGCATGCACACACAAGTTGAACTGGATGGACTGGTTTCCTTCTTGAACCTTACAAATGATGTAACTCTGCAGAGGAATTAGATTATGAATCAGCATGAGCCAATTCTGGATAAAGTATTGTTAAAGGGTAACTCCACTTTCGTGGGGAAAAATAGCAAATAAAGAAAAGATTATCTAGCGTATACAATTGCGACACAATTCATATTGTAATTGAATGTTATTTAAAAATTACCTTTCCTTTTCAACCTGCAAAGCTGTAATTGTCTGTAAATCCAATGCAATATGGCTACCTGGAGTTGTTCTGTATACAGAGTGTGTACATTGTCCATCCCTTGCAACAAAAATGTAATGGGAATGTTTTTTTCTCAACAAAAGTGGATTTGCGCTTTAATAATACATCTTTTTATTTTCAGCCTAAAAGATAAACTGAAGAAAATGATACCAGAAAGAGAGCAGTTGGAGTTTCAAGTAAAGAATGAAAAGGATGAAAAGGAATTGTATAAGGTAAAACATATGTGATATTTGCCATTCTGTATGTGGTTGACATCTGCAAGACATGGTCACACACATCTGACTTGTATATTAGAGGGCATGATGTAACGTGTGAATTTCTAGAGTTGTAAGAATGTCTTCTGGGAATACTATCTTAAGAATGCCAGCCAATGAATGATCAGGTTCAGCGTACAGCAACTGCACCCATCAACGGAAAGATGCTATTTTAAACCCCCCTACAGCTAGACATTTCATCATTGCTGTTTAGTTTTCCCAGTCAATCATTCACGTATAAATGGAATCATAGGCAGTATGTTTGAGTTACTGAGATTTATATATGATTCTTTTGTATTTCTCATTCTTTTTTAAGTTTATCTGAAAAGCAAGATACTGTTTTGCACGAAGGACCAATTCAAATAACAAAATACATCCAAGCACCCTTTAATCCAGCCCTCAAATTTTCCACTCGCATTTTGCGAGCACCCCAGGCAGGCGAGGTTGAATGGGAGCTCTTCTCCCAGTGATCGTCCAGAGGAAGAGAGAGCCAGCCGGATCATCAGAGCCTGGAACATCACTGTAGCAGCTTTCATTTCAATTGCTGTGTGTTCCACATACAGCCCCCACCTCCTGGCCCGGGTACTTTGATAGACAGAACACCCTTCCAATCCTGGGACGTTTGATGTATATCAAAGTCCCCGGGCCATGAGGTGGGGCTGCATGTGACGGCAAGCGCGGGGAACACACGGCAATTGAAATGAAAGCTGTTACAATGATGTTCCTCGGCGCGCTGATGGTCGGCCCAGCAATCCTCTTCCTCTCCTCTCTTCCCCTGCACAGGTAGGCTGCATTGATGGACACAGGTGAAGCAGGTAGGCTGCGTTGTTTGGCACAGGTGAGGCTGCGTTGTTTGGCACAGGTGAGGCTGCGTTGTTTGGCACAGGTGAGGCTGCGTTGTTTGGCACAGGTGAGGCTGCGTTGTTTGGCACAGGTGAGGCTGCGTTGTTTGGCACAGGTGAGGCTGCGTTGTTTGGCACAGGTGAGGCTGCGTTGTTTGGCACAGGTGAGGCTGCGTTGTTTGGCACAGGTGAGGCTGCGTTGTTTGGCACAGGTGAGGCTGCGTTGTTTGGCACAGGTGAGGCTGCGTTGTTTGGCACAGGTGAGGCTGCGTTGTTTGGCACAGGTGAGGCTGCGTTGTTTGGCACAGGTGAGGCTGCGTTGTTTGGCACAGGTGAGGCTGCGTTGTTTGGCACAGGTGAGGCTGCGTTGTTGGGCACAGGTGAGGCTGCGTTGTTGGGCACAGGTGAAGCAGAATTGATGGGCACTGATAAAGTTGTTAATATTTATTTTTATAACTTAATTCTGCATAAAACATTTAAATGTATTTTCATGAGATAATTTATGAGGGTGTGTTTAGGGGCGGGGCAGGGTAGGGGTTGGGTGGGCCAACTGGTGGCGAGTAACCCTTGAGGCCTGGCTAGTAAGCTCAGGACTTGAAATTTTGAGCCCTACTTGAATCCACTTTTCTTGTATTAGGTAGTTATGCTAAATTGAATTCCAGTACTTGACACCCTTTATAGTGTTTTCACTATATAGTGCTGACTGGCAGCACAGCTTGCAAAACATGGTATGCTACTCCTATGGTAAGAAGATTTCTTTCATAGTTGAAAATTACTTGGGTATGGCAGGCCAAGGAGAAGACATGACCTCTTAGAAATGTCACCTTAAAACAGTTATCACATTTAAATCCTTCTCCTTTAACTTGTCTGCATCTCCAATCATAGTACTTTTAATTGGCACTAAAGTGCTTTTATTGGAAAGATGGATGGCAATTTGGTAACGCTTAAGCCTCGTACACACGGTCGGACTTCCATCGGACTTTTCCGTGGATTTTTGTCCGAACGGAGTTGGTTGGGAACACCCATAGCATACACACGCTCTGACTTTTCTGCAAACTTTCTTAAAACTTCTTACAACATTGCGTGTTTTTTCTGCTCTTTTCTGCTCTTTACTGCCACCCTTTGGTCAACTTCTGCTATTGTTGGTTGATTTTAACATTAGTTGTTTTGTCCATTGGACTAAAGTCCGATGGTTTTCTGTACACACGGTCGGACTTTGCTCCATCGGACTTTTGTTGGGCAAAAGTTTGTCCGTTTGCAGACCCAACTTTTGTCCGATGAAATCCAAAACCAAACGAAAAAAGTTTGTCCGATGGAGCGTACACACGGTCGGATTGTTGGTCCAACTTGCTTAAAACGAAGTTTGTTGGCCAAAAGTCAGACCGTGTGTACGGGGCTTTGGTGTATCTAAATCTAAAAACAAAAGTCAAAACCACATAGATAAAGTAGGCGCTACTTTTATTGGTTTGGTTTTGAGTAATAGTGCACTTCACACTTAAAGGGGCAGCTGTCACAATAAATAAAAAAATTATATATAATTTTTTTTATTAATTTTTTTTGAAAAATCGTTCTAAAAACAAAAGTGTAATATGTTGCAGCTTATCAGTCCTTAGATGTGTTGGCTGCATTATTATTTTCCCCTTTATTGGTTGATGGTGATCCCGTAACATGCTTGCTACTCTAGAACAACAATGCTCAATCACTGCACTGTATCTATAGAGGAGCACTGTTGTCAAAGCAGGCTGCTTTTGGACTACAAGCTCCTCCCTCATGCCTCATCTCCATTTAGAAGGGAAGCAGTGTTTTAAGGTTTGCAGAAGATTGCTAGGAAAGCTAAGAACATTGTTTGAGACTTTATTTTAGTGTATAGGACATTACAATTATGGCAAAATCGACTGAAATTTTTTGTACTTTTAGAAAATGTACTTGGCATCTAAGAAAAATGAATGCAGCCAAAATCGCAATACTTGCACTTGTCACTCTGTTTAGGTGCTCCCATTGAAATCTACTGAGGCCAAAAACACTTGAAGCTTGTAGTGCAAAAGAAGCTCCTGTACTTTTTAAAGCTTCAAGTGACACCATGCTCAGATGTGAACAGACACTGTTAAATACCATGGAAATTAGAATGCTGAACATTTTGGAGCATTAGGCAGTGTTCAGGTGTGGCTGGGTTCAAAAGGTTCATTTTTGCATGGACAACTGGTTAGTTTCCTTATACTTACTACCCTGCACCCCAGAACAGTTTGGTTGGATAAATACATTTGGGTACGTAGTTATGCTTGCTCTACTTCTGGGGATTTTTTACAGGTTCATCTAAAAAATACTGAAATCGAAAACACCAAGCTGCTTACTGAGGTGCAAACACTAAAAAATTTGGATGCCAATAAGGAGAATTTAATTACACACTACAAGGATGAGCTTGGTAAAATGAAGCTCTGTTTGGAAGACAAGGAAAAGATGTGCAAGGACCTACTTCAGAACTGTGCAGAGAAGGTGAGAGCAGCTCTATGTGGGGAGACACTTTATATACAGTGATGACATGTCGTATTTTCTGGTTAATCAGCTCAAAAGTATTTGTCCTGTACGTGAGCTGAATTTTTAGTTCATAATCGTTTCCACTGACCTTTTTATGGCTACCTAGGAAACAATTGGATAGAAATACAGGAATTTTGCCCATATCAGTAAATAATGTTTTAGCACTCATTCTCTGGCTGGTCCTATTATTGTATAATTGTTGGCTTATTATTTTTACTTTTTCAAGTGAACCTGACTATGCCTAAAATGCTTCTGTGGTTACAATTGGTATGTTTTCTTGCTGGTTATACAGTGTGGTCCCACTGTAGGGGAGAAGGGAGGAGGACAATGTGTGTGCAAGTTCAGTTATATGGTCTGTTCAAGTCATGTTGTCTGGAATTGTACACTGCTCAAAAAAATGAAAAGAACACTTTGAAAACACATCAGATCTCAACGGGGCAAAATCTCATGCTGGATATCTATACTGATATGGACTGGGTAATGTGTTAGGAATGAAAGGATGGCACATCATTTGATGGAAATGAAAATGATCCACCTACAGGGGGCTGAATTCAAAGACCCCTCGAAAATCAAAGTGAAAAAATTATGCAGCAAGCTAGTCTATTTTGCTGAAATTTCATTGCAAAAACTCAAAATGGTCCTCAGTAGTTTGTATGGCCCCAAGTGCTTGTATGCATGCCTGACAACATCAGGGCATGCTCCTAATGATACGACAGATGGTGTCCTGGGGTATTTCCTCCCAGATCTGGACCAGAGCATCACTGAGCGCCTTAACAGATTGAGGGTGCAACCTGGCGGCACCGGATGGACCGAAACATAAGGTCCCAGAGGTGTTCTTTTGGATTTAGGTCAGGTGAGCGTGGGGGCCATTCAATGGTATCAATTTCTTCATCCTCCAGGAACTGGCTGCATGCTCTTGCCACATGAGGCCGGGCATTGTCGTGCGCCAGGAGGAACCCAGGACCCACTGCACCAGCGTAGGGTCTGACAATGGGTCCAAGGATTTCATCCCGATACCTAATGGCAGTCAGGGTGCCATTGTGTAGCCTGTAGAGGTTTGTGCGTCCCTCCATGGATATGCCTCCCCAGACCATCACTGACACACCACCAAACCGGTCATGCTGAACGATGTTTTACAGGCAGCATAAAGTTCTCCACGGCTTCTCCAGACCTTTTCACGTCTGTCATGTATGCTTAGGGTGAACCTGCTCTCATCTGTGAAAAGCATGGGGCACCAGTGGCGGACCTGCCAATTCTGGTGTTCAATGGAAAATGCCAATGGAGCTCCACAGTGTCCGGCAGTGAGCACAGAGCACACTAGAGGACGTTGGGCCCTCAGGCCACCCCCATGAAGTCTGTTTCTGATTGTTTGGTCAGAGACATTCACACCAGTGGCCCGCTGGAGGTCATTTTGTAGGGCTCTGGCAGTGTTCATCCTGTTCCTCCTTGCACAAAGAAGCAGATACCGGTCCTGCTGATGGGTTAAGGACTTTCTACGGCTCTGTCCAGCTCTCCTAGAGTAACTGCCTGTCTCCTGGAATTTCTTCCAGCTCTTGAGACTGTGCTGGGAGACAAGGCAAACCTTCTGGCAATGACACGTATTGATGTGCCACCCTAGAGGAGTTGGACTGCCTGTGTAACCTTTATAGGGTCCAAGTATCGCCTCGTGCTACCAGTAGTGACACTGACCCTGGCCAAATGCAAAACTAGTGAAAAACAGTCAGAAAAGATGAGTAGGGAAAAAAAATGTCAGACACCTCCACCTGAAAAAACATTCCTGTTTTGGAGGTTGTCTCATTTTTGCCCATCTAGTGCACCTGTTGTTAATCAGTTTCAGCTGCTTTGCTGTTAATCAAAATTAACAACCCCCTCTGCTACTTAACTGACCAGATCAATATCCCAGGAGTTCTGATTCAAAATGGTTCCTTTAATTTTTCTGAGCAGTGTATTTATGTCTATTACATATTTTGTAGAATCTAAAAAAAAAAAAAAAAAAAAACACCTTTTTGTGTTGGTGTCTACAGGTACTTATGTTGGTCTTCATATTAGTCCATGTGCCCCTGTGGAGATTCTTGAATTTTAGACCCAGTCTATAAATAGAGATTAGACCTTTGACCAAGTCATGATAAGGCTATTACCCTCTCTGGTACTAAAGCCCCATACACATGGGCCAAAGGTCGTTCAATAAAAACAGGCAAACATTCGGCCCGTGTGTAAGGCACTCAGTCCGACAGAAACCGGCTGTTTGGCTGACTTTTGTCAGACGAGCATGCTGGAAAACCAGGAGTCGACCATCTCCCGATCAGAGCTCTTCGCCAATGACAGAAAGCTCTGATCCGTGTTCGGGGGGGGGGGGGCTGTCAGAACACAACAGCTTAGCGGGGGTTATTGCTGTACTTACGGTGGATCGTTAGTACAGCGGCTCCGACCATAACTGACAGGTTTATTTCACCCGCTGGGTTGAACGGAAAAAAAACAATAGTGTGTACCGGGCTTAAGCCACCCCCATTCTACAACTATCAAATGCCAGAATGTAGGTGGGCAGTAAAGGCTCTGGCATGTGACAGTCGCTCTCCATGTACAGCCTGTTCCTAGGATTCAAGGGAGCCCCACATGGACACAAGCATTGATTTGAAGTCTTGCATAGCACTGTTTTTTTACCTTGGGTCAGGCTACCTTTTAAAGCTTCTGTTGTATCATCTAATTCAGTGTTTCTCAACTCCAGTCCTCAAGGTGCCCCAACAGGTCATGTTTTCAGGCTTACCATTATTTTGCACAGGTGATTTGATCAGTTTCACTGCCTTAGCAATTACCACAGCCATTTCATCTGAGGGAAATCCTGAAAACATGACCTGTTGGGGCGCCTTGAGAACTGGAGTTGAGAAACACTGATCTAATTCACAGCTGGTGGACAATTCATGACTTCCTTGTATTTATACTCCACAGGAAGACATTGGTTTGTTAAGACATCAGCTTCGTAAGATTCAAGATGAACATCAATCTAGCAGACAAGAGGTTTCCTTCATGTCCAAAGAGCTCAGTGATGCAGTAACTATACGTGATAAAACCATGTCTGACCTGCATACATCCCGCCTTGAGACAGAGAGTGTGAAGAAGCAGCTTACTGATGCTTTGGCTCAACTGACCTTACGAGAATCACAAAAGCAAATGCCTGTTGAAGTCCATGGAAAAAAGGAACAGGTACAAATAAAATTGTGGTGACACGAGTATGGATAGCATACTCAGCCTGGCATTTTTTTTCGTTGCATTGGGACATCTTTGTGCATTTGACCAGTTTGAAAACTTAAAGGATAAGTTCAAAAAAAAATTATAAATGCACATATTTTTGCAGATAAAAAAATGTGAATTTTTCTTTTTCGTACATCACGGGACACAGAGCGACATAGTCATTACTAATGGGTTATATAGTTACCGTCAGGTGCTGGCACTGGCAACTTCCAAAACCGGAAGTACCCTCCCCTATATAAGCCCCTCCCATCCGGGAGCACCTCAGTTTTTTGCCAGTGTCTAAGGTGTTGGCCAAGAAGAAACATGTGTTTTTCACTGAGCTTGCGTACAGGTTCTTTTGGGCCTCAGTAAGCTATTCCGGATCCGACCAAAAAAGCTTCATAGCTAAACGGTCGGTACCCGGGCCTTGCAGAGAAGAGCAAGGTTCTGCCTGTAATGCTTCTCTTAGGAGAGCTGGACCCTGGGATCCAGAGCTCTGGTCATACCCACGACCAAGATGTTTTCTGTGCAGGGTGCTATACAGGTCCAGGGGAGTGGAATCCTTGGGAACCCGGTCCCTGAAGGTTTGATTACAATGCCTGCCGTGATAGGTGAAGTTTGGGCTTTTGTGGACCAAACAAAGTCCTGCGGCGGGGAACAGGTAAGTGGGGGCCCCCAGGAACTTGGTTCCATTGGGGGACCCCCAAGCCTAATTTGTCTTTCTGTCTGTTACCTAACGGTATTCCCGCTAATATCTGTGCATGCCTGTAACTACTAAAAAAATGTAATAATTTTTAATGGTGGTCAAGAAAAAAAAAAAAAAAAAAGGAATGTTTTTTTATATATGTTTAGTATATTAAACTGCGGTACCTGTGTTTGTCCACTAGAGGCCGCTGTGGAATGTTTTTCTTGTCATATGGACTAGTTTCTTCTCAGAGAACAAAGTCCAGGCAGCTGGTGAGTTCTCCTACAGGAAACTGTTTCCTCTGCCATGTTGCAGTGTTCGTCTATCCCCCGGCCTGCGGCAAAGGGGGCCCTGGCTCCTGTCCCTGGTTTCCATGTTTGAAAATTAGCGCCGAGGCGCACGTGGCCGCGCGCGTGCGCGTGCACGCGCCTCTATATATAGAGGTGGCCGGAAAAAGGGGCGGGGCCTGGGGGATGACGCTCTGTGCGCGCCGCAGCGCTTCTGCGCATGTGCGGGCGTCCCAGCAGGTTTTTAAAAAGCCACATTATTGCAGTAAGCTGGCTATGAAGTACAGAGACAGAGCTGGCAACATTTAAAGGCATACAGCAAGCGGTTGATACAGGCATCCCCTAGAAAGGCACATTAGTAGACACCAACTGTTATATAGCAGCAATTGTGCTAGACTATTCTCAGTAAAAGTGGTGTATTACGGCTGGAATACCTCAGCTTTAGGCTTAGGAATATGCCGTCCAGTAGCTCCGGAACTGAATCTTCCAGGAAGCGAAGGGGGTCTCATCGGGCTCTGAGGATCTTGGGCATACTCCTGCTGCACCAGTCTCCCCTGAAGTTCAGAGGTAAGTGACCGTAGAGACCCCGCAGGGGTACTTGGTACTGTGGCTGTCCTCAGTCACCTGCTCCTGTGTATGTAACAGAGGAGGTTTTTTCCTCAGCTCTGGGAGGATTAGAGAGAGATTGTCAAAATTTATCGCTGCCTCCCTGTCAGGGAAAGCACGCCCGATCTCCGTCTCCTCCTTCAGAGTGCCTGTTAGCAGAGCAACAGTCCCATACAGGGATCGACCTGCCTGAAGGGGATCAGGATAAGGTTGATTCTGTTATAGAGGAATCAACAGTGGGGGAACCTTTTCTCAGCATCTCAAGCTGAAAGATTATGGGTTCAGTCTCTGACTAACATGGTCCGATCAGCATTTAAAAATGCACCTTGCGGAACCAGCAACCACTACTGTATCCTCGTTGGGGTCGCTAGAAGCCCCCAGACTGTTTGTTCTTTTCCACTTCACCCTTTACTGAAAGGGCTCATTTACCAGGATTGGGAACGTCCTGAGAAAATATTTATTCCCCTAAGAGATTTTCGGTGGTCTATCCCATGGAGGATAAGTTCATCAAAAAAAAAAAAAAAAAAAATGGAAGGTCCCTACAGTGGACGCAGCCATCTCTTGTATGTATAAATCACTGACATGTCCAGTGGATAATGTCCAAATGTTCAAGAACCCAATAGATAAAAGATTGGAGTCCTTATGAAAATCTGCTTGGTGATACAACCAGCAGTAGCAGCTATTGGGGTCTGCTAAGCAGTGAAGGATCAGTTGAAACAGGTCTTGAGGGACTTGACAGATCAGCAGGCTTTGCCCTAGCTGATCTACCTAGAGCCTTAGGCTTTGCGGTTGACGCCATAGAGGATTCAGTCCATCAGGCCTCCCGCCTTACGCTGTCTATAGTACATATGCGTAGGCTCCTATGGCTCAAAAACTGGTCTGCTGAAGCTCCCTGTAAAAAATGGCTGGTTAGCGTCCCATTTCATGGTGAACGCTTATTCAGGGAAAACCTGGACAAATATATCCAGAAAATTTCCAGCGGTAAAAATACGCTCTTGCCGGTTAAAAGCAGAGTTAGAGGTCCCTCTTTAAGAGGCCTGCTTCTCCAGTCCCTGGGGCATCGGCTGTGTAACAGTTCCGACGGCCTCCTCGGTTAAATCCCGGGGGTAAAAAACAGGGACAGTAGCAGGGTAATGAGAAACCCTGGGTCAGGGGAGGTACAAAACCTCCCCCAAAGTTAAATTCATTGAAGCCCCCACTCAGTCGGGTGGGGGGAGGACTCCAGTTGTTCGCAGGAGACCTGGCGGGACACGATCAAGATAGGTGCTCTCCGCAGTAGGTTTGGGATACAGTTTGGAGTTAAAAGACTCCCCTCCTTCCCATTTTGAGGTCAAACGTGCCAAGGGATCCCCGGAAGAGAGAGTCCCTCCTGTTGGCACTAGAACAACTATTGCTCCAAGGAGTAATTATGGAGGTTCCCCTGGAAGAATGAGGGTTCGGGTTTTACTCAAACCTCTTTACAGTCCCGAAGCAAACGTGGACGGGAGGCCCATATTAATTCTAAAAAGGGCTATACAAATTCCTGTATATCAGGACTTTCCGATGGAGTCGATCCGATCGGTGGCCACTGCCCTACAAGGGGAGGATTGGTTAGCCACGATCGACATCAAAAATGCTTATTTGCACATTCCCATCTTTCCAGTCCACCAAAAATTTCTACGCTTTGCAGTAGAAGGGCGCCATTTTCAGTTCAGAGCCTTACCCTTCGGTTTGGCCACAGCACCAAGAGTGTTCACAAAAATTCTGGCCCTTTATTGGCCAATCTAAGAACACAAGGTGTAATGATAATGGCATATCTGGATGACTTGTTGCTGATAGACCACTCAGTGAAAAAACTAGACGTGGTCGTTCACAAGACGATCAAGTATCTGGAATCTCACGGTTGGATTATCAACCGAGACAAGTCAGCCCTAAAAACCAGTCAAAAGTCTGGAATACTTGGGGCTAAGGTTGGATTCAGGCCAGAGAAAAATATTCTTGCCTCGAGGAAAGGTGTTGTCTTTGAAAGATTTGATCCACTTAGTGGGTACAAAAAAGACAGCCGTCCATACGCCTGTATATGAGGCTGCTGGGAAAAATGGTGGCATCATTCGAAGCAGTACCCTACGGTCAATTCCATTCAAGGAATTTGCAAGGGGCCATACTGTCAGCCTGGAACAAAAAAGTTCAGGCCCTAGACTTACAATGTCCTTGTCCCCTTCCGTTCGCAAGAGCCTCCGTTGGTGGTTGGTTCCCCAGAATCTGGAAAAAAGGAAATCCTTCAGTCCGATTTCTTGGAAGGTGGTCACTACAGATGCCAGCCTTATAGGCTGGGGAGCAGTATTGGAGCAATAGTCTCTCCAGGGCAGATGGTCGGATGCAGAAAAGGCCCTGCCCATCAATCTCTTAGAGATACGAGCAGCCCGGTATGCCCTAGTAGCATGGACATCCAAACTCCAAGGGTCCCCTGTCAGAATTCAATCAGACAATGCCACAGCAGTGGCATATATCAATCATCAGGGGGGCACCAGGAGTCGTGCAGCCCAGAGGGAAGTAAATTACATCCTGAAATGGGCAGAAAAATATGTCCCAGCCATATCTGCGGTATTCATTCCAGGAGTGGAGAATTGGAAGGCGGACTTTCTAAGTCGCCAGCAATTAGGCCCAGAGGAAGGGTCCCTTCACCCCGAGGTTTTCTGGACAATATGTCAGCGGTGGGGAACATCGGATGTAGATCTTCTAGCATCCAGATTCAACGCAAAGGGGGACAGGTTTGTCTCTCGGACAAGGGATCCCCTAGCTTGCGGCTCGGATGCCCTAGTGTTCCCTTGGGATCAGTTCAAGCTGATATATGCATTCACACCGCCACAATGGTTACCTCGATTACTCCGCAGAATCAGGGTAGAAAAGAAACCAGTGATTCTGGTGGCTCCAGCGTGGCCCCGAAGAGCGTGGTACGTGGAGATTGTAAAATGTCAGTGGGGAGTCCTGGGACTTTCCCACATCGTCCGGACCTGCTTTCGCAAGGACCGATATACCACCCTTCCTTACCAGCCCTAGGTTTGACGGCCTGGCTATTGAAGCCCACATTCTAAAAAAGAGAGGGCTCTCTAATTCTGTGGTATCTACCATGATCAATGCCAGGAAGCCGGTATCCAGGCAGATCTACTATAGAATCTGGAAGGCGTACATCGCCTGGTGTGAGGCCAAGAAATGGCATCCACGTAAGTACGTAATAGGTAGGAGTCTGGACTCCCTACAATGGGCTGTAGATAGGAAGCTTGCCTTGAGTACTATCAAGGGTCAGATTTCGGCCTTGTCAATATTTTTTCAAAGGCCCTTGGCTTCGCATTCACTAGTCAAAGCCTTTATACAAGGAGTGATGCGTATTAGTCCTTCGGTTAATATTCCCATATGTCCATGGGATCTAAACTTGGTTCTGTCGGTTCTACAGAAACAACCATTTGAACCATTACAGCATATTTCCTTGGTGCTTCTCACCAGGAAATGGATTTTTCTAGTAGCCATTTGTTCGGCTAAAAGAGTATCGGAATTAGCAGCTATGTCCTGTAGGGAGCCATATCTGGTTATCCATAAGGACAGAGTAGTGTTACGTCCTCATCCAGCCTTTCTTCCTAAGGTGGTATCGAGGTTTCATTTGAACCAAGATGTGGTTCTTCCTTCTTTTTTCCCCAAACCTACTTCGGTGGAGGAAAAGTTATTGCATTCTTTGGATGTAGTAAGAGCAGTTAAAGCTTATCTAAAAGCCACTGCTCAGATTCGCAGAACGGATACTTTGTTTATTCTGCCGGAAGGCCCCAGAAAGGGTCAGGCAGCGTCAAAATCTACTTTAGCCAAGTGGATTCGACAGGTCATTATGCAAGCTTATGGCTTGAGAAGGAGACCGCCTCCGTTCAAAGTTAGAGCGCACTCCACGAGAGCAGTTGGAACTTCATGGGCAGTGCATCACCAGGCCTCCCTGGCTCAAATCTGTAAGGCCGCAACGTGGTCTTCAGTTCACACGTTTACTAGGTTCTACCAGGTGGACGTTAGAAGTCAGGAGGATGTCGCCTTTGGGCGCAGTGTGTTGCAGGCCGCAAAAGATCCTCATGTCTGATAGCGCTCAGCTTATATATGGTGTATCCCCCCCCTCATTTGGCATTGCTTTAGGACATCCCATTAGTAATGACTATGTCGCTCTGTGTCCCGTGATGTACGAAAAAGAAAATAGGATTTTTATAACAGCTTACCTGTAAAATCCTTTTCTTGGAGTACATCACGGGACACAGAGCTCCCACCCCTCTTTTGGGGACACTTATTGCTTTGCTACAAAACTGAGGTGCTCCCGGATGGGAGGGGCTTATATAGGGGAGGGTACTTCCGGTTTTGGAAGTTGCCAGTGCCAGCACCTGACGGTAACTATATAACCCATTAGTAATGACTATGTCGCTCTGTGTCCCGTGATGTACTCCAAGAAAAGGATTTTACAGGTAAGCTGTTATAAAAATCCTATTATTTTAATAGGAGCCTGGAAAGCATTGCACCTACAATCAGCAGATCATGGGTGCAATGCAGGGCTCTTGCAGACTCTGTGTGTAAGCTCTCTGGTCATACATCGTATGGCCAGGTAGTTACACCCTAACAGGTAACACCAATGAACTACCACAGCGCTCAACAACACCGTGGTAGTTCATTGAGAACTACAAGCCAGCAGCCACAAAGGCTACCTTGTAGTTTTCCATTCACAGAACACTGCGAATGAATGACGCGGACTGGCAGAGCCCTGCAAGGCCACATTCTTTTCAGATAGATAGCTAGAGATGGGGGGGGGGGGGGAGATCCCCCGCTGCCTGTCAGAACAGGGAGGAAGGGGGGCAGGGGCCGGAGGATTTGTGACATGTCACCCCTTAAATATGGGTGTACCTGTTACAAACGGTGAACTTCTCATTTGGTTGTAAACCTCAGTCATGAAATCTGAGCACATATATCTGTAGTGCTTACTTGTATCTCTCGAAAGCTCTACAAGCAGTTTCTCTCAGGTGCTTCATTCCTCTGTTATCAGCATGTCACTTCTGAGAAGTTTTCCAGACACACAAGATAAATTTGTGTTGGGGGGGAGACAGAATCTGTTCTATTCAGAGCACAGTTCTGCTGTGTGCGAAGGGGTGTGTGTTTCTTTCCTCCAATCAGCTCTCACACACTGTAACTGCAGTCTCTCAGCCCCCTCCTCTATGCTCCTGACGGATGAAGATTTTTTTTTTAACATGATCTTCCCTTTTGAATGGGTGTAGAGGGGAGAAGATTGCAGGTAAATAAGTAAAACCTATGTAGGAGGATTTGTTTCATCTCTGTGTATCATCGAAGGCTGTTCACTTCACTGGGTATATGTGAGGGTTTACAATCACTTTAAGCTGAGACTGGTCCCTATCTGTTCTTTAAATTATTAGGGATTTATTTTCTTACATAGTTTTCTAATTAATCAATCAGAAAAAAAATTCACCATGTTTATATATTTGTGTTAGGACACAGAGAGCAGCAGAGTGGAGCAAGAGCTTCGAAAAGAGGTTGAAGACCTGAAGTTGAGGCTACAAATGGCAGCCGATCACTATAAAGATAAATTTAAGGAATGCCAGAAACTCCAGAAGCAAGTTGTAAAGCTCACAGAGCAGCTGGTAAGTAGTGTTAGTAATAGTGTTAAACTGCTGCTGTTTAAAGTAGTGTGTACACACCTTCTGTAAAAAGGTTATTTGTATGCTGCCCTGTTTATTATGTTTCTGCTTTACGCTTAATTCATAGCATTTGTTAATCCAACACTACAGTTTATGCAGGCATGTGAAATCATTAGCAGTATATCCACACTTCTATTCATGAATAGGAAACACAGAAGCATACATAAAATGTGAAATAACTTGCAAATGCTTTTAGGTTTGGTTAATTTGTTTGTTTCCCTCTCTTATATCAGAAGAGTGCAGAAGAGAAACAAAAGGGAACAGATGTGCATGTGTTGTCTGAGGCAGGAAGTGCAGAGGCATTAAACTTTTCTCCATCAGGTAAAAAAAGTCTGTTTATTTAGTAGATTGTTTTAAATAGCCATACCCTAGAAATACAAATGTATGGTGAATTTGTAGTTTTAACAGTGTATGGACAGCTCACAATATGCGTACAAAGCAACCTTATTGGTTTTAGATGTTCTTAAATATGATATCTTAATCGTACGGTACAGGACACTGGAATTCATTTTAAACCATAAGTTATATGTATCTACCTTGGATACCGGCAGGAGCTTTGCTGGAACACCCCCCCCCCCCCAGTGTTTCCATATAATCCTGTCCTTTCTGAGTGGCCAAATAGGTATAGGTACCAGGCTTAAGCACACAAGCAGTTTTGAAGGCACAGGTTATGGGGTCATTTACACTTCCATTGTTCTTTTCCCTTGCTGTTAATATCTTGCTTTATTTGGTCTTATAGGTAATGTTGTTGTTGTTGTTATTGCATTTACCTATTAAAATTTGGCCTTTTTTTTTCCACCTCCCTACCAAAAGTTTCTTTCTGAATAGGGATGTAGTGCTTTTGGGACTCCTAACTACGCACTTTAAGCTGTCACTTTTTGCTGAAGCTGTCTCATGTGTTGCCTGATATCCTAGGGACACAGGGTTATTGCAGCTTATTTACACTGAACATGCTAAACCCTCTCAGTTTGCATCCATTCTGTGAGTACTCTGCCGAATTACAGGTGCTTGAGAGTGGGGGCACATGGGGAAAAAAATGGCAGGAATTTCGCTAAAAGCTTTAAGGAAATACCAAGTTTCTATCCTCAAGCTCCCTTGTTCCTGGAGCAAGGTCTTCCACTGACACCACATCACCCTCCAGGTAGCATCATCATCTACTGCAGGTCTATCCTTTCCTGGCAGAACCTCCGTCTCTAAGCCCACCAGACCTGCTCAGAAGCCTTCTTCATATTTAAAGGTTCTCCTCCACCCCTGGAAGGTTATGTACCAACATCTGCTGCAGCTCACACGTGCTCTACGTTGTTTTATACTTGTCTTAGGAAAGGTACACAATTAGTGTCTCTTCCTTTTTACTATTTGTTCCTATTTGCTTTACAAAAAGCAGACAGTTTCCCATACCTTCTAGCAGCTTTACAGTCACCTACTTCCTTTTTAGGAATAATCACAAAGTTTTTCCAGATCCTATAGAGGGAACCGTGTCTCCGGGTGCATGTCTCAACATCTATTCAAACTACCTCAATAGCCATGTAGTTGTTGTGCTAAATCAATAGACCTTTTTTTTACTCTGAACATTCATATCCCAGGGTACTTTGGGGACCTTTTACTACAGACCATGTGCCCAAATGCGGATGCTCACACTTCTCCCTCTGGTTGATCCCGCATCCTTCTCAAGTTCCTCCTGTGTCCTTGTACTGCCCAAGGTATTTGGGTCTAATCCAGACATCAATTTTATTCACATTTCCTTCAACTTGGAAAGACTCCCACATATCTCCCTGGCTTACACACCTCAGACTCTGCACTGTGTTTTAATATGTGCCTCCTTCCCATATCAGGGTTGTGGATTACCCAGATGCTTGTTTTATGAGCTGAGAAGCCATAGTGCTCTCATCTCCATGAAAACTATGACTTTTTGTCTACCAGTCAAATGCATTTGTTGGTTTAACATTGGTAAAGGTTGCTTTTCCTCATATGAATCTCTTCAGAACCTAATACACCATATGTCGCTTAGGAGAAGGGTAGGAGTAAATGTTCTGGCCATGACCTTGCGGATCTTTAGACTTTCTAAACTGTTACCACCCAGTACCCCAGCTATATATTCTCCCAACGTCCCGCTATGTGGAAACCCATGCCTACCTGAATTTCATCAGAGAACTGACGAGGGATACTGGTTCAAGAAAGGGGTAAAAACAATATCACACTTATTTACAGACGCTACGTTCCGCTCCTTTGCGGAATTCCAGAGAGACTTTGGACTCCAAAACATGGCCTACTTTCAATAGCTACAGATACGACATACCACTGCTGCACAATTTGGGCTGCGAAATATAGAGATGCAAACTTCCCCACCTGAAAACTTACTGACTGATCCCTCCCCACACCAAACTAGTTTCGTCTTACTATAAGACTCTACTCCACTCCACGACCACTAGGCTTGCCACCATTAAACAAAGATGGCGCGCAGATATACCTGAGCTGACGGAGGAGATCTGGGGAGAGATTCTTCCCCTGCAGGTGCCCTCCGTCATCTCCTCAAGGGACAAGGTGATCCAGACCAAACTACTGTGTAGATCATATTTTTTTTTATATATATATATATATATATTAAACGTTTTTTATTGAACACTGTACATATGGAACATAACATTGCAGGGTACATGGCAATACTGGTATCAGAGAAATCCTTCAGAAATGGTATATACATGCATTGACATACTATATTCTGGTGTAGGTATAGCTTTGAGCATAACATAAAGGTATCACTGGGTGAGGGAGGACTGCCCCATTGGAACCGTGAACAATATATTAACCCAAGTCAGGAGCAACTTTTAGACATAGTATTATCAACAACCCTCAGGGACAGTCCGTACAGGTGTCGGAGGATTTAAGCCACCTATCCCATATTTTATTATATGTGTAGATCATATTTTACACCGTATTTGTTATATATATTAAAGAGATTATCCACTCCTTTATGCGCTCGATGTGGAATGGCCGATGGCACATTCTTCCATCTGATGTGGGAATGTGCTCCGAAAAGGAAGTTTTGTTCGGATGTTACAGCCTTCAATCAGCTCTGTAGCTGAGATACCAAACATTTGCAATCCTCTTAGATGTCTGCTGGGATACATTGATGATGGTTTATCCAAAAATGTACAATCCTTTATACGCATAGTGCTGTTCTACGCTAAAAAAACGATAACCATGTACTGGAAATCTCAATCCACACCGACTATAAAGTTCTGGCTTACCATTATCAACCAAGCGATACCACTATATAAGTTAACATAGGAAGCTAGAGGATGCCCAAAAAAGTTCTCCAAAATATGGAGCTCCTGGGTTAACTCAGATAGTACCATGCCAACTGCCCCCTAGGGTACAGCTCATAATAGGGATCTTATGGTCCTAAAACTGCCAATACCCTAAGCCCTGACTAGAGTAGATTGTGCTGCATGATGAGATTCAGATGGAAGATAGATCCAACCCGTTCACCAGGGTGAGATGCAGATATTCAGTGACCGCATGTATCCTGTACACATATATGTCCATTCAGATAGAGCAGTGACTCAGCAGTCAGACAGTCCGTGTAGCCGGCTGTAGCGAGGACACGGATGCTTCACCCACACAGCTGACCATCTTGCCAGTTTCAATATCCTCCTGAACTAACTTCCGAACAGCGCTTGTAAGGCGCTGCATACCAGGCTGCACCACACTGCTCTAAATGCTGCACAAATCTACACGGGACTGTATGTCTGCTGAGACACTGCTCTATCTGAATCGACATATATGTGTACAGGATACTGAATATCTGCATCTCACCCTGGTGAAGGGGTTGGATCTATCTTCCATCTGAATCTCATGGACATAAAGGGAAGTGACTGAAAATGTCTAACTGTGAGCTTAAAATCTATCCCCATCAGTACGAAGGGGAAGTCTACGTATGCTTATCCGTTTGCTCCCTGATTAACCAGCTATGATATCCAACCGTTCTGTGATGAGCAATCCACAGGATTAATTCAGTGTATATCTGGTGTGTCCACAAGTGTGCTAGCAGAGTGCTTTACTGTGGTTTCTTCCCTGTGTTTGGACAAATGGTGATACTTGATTTGTATCTTTCTGGAGACTCCATATAAACTCTCAAACAATCTCGGACTAATTGCACTTTTTCAAATACTGAAGATAGTATCCATTTGTATCCATTGATTTGAGACTGCAATGTGAAGAGTACCCCCGCAGGAGTGATTTCTGATGTGTATGGCTGTTTGTGGTGGCCACCTGTGTCCTGTCTTAGACTAGTGTCTAATTTTATATTGAATGTGGTGGAAGTGGGTGTCATTTTTGTAAATTTTTGATAATAAACTTTTTCAATGAGATTTTATATGCGGTTATTTAATAAATATAGTTTCACCCGGCTGTTCCTCTTTGAAGAATTTCTTGTGGAAATGTTCTCTCCTGTTTATATACATCTTCTCTCTGATGCCCTGGCAGCTGTAGTTCTATCTTGGCTCGCCCTGCTTCTTCATGGGAGTCCCCTCCTTTTCTTATGCTACACAAGGACAAAGTGTTCTGGAAGCCAGGATCTTGTCTTCCTAGGGCTTTTCTTCTCATCCTCGGCGGGAATGTAATTTTTTTTCCCATGTACTGCCTTGAAGGTATGTCAAAAAATGTGTTTATTTTCCTGGGGATGGGAGTTCATGACTGTCATATATGGCTGTTTGCCTCGTATTCCCCTGGGGACTGACCCCTCTCCCTTTCTTCACAGGGCTTCCCCCTTATGGGATTCCTCCCTCCCTCCTCTTCCGCCTGGCTGGGTGGAAATCTTGCCTTTTTTTTTTTTTTCTTTTTTTAGGGGTTTTTGCTTCAAGGAGTTGAGTCCCTCCCTCCCTATCTGAGCTCATACTCCCAAAGTTGTTGGGGTTCTTGGGCCTTTTACAGCTTCTAAGGTTTTTTTTTTTTTTTTTTTTGCAGAGCCACCACCTGTTCACATTTATTTGACAGGTGGCTGTTTAATCCTCTGCTGATTTATGCTTTGAATGCAAGGTGCTTCTCCTATCATCTGTCTTTTCAGGTCCTTTGCTTTTGTTGCTCATCCCTAAAATTATTGTTTGGGGAGTCCCATGGTGTAAGAATCAATTCCTGGGTCCTGTAATGTATGATTAGGATAATAAGAATTTTGAGGCACGTATAAATGCAATGTCTTGGACTACAGTACATTGCACAGATACCCCTTTTTTATCTCTGTGCTCTCCTTACTGCTTGCTAAAAAGCTGTAGCCCCACAGAGTGGGTAAGATTATATTGATACACTGGGGGTGGGGGTGGGAGGGAGGGGGTGCAGTCCCAACAAAGCTTTTGCTAGTGTGAAATCACCTGAAGGTATTAGCATATCGCCCAAGGTCTAAAAATCACTTCCTCAACTCGCAGGCAGCATTTTAGGGTACATGTACCAGTGAGAGAATTGGCAGTATAGGACCACCAGAATAATCTATGGATACTCTACTAGACTTGTTATCACACAGATGATTGAGAACATATGCATAAAAGCATCCCAACACTCCCAAATGCAGTATAAAAAAACTTGTGAAACTAGGGCCTTAGTCTAATAGAAATGATCATTATGCTACATAAGTATACTCTCAGATGCAATAGAAAAGGCCAGTGAAAGGAGGCCATTAAGACGCCTTTTGAGAACATTGAATCATTCACACCAGTCCCTGCCCCAGTCAGCCCTGTTATCTAATGTCTGTATCCCAGTCTTACAAACACACACTGTCTTTAGACTGTAAAAGGAAATGGAACACTCAGAGTATTAATCCTATGAGTCTGTACATGTGAACACCCGTTTCATTTATTTCCTGCAGTGAATCCATTTTCTTCTGACTCTGTACCTGAATTTGTGATAAAAGAACAAGTGGCAGATATGAGCAAGGAAATTGTAGAAAAAACTGAGAAATATCGAAAATGCAAGCAAATGTTGGCAGTAAGTGACCTGTCATATCTTACAACACTACTACTATACTAGTCCTATCTGGATTTTTGCTGTATCATTTATTGTTGAATATACAGAATTGACCTTGGCCTCTTTATGACCTTTGCAACAATTACCCATTGTTTACCGTGTAAGCCCCATGCCATGCCATTCCAGGGTACTTTTTTTTTTTCTCTGTATTTTCCAGAGACTTTCTCACCACTGTTGGCCCTACTAATAGCTACACTACATGCTTAGTTTTTAATGTAAACTGTGTTTTCTCATGCAAGGCAAAGCAACAAGTTACTTAAATTAGCCCCTCCACCTCCCATTCCCAGCATGCATATTTTGGCACTATGTTGAGCCACTTGGAGTGAAGGAAAGCACTGTCTGCACAACGAATCAAGGGGGACATTTCTTATACAGGGCTACAGACTCCCTGTGTGACAGTACTGAGTGGCCTTGTGCTGTCACATGCTCCATATCTGAAAGTACAAGATATTCCTTTGGCTCCTGGTGCTGGGGAGAGTGGACAAACATATTGCTTTGACCTATTGCTGCATACTGAAGTTTTTTTTACCTTAATGCACAGAATGCATTATAGTAAAAAACCTTTAGAGCCACTTTAGGACACATTAAAATACTTGGCCAGTTTGTTTCCAGTTGATAATTCCAGTGAACATTTTGTTTTGCACACATCGAGGCTCTATTGTGTTCAGCCATGCCAAACGGTAAATTTTATTAATCATGAATAGACAGTAGACATTTAAAAGGGGGTGGAAGATAATTTAGTAAATAGATATCGCTGAGAAGAAGACTGTACAGCATTGTACAGGTATGCAGTGGTAAAATTTGAAATACCCCTGATCTGCTTTAGGTCTTTGTTGTACAGTAATGCCTTATCTTTTTTTTTATTTTTTATAAATGGACCCTGTTACAAGACCCCATTGATGCTTTCTTGTTTTCCAGGAAGAAAAGGAGAAATGCAGTGCTTTTGCTGATGGTGCTGCCAAGATGGAGTTGAAGTGGAAGGAACAGCTGAAAGTTAATGAAAGCATCAAGCTACAGCTAGCAGCTATTGAAGACCAGTATAAGGTATGACCTTAGGCAGAACACACAGACAAATTTCATGCTAGAAAAATAAATTATTAAATCAGAAAGAAACCAAATACTGTTTCAAAGATACCAACAGACAAGATGAACCACAACATTCTTAACAGTATACTGTTTTAAAATTAAAACTTCATTACAGGAACATAATGTTCCACTTTAATGAAAAACCTCTAAAATCACAATAAATGCTCACCATAAACCAAGACTATCCAAAAGACCCTATATCTAATAGATCTTCTAATGTGTAACAGAAGTTTTTTCAAAATGTAAAAAGTAACCAATGCGGAGCTTCCCACAAAATACAGGTAATATACATCCGAAAAAGCTAAAAATAAGTATTGTGCTATGAGTATAGGTAGCTGCTAGCACTTCAATTGATATAAATTGTGTAAAAATAGAATACAGTACATAAAACCCAGTTCAACGCTAACAAGCAACAATGTATAAATGCATACACATAAAAAGGTAATCCAGTGAAAATACAATGAGAAAAATGACCAGAGGTGATTTCACAATTTGGCCCTGCGCTGCTTTAACTGGAAATTGTGCGGACATGCAATGTTGTACCCAAACGAAATTTGCGTCATTTTCTTCCCACAAATAGAGCTTTCTTTTAATGGTATTTGATTGCCTCTGCGATTTTTTTTTTTTTTTTTTTTTTTTTTGCGATATAAATGGAAAAAGACCGAATTAAAAAAAAAAATTTATATTTTCTACTTTTTGTTATAAGAAAAATAGAATAAACTAAATTTTAGTCATACATTTAGGCCAAAATGTATTCAGCCACATGTCTTTAGTAAAAAAAAAAATCAATAAGCGTATATTTATTGGTTTGCGCAAAAGTTATAGGGTCTACAAACTAGGGTACATTTTCTGGAATTTACACAGCTTTTAATTTATGACTGCCTATCTCATTTCTTAAGGTGCTAAAATGGCAGGGCAGTACAAACACCCCCCCCCCCCCAAATGACCCAATTTTGGAAAGTAGACACCCCAAGGAAATTGCTGAGAGGCATGTTGAGCCCATTGAATATTTTTTTTTGTCCCAAGTGATTGAATAATGACAATAAAAAAAAAAAAAGAAAAATTACAAAAAGTTGTCGCTAAATTATATATTGCTCACACATGCCATGGTTATATGTGGAATTGCACCCCAAAATCCATTTTGCTGCTTCTCCTGAGTACGGAGATACCACATGTGTGGGACTTTTTTAGGAGCCTAGCTGCGTACGGGACCCCGAAAACCAAGCACCGCCTTCAGGATTTCTAAGGGCGCAAATATAAGGAAACTGTGTCCGTCCATGGTCTTCAGAGAAAAGGATTTTACGGTGAGTACAAAAATCCTATTTTTCCAAGACTGATAGGCCAAAAAAAAAAACGCATTTTGCAATAATTGGGACTTATAATTTTTTTACATGCATTGTCACTGGTATCTAGTGTCGGTCACATTATAATTACATGCCCCCTTCTTTACATGATACAGTTGTCGGGGAATATTAAAATACCACAAAAACATGTGCATACATTCAAATTCTGATTCATATTTAGTACATGCTCTCAGTGACATACACACTGACACCCACACGCTCACTCTATGATCATCTACTCAGCCTGAAAATACAAGAGGAAGAGGCAAAGATGTGGCTGGGAAAAATCCCCCTTTGATATCACAAGTCCAAGGAGACAGCCAAAGCAAGAACACAGGCAACACAGAGTTCTTAAGGATCAGATATAAAATATCTGAGAGTAGATCAAAGTGCTCTTTGCGTATAAAAAAGATAATTTAAGAAATTCAAATTTACCACTTTTTAAAGTTACATAAAATAACTGTTTTCTATCTGATCCTCCAAGACGCACTTATTATTTTGGGCTCCCAAGTTTACCTAACAAATGAGTTTTGTGTGCAGGCAATGGGCAGGTTTAAGGGGTTAATTACAGAAAAAATGTAAAGATGAACAAACATCGGACACCCTTCGTACCCCCCTGGTCCCTCCAGGGCTTCTGGGCTGTCAGTCCAGGGGTCCGGAGATTTTAAATCCTGCTTTTCTCCCTCTTCATTGTAATGGCTCTTACCAATCAGAATTTACCTGGTCTGTCCTGAAAGCGCTGCACAGAGATGGGGAGAAAAGTGGGGATTTCAAATCCCTGGACCAGCTGCGGGGACCCTGACAGTTCAGCTGCCCGGAGGCAAGTATAATGCGTTAAAGGTAAAATAAAACTTTCTTTCTCGTACATCACGGGACACAGAGCGGCATAGTCATTACTATGTGGGTTATATAGATACCTTCAGGTGCTGGCACTGGCAACTTCCAAAACCGGAAGTACCCTCCCCTATATAAGCCCCTCCCATCGGGAGCACCTCAGTTTTTTGCCAGTGTCTAAGGTGTTGGCCAAGAAGTAACATGTGTTTTTCACTGAGCTTGCGTACAGGTTCTTTTGGGCCTCAGTAAGCTATTCCAGATCCGACCAAAAAAGCTTCATAGCTAAACGGTCGGTACCCGGGCCTTGCAGAGAAGAGCAAGGTTTTGCCTGTAATGCTTCTCTTAGGAGAGCTGGACCCTGGGATCCAGAGCTCTGGTCATACCCACGACCAAGATGTTTTCTGTGCAGGGTGCTATACAGGTCCAGGGGAGTGGAATCCTTGGGAACCCGGTCCCTGAAGGTTTAATTACAATGCCTGCCGTGATAGGTGAAGTTTGGGCTTCTGTGGACCAAACAGAGTCCTGCGGCGGGGAAAAGGTAAGTGGGGGCCCCTCAGGAACTTGGTTCTATTGAGGGGACCCCCAAGCCTAATATGTCTTTCTGCCTGTTACCTAACGGTATTCCCGCTAAATATTTATGCATGCCTGTAACTACTAAAAAATTTAATATTTTTAATAGTGGTCAAGAAAAAAAAAAAATATATATAGACTGCGGTACCTGTGTTAATCCACTAGAGGCCGCTGTGGAACGTTTCTTGTCATGTGGACTAGTTTCTTTTCATCAGAGCAAGTCCAGGCAGATGGTGAGTTCTCTTGTGGGAAACTGCTTCCTCTGCCATGTTGCAATGCTCGTCCATTCCCCGGCCTGCAGCAAAAGGGGCCCTGGCTCTTGTCCCTAGTTTCCCTTTTCAAAAAAGAGCGCCGAAAGCGCACGTGCCCGCGCGCGTGCGCCTCTATATATAGAGGTGAGCTGGGAAAGGGGGCGGAGCTTGGGGATGACGCTCTGTGCGCGCCGCAGCGCTTCTGCGCATGTGCGGGCGTCCCAGCATGTTAAAAAACACAATTATGTGTTGTGAGCTGGCTATGGAGTGCAGAGACAGAGCTGGCAACATTTTAAAAAAGGCATACAGCAAGCGGTTGATGCAGGCATCCCCATAGAAAGGCACATTAGTAGACACCAACTGTTTTTATAGCAGCATTTGTGCTAGACTATTGTCAGTAAGTGGTGTATTTCGGCTGGAATACCTCAGCTTTGGGCTTAGGAATATGCCGTCTAAAAACTCCGGGACTAAAAATCCCAGGAAGCATAGGGGGTCTCCATCGGGCTCTGAGGATCTTGGGCATGCTTCGGCTGCACCAATCTACCCTGAAGAATCAGAGGTTAGTGACCGTAGAGCACCCTCAGGAGTACCTGGTACTGTGGCTGTCCTCAGTTCACCTGCTCCTGTGTATGTAACAGAGGAGGTTTTTTCCTCAGCTCTGGGAGGGCTGGAAGAGAGATTGTCAGCATTGATCGCTGCTTCCCTGTCACAGGGAAAAAGCGCTCGATCTCCGTCTCCTCCCTCAGAGTGCCTGTTACTGGAGCAACAGTCCCATACAGGGATCGACCTACCTGAGGGGGATCAGGATGAGGTCGATTCTGTTGTAGAGGAATCAACAGTGGAAGAGCCATTCTCAGCATCACATGCTGAAAGATTATGGGTTCAGTCCCTGACGAACATGGTCCGATCAGCATTTAAAATGCCCCTTGCGGAGCCATCATCCACTTCTGTCTCCTCGTTGGGGTCGCTAAAAGCTCCCCAGACTGTTTTGTTCCTTTCCGATCCATCCTTTACTGGAAGGGCTCATTTACCAGGATTGGGAGCATCCTGATAAAATATTTACTCCTCCCAAGAGATTTCAGGTGATCTATCCCATGGAGGATAAGTTCGTCAAAAAATGGAGGGTCCCTACAGTGGACGCAGCCATCTCTTGTGTGAATAAATCACTGACATGTCCAGTGGATAATGTCCAAATGTTCAAGGACCCAATAGATAAAAAATTAGAGTCCTTATTAAAATCTGCTTTTGCTACAGCAGGCTTGGTGACACAACCAGCAGTGGCAGCTATTGGGGTCTGCCAAGCAGTGAAGGATCAGTTGAAACAGGTCTTAAGGGACTTGCCAGATCAGCAGGCTCTTGCCCTAGCTGATCTACCTAGAGCCTTATGCTTTGCGGTGGACGCTATAAAGGATTCAATCCATCAGGCCTCCCACCTTACGCTGTCTGTAGTACATATGCGCAGGCTTCTATGGCTCAAAAACTGGTCTGCTGAAGCTCCCTGTAAAAAATTGCTGGTCAGCTTCCCATTTCATGGTGAACGCTTATTCAGGGAAGACCTGGACAAATATATCCAGAAAATTTCCAGCGGTAAAAGTACACTTTTGCCGGTTAAAAACAGAGTTAGAGGTCCCTCTTTTAAGAGGCCTGCTTCTCCAGTCCCTAGGACATCGGCTGTGAAACAGTTCCGACGGCCTCCTCGGTCAAATCCCGGAGGTAAAAATCAGGGACAATTGCAGGGTAACAAGAAGCCCTGGAGCAGGAGAGGTACAAAACCTCCCCCAAAGTCAAATGCATGAAGGGTTGCCCCCACTCAATCGGGTGGGGGGAAGACTTCAGTTGTTCACAGAGACCTGGCGGGACATGATCAGAGACAGATGGGTGCTCTCCGCAGTAAGTCTGGGATACAAATTGGAGTTAAGACTCCCCTCCTTCCCACTTTATAAGGTCAAACGTGCCAAGGGATCCCCAGAAGAGAGGATCCCTCCTGTTGGCACTAGAACAATTATTGCTCCAAGCAGTAATTATAGAGGTTCCCCTGGAAGAATGGGGGTTCGGGTTTTACTCAAACCTCTTTACAGTCCCGAAGCCAAACGGGGACGTGAGGCCCATATTAAATCTAAAAGGGCTAAACAAATTCCTACATATCAGGACTTTCCGGATGGAGTCGATCCGATCGGTGGCCACTGCCCTACAAGGGGAGGAATGGTTAGCCTCGATCGACATCAAAGATGCTTATTTGCACATTCCCATCTTTCCAGCCCACCAAAAATTTCTACGCTTTGCGGTAGAAGGGCGCCATTTTCAGTTCAGAGCCTTACCCTTCGGTCTGGCCACAGCACCACGAGTGTTCACAAAAATTCTGGCCCCATTATTGGCCAATCTAAGAACACGAGGTGTAACGATAATGGCATATCTAGACGACTTGTTGCTGATAGACCACTCAGTGGAAAAACTAGAAGTGGTTGTTCACGAGACAATCGAGTATCTGGAATATCACGGTTGGATTATCAACCGAGACAAGTCAGCCCTAAAACCAGTCAAAAGTCTGGAATACTTGGGGCTAAGGCTGGATTCAGACCAGAGAAAAATTTTCTTGCCTCAAGAAAAGGGGTCGTCTTTGAGAGATTTGATCCACCTAGTGGGTACAAAAAGACAGCCATCCATACGCCTGTGCATGAGGCTGCTGGGAAAAATGGTGGCATCATTCGAAGCAGTACCCTACGGTCAATTCCATTCAAGGAATTTGCAAAGGGCCATACTGTCAGCCTGGAACAAAAAAGTTCAGACCCTAGACTTACCAATGTCCTTGTCCCCTTCCGTTCGCAAGAGCCTCCGTTGGTGGTTGGTTCCCCAGAATCTGGAAAGAGGGTAATCCTTCAGTCCGATTTCTTGGAAGGTGGTCACTACAGATGCCAGCCTTATAGGCTGGGGAGCAGTACTGGAGCAATGGTCTCTCCAGGGCAGATGGTCGGATGCAGAAAAGGCCCTGCCCATCAATCTCTTAGAGATACGAGCAGCCCGGTATGCCCTAGTAGCATGGACATCCAAACTCCAAGGGTCCCCTGTCAGAATTCAATCGGACAATGCCACGGGAGTGGCATATATCAATCATCAGGGTGGCACCAGGAGTCGTGCAGCCCAGAGGGAAGTAAATTGCATCCTGAAATGGGCAGAAAGATATGTCCCAGCCATATCTGCGGTATTCATTCCAGGAGTGGAGAATTGGAAGGCGGACTTTCTAAGTCGCCAACAATTATGCCCAGGGGAATGGTCCCTTCATCCCGAGGTTTTCCGGACAATATGTCAGCGGTGGGGAACACCGGATGTAGATCTGCTAGCATCCAGATTCAACGCAAAAGTGGACAGGTTTGTCTCTTGGACAAGGGATCCCCTAGCTTGCGGCTCGGATGCCCTAGTGTTCCCTTGGGATCAGTTCAAGCTGATATATGCATTCCCACCGCCACAATTGTTTCCTCGATTACTCCGCAGAATCAGGGTAGAAAAGAAACCAGTGATTCTGGTGGCTCCAGCGTGGCCCCGAAGAGCATGGTACGCGGAGATTGTAAAGATGTCTGTGGGGAGTCCTTGGACCCTCCCACATCGTCCGGACCTGCTTTCGCAAGGACCGATATACCACCCTTCCTTACCAGCCCTAGGTTTGACGGCCTGGCTATTGAAGCCCACATTCTAAAAAAAGAGAGGGCTCTCTAATCCTGTGGTATCTACCATGATCAATGCCAGGAAGCCGGTATCCAGGCAGATCTACTATAGAATCTGGAAGGCGTACATCGCCTGGTGTGAAGCCAAGAAATGGCATCCACGTAAATACGTAATAGGTAGGATTCTGGACTTCCTACAATGGGCTGTAGATAGGAAGCTTGCCTTGAGTACTATCAAGGGTCAGATTTCGGCCTTGTCAATATTTTTTCAAAGGCCCTTGGCTTCGCATTCACTAGTCAAAGCCTTTATACAAGGAGTGATGCGTATTAGCCCTCCGGTTAATATTCCCATATGTCCATGGGACTTAAACCTGGTTCTGTCGGTTCTACAGAAACAACCATTTGAACCATTACAGCATATTTCCCTGGTTCTTCTCACCAGGAAATTGATTTTTCTAGTAGCCATTTGTTCGGCTAAAAGAGTGTCGGAATTAGCCGCTATGTCCTGTAGGGAGCCATATCTGGTTATCCATAAGGACAGAGTAGTGTTACGTCCTCATCCAGCCTTTCTTCCTAAGGTGGTATCGAGGTTTCATTTGAACCAAGATGTGGTTCTTCCTTCTTTTTTCCCCAAACCTAGTTCGGTAGAGGAAAAGTTATTGCATTCTTTGGATGTAGTAAGAGCAGTTAAAGCTTATCTAAAAGCCACTGCTCAGATTCGCAGAACGGATACTTTGTTTATTCTGCCGGAAGGTCCCAGAAGGGGTCAGGCAGCGTCAAAATCTATTTTAGCCAAGTGGATTCGACAGGTCATAATGCAAGCCTATGGCTTGAGAAGGAGACCGCCTCCGTTCAAAGTTAGGGCGCACTCCACGAGAGCAGTTGGAACTTCATGGGCAGTGCATCACCAGGCCTCCCTGGCTCAAATCTGTAAGGCCGTAACATGGTCTTCAGTACACACGTTTACTAGGTTCTACCAGGTGGACGTTAGAAGTCAGGAGGATGTCGCCTTTGGGCGCAGTGTGTTGCAGGCCGCAAAAGATCCTCATGTCTGATAGCGCTCAGCTTATGTATGGTGTACCCCCCCCCCCCCTCATTGGGCATTGCTTTAGGACATCCCACATAGTAATGACTATGCCGCTCTGTGTCCCGTGATGTACGAGAAAGAAAAAAGGATTTTTATAACAGCTTACCTGTAAAATCCTTTTCTTGGAGTACATCACGGGACACAGAGCTCCCACCCCTCTTTGGGGACACTTATTGCTTTGCTACAAAACTGAGGTGCTCCCGGATGGGAGGGGCTTATATAGGGGAGGGTACTTCCGGTTTTGGAAGTTGCCAGTGCCAGCACCTGAAGGTATCTATATAACCCACATAGTAATGACTATGCCGCTCTGTGTCCCGTGATGTACTCCAAGAAAAGGATTTTACAGGTAAGCTGTTCTAAAAATCCTATTTTTTAGCTTGGAAGTCTCTAAAGGTAACTAGTTGGGTATTGCTGCTTTAGCTTAGCATTCCCAGAATACATTTCTTATTATATGTAATAAACTGTGAACTGATGTACACTCTATATACAAGGTTTCACGTTTAGGTCTTTGTTCCTGCAGAAACTACATAGTGCAGGTTTTGTCTCTGTGAGGCAGCTGATGTTTAACTAAGATCAGGATCAAACAAGGATGACCATTAAGTGTATTTGTATTTCTGTCAGTCTTGTCCTTATGTGGGCTCAGGCTGTGTTATTGAATTTGTCTGTTATCAGTGGGATCTCTGGATCTATGCTGTTTGGTTTGGCGAACTCTTAAGTGGCAAAGACATGTTGTTCTAAGAACTACAAAGTGAGCACGGAAAAAAAAATAGATGGTTGTCCTTATTTATTGATTATTCAGATAAAATGCATTTCATTCCAGAATGCAGTGCTTTATTCTGATCATATTGAGCAAAATTAACCTGTCCCTCCAATATCAATCAGACTCCAGTGTTGAAGTCATGTTGGTTATTTTTAGTCACTGAAGACTTGCCTTAAACTGGTTTGTATTTTCTAATTCAGCACAATAGGCCTATAGGCAAGATTTCATAGTTAGGAAAAATAAACGCCTCCATCTAAATTTCTAAATTTGGCTGGTTCAGCAGGGACCGGCTGAGATTCGATCCATGTATTGGCAGGCTGATTGTTAGAACATCCATTGATCGTACAACTAACCTGTCGGATTTTTCATGTACAATTACTGCTGGCGGTAGCAGTAATCGTGTTCTGCCTGCCAGGAAGTCCCCCCCAAGTAGAACACAATAGTGCTGTGGAAGGCATTTCTCCATCAGCACTGACTGGTTTGATGGGGGAATCCAGCGATTTTGTTTCCTTCCACCTATGGTGGCTGGAAAGAAGATCAAATCATCTATTGGCTCCCTTACTTTGAAATTAATTGCTTCTTTTTTTTTTTTTTTTTTGTACTAGAGGAAGGTGTGAAAGGTATGATGGGCATATTACAAGTGTAGCGCTTCCCCCGGAGGAGCCGCTTAAGTATGTTTGGATCCGTACTCTGCCTCTCAACCCCAAGAACAGTTCCAACCCCTCTGGCACACCTAATATGCAATATTGGTGTATAAAACAGCAGTTGAAAAGTTACACAAACTGTAGTAAACCATAAGGTATGTTTACTGATCTAGTAAAGGCATTCAAAGGTGTACAACATGAACTGACACTTTATGAAAATGCCTTAGGTGAAAGCAACAACAGCAGTAAACAATATCTGATGGTAATGAGCAAAGAACAATCCAATATTGGCAACCTTTGTTTTACTTGTGTAGCCTATGCAGACAGGCAAAAGGAGGGCAGGGGAATGACTTTTTTGTCAGACCACTCCCTCCTGTCCCTCTACTCACAGGCGCAAACAATAAAGGAAATAGCATAACATTTAGCAAACTGTCATAACTTGTGGAATTTAACCTGCTCCTTTTAAGAATGGAGTTCAGGCAAGTTTAGTCTGTAAGGGTGCGGTCAAATAAATTCCTTATGGAAAAGGGGGGGGGGGTAGGTGTAGTCCTTGTCAAATAGATGAAATCCTTGGTCTTCAGCTAGCACTTGTATTCTGTGGTACTACAGGTATCAGCAAGGTGAATGACAATATTGTCTGTATACAGTGTCTCTATATCTGGATGACCTTGTGTCCTGTGGCACTTCAGGTGTCAGCAAGGTGACTAAGAGCAATGATGTCTGTATACAGTGTTCATAAAGCTGGATGGGCAGGTGCCGCTCACCGATGCTGTAATTGATGATGAAGTTGGTGGCTTTTCAGGATCTCCCTTAGGGTCCTGGCTCAAGGGATGAGATGGCGCCTGACCCCTGTCGCACCGTTCACCGGCCCACCTGGATTGGCTGTAACTGTGATAAAGATGGAGCAGAAACGGCCTCCAGGCTGCTGCTGAACAGTAGAGCGATGCTGTCCACAGATGCCCCTAGGATACACGTGCATTGACTCTTCCTTGCACAGGCCTCGACTCAGCCTCAGCACATACAGACATAAGAGTCCCTGCTTAACTGATCAAGGCCGGGGTCCCAAGAGAGCGATCTTGGCCTAGCCACAGCTTTTTTATCAGCTCTCCCAGCAGTTTGTTCTTCTCTGCCAGCTGGCTGGTAGTTGTATTTGCAAGCAGTTCAACTAGAATGTGAAACTTGAGTCCTGGGACTACAATTCTCTGTATGCTTTGCTCCCTGGTGGTAATCACCCTGCTGGCAGGATGTGATGACAGAGTCTTAGCTGGCAATAGAGGGAAATCGTTTCACTATAGCAATGTTATAGAGTGTCTTCTGATACTGCAGGTCAGATAGCCGGCTCCCTGCTACGTAAGTAATTCCATTTATATTTTGTAACATATTTAGTAAATTGACGGGTACACATTAGAGGAAAAACTACAAATCACAGAGCACCATAGCAAAATGTTTGTGAGGCCCTAACATCTCCTCTTCATTGACAATTTACCCTTGGGCCCCTAAAGCAGGGGCATGGGCTACTTTGGTGCTAGTATAGTTTTGCTGGAAGTGTGATATGCATTTTTAATGAATTAATTGTGATTGTTAGGCTTCATGCCCACAGACGTTTTTAACAGCTGCGTTTTTTACAGCTTAAAAACGCCTGTCCTTTATTTAAAAAAAAAAAAAAAGTCGGAGCTAAAAAACGCGACCGCGCGTTAGTGCGCGTTTTTGAGCGTTTTTTGACGCTCACGTTTTTTTCTGCCTAACTCCGACGCTGAGGAACGCACTGGTCCTGGGTTTTTTTTACAGCTTAAAAACGTCTATGCTGTTTGCAGCTCAAAAACGTCTAGGTGGGCATGAAGCTATAGACTAACATGGACAGGCGTTTTTAAGCTGTAAAAAACGCTCAAAAATGCGGCTGTAAAAACGTCCGTGGGCATGAGGCCTTAAGAATAATTTCTCTGGTTTTATAGTCTGTTTTTTTCACCTTTTTGTTGTAATGGCACATTAACTATACTTCTAGCTCAGAAGTACAATGGGCACCCAGCAGGTTAGAGCTATGAATTTCCAGGCCTACCATTTGCCACCCTTACAATGATTACTTATCTCTCATGGTTTTGGATTTCTTTATTTTGTAAAAAAAAATACAGGAATAATGTTGCAGATACTTCTGTTGCAGCAGGATATGCGAGTGTCTGAAATTTGGGGATATGGAACAGGGGTGACCTGGCTGCTTGAGTTCCTTGAGACATACAAAGCTAGTGCGCAATTCAGCCCACCAGCATCTGTCCATAACTAAATAATCCATTTAAGGTGGGCTGACCCTTTATTCGGCACAGTATATCATCCTTATGTGTATGCAGACACTTTAAAACTGGATTATTTATTTCAAGGTTTATTTTTATCATGTTTGCTGTTTTAAAATGTAGATCAAGTGTTCTGATTGGCTTCATATTTGTTCAGAGACTGTGACCCTAAGTTAGTCAATCAAAAAAATTCAATATTGAAACCACATGCATTTTCAGAATATGATCAGCAGTGGCAGTCCCCATATTCGTCTCAGATTTCCTTTAATTCACATCATGCACTACTCCTATATCACAGTGGCTTATGCCTTTATCAGAGATTCTGTCCCTGGTGAAAAACCCCCATTGATAGAATTGCTAGAGAAGGCAAAAAACATTCAAGTGTTTTTAGTGAAAAGCTGCAGAACCTCTCGATGATGGAGCAAACACTTTCCTGTTTCGGCTGGTGAGGGAACAACCCCAGTGACATGATCTCAAGAGTTTGTCATGGCTCAATGCTGCAGGAAGCTTAGCAGAGGGCTGTGTAAAATCAAGCGATACATCAGTGTAAATTTGTTGGATAATCATGTCCTCCATACTAGTTCTAGGACAGTGTCTTTGTAAATAAGGTTAATTTCAGTCATAAAAATTATATGTTGCACATGAGCAAGAGAATGGCTACTTTTTTAACCATTCCCAACCATCCTAACCATTAATGTTGGGACAGAACTGACATAAATGCCACCACATAGTTCTCTGTATGTTATCTTTGCTGCAAGTTAGTGGTCTGCAAAAATTTATCTCAGCCGTGTAATAACACATTTTATTCCCATTTTTCAGTAGAATTAGTATTCTTAACATTACATTACCTATTTATTGCAGTTGTAATCTGTGGTTTAACCACTTGACAACCAGGCCAATTCTGGCACTTCGCTCCTACATGTAAAAATCATAATTTTTTTGCTAGAAAATTACACAGAACCCCCAAACATTATATATATTTTTCTTAGCAGAGACCCTAGAGAATACAATGGCGGTCATTGCAACTTTTTATCTTGCACGGTATTTCAACAGCTATTTTTCAAACGCGTTTTTTTTTTTTTGCATAATGTGAAAGATGACGTTACGGCGAGTAAATAGATACCTAACATGTCACGCTTCAAAATTGCACACGCTTGTGGAATGGCGCCAAACTTCGGTACTTAAAAATCCCCATAGGTGACACTTTACATTTTTTTACTGGTTACATGTTTTGAGTTAGAGGAGGTCTAGGGCTAGAATTATTGCTCTCGCTGTAACGTTCGTGGCGACACCTCACATGTGTGGTTTGAACACCGTTTTCATATGTGGGCGGGACTTACATATGCGTTCGCTTCTGCATGCGAGCACACGGAGACAGGGGCACTTTAAAAAAAGAAATAAATTATTGTTAATTTTACTTAAATTTTTTTATTTTGACACTTAGGAATAAAAAAGTTTTTTTTTTTTTATTACAAGGAATATAAGCATCCCTTGTAATAGGAAAATGACCTGGTCGGACCTCTTTACAGTGAGATATGGGGTCAATAAGACCCCACATCTCACCTGTAGGCTGGGAAGCTTAAAAAAACAAAAAAAAAAAACGATCACCGCTTTCTAGCTGAGGCGGTGCAGTTTTTTTAATGCAGAGGCCAGGCGTGACGTCATAACATCGCGCCCGGCCTCTGACAATCATAGAGACTCCGGCGACCATCTGGTCCGCCAGAAATCTCTATGGTCAAGAAGCGGGGCCGGCGGATCCGTTCTCCGACTCACCGATCGCACAGGTGAGTCGGTAGAAGCACCGGAGGGCGGCGGGAGGGGGGGGACGTCCCCTCTCGCCACCCGTAAAAATGATCAAGCGGCGGAACAGCCGCTATGATCATTCTTATTGTGTAGGGAATCGCTGGCTGAAAATGGCAATATCTGAATGATGCCTGTAGCTGCAGGCATCATTCAGATATACCACCACAAAGCCGAGGACGTCCATGGAGGTGAGGCGGTCGGCAAGTGGTTAATATGTCTGTTTCATTTAGATAAAACTTTAGCTTTCATCATGCGCTATCTTTCTGCAGATTCAGTCAGCAGAGAAGGATCGGGAGATTTCGGAGCTCTCCTGCCATGTTGAAGTACTGCTAAGTGAAAAGAGCAGACTGGAGGACACTGTGAAGGTAGGACATTTTTGTAACTTTTATTTCATACAAGATGTAGTGACTTGGTTCAGCTGAAACGCACACAGTAGACATGTCAGGTACTGATTTTCCACCTAGAGGATATATTTTTCTGTAATTTGTATGTGCGCTAAGTAATAAAAATATATTATCAATGTTCTTGCTGACCACGGATCTTCAAAGTCTTCCACTATAAAAATAGGATTTTTATAACAGCTTACCTGTAAAATCCTTTTCTTGGAGTACATCACGGGACACAGAGCGACATAGTCATTACTAATGGGTTATATAGATACCTTCAGGTGCTGGCACTGGCAACTTCCAAAACCGGAAGTACCCTCCCCTATATAAGCCCCTCCCATCCGGGAGCACCTCAGTTTTGTAGCAAAGCAATAAGTGTCCCTAAAGAGGGGTGGGAGCTCTGTGTCCCGTGATGTACTCCAAGAAAAGGATTTTACAGGTAAGCTGTTATAAAAATCCTATTTTCTTTCTCGTACATCACGGGACACAGAGCGACATAGTCATTACTAATGGGATGTCCTAAAGCAATGCCCAACGAGGGGGAGGGATACACCATACATAAGCTGAGCGCTATCAGACATGAGGATCTTTTGCGGCCTGCAACACACTGCGCCCAAAGGCGACATCCTCCTGACTTCTAACGTCCACCTGGTAGAACCTAGTAAACATGTGTACTGAAGACCATGTTGCGGCCTTACAGATTTGAGCCAGGGAGGCCTGGTGATGCGCTGCCCATGAAGTTCCAACTGCTCTCGTGGAGTGCGCTCTAACTTTGAACGGAGGCGGTCTCCTTCTCAAGCCATAGGCTTGCATAATGACCTGTTGAATCCACTTGGCTAAAGTAGATTTTGACGCTGCCTGACCCTTTCTGGGGCCTTCCGGCAGAATAAACAAAGTATCCGTTCTGCGAATCTGAGCAGTGGCTTTTAGATAAGCTTTAACTGCTCTTACTACATCCAAAGAATGCAATAACTTTTCCTCTACCGAACTAGGTTTGGGGAAAAAAGAAGGCAGAACCACATCTTGGTTCAAATGAAAACCTTGATACCACCTTAGGAAGAAAGGCTGGATGAGGACGTAACACTACTCTATCCTTATGGATAACCAGATATGGCTCCCTACAGGACATAGCTGCTAATTCCGACACTCTTTTAGCCGAACAAATGACTACTAGAAAAAACAATTTCCTGGTGAGAAGAACCAAGGAAATATGCTGTAATGGTTCTGTAGAACCGACAGAACCAGGTTTAGATCCCATGGACATATGGGAATATTAACTGGAGGACTAATACGCATCACTCCTTATCTAAAGGCTTTGACTAGTGAATGCGAAGCCAAGGGCCTTTGAAAAAATATTGACAAGGCCGAAAACTGACCTTTGATAGTACTCAAGGCAAGCTTCCTATCTACAGCCCACTGTAGGAAGTCCAGACTCCTACCTATTACGTACTTATGTGGATGCCATTTCTTGGCCTCACACCTTGCGATGTACGCCTTCCAGATTCTATAGTAGATCTGCCTGGATACCGGCTTCCTGGCATTGATCATGGTAGATACCACAGGATTAGAGAGCCCTCTCTTTTTTAGAATGTGGGCTTCAATAGCCAGGCCGTCAAACCTAGGGCTGGTAAGGAAGGGTGGTATATCGGTCCTTGCAAAAGCAGGTCCGGACGACGTGGGAGAGTCCAAGGACTCCCCACTGACATTTTACAATCTCCGCGTACCACGCTCTTCGGGGCCACGCTGGAGCCACCAGAATCACTGGTTTCTTTTCTACCCTGATTCTGCGGAGTAATCGAGGTAACCATTGTGGCGGTGTGAATGCATATATCAGCTTGAACTGATCCCAAGGGAACACTAGGGCATCCGAGCCGCAAGCTAGGGGATCCCTTGTCCGAGAGACAAACCTGTCCACCTTTGCGTTGAATCTGGATGCTAGAAGATCTACATCCGATGTTCCCCACCGCTGACATATTGTCCAGAAAACCTCGGGGTGAAGGGACCATTCCTCTGGGCATAATTGCTGGCGACTTAGAAAGTCCGCCTTCCAATTCTCCACTCCTGGAATGAATACCGCAGATATGGCTGGGACATATCTTTCTGCCCATTTCAGGATGTAATTTACTTCCCTCTGGGCTGCACGACTCCTGGTGCCCCCCTGATGATTGATATATGCCACTGCTGTGGCATTGTCTGATTGAATTCTGACAGGGGACCCTTGGAGTTTGGATGTCCATGCTACTAGGGCATACCGGGCTGCTCGTATCTCTAAGAGATTGATGGGCAGGGCCTTTTCTGCATCCGACCATCTGCCCTGGAGAGACCATTGCTCCAGTACTGCTCCCCAGCCTATAAGGCTGGCATCTGTAGTGACCACCTTCCAAGAAATCGGACTGAAGGATTTCCCTTTTTCCAGATTCTGGGGAACCAACCACCAACGGAGGCTCTTGCGAACGGAAGGGGACAAGGACATTGTAAGTCTAGGGCCTGAACTTTGTTGTTCCAGGCTGACAGTATGGCCCCTTGCAAATTCCTTGAATGGAATTGACCGTAGGGTACTGCTTCGAATGATGCCACCATTTTTCCCAGCAGCCTCATGCACAGGCGTATGGACGGCTGTCTTTTTTGTACCCACTAAGTGGATCAAATCTTTCAAAGACAACACCTTTCCTCGAGGCAAGAATATTTTTCTCTGGCCTGAATCCAACCTTAGCCCCAAGTATTCCAGACTTTTGACTGGTTTTTAGGGCTGACTTGTCTCGGTTGATAATCTAACCGTGAGATTCCAGATACTTGATTGTCTTGTGAACGACCACGTCTAGTTTTTTCACTGAGTGGTCTATCAGCAACAAGTCATCTAGATATGCCATTATCATTACACCTTGTGTTCTTAGATTGGCCAATAAAGGGCCAGAATTTTTGTAAACACTCGTGGTGCTGTGGCCAAACCGAAGGGTAAGGCTCTGAACTGAAAATGGCGCCCTTCTACTGCAAAGCGTAGAAATTTTTGGTGGACTGGAAAGATGGGAATGTGCAAATAAGCATCTTTGATGTCGATCGCGGCTAACCAATCCTCCCCTTGTAGGGCAGTGGCCACCGATCGGATCGACTCCATCGGAAAGTCCTGATATACAGGAATTTGTATAGCCCTTTTAGAATTAATATGGGCCTCCCGTTCGCGTTTGCTTCGGGACTGTAAAGAGGTTTGAGTAAAACCCGAACCCTCATTCTTCCAGGGGAACCTCCATAATTACTCCTTGGAGCAATAGTTGTTCTAGTGCCAACAGGAGGGACTCTCTCTTCCGGGGATCCCTTGGCACGTTTGACCTCAAAAATGGGAAGGAGGAGAGTCTTTTAACTCCAAACTGTATCCCAAACATACTGCGGAGAGCACCTATCTGTTTTGATCGTGTCCCGCCAGGTCTCTTGCGAACAACTGGAGTCCTCCCCCCACCCGACTGAGTGGGGGCAACCCTTCAATGAATTTAACTTTGGGGGAGGTTTTGTACCTCCCCTGACCCAGGGTTTCTCATTACCCTGCTATTGTCCCTGTTTTTTACCCCCGGGAATTGACCGAGGAGGCCGTCGGAACTGTTGTTACACAGCCGATGCCCCAGGGACTGGAGAAGCAGGCCTCTTAAAGAGGGACCTCTAACTCTGTTTTTAACCGGCAAGAGCGTATTTTTACCGCTGGAAATTTTCTGGATATATTTGTCCAGGTTTTCCCTGAATAAGCGTTCACCATGAAATGGGACGCTAACCAGCCATTCTATACAGGGAGCTTCAGCAGACCAGTTTTTGAGCCATAGAAGCCTACGCATATGTACTATAGACAGCGTAAGGCGGGAGGCCTGATGGACTGAATCCTTTATGGCGTCAACCGCAAAGCCTAAGGCTCTAGGTAGATCAGCTAGGGCAAGGCCTGCTGATCTGTCAAGTCCCTCAAGACCTGTTTCAACTGATCCTTCACTGCTTAGCAGACCTCACTGCTGGTTGTGTCACCAAGCTTGCTGTAGAAAGAAGCAGACTTTCATAAGGACTCCAATCTTTTATCTATTGGGTTCTTGAACATTTGGACATTATCCACTGGACATGTCAGTGATTTATACATACAAGAGATGGCTGCGTCCACTGTAGGGACCTTCCATTTTTTGATGAACTTATCCTCCATGGGATAGACCACCGGAAATCTCTTGGGGGGAATAAATATTTTCTCAGGACGTTCCCAATCCTGGTAAATGAGCCCTTTCAGTAAAGGGTGAAGTGAAAAGAACAGACAGTCTGGGGGCTTCTAGGGACCCCAACGAGGATACAGTAGTGGTTGATGGTTCCGCAAGGTGCATTTTTAAATGCTGATCGGACCATGTTAGTCAGAGACTGAACCCATAATCTTTCAGCTTGAGATGCTGAGAAAAGGTTCCCCCACTGTTGATTCCTCTATAACAGAATCAACCTCATCCTGATCCCCTTCAGGCAGGTCGATCCCTGTATGGGACTGTTGCTCTGCTAACAGGCACTCTGAAGGAGGAGACGGAGATCGGGCGTGCTTTCCCTGACAGGGAGGCAGCGATCAATGTTGACAATCTCTCTCTAATCCTCCCAGAGCTGAGGAAAAAACCTCCTCTGTTACATACACAGGAGCAGGTGAACTGAGGACAGCCACAGTACCAAGTACCCCTGCGGGGTCTCTACGGTCACTTACCTCTGAACTTCAGGGGAGACTGGTGCAGCAGAAGCATGCCCAAGATCCTCAGAGCCCGATGAGACCCCCTTCGCTTCCTGGAAGATTCAGTTCCGGAGCTTCTGGACGGCATATTCCTAAGCCTAAAGCTGAGGTATTCCAGCCGTAATACACCACTTTTACTGAGAATAGTCTAGCACAATTGCTGCTATATCACAGTTGGTGTCTACTAAAGTGCCTTTCTAGGGGATGCCTGCATCAACCGACTCTGTGTGCCTTTATACTGTTGCTAGCTCTGTCTGTGCACTTCAATAGCCAGCTATAATGTGCTTTAAAACACGCTGGACGCCCGCACATGCGCAGTAGCGCTGCGGCGCACACCTGAGCGTCATCCGCCCGCTCCGCCCCTTTTCCAGATCGCCTTCGGCGCTTTTTTGAAAACAATAAGGAGCTAGATGGGAGCCAGGGTCCCTTTGCCGCAGGGCCCGGGGATGGATGAGCGCAGCAACAGGGCAGAGGAGACAGCTTCCCAGCAGAGAACATGCCAACTGCCTGGATTTGATTCTGGAAGAAAAAAATCCACATTACAAGAAAGAACCATAGCGGCCTCTAGTGTCTAACACAGGTACCGCGGTCTTACTTTTTTTTTTTTTTTTTTCTTGCCTACTATTAAAATTTTTACATTTTCTCAGTAGTTACAGGCATACACAGAATATTAGCGGGAATACCTTAGGTAACAGGCAGAAAGACAAAATAGGCTTGGGGGTCCCTCAATAGAACCAAGTTCCCGAGGGCCCCCACTTACCTTTTCCTCGCCGCAGGACTCTGTTTGGTCCACAGAAGCCCAAACTTCACCTATCACGGCAGGCATTGTAATCAAACCTTCAGGGACCGGGTTCCCAAGGATTCCACTCCCCTGGACCTGTATAGCACCCTGCACAGAAAACATCTTGGTCGTGGGTATGACCAGAGCTCTGGATCCCAGGGTCCAGCCCTCCTAAGAGAGGCATTACAGGCAAAACCTTGCTCTTCTCTTGCAAGGCCCGGGTACCGACCGTTTAGCTATGAAGCTTTTTTGGTCGGATCCGGAATAGCTTACTGAGGCCCAAAAGAACCTGTACGCAAGCTCAGTGAAAAACACATGTTTCTTCTTGGCCAACACCTTAGACACTGGCAAAAAACTGGGGTGCTCCCGGATGGGAGGGGCTTATATAGGGGAGGGTACTTCCGGTTTTGGAAGTTGCCAGTGCCAGCACCTGAAGGTATCTATATAACCCATTAGTAATGACTATGTCGCTCTGTGTCCCGTGATGTACGAGAAAGAAAGCATATTCATTTGTGATAGAAAAGCAAACACCCCTTGTATCTTTTTAGACTGGTAAAAGAGGTGAAAATATTATTCTGAGGAATGCTGGGTATTATGGACAAATTGCGCCTAATGTACTCGCTCACTACAGCGTAGGATATAGTAATCGAATAAGTCCCCCCCCCCTTTTTTTTTTTCAAATCCTGCTTTGAATATCTGGCATTAATTGGTAGTGTGCCAAGATCAGTTAATCCCACCTGTTTCCTCAACAGCCATCTTTTTCTGTGGTCAGGCTTAGTGATGATCGTATCAGGGGAGTCACTAAGGGCATTTAATAAGCTGAATTTGGATTCGTAATCTATATGGTAATAGCCCATACCATCAAGCTGCGTAAACCAAAACAAAATTGTATGTTAACCGCTTCAGCCCCGGAAGATTTGGCTGCCCAATGACCGAGCCGTTTTTTGCGATACGGCACTGCTTTGCTTTAACTGACAATTGCGCGGTCGTGCGGTGTTGTACCCAAACAAAATTGACGTCCCCCCCCACACACACACACAAATAGAGCTTTCTTTTGGTGGTATTTGATCACCTTTTTATTTTTTTACTAGTAATGGCGGTGATCTGCGATTTTTTAGCGACGGACAGGTCGGACACTTTTGACACATTTTTGGGACCATTGACATTTACAGAGCGATCAGTGCTATAAATATGCACTGATTACTATATAAATGTCACTGGCAGGGAAGGGGTTAACACTAGGGAGCGATCAAGGGGTTAACTGTGTTCCCTATTGTGTGTTCTAACTGGGGGGGGGGGGGGGACTCACTATAGGAGATGACAGATTGTGTTTTCTACTTTGTAGAAAGACATGATCTGTCCTCTCCTCGGAGAGCACAGGGATTTGTGTGTTTACGCACAAACCCCTGTGCTCCCGCTCGTGAGTGGCTGGCGCCGATCGCACCTGCCGGCCACGCGCATTGGGTTCCCTGCCGTACAGGGGGACTGCGCACGCCCTCTGGTGTTTCTCCTGGGCGAAGCCGTATATATACAGGATTTCACTCAGGAGAGCTATTCTGCCGCAGTACATCTGCGTGAGCCAGTCGGGAACTGGTTAATAGTCCAATTTTGATAGTACAAATGTTTACAGTGCATAATACAAACGTTTACATGCATACAGCATGAATGGATTCTTTGCACTGCTGCCTAGTAAACTCAGTGCAGGTACACCATCAACAAGGTGCAGACAGCAGCTGCAGTGCGGGTACAGAATGACCTTTGACTTCAGTCATTCTAAATGCATCAAGGGAGATGTAAACAAGTTTGTAATTAGAGAAGCGGGGGGTGGGGGGGGGGTAGTGTACGCTTATGGACCAGCCCATATAGGCATAAAGTGTGGAAATATAGAGTGGACTTTTTTTAAGCAAGATGCTTTGTAAATCAATACACTTGTGTGCATGATGCCAAATTCATCTTTTTTGATTTAGCATATTTTTTCCATATCGATACTTTGGATTTGATGCTCATCACACAAATTGATGGATGAATTGTATCATTCTGCAGATTAGACGCTACTTTATGCATATATTCAGGAGAATCAAAAAAATTACCAATTTATGTGATTTTCAAACAATGCACCTTTCAGCTAAAAAAAGGGAGGAAAAAAAAAAAAGAAACATTCAGCTTTGCTGACAAGTACAACAAATGTGATGCTGCCTGACAGTCTTCTCTGTAAACCATTTGGCAACCTTACAGGCACTTTGGTGGCTGTTGCGAGTCTCATGAACAATTAAAGTTATTTCTTGTTTTGAAAATGATACAACATGTCAGCTTTGCTGCCAGTTAACGAAGAAGCAACCAAAACTTGTCATACTATGGCATAGACACTCGGGTGTATAGTCTACCGAATGGAACATGTGAAAGACACAACCAACAAAAAAATCTGTGAGCCTCACCTCAACTGAAGCAGACCAAATGCTAGGAACCTACATTGCATTTGCTTAATGCTATTTTTCAACATTTAGATTGCAGCATTGGAGTTTCAGTACTAAGTAAGGCACTGACTGCAGTGTGTTCTAGGACATACGTTTTCACTTTAAAATTCTCAGGATAGGTCAGAATCACATTTAATTAGATAACCATCTATACGTTTTTAGGGCAATCCTGTCACAGGGTCAAAACAAACTGCAATACCTGCAGAAAGATATTGCAATACCTGCAGAAAGAAAAGCTGCACTTCACTATCTTGCAGCCTGTATGTTGAGACATCACCATAATGCTGCTCCTCGACACTTCACAAGTTTTCGACTGCCTGGATGAGTCAAATACCTGTTGCCCCTCTATCCAGCTTTCTTCCTCTTGCTGGCTTCTACATCCTGTAATGATATACGAGCCAGCACAGGGAACCACTACATGTGGTGGCGCAGTTAACAGGAATCCACACATCCAAGAAGTGTTGAATACTTGCGACAGATGGGGAGAAGCATTAGGATGGTGTTTTAAGACACTGTCTTCCAGAAAGGTAAGTATAAAGCCCTTTTTCTTCAGGTGTTATTTTGCATTTTTGATTTTGTACAGGTTCACTATAAACATGAGAAGCTTGATGCTACCTTTGCTTACATCTCCTTTATAGGAACTGGAAATCAATTTGGAAAGACTGTCAGAAAGAGTGGCCAGTGGTCAGACATTATCAGGAAGCAGCCCCCAAGGTTTACAGTTTTTTAATCCTTATTGTGAAGAGCACAGAACTGTTCCCATCATACCAATCCAGCCACCTGTACTGCAGTTTGGAAATCCTTATATATCCCATGCAACAAGAGGTGAGTGAATCACAGGCTGTGTTTACGAGTGTCTAAGGTGTTCTGGCTTATTTTACATTCTGTATTGCTCCACAGCAACCAATCATATTGTTCTTTGCAGCTATGCCTATTGAGAACACTTGGACAGCTGTGCCCATTTTCAATCAGGCTAATCACGATGAAAGAAACATTAAGGGAGTATTATACATGGTTCATAATATTACATAGAGACTAGTTCTTTGTTTAACATGAGATAGGAAAAAAGCTGTAGATCTCCATGGTCTTCTGATCCAACAGCACTGTAGTAAAGAATAGTATTAAGGGCATGGTAAGGGAGGGGTGAAACACATGGCACACAATAGCAGTAGTTCTGCCATACTTTGACTCAGGGATACGTGACCTGAAGCTAGCATATTAGGTAATGTAACATGCAGTACTTCTTGCATTTTATATGCCTGTATCAGCAAAGTGTTTGTTTATTATATTTGACTGAAGACTCCACAGAGTCATGTGACAACTGCTTTTTACATTTGACAGATGTTTTTTGTGGTATTACTTCTCCTATTCTGTCTTCCTAATGCCTGACCCGTCCCTTACTTTTAAAGGATAATTCACCTTCGGGAACATGCCTGCAGCTGCTCCCTGATCCTTGCACTCCCTGTGACGGCAGACCGGGATCTTCTCCCTGTATCTGCTATCACTATTTGAAAAGAGCGTGTCCGTGTGGGGCTCCTCCACATGGCCACATCTTTCACTCAGAGTGAATGAACGACAAGTACCAGCAGCGTTTGCGGCTGTTGGCTTGTAGTTCTCAATGAACTACCAGGGCGCTGTTGAGTGCTCTAGTAGTTCATTGATTCTTCCTGTTTTTGTAAAACTGCCTGTCTGTATGATGTATTGGCAGACAGCTTACACTGACAGTCTGTAGGAGTCCTGCATGGCATCCATGATCTGCTGATCGTGGGTGCAATGCTTTCCAGGCTCCTACAAAAAAAAAGTAACTGCTCCTACAAAAAAAAAATTTGTAGGTAAAAAAATAAATAAAAATGTATTTGTTTTCTTTTTTTTCTAAAAGTGAACTTATCCTTTTAAAGTTTAGGTCCTCTGCCAGTATTTTATAACTGTGTGTCGTTTCATGCGGAGATGTTGGTGATCGTTGTCCTTTAGAGGACGCTTTCACCACTTTACCACTAATAAAGAGTTGTGAGAAAAGCTGTATGTATAAATGTTTGGATTTGTGACCTTTGTAATACATATCATTTTTTTTTATTGCACCCCTCGTTAATATACTGCTATATTTTGTACTTAGATGGGGCAGATGGTGCTTTTAACCCAGATGAAGTTCAGGGGCCTCCAGCACAGGCGGCCCTATGGGAATATGAAAGCAAGGTGGTCTGCAGCCAGCCTGCTCGCAACCTCAGCCGGCCGGATGGCCTGGAAGATCCCGATGATAACAATCAAGTGAGTCTAACTTTTACGTTTTAACCAGTAATGGTGTTTTTTACTATTTCCACAGCTACATTTAATACATATTGCTGAAAACAAAATAATCACAAAGCTTATTTTAGAAGAACATTTCATAACAGTGAAGCGTTGTATTTCTTTTCTAGTGTGACTTCTACCCACAGCATAAATCCTAGTGTCTAGATAGCACACAACACCTTTGATCTCAGTTTGGATTTATGAATTGGCTTCAGAATTGTAGACAGAAAGACAAGGTAGCTATTTTTAACAGGGGTTGTAATGTTCATCCTACTTGTAAGTAAGACGCAGACTTGGAGACACTTGGCTTCTCTGTGCAGATGTTTCTCATCCTCTTGTCATCCCTTTGTCATCAACTTGAATAAATCACCAGGACATGACATTCTGATATTACTATACGGTTCTTTTATTTTGTTTAAAAAATAAATAAAATATTACTGCCTATATTTTGAAAAAAGTAAACGTATATAAGACAGAATTTCAGTTAGACAGCAACAATGTTGAAATACTCGTATGCAACCTGTATTATATCCCAAAATATGTTTTTTATTTTTTATTTTTTTTTTATTCAACCATGTGATTCACATGTTCCTACACTGTATAGCCAGGAATATGACACCTGTATTCTGTGGTTGGGCTTTGCAACTTCCTGTGTCCTATTACCCTATCATTGGACCATGCAAAGAGCATTCATACACTAGGGCAGTGATGGCGAACCTTGGCACCCCAGATATTTTAGAACTCTATTTCCCATGATACTCAACTACACTGCCGAGTGCATGAGCATCATGGGAAATGTAGTTCCAAAACACCTGGGGTGCCACGGTTCGCCATCACTGCACTAGGGGTTGTTTTACTAAGGCCCCTTTCACACTGAGGCGCTTCTAAACTGCCAGTAAAACACAGAGCTTTTGAAGAGCTTTTTAGGCGCTTTTGAAGAGCTTTCCATTCATTACAATGGAGAGTGGTGTTTTTTCACCATACTGCCAGCACACTGCCTCAGTGTGAAAGCATTCATTGAGTTTAATGGAGATAGGGTTTCGTGAGCTTTTCAGGCACTTTATTTAGCTTGAAAGCGCCTCAGTGTGAAAGGGGTCTTAAAATGCAGAGTGCACAAGCGGCTACTAACTTCAGCTTGTTCAATTAAACTTTGACAATAAAACCTGGAAGCTAATTGGTTTCTATGCAGAGCTGCACCAGTTTTATTACAGCCGTGGCCAAAACTTTTGAGAATTGACACAAATAATAATTTTCACAGTTTGCAGCTTCAGTGGTTTTAGATCTTTTTGTCAGATGTTACTATGTTATACTGAAGTACTGTATAATTGCAAGCATTTCACAAGTGTCAAAGGCTTTTATTGACAATTACATTACGTTTATGCAAAGAGTCAGTATTTGCAGTGTTGACCCCTCTTTTTCAAGACCACTGCAATTCGCCCTGGTATGCTGTCAATCAACTTCTGGGCCACATTCTGACTGATGTCAGCCCGTTCTTGCATAATCAATGCTTGGATTTTGTCAGAATCTGTGGGGTTTTTTTTGTTCACCCGCCTCTTGAGGATTGACCACAAGTTCTCAATGGGATTAAGTTCTGGGGAGTTTCCTGGCTATGGACCCAAAATCTTTGATGTTTTGTTCCCCAGGCCACTTGGTTATCACTCTTGCCTTATGGCAAGGTGCTCCATCATGCTGGAAAAGGCATGGTTTCTCACCAAACTGTTCTTGGATGGTTGGGAGCAGTTGCTCTCAGAGGATGTTTTTGTACCATTCTTTATTCATGGCTGTGTTCTTAGACAAAATTGTGAGTGAGCCCACTCCCTTGGCACAGGAATGGTCTAAGGATGCTGTACTGTTGGCTTAACACAGGACTGATGGTAGCGCTCACCTTTTTTTTTTATCTGGACAAGGTTTTTTATGGATGCCCCAAACAAATGGAAAGGGGATTCATCAGAGAAAAGGACTTTACCTCAGTCCTCAGCAGTTCAATCCCTGTACCATTTACAGAATATCAGTCTGTCCCTGATGTTTTTCCTGCAAAAAAGCTTCTCCTTTGATGCCCTTCTTGACACCGGGCCACCCTCCAAAAGTCTTTGCCTCACTATGCGTGTGTCAGGAACCATGAATGGGATGGAGACAGAAAATGCTGTAAAAATCACACCTTTTAATATAGTGGTAAAAATGGTACAAATAGTAAACGTAGTGAAAACATAGCCAGGGTTCAGTAATCAAAGCGGGTAGTCGGTGCAAGCCAGTAAATCAGTAAGCCAGAGATCAGCGTAGTCGGAGACAGCAAACAGGATCAGGAACCAGAAGGGACATCAGCTAGGCAAAGTCTTTAACAGGAACACCGCAGAAAATCTTCAGATATGCCTAACAAGGCGAAAGCATGGGGGAAATTAACCAGGCAGTTTAAATAGCCAGAAGGGGCTGGCTGATGAGCAGGAAATGATCACCAGGTGAGGCACTGTGGAACCATGGGTGCTGGCAATTAACTGACAGCTGAGCCCAGCCCTGACAGCGTGCTGATGCACTCACACCTGCTTGCTGCCATTCCTGAGCCAGCTCTGCACTGGTGGTGCCTTGATCCCGCAGCTAAATCTACTATAAGAGACGTTCCTGGCACTTGCTGGACTTTCTTGTGCGCCCTGAAGTCTTCTTTACAAATGCAGTGGAAATTTTTTTTATAGGATTATGTTTTTTCAGGGCAAATAGGAACTTTTCAATTAATTGCAATCCATCTTATAACTCTTCATAACATTCTGGAGTATATGCAAATTGCCATCATAAAAACTGAGGAACAAACTTTGTGAAAATTAATATTTGTGTCATTCTCAAAACTTCTGGCCACGGCTGTAAATTACCCCACTGTATTAAAGCTGCCTTAACAACTTCTCCTTCAGCTTCCAAAGCCTGAAGTATGTGGGCATAGCAATAAAACGACAGTAGCTAATAATGCAAAATCTCCCAAATTTCTGATATCTGTTGTAAAGTGATTGGTGGGAATATAACCTAAAGCTAGATTCAGACAGTTATACCAGCAATACTTTTATAATACATAACTGGACTAAGGCTGGCTATACATGGTCGAATTAAAAAATATATATATATTTTGAAAATCAGAAATTTTGTGCGCTTTGTGATTCGATGAATGCCACCATTGATTTTGAAATTTGACCAACCAAATTTCACCTCCTGTTGCTACAGAATTTTTTTTTCATGGCTGGGAACCTTCTTTTCTTTCCGGGAATTTTCTTTTCTTGCACTCATGCGCATTTCTTTTCGATTACATTTCTTGCATGATTCTCCCATCATTGATTTGAAAATTGTTAGTTTTTAAAAAAAATTCCAACATGCCCGATTACTCATATTCGATGGCTGCACGAAAATCAGCTGTTGCCGCAGCCCATTAATGGTGCGAAATACGAACAAAAAATTCTTAGATAAGATTTTCTAAAGAAAATTCTTTCGAAATTCGACCCATGTAGGGCCTGCCTAAGTCTGTACAGTAATGGATGTGCCTGCTTAGTGACATAACGGGGGTTAAGTGCTTTTACCTCCCTGATCAAACATCAGTAGGATGCCATATTTTATAAGGTCTTCCAAGGTCGTTCCTAAGTGTAGGAGGTGCTTTCGGTAACAGCACAGGATGTAATCTATACACAATACATGATTTCATCTGATACTTGCAATTTTGAGGGGTTTGAATGAAAATTGGGTTGAGGTACTAAAGACATCCATTTACTGTAAGTACCTCTGTGGGCACAGCATGCTTCTATAGACATTTATAACAGCATTTTTCACTATCATGTGGGGGGTCAGTTTCTGTCATGCAGCTGCTTAACTCTTATATTATCAAATTTACAGTGGTGCAAAATGGCTGTTTTGTTTTGAAAAGTTTTGTTTTTGTAACAAATGCCACTGCTTTTCGACCTGTTTGGCAAATGTACAAGTCAGATAACAGCTAGAGAATTGATAATTGTTCCATGGCACGCCAAGTTCTCCTTTTGATTTCCTAAATTAAATTGAAATGTCAGTGTGTTTGTTGAATTTGCACTTCTACATTAAGACTGGAGGCCCTCTTCATCTTTGCCAAATACAAGTGATGAGAGATACTTATCTGTTGAATAGTGTGCTCTTTGCATTACAGTGGTACCATGACCTGTTCCTCATTTAGTCTAGTTTGCTGCATTTAATTGCCATTAACCTTTGTAGAAGTGATACGTTCTTTGACAGCTATGATAATAGCCTTGGCACTCGACACCCATAATGGGGAAAACAAGCAATTCTCCCTGTTGCTTCACATCCCTTGTGTCTCTGATTGAAGATAATTAGGAAACCTGTCAGGAGTTTTTTTTCCCCCTTGCCAGTTTTAAGGTCTAAAGTGTTTTCTCACTGATGTCACCCACCTTTACCTCATATTTTGCATATTGTCTGCTCCCACCGCTGGCAGAAACATTACACATGACAGGAGTTGCTCTGCTCTAGTCAGTGGGGGCACTTTAATTAGCCACATGTTCATTCTGACCTGTGCGTTGTGCCCTCTTACAAACCCAAAAGAAACCGATATATGTATGAGTGCTCATCACTGACATCGATCTGGCTTTGTACCAGGCAAAGAGCACTGCAAAGAAATATATAATTTCCAACTCACAACTGTAATATACCATTCTTTGTCATAAAATAATCTAATGCATAAACAAAAATCTGAAGTGTCAACCCACCCAACAGTATCTCACAAAAGTGGGTACACCCCTCACATTTGGATTTCGGCAATCTTCTTATAGCCTAGGCCAGTGATGGCAAACCTTGGCACCCCAGATGTTTTGGAACTACATTTCCCATGATGCTCAACTACACTGCAGAGTGCATGAGCATAATGGGAAATGTAGTTTCAAAACATCTGGGGTGCCAAGGTTTGCCATCACTGGCCTAGGCCATCTTTATGTAGAGCAACAATTTATTTTTTTAGATCCTCAGAGTTATTTGCCATGAGGTGCCATGTTGAACTTCCAGTGACCAGCGTGAGAGCGAAAACACCAAATGGTTAATTGGGCCCAATTTGGACATTTTCACTTAGGGGTGTGCTCACTTTTTTGCCAGAAGTTTAGACATTAATGGCTGTGTGTTGAGTTATTTTGAGGGGGAAACAAATTTACACTGTTATACAAGCTGTACACTCACTATTTTACATTGTAGCAAAGTGTAATTTCTTCAGTGTTGTCACATGAAAAGATATAATAAAATATTTCAAAATGTGAGGGGTTTACTCACTTTTGTGAGATACTATATATACACACAGTACTGTACAAAAGGTTTAGGCAGGTGTGAAAAAATGCTGTAAATTAAGAATGCATTCAGAAATAGAAGTGTTAATATTTTATTTTTTATAGAATAGTAAATTAAATCAATATTTGGTGTGACCACCCTTTTGACTTCAAAACCGCATTAATTCGCCAGGTAAGTTGCTCAGGACATCTTGGAGAACTAACAACAACATCCACTATCTTCTGTGGATGTAGGCTGCCTCAACTTTGTCTCTTTATGTAATTCCAGACAGACTCAATGATTTTGAGATCAGGGCTCTGTGGGGGCAAAACCATCACTTCAGGAACCCTTGTTCTTCTTTACACTGAAGATAGTTCTTAATGACATTGACTGCATGTTAGGGGTCATTGTCCTACTGCAGAATAAATTTGGCCCAAAATGTATTCTGCAGCAGGAGAATAACAAGGAGTCCTGGAAGTGATGGGTTGGCCCAAACAGAGCCCCGATCGAAACATCATTGAGTCTATCTGGGGTTACCTGCAAAAACTGTGTGCAAGTGTACCTAGACAAATTGATGCGGTTTTGAAGGAAAGGGGTGGTTACACCAGATATTGATTTAATTTGGATTTCTCTTCTGTTCATTTACTTTCTATTTTGCTAAAAAAAAATCACTTCTATTTCATAATGCATTCTTAATTTACAGTATTTTTTCAAACTTGTCTAAAACTTTTGCACAGCAGTGTACTTCTCTAGTGGGTCACAGGCGTGCACTTACTTTTGCTCTTCTGTGACTGAGAATCAACTGTCAGCAGGCTAAAGCCCACTGGTGGCTGACATCACAGTGCTGCTCCAGGGTCTGGAGGGATCCTGACCGTATTGTTGGGATTCACCCAGATGCCTTATTGGCAGCTAGCTCAGCCTCTCAGTGCCAGAGCCAACCACTCCCTCCCCCTGCTGGAGAGCAGGGAGTGGGAACTGCCAGTCACTGCTTTCTGCTCATATCTGACGGAGAACTGAGAAATTTGTGATCACTCAGTTCTCGGGCTCAGTCGGTGGGGGACAGCTCCAACATCACACTGATCCAGCAGCATACAGGTGAATATGTGTGTTTATTTTTTATATACCCCAAACTTCTCCTTTAATTAATTTGTTCTATTGGGGAGAGTTCAGCACACTTTTATTTTAAATATTACATTTTTCTCTTCCATTCATGGACGGACACAGCAGCATCTTGACATATGGGTATTATCCTCCTGTTAGGAGATTGACTAGGCAGAAAAACAGCATGTTAAGTGTTAAAACACATCACACAGTACAGTACCGCCCAGGGGGCGGTCCCCCTGGGTACATCCCCTCTCCCTGCATCTTGCAGCTCAGTTTTTTTCTGCCTAGCATAGGAGAAGGCCATGGCTCCCTGTGGGCCCATGGGTCCTGGGGATTTTTTTCTAAATTTTGTTCCTGAGATCTACTATCAACTGCCGACTGGGTGACAGGCTGGATCCCAGATCCTTGTAGTCCCCCCAGTTTTGTCCATCTAGCGTGTGCCGACCTTTAGCTACGCGCTGGGTCGTCCACGACATGCCCCATTGCTCCAGGGGTGGCCGTGAGCTATATGCTCCGGGGCACACATATGACCGGGCTATATGTCCGTGTCACAGTGTGCCGGGCCGACAGCCATGCCGTAAACCACGCAGACGTTGGGTCTGTCAGGAATGCCTTCAGCTGCAGGACGGGTAAGTAGCAGTCCCTCTGTTCCGGCAAGATGGTACGGCTGGGCATTCTTGGGGAGGTCGATAGAGGGTCCCAACCATTCCTTTCCTCTCTCCCTTCCTCCCCTCCTCCCTAGGCTCTGGGTGGCTAGGATGGCTGCTTAAGGGGGGTCCACACCGGCGCTGTTGTTTATATCTGCGCTCGGCGGCCATTTTCTTGTAGTCCGGGCGCTCTGTTTACAGGGCGGCGGGTCGGCGGCCATTTTGGAAGAGGATTTTACCTCTAGTGGTCATTCTAACGGCGCGAACAGCTCCAGCACACTTCTCACAGACAGTGACACAGGGAGGAGTGCCTTAGGAGGGATAGCGCGGACGGCAGCTGTGCGGTACCTGGTCCGGGTGGTGAGTCCTCTGGGGGGGGGCCTCGTTTTCTCTCTGCGGCAGCTAGGAGGGTGGTCCGTGTACTTTGTCTTGCATCCCCAGGGGTGTCAGGCGAGTGGGTCAGCATGGCGTCGGAAGCGGACACCTCTTCCCCAGACATACCCGAGTTGGCAATTGGTGCCCCTGCACCTACTATATCTGTGGACGCTGTGTCGGCGGTCCTGGAGGCTTTTGTGGCCAGGGTGGAAGCGGCGTGTGGCAAGAAGGGGGCTAAAAAATGCCCCCTCCCCCCGCCATCTTCCGGGGACAACTGCTAAGGTGTTTCCTTGTGTACCTTACCTGGATAAGCTCTTGTACAAGGAATGGGATCGGCCGCAAAAGGTCTTTTCAGACCCAAAATGTTTAGCGGTCCGTTGCCCCTTTTGAGGAGAATTTCATGAAAAATTTGACTTCTCCCCCAACAGGGGACCCCCCCCCCCCCGTGTCCAGCCTAAACAAAGTGACCACGATTCCGGTGGTAGGGGCTCCTGCCTTCAAGGACCCTGCAGACAGGAGGCCTGAAGCCATAGTTCGCTCCCTGTTCACAGTGGGTGGGGTCAGCAGTGCGTCCTGTCGTGGCCGGGGCCCTAGTGTCTCAAATGCTTACTGAATGGGCAAAATTGTTGCACCAAGGGTTGAAAGAACATCACGTTTCCCCGGACTGGGTGGAACTGGCTGACCAGTTGGTACGGGGCCTTAAATTTGTCTGCGAGTCTTGGATACGATTCCCTTGCTCTCCAGAGCCTCGGTCTATGAGGTGGTGTTGCGCTGCCTGATCTGGCTAAAGTGTTGGTCCGCGGACCAATCTTCTAAGAAGGCCCTGGTGGATTTTCCTTTTAAAGGTGAAAGGCTTTCCGGAGCCTCTCTGGATGACATTATGAAAGATACCACAGGAGGTAAGACCACTCTGCTCCCGCAATCCAGTAAAAAGCCACGCCGTAGGCAGGGGCCCTCCTTCACCGCTCACAAGCGTTTTTTTCGTCCGCCCGGTGCTGCAGGTAAACGCTCCCAGGCCGTTAAGGCGCCTCCGAAGGACAAAAGCGTCCCTGGTTTCGCAAGCCCAACAAACCTGCGGACAAATCTGCGTCCGCATGAAGGTCTGCCCTCGCCTGATGCTCGGGTGGGGGGCCGTCTTCGCGAATTCGCGGCTCGGTGGACGTCTCTACTCTCCGACTGGTGGGTTTGCAAAGTAGTTTCCTCAGCATACAAGATAGTTTCTCTCTTGCCCACCGAACAGATTTTTTTCCCTCCAGCTTCCTCCGAGTCGTCGGGAGGCCCTGTTTGGGGCAGTTCAGGATCTGCTGGTGTGTGGGGTGATCGTACCTGTACCATTTCAGGAACAGTTTCAGGGGTTTTACTCAAATCTGTTTGTAGTCCCAAAGGACGGGGTCCGTCCAATCCTGGATCTCGGGGCCCTCAATTGCTTTGTGAAAGTGCAAAGGTTCAGGATGGAATCAGTTCGCTCTGTTGTCGCTGCTCTCCATCCGGGGGACTTTCTGGCGTCCTTGGACATCAAGGACGCATACTTGCATGTACCCATATGCTCCAGGCATCAGATTTCTGCGCTTGGCGGTTGGGGAAGACCACTTTCAATTTGTGGCTCTACCCTTTGGTCTGGCATCGGCGCTGAGGGTGTTCACCAAGGCGCTCGTCCTGATTCTGGCCTCGCTGAGACAGCGTGGAATCGCTATTGTGGGCTACCTGGACGATCTTCTTCTGAGAGCCTCTTCAAGCTCAGAATTAGAGGAGGATGTGTCTATAACCTGTCTTACCCTTCAAAAATTTGGCTGGGTGCTGAACATTCAGAAGTCGGTGTTGGTGCCATCCCAATGCCTAGAATACCTGGGGTTGGTCCTGGACTCCTCAGAGGCAAAAGTCTTCCTCCCTGTGGAGAAGCTGCAGACTCTGCGGGCTATGGTGCAGCAGTCTACATCCCAAAAAAGGTCGTCACTCTGCTTTTGCATGCGAGTCCTGGGTCTCATGGTAGCCCCCTTCGTGGCGGTTCCATATGCTCAATTCCACACTCGAGTGTTGCAGAGGGAAATTCTGTCACGTTGGGACAAATGCCCATCACCTGGTCAGGACCTCCCTGGTGTGGTGGCTGATTTCCCCGACCCTTCTGTCCCGGAAGTCGTTCCTTTCCTTTCACTGGACGGTGATCACGACGAACGTCAGCCTTACCGGATGGGGGGGGGGGAGTCTTGGGGGTCCAGTCGGCCCAGGGTCGCTGGACCCAGGAAGAATCCCGCCTGCCGATCAATGTCCTGGAACTTCGGGCGCTAAGGCTGTGCCTCTCCGAGTGGTCTCGGAGGCTACAAGGGCGTCCAGTCAGGATCCAGTCGGACAACGCCACGGCAGTGGCGTATGTCCACTATCAAGGAGGTACAAGAAGTGTGGCTGCGGCCGCGGAGGTCACTTACATCCTGAGGTGGGCAGAACGGAGCGTGCTCTATCGGCCGTATACATTCCGGGTGTAGAACACTGGCTAGCGGACTACCTAAGTCTCCAGGCGCTGGACCAAGGAGAATGGTCTCTACACCCAGAGGTGTTTCAGCTCCCGTGTCTGAAATGGGGCACGCCAGACGTGGACCTCCTGGCATCGTGACTCAATCGGAAAGTATTGAGGTTCGTGGCCAGGTCAAAAGACCCATGGACGGACGCGACAGACCGTGGGGTCAGTTTCGGCTACTTTACGCCTTCCCTCCTCTAAAGCTTCTTCCACATCTGCTTCATAGAGTGGAGGCCGAAGGGATTCTTACGATCCTGATTGCTCCAGTTTGGCCTCGGTGCCCCTGGTACGCCGACCTGGACCTGTGTCTGGTAGCAGATGTTCCTTGGCGTCTGCCGACGCGAAAGGACCTTCTCTCGCAAGGTCCCATACTTCATCCTGCTTTACAGTCGCTGGCTTTAACGGCATGGCTATTGAAATCCAGGTTCTAAGGGACCGAGGCCTGTCGGATTCTGTGATCTCTACCATGCTGAGGGAACGCAAGTCATCCTCTCGGATGATTTACCATCGTACATGGAAGGCTTACATCTCTATGTGTGAAGAGATGAAGTGGCATCCCTGTGCATATGTGGTTTCCAGGGTCCTGCTGTTTCTACAGCGTGGGGAGGACCAGAAACTTGCCTTTAGTACGATTTTAAGGGGCAGATTTCAGCCTTGGCTGTCTTCTTTCAACTGCCCTTGGCGGCTCACTCTCTGGTGAGTACGTTTTGTGCCGGGGGTTCGACATGTGGCCCCTCTGGTACGTCCTCCACTGCCTCCATGGGACTTGAATCTGGTCCTCTCAGTACTTCAATGACCGCCGTTTGAGAACATTAGGGAGATTCCCTTACTGACTCTCTCCCAGAAGGTGGCCTTTTTGGTGGCTATTACATCAGTCAGATGGGTTTCTGAACTGGCGGCCTTGTCTTGCAAGGCTCCCGATTTGATCTTTCACAAGGATAAGGTGGTGCTGCATCCGCAGCTTTCATTTCTTCTTAAGGTCGTTTCGGCTTTTGTCCTCAATGAGGACATTGTACTTCGGTCTTTGTCCTCGTCCGTCACATCCCAAAGAGGATGCGTTGCATTCCTTGGACGTTGTCCGAGCTCTGTTGGTGTACCTGTCTGCTGCTGCTCCGTTCCGGAGGTCGGACTTACTGTTTCGGTGGTTGGTCCTAAGAAGGGTCTGGCGGTCTCGTCAGCTGCCATCTCTAGGTGGATCAGACAGATAGTGATCCAGGCCTATGCCCTAAAAGGGCGGGCGCCTCCCTTCCCGGTTATGGTGCATTCGACCAGGGCAATAGATGCCTCTTGGGCTTTCCGACATCAAGCGTCTGTCTCACAGGTGTGTAAGGCGGCGACCTGGTCGTCCGTTCACATTTCCTCAAAATTTTACAAGGTTGATGTGAGTGCATCTTTGGATGCTTCCTTCAGCCGCAAGGTTTTACAGGCGGCTGTTTAAGGTTGCAACTCCTCCGTTGAGGAGCTCTGGTTTGTTTGGGGTGAAGTTTGTTGATGCTGTTTTCCCACCCCTCTTTTTTTGACACTGCTTGGGAATGTCCCATATGTCAAGATGCTGCTGTGTCCGTCCATGAACGGAAGAGAAAATATGATTTTTGCACTCAACGTAAAATCAATTTCTCTGAGTTCATGGGCGGACACAGCACCCTCCCCTCCTTTTTTATGTTTGTACTGCTTTTTTACGAACAGAGCTGCAAGATGCAGGGAGAGGGGATGTACCCAGGGGGACCGCCACCTGGGCGGTACTGTGTGATGTGTTTTAACACTTAACATGCTGTTTTTCTGCCTAGTCAATCTCCTAACAGGAGGATAATACCCATATGTCAAGATGCTGCTGTGTCCGTCCATGAACTCAGAGAAATGGATTTTACGATGAGTACAAAAATCCTATTTACTCTTTCGTCCATGGACCGACACAGCTTCTCTATTGACAAAGTGGGTATTATCCGTTAATTAGGAGTGACTAGGCAGAAAAACTTGTAAAAAGTGTTGCATCACACCTTCTACAGTACCGCCCAGGGGGCGGACCCTCTGGGTATACCCTCTCAGTCTGCACATCGCAGATCAGTTTTTTTCTGTCTAGCAAGGAGTAGGACATGGCTCCCTTCGGGCCCATTGGTCCGGGGGAAAAAAGATATATATATATATATTATTTATTTTTTGCTACATTTGTTGTTTCCTGCGATCTTCGATCAACTGCCGACTGGGTGACAGGCTGGATCCTCGATCCTTGTAGTCTCCCCAGTTTCGGCCATCGAGCGTGTGCCGACCCTAGCTACGCGCTGGGTTTTCCACGACATGCCCTTCGCTCCACGGGTGGCCGGTGAGCCTACGCTCCAGGGCCTGCATCGGACCGCTCAGCTTCGGCTGACCTTACGGCCGAGACGCAGCAGCCTGGCCGGTGAGCTTACGCTCCAAGGCTTGCATCGGACAGCTCAGCTTCGGCTGACCATACGGCCGAGTCACAGCAGCCTGTCCGGTGAGCGTCATGCTCCAGGGCATACATATGATCGTCCCTTCTGGGTCCAATCACAGCATGCCTGGCCAACAGTCACCTTCCGTGCGCGGACGATGATCTGTTTGGAATGTCTTCCAGCAGAATACATGCAGGATAGGTAAGTAAAACTCCCCTGCCTCGGCTGGGTGATTTAGCTGGACATTCCTGGAGAGATCAAGTAAGTGGTTGTGGCCCCTTTCTTCCCTCTCTCCCTGCCTTTCCCTCCTCCCTGGGCTTCTAGCTAAAGGTTGCTGGGTGCTGGGGGTCACCTAGGGGGTCCCACTGGAGCGGGGCTGGCTGTAACTAACATTTAAAAGAAATGTCATTTTTGCTTACCTGTGTTTCTGTGTCTCCATGCTGTCGGCGGCCATTTTGAGGTGGTCCATGCCAAGTTTAGCCTCTTGTAACTGCCTGGTGGCCATCTTCCTGTGGTTCGGCCACACCCACTGGCCCCTATTGGGTGATCGGCGGCCATGTTTGTCCACCCTGTATGCAGATATTGCCGTTCGGCGGCCATCTTTTTGTGGGCTATGGCTGCCTGACCTCTATCTTCTGTCGGCGGCCATTTTCTTAGAGCCCACATTATCTTCCATACAGACGTTTTTGGCAACCATTTTGCGAGAGCCTCCGGCCTCTAGGGTGCATTACACTGGCGCGAAAATGCACACAGGAAGTGCTGATAAAAGAAGCAGACTGACACAGCAGCAAGGGGACAGCATCACAGGCGCAGCATAGCAGTACCTATCCAGGGTGGTGAGTTCTCTGGGTAACCCAGCATCTCTGCAGCGCAGGAGGGTGGCCTATTGATATCTTGCCTGGAGCCCTGTGAGTGTCAGCGTGTGGTCAGCATGGCATCTGAGCCAGATGTCTTCTCCCCTGAAACACCAGATTTAGCAGCTGGTGTCCCTGAGGTGTCTAGGGACGCTATGTCGGCAATCCTAGAGGCGTTTGCTGCCAGGGTGGAAGCAGCACACGGGAATACAGGGGGTAATAAACGCCCCCGTCCCCTGCAATCTTCTGGGGATATTTCTGATGCAGAACCAGGTCCAGGTCCAGCTACGGCTCATGGCCCAGATTCTGATGCATCAGAGACTGCAGACCGTGACCGATCGGACAGTGAGGAGGACTCCAAGTCCAGGTCAGTACGCGAGACGGCTTTGGTATCTGACCTTATTACTGCAGTGCGGTATACGCTAAAGTTGGAAAGGACTGAAGAAGTAGCAGATACTCCAGTCCCCTTTGGGTTTCGTAAACCTGCCCGCACTGCTAAGGTGTTCCCTTGTGTGTCTTATTTTGACAAACTCTTATACAAGGAATGGGAGAACCCACTGAGGGTCTTTACAGCCCCAAAGAGGTTTGCAGTACGGTACCCCTTTGAGGAGAGTTTTCTGAAGATATGGACCTCTCCCCCTATAGTGGACCCTTCGGTGTCCAGACTTAATAGAGCCACCACTATTCCAGTAGAAGGGGCTCCTGTTTTCAAGGACCCTGTGGATAAGAAGGCTGAAGCACTCGCTCGCTACCTATACTCAGTGGTAGGCTCGGCAGTACGCCCGGCATTGGCGGGGGCCCTAGTGTCTCAGACACTTACTGAATGGGCAAAATTACTACTCCAGGGGTTAAAGGAGCGAGATGCTCCTCCTAATGAGATAACTTTGGCCGACCAGTTGGTCCAGGGCCTTAAGTTTGTCTGCGAGTCAGACATGGATACTATTCCCCTGCTGTCAAGAGCTTCGGTTTATGCAGTAGCAATACGCCGCCTGATCTGGCTAAAGGACTGGTCTGCGGACCAGACTTCCAAGAAAGCCCTATTGGATCTGCCTTTTAAGGGCGACAGACTTTTTGGGGCTTCTCTGGATGACATCATCAAGGATGCCACAGGAGGTAAAAGCACTTTGCTTCCCCAAACTAGCAAGGGTAAGGGACCACGCCAAGGGCAAGGGCCCTCCTTTACTGCACGTAAGCGTTTTTTTCGCCCCCTTAAGGCGACAGGGAAAAGACCCCAGGCCGATAAAGCGCCTGCCCAAGGACAAGAGCGTCCTTGGTCCCGCAGACCCAACAAGCCTGCGGACAAATCTGCGTCCACATGAAGGTCCGCCCCCACCCAGCTCTCAGGTGAGGGGACGTCTTCGCAAATTCGCGACTCAGTGGACTGCGCTAGTCTCTGACAGGTGGGTTTGCGAAGTAATCTCCTCAGGCTACAAGATAGAATTTCTCTCTTGTCCACCAGACAGATTCATCACCTCCAATCTCCAGCTACTACCGACCCGTCGGGAGGCCCTGTATGGGGCGGTCCAGGGTCTACTGGAACGCGGGGTAGTTATTCCAGTTCCAGAACAGGAACGGGGTCAGGGTTTTTACTCAAATCTGTTCATTGTGCCAAAGAAGGAGGGGGTTCGTCCAATCTTGGATCTCAGAGCCCTCAATTGCTTTGTGAAGGTACAAAGATTTCGGATGGAGTCGGTTCGATCCGTAGTCACGGCTCTCCATCCGGGGGACTTTCTGGCCTCCTTGGACATCAAGGACGCATACCTGCATGTCCCCATATAATCCAGACACCAGAGGTTTCTGCGATTTGCTATCGGGAAGAACCACTACCAGTTTGTGGCCCTCCCGTTTGGCCTTGCCTCAGCACCCAGGACGTTCACCAAGGTGCTCGCTCCGATTCTGGCACTTCTAAGACACCGGGGTATCGCTATCACAGGTTACTTGGACGACCTTCTGCTGAAGGCCCCTTCAAGCTCAGAATTAGAGGTAAGCGTGTCCATTACCTGTCAGACTCCAAGACTGTGGTTGGATACTAAACACGCAAAAGTCAGTATTGGTGCCCACTCAACGCCTAGTGTACCTGGGGTTGATTCTGGATTCCTCAGAGGCAAAGGTATTCCTCCCTGTGGAGAAGTTGCAGACCCTCCGGGCTGCAGTACGGCAGCTGACTTCCAGGAATTGGTCGTCACTCCGTTTTTGCATGCAAGTGTTGGGCCTCATGGTAGCCTCCTTTGAGGCGGTCCCATATGCTCAATACCACACTCGAGTGTTACATAAGGAAGTTCTGTCCAGATGGAACAGATGCCCTTCATCTCTGGATTATCAAATCCGAGTGAGCCACCTAGTCAGGAGATCCCTGGTATGGTGGCTGACAGCACCGGCTCTAATGGCCGGGAAGTCATTTCTTCCGGTTTACTGGATAGTGATCACGACGGACGCCAGCCTTACAGGTTGGGGGGGAGTCTGGGGTGTCCAGTCGGCGCAAGGTCGCTGGACCCCAGAGGAAGCCCTCCTGCCGATCAATGTCCTGGAGATCCGGGCGATCAAGCTGTGCCTCTTCAAATGGTCTCAGAGACTGCAAGGGCGTCCAGTCAGGATCCAGTCAGACAACGCCACAGCAGTGGCATATGTCAATCATCAAGGAGGAACAAGAAGCTCAGCTGCAGCATCGGAGATCGCTCGCATCCTGAAGTGGGCAGAGAGGAGCGTACCGGCACTGTCGGCCGTGTACAATTCCGGGTGTGGAAAACTGGCAGGCGGACTACCTGAGCCGCCAGATGCTGGACCAGGGAGAATGGTCCTTACACCCGGAGGTGTTCCAACTCCTCTGCCAAAGATGGGGCACACCAGACGTAGATCTTCTGGCTTCCCGACTCAATCGGAAGGTATTGAGGTTTGTGGCCCGGTCAAGAGACCCATGGGCAGACGCAACGGACGCGTTGGTAGCATCGTGGGGTCAGTATCGGCTAATCTATGCCTTCCCTCCCTTAAGGCTTCTTCCTCTTCTGCTCCGCAGAGTGGAGGCAGAGGGAATTCCAATTATCCTAATCGCTCCAGATTGGCCTCAGCGTCCTTGGTACGCCGATCTAGTACGTCTGGTAGCAGACGTCCCCTGGCGCCTACCACTACGGAAGGACCTGCTATCGCAAGGTCCCATATTCCATCCTGCTTTACAGTCATTGGCTTTAACGGCATGGCTGTTGAGAACCAGGTACTGAGAGATCGGGGCCTGTCAGACTCAGTAATCTCTACTATGAGAAGTGCTCGGAAACCGTCCTCTAGGAAGGTCTATCACCGCACTTGGAGGGCCTACATCTCCATGTGTGAGGAAATGAAATGGCATCCGCGTACCTATTTGGTTTCCAGAATCCTGCTGTTTTTACAGCATGGGGTAGACCAAAGGCTTGCCCTAAGTACGATTAAGGGACAGATATCTGCCCTGGCTGTCTTTTTTCAGCGACCCCTGGCGACTCACTCTCTCGTGAGTACATTTGTGCAGGGGGTTCGACATGTGGCCCCTCCGGTCCGCCCGCCGTTACCTCCGTGGGACTTGAACCTGGTCCTTTCGGTGCTTCAGAAGGCACAGTTTGAGAATATTAGAGATATTCCCCTGTTGACACTTTCTCAGAAGGTGGTCTTTTTGGTGGCTGTTACGTCAGTTAGACGAGTCTCTGAGCTGGCAGCCCTGTCCTGCAAGGCTCCCTATTTGATTTTCCACAAGGATAAGGTGGTGCTGCGGCCGCAGCCTTCCTTTCTTCCGAAAGTCGTTTCGGCTTTTCATCTCAACGAAGACATTGTACTTCCATCCTTGTGTCCTCAGCCGTCGAATCCTAAGGAGTCGGCGTTGCATTCCTTGGATGTTGTCCGAGCTTTGAGAGTATACATATCTGCTACTTCCCTGTTCCGGAAGTCAGACTCACTGTTTGTTTCGGTGGCTGGTCCCAAGAAGGGCCAAGCAGTCTCATCGGCCACCATCTCTAGGTGGATCCGACAGATAGTAATCCAGGCTTACGCCTTAAAGGGTCAGGCGCCCCCCTTTCCTGTCACGGCGCATTCGACCAGGGCAGTAGGTTCCTCTTGGGCTTTCCGACATCAAGCGTCTGTTTCCCAACTATGTAAAGCGGCGACTTGGTCGTCCGCTCACACTTTCACAAAGTTCTACAAAGTTGATGTAGGTGCATCTTCGGATGCCTCTTTCGGCCGCAAGGTTTTGCAGGCGGCTGTTTAGAGTTGCAACTCCTCCGTTGGAGGAGTGCTGTTTTGTGTTTTTTGGGGTGAAGTTTGTTTTTATGCTGTTACCACCCCTCGTTTTTTCTCTGACATTGCTTTGGGACGTCCCACTTTGTCAATAGAGAAGCTGTGTCGGTCCATGGACGAAAGAGTAAATAGGATTTTTTACTCACCGTAAAATCCTTTTCTCTGAGTCCATGGACCGACACAGCACCCACCCCTCCTTTTAAGTTTGTACTGCTTTTTGACGAACTGATCTGCGATGTGCAGACTGAGAGGGTATACCCAGAGGGTCCGCCCCCTGGGCGGTACTGTAGAAGGTGTGATGCAACACTTTTTACAAGTTTTTCTGCCTAGTCACTCCTAATTAACGGATAATACCCACTTTGTCAATAGAGAAGCTGTGTCGGTCCATGGACTCAGAGAAAAGGATTTTACGGTGAGTAAAAAATCCTATTTTTTCAGTTGGTAGTTCTAATGCCGCATACACACGATCGTTTTTAATGTCATTTTCAAAAACAAAGTTTTTCTCGACGTGATTTTTCTTGTTTCCTCTCAAGCCTGTCTTGCATACACACGTTCATTAAAAAAAACGCTCGAGCAAAGCGCAGTGACGTACAACACGTACGATGGCACTATAAAGGGGAAGTTCCGTTCGAATGGCGCCACCCTTCTTGTTAGTAAAGTTTGTTGAGCGACGATTCGTGCTTTTCATCCTCGTGCTTTTCAGTCCGTTACAGCGTGACGAATGTGCTATCTCCATTACGAACGTTAGTTTTACCAGAACGAGCGCTCCAGTCTCATACTTGATTCTGAGCATGCGCTTTTTTTTTCCCCTCGTAAAGGCATACACACTACCGTTTTTCACGTCGTGAAAAACGACGTGAAAAAATGGAGCAGGTTCTCATTTTTTTAGGCTATTTTTTTCACGTCGTTAAAAATGCTCTGGAGCCTACACACGATCGTTTTTAATGCCCAATTTAAAAAATTGCATTTTTAACGACGTGAAAAATGATCTTGTGTAAGCAGCATAAGTTTTTTTTTTTTTTATTTTTACACATTTTCTCAAAGCAGAAGAGGTTTTATATAAAACATTGTTTTGGTAATAAATCTTATTTAATACACTTATTTTATAAATCTATTAAATAACATTGAAAATGGCAAGTTGGAAATAAATGGCCATTATGATGCTGTATATATGTGGCCTTTGCAGGCTAATGACATGGAGTTCCCTTTGCTGGCCATGATACCCATCAGTGCTCTGCAGATAAATTTGTGTGTTGTTAGTGCTGCTGAAACAAAAGCACAGCTGACAGGGCTGATGATATGCTGCAGCCTCGTCCTGACAGGACAATTTAAGTGATGCAGCTCAGTGCAGCGGACACGAGTGACATGCTTGGCTGCCTAGAGCTCCATGTACACATCACTCACTGCTGGGCCGCTCATGTCAGCTGCCTGGGGAAGAGGGGGAGTTGGGATGTGACACCTTATACCTATACACACATTTACATGCTGCTGTGATTGAATATTGTTTAGCTTTGTGCTTTATTCCTTACAAACCCACACAAATCCTTTTCAATTTACATGGTTTCTTGTCAACATTTGATTTGCTTTGCCAAGATTGATTTGTGTTTCACATTCTTCCGAATTCCATGCAGCTAATGTAGACCTGCCTCATAGTCGTCCTTCGTGTAACGGTGAGAGGAAGCAGCCATTTATTCGGAGGTATGATAATGTATAGGACACACCCTGTCTGGTCACTAGGAATGGCTGAGATCACAATCATTGGAAGCGATTTTACCCGCTAATTTATAAATTGGGGGCTCAGACACAGCTGGTAGTTACAGAACAAATCTCTATGCTGTGAGGTACAGCAATCTGACTTCTCAAAAATGTCTTCAATATGAACTGCTGTCTCCTATCTTATAACATCGGTCTTGGAAGCGGTCTAAATCTGTAGTGGCTCTGAGCAACAGAGGCAGCTTATCATGGGCACCTTTAACCACTTCCTTACCAAGTCATTGTAAAATTACGTCGGCAGGAACCCTCTCTCGCTTCGAGTGGATGCCATATGACGTCCTGGGTTTCCCGGCCGTCTAGGGGGCGCGCGCCCGCCGCATCGCTCGGGACTCGGTGCGCATGCCCGCCGGCCGCGATGTCCGTGGGGCGGCCGCGATTTCCGTGGGGCACCCGCGATTGCCCGCGATCCTAGCAGGACCGTGGATCTGTGTGTAAACGCACAGATCCATGTCCTGTCAGAGGTGAGGAGACCAATGTGTGTTCCCAGTACAGAGGAACACAGATCGGTCTCCTCCCCTTGTGAGTCCCCTCCCCCTACAGTTAGGATCACTCCCTAGGGAACATATTTAACCCCTAAATCACCCTCTAGTGTTAACCCCTTCCCTGCCAGTCACATTTACACAGTAATCAGTGCAGTTTTATAGCACTAATCGCTGTATAAATGTGAATGGTGTCAAAGGTGTCCGATATGTCCATCGCAATGTCACGGTCACAATAAAAATCGCAGATCGCCCCCATTACTAGTAAAAAAATAATGCCATAAATCTATCTCCTATTTTGTAGACGCTATAAATTTTTCGCAAACCAATCAATATACGCTTATTGCGATTTATTTATTTATTTTTACCAAAAATATGTAGAATACATATCAGCCTAAACTGAGGAAAGAAAATGTTTTAAAAAAAATTTATTGATATTTATTAAATCAAAAAGTAAAAAATTAATTTTTTTCAAAATTGTCCTTTTGTTTATAGCGCAAAAAATAAAAAACCGCAGAGGTGATCAAATGCCACCAAACGAAAGCTCTATTTGTGGGGGAAAAAAAAACATAAAGATTTCATTTGGGTACAGTTTTGCATGACCGCGCAATTGTCATTCAAAGTGCGACAGCACTGAAAACTAAAAATTGGTCTGGGCAGGAAGGGGGTGAAAATGCCCTGTATTGAAGTGGTTAAAGTTGCGTTTCACTGCATCTGAGCACCACAAATCAAAAACGCTATTTAATTCATTTTTATTATTTAAAACAAACTCCCACATCCATTCATGGCTCCCATGTTTTTTGTAACCATCGGAAGATGCCATAATTACAAATTTCACAGAGTTATGGAATACTGTCCATTGATGTCACTGCCCATTCTGTAAAGGTAGAAATCTGGGGAGATTGCCAGTGGAAAGGAATGACCGATCCTGCTGCAGTTACAGAAAAAATGATGGAGAACATCCTTTTGGCAGATTTTATGGATCCATAGATGACCGTTATTTGAGGTTTGTTTATGATGGCCGTCCCTGTTACTCTAAAATAGATATTTAGAATAGATTTCTAGAAACTTTGAGACATTTTGACCAAATGTGGGTCATATTGCCACCAGGATCCTGACATCGCCAACACTCATCCAGAAGAGATGGATAGAAAAATATGTGTACATCTGTACCACCGAGTGAGGATTTTAAAGTTATTTTATTTGAGCTCTATTGGCTTTAGAAAGTTTGTGAGAGAATGAAAGCTTTCTCCCAGTCTTCAGATTCAGTTCGAGTATTTCATTATTTTTCCCAAATGGCTGTGTAAGTGGGTTCAGCTCCATTTTTAGCTAAGACACTGTCGGCTGGGCAGCTGACAGCATAACTGCAATGGATGACTCTTCTCCATTCAGCTGCTGGCTAGGAGATACACCAGCAGAGTAAGCAAAGAGGCAGGGATACTGGTGATATTGTCCAAATATGGCCATTGTTATATTTGGTCAATGTCACCAGCATCCTCATCCCTTTGTTTACATCCAGATGTTGGACAGATCATCTCCCAGTTGGCAAATGATTGGGGCTGGGGATGAGTTTATCGGTTGCTAGGAAGCCAGCGGTCGCTGGCATCCTAGCAACCTAAAGTTCTGTACAAGGAGGTGTCACATAATGGCAGCGTCCCAGGACATATGCCCAACTCTGGACACTGGTGTGTCTCTGTACGCCAACTCGGAGCTGGTCTTAAATACCTCCAGTTTGCTTATCTGCAAACTGGTGGTATTTCTGTTATACTCTGTCACAGCCATAGCAACAGATTCTGAAAGTGGCAGTAGGTAGAAATACCTTAATATGGTGCACATGTTGGTACCATTAAAGAAACTGGAACACCGCTTTCATGAATTTGGCGCAGACCATATCAAAGGGGGCCACACCAAAAGAGGTGTCATTGCTTGGTTGAATTCCTCCCATTGGGTGTAATGAGCTGCTGTTCAACTCATGGACATGTACAGTGGGTACGGAAAGTATTCAGACCCCCTTAAATTTTTCATTCTTTGTTATATTGCAGCCATTTGCTAAAATCATTTAAGTTAATTTTTTTCCCTCATTAATGTACACACAGCACCCCATATTGACAGAAAAACACAGAATTGTTGACATTTTTGCAGATTTATTAAAAAATAAAAAGTGAAATATCACATGGTCCTAAGTATTCAGACCCTTTGCTTAGTATTTAGTAGAAGCACCCTTTTGATCTAATACAGCCATGAGTCTTTTTGGGAAAGATGCAACAAGTTTTTCACACCTGGATTTGGGGATCCTCTGCCATTCCTCCTTGCAGATCCTCTCCAGTTCTGTCAGGTTGTATGGTAAACATGGGTGGTCAGCCATTTTTAGGTCTCTCCAGAGATGCTCAATTGGGTTCAAGTCAGGGCTCTGGCTGGGCCATTCAAGAACAGTCACAGAGTTGTTGTGAAGCCACTCCTTCGTTATTTTAGCTGTGTGCTTAGGGTCATTGTCTTGTTGGAAGGTAAACCTTCGGCCCAGTCTGAGGTCCTAAGCACTCTGGAGAAGGTTTTTGTCCAGGATATCCCTGTACTTGACCGCATTCATCTTTCCCTCGATTGCAACCACACGTCCTGTCCCTGCAGCTGAAAAACACCCCCACAGCATGATGCTGCCACCACCATGCTTCACTGTTGGGACTGTATTGGACAGGTGATGAGCAGTGCCTGGTTTTCTCCACACATACTGCTTAGAATTAAGGCCAAAAAGTTCTATATTGGTCTCATCAGACCTGAGAATCTTATTTCTCACCATCTTGGAGTCCTTCAGGTGATTTTTAGCAAACTCCATGCAGGCTTTCATGTGGCTTGCACTGAGGAGAGGCTTCCGTCGGGCCATTCTGCCCTAAAGCCCCGACTGGTGGAGGGCTGCAGTGATGGTTGACTTTCTACAACTTTCTCCCATCTCCCGACTGCATCTCTGGAGCTCAGCCACAGTGATCTTTGGTTTCTTCTTTGCCTCTCTCACCAAGGCTCTTCTCCCCCGATAGCTCAGTTTGGCCGGACGGCCAGCTCTAAGAAGGGTTCTGGTCGTCCGAAACGTCTTCCATTTAAGGATTATGGAGGCCACTGTGCTCTTAGGAACCTTAAGTGCAGCGGAATTATTTTGTAACCTTGGCCAGCTCTGTGCCTTGCCACAATTCTGTCTCTGAGCTCTTCAGGTAGTTCCTTTGACCTCATGATTCTCATTTGCTCTGACATGCACTGTGAGCTGTAAGGCTGTGTGTACATTAATGAGGAAAAAAAATGAACTTAAATGATTTTAGCAAATGGCTGCAATATAACAAAGAGTGAAAAAGTTAAGGGGGTCTGAATACTTTCCGTACCCACTGTATATACAATCCATTACTACAACCTAAGCAGGGCTGTCCTCCACCACACATTTTATTATGCCCAGCAAGTTTTCATAAATCTTCTGGCTTGGAGTGCTACAAGGCCACACTATTTTCTTGTTAAACCACCATTACCGCTTTAAATGTATTTCAAGTGCCACCACATACTGCACAAAAAATCTACCAACATATTCAGTATATTCCTTTGTCTGATGAAGTAATGTGCCACATTCCACATATGTGTTATTGATAGCACATTAATATACACAGATGCTGTTGCCATGCCCAGCCATTTGTACTAGCCCACATATAATGTAGTGTGATTCTTCTTGTACTTTACATTCAGGATCTGAGCTATCATTTTACATGATCATAGGGAAAATGGATTATGATGTATATTTCTGTACATTGTGCTGCCTTATGTTCACAAGATTTATTGGATACTAATCTATTTAGATATAACATATTATTGCACAATTTAATTTATAAAGGGGGATTTATAGCACTAAACCTTGATAGAGTAGTCTGTAATAGGGAAGGTATATAATGCAGCGTGCAGTAAAACTTAGAGTATGTAAACCCAACATTTTATATTCCTGATATGTTGCTGCTGTACCATGGTACTTGTATGAGAAATTATCCTGTTCTTATTGTATTGCTTACTTTATGTGAAATCCCTGGTGTTCCTGTCAGACCCTCTGCTCTCCTATCAAAAACTGACCACATCAAGCAGGAGAGCACCTATTGGTTCTCTAGCTATGCTGGGCACTCAGTGTAGGCTTCTCCAATGACTAAACTTGTCCTGACACCCCCCCCCCCCTGCCCAGCCTTACACTGGGAATCTCTACCTGCTGCTGCTTCTCCTCCCCCCAGTTTTTATGCATCTGAAAACAGAGGAAATGTGATCACTTATAAAAAGGGAAAAACTGTATTTATAAAAAATATATATTTTTTTTTTATGTATACACAAATGTTTTGCGTTTTCATTTCTATTTTAAGGGTTTACAATCCCTTTAAAACTGTCATACAATGGCATTGTCTAGCATACAATAAAAGTGATCAACTATGTGAAACAGCCATGTTTGCCATCCATTAAAGGCACAGATCTGGCATGTTCAAAAGTAAAGTTCAGCCAAATTTCTAACCAAACTACAGTGCTTCATTCTCAGAAAATATGTATAAGCCATATTGTATGATCCTTTGTAGATTTGTGTCAAACTTGCTGTCACTACAGGTGGAGAATCCCGGGCAAAGCACTACCAATGATACATGTCCTAAAAGCTCCCCCCCCCCCCTTTTGGACTATACTAGAAGTGTCCATAAGGCTGCTTTTCTGGTTTGATCTTACCGTATTGCGCAAGTTTCCTGTTATTATCCTAACCAAGGACCTTGTTTTGAGTCTGTATTTATTGATTTCTCTTTTTTCTGTGAAGCTACAGAAGGACGTACTCTTGTGAACTCGTTTGTGCGTTTTCTTGTTTTTGAACCTATTCTCCGCCTGTTTCTCCTACCATCTACGCCTTTAAATAACTCGTCATAAGCTCCTGAAGAAGCGTTTTCTCCCAATAACGCGCAACATGTCGAGCTGAGCTTTCTATGATACATCGCCTTCCATAAAATACGTGGTTATACATATTCCTAGTAGGAAGTGACCTTGGTGTCCTCTTATTACACTGTATTTTTTCTTTGGCTATTGGTGGTGTGTTTATGGAATATTGTGTTCTCAGGCCCTTTTTAGAAATGGCCATAATTGTTATCTATGTTTTTTAAACAACTTGTATGTTTTTTCCTCAATAAATATACATTGTGTTACGCCTACAAAGTCCATCATCTGCCTTTTTAATTTTTAAACTTCAGAGAGATTGCTTCATCTAGCTGAGGATTCACATTGTGCCACAAAAACAAAAGTTATTTAAAAGCCTAGCTTATAACACGTATACGCCAAATAATGATTTTATACCTTTTATCTCTCCTCAGGATAATGATGACATGAACTTCCAGTTGAATGAGGAGCCTCCCAGCTTTCCCGGACAAGAGCAATCTGGTTTCTGCTTTGATCCAAGGTAACAAGCTGCTGATTATATAATAGAAGTACAGTGCCTTGAGAAAGTATTCATACCCCTTGAAATTTTCTACATTGTTCATGTTACAACCAATTTTTTTTATGTATTTTATTGTGATTTTATCGTTTTTTTTACAAATACGTGAAAAGTGTGGCATGCATTTGTATTCGGCCCTCTAAATCAATACTTTGTAGAACCACTTTTCGCTGCAATTACAGCTGAAAATCTTTTTGGGGATGTCTCTACCAGCTTTGCACATCTAGAGAGTGAAATTTTGCCCATTCTTCTTTGCAAAATAGCTCAAGCTCTGTCAGATTGGATGGAGAGCGCCTGTGAACAGCAATTTTCAAGTTTTGCCACAGATTTTCAATTGGATTTAAGTCTGGACTTTGACTGGGTCATTCTAACACATAAATATGCTTTGATCTATTCTAAACCATTGTAGCTCTGGCTGTGCGTTTAGGGTCGTTGTCCTGCTGGAAGGTGAACCTCCGCCCATTTGCTCAGCTCCTACATATACATGAACATAGCTTTCACAGATGTCCTGTGGAGTGAAAAAGGCCAGCTTTCTGTTATTCAAAGGTGAAAAGGACAATTTTTTAATTGTCCTGGAAATCGTCCAGGATATTAGAATTCTCTGCCTGTGATAAGGAGCACATTATCCAACTACAAGTGCTAGGAGTGCCTCCATGAAAGCCCTGTTAAAATGGTCACAGTGTGTACATGTGTCAGTATAAGGTCATTCCCACTGTATGCAGTGCAGTAGTATGTCCATATGCTTGCAGCTGCATGTTTGTCACACAATCACCATTTCTTAATAGAAACTAGGCAGTCTCACATACTCCCTGCTACGCAATACAATTACCTATGAATGCTTACCTTTTAATAGCAGTATGCTTGTATGACGGCTTTCTGCCTGTGTGTGTACAAATACACAGATTCAGCTGATTGCAAATGATTTTTTATTTGTCTGTAATTTATTGATGTACAATGATTCTTTGTTTTAAGATATGCCATGCAGAGGAAGTGTCCACTATGCACTATGGTGTTCCCACCCAACTACATGCAGAGCCACTTTGAGGAGCACGTGGAGAGTCACTGGAAAATATGTCCTATGTGCAATGAGCAGTTTCCTCTGGACTGCGATCAGCAAGCATTCGAACATCACGTCCAGACACATTTTGATGGCAATGTCCTCAATTTTGAATAGGCCTGTTCTGCTTGGTGTATAAAGTGTAGCATGGTGAGAAGATTACCTTTAAAAAAGATAACAAATGCTTAAAGCAACAACTCCAGCCTGCACTGTACACAACTGCACTGCAATGTACCTAGCTGTGTATAAACTGCTGGAGTCCTTTGTTCATCTCTTGTAATGTAACTTTATAGTAGAAGATTTCATCTGTATGTCTCAGGTCTGTGCTGAGATTGCTCTGTACTTTGTAGATTTACAAGCCTCCTTCTTTTTAATTCTTTAGCTGTTAAAGTTATGAGTGAGCCTAATAGGGAATAACATTCCTGTGATAGAATGCTGCATGTCTTTTAATTTTGTGTCATTTATTTTAGTAATGGTGGGCAATGCCTGGCATAGAACATCCTCTATTAGTGCTGATTTTCTTCTAGAGGCAATCATAAAAACTTCAAGTTGATGCTTCACCTGCACAAACTGGAGGCAACCATATTGTGTGCTGTGAGCTAGAGAGTTCTAAAAGTGAGTCCTAAGAGAGTGGTACAAGTAGTTGTCTTCTAAATTCTGCTCCGCCCCACTAGTCTTTTTAGACAACTAGAAAAGTGTAAATAATTTTATAGTCTGCTGGGTTGTGATTTGGTAAAAGATACCATCAGATTACGCAAACGAATCCTTTTAAAAGGATCTGCTTACATGTATGTGTAATAATATCAATAACATAATTTTTTAGTACATAAGGATAGATGGCCGTTTTGAGAGAAGTCACTTTGGGAAAAATTTGCACATCCAGTTAAAGCTGGACTCCACACTAGTAAATTTTACATGAAACGTTAATATGAATATTTATACCAACATTCATGCAGAAATTATTTGTACATTCAGTGACTAGATGAATGTCACATGAAAGTACTTCAACATTTCATTTGCTTTTAGCATTAAATTTTTGGTTCTGCTTCTTCAGATTTTCTTGTTGATTTGGTCAAAAACTAACGATTTATCCCCACTAAGGATTGGAAAATGTAATAAACGTTCTTAAAAGGAAAAATTTCAATCAAAATACTGCTAGGTTGTAGCCAGTTAAAGCTAAGGCTTTTTAGGAAATTGCAGGGATTGGCTGATGGCAGGCATTGATGGGTTACTCTTAAAGGGCAGAGTTTGCTACCAAAGTGGAAAAACTCGTAATTACTGCTTGCTGAAATATTTAGGAACCGAATGTCTAATTATAATAATTTATATAAATATAATACATTTGTCTTGGCTTGGCATTGTATAAAACTTTTTTTTCCTTTTTTTTTTTTTTCCCCACTTGGCATCAATAAATTATAATAAATGTAACTTACTAAATGCGTTTGGTTTGCACAGTTTTCTTCCTGTAATCTTATTTTGAATAAAAACAAATATGTCTAATTACATTGTGAAATGATTTCATATTATCCTTCAAACATGTATTTTATTTTACTTGTTTTTTATAGTGCTGACATTACCACAGTGCTTTCCTCTGATCATTACACCATTGATATCAACCCTTCCCTACAATCCAGCCCTTCCAATCTAATGTCCCTATTACATGCGTATACACAATGGTAGCAGTCAGGAGAAAAATTAACCTACTAGAACAGGGGTAGGCAACCTTTGAGAGATGGAGATCTACCTGGTCAACATTGAAGAGAACGATCACCAGGGTGCAGCGCCCCCCCTTTTTAAAGAAATTTCCTAGCAAGCCGCCCCCCCCAATTAAAAGTTGATGGCATGAAGAAAACCTAGAAAAATCTATTTAAAACTAATTTCACATTCAATTCAGTAGCATGTAAGGCAGAGTACGGAGTTCAGTAGTAAATAGAGCAGCGTACAGAGGTCAGTAGTATGTAGGGCAGCATACCGTGGTCAGTAGGATGTAGGGCAGTGTACAGAGGTCAGTAGTAGGTAGTACTGGGTTCAGCAGGGCAAGGTATAGGGGGGTTAGGGGGACACAATGCAGGAGGGTCAGGAGAGCACAGTACTGAAAGGTCAGGAGGGTACAGTGGGATCAGGACAGCTGGGCATGTTGCTGGGGCATTAGAAGGTAAGGAGGGCATCGGGGTGGGTGTGCAGAAGGGCATCAGGGGGTGGGTGTGCAGATGGGCATCAGGGGTGGGGGTGCAGGAGGGCATCAGGGGGGTGGGTGTCAGTAGGGCTGGGGTTTATGGAGAGCACAGAATTTTTTTTCAATGCAGATTAGCGCAGGGAAGGTGCAATTGAAAAGCTACATGTCCTGAAGGCAATTCGCTCCCACCTTAAAACCTGGTATCGCCCACAAGGCCCTTGGATCGGGGAGGAGGGCCGGTGGGGTTGACCACAGAAGAGAAAGAGCTCGGGCATGCACGGAGAAGAGTCGAATCCACCCAAGCGATTCCAGAGGCTTCCCCTGCCCTGCATCTGCACGTATGCCGGGGGTGGGGGCTTCCCCCGCAGCCTAGCATTAGATGCCTGCCCCACACACGCCTTAAGATCAGGAGGGCGGCAACACTGGGACGTGTTCGTAAGCTACCTGTCAGCGTTCGATAGGTAGATCGCGATCGACGAGTTGCTGACCCCGTACTAGAATGTGTTTTGGATTTTAGCTATATTTAATCTGGCAAAAGGTACAGGGATACAGTATCTGCGGTCAAAATGTAAAATCATATATAAAATTTCCACATTTTATTTTAATTTTTTTCTAGCTTACCTTTTACTTTGTGAAGATCCCAACATATTTACTGCCTTGAATTCTGTGACATGTAATCACTATGTGCTGTTAGTATGCACTGTTGGGTCACACATTTCACAGAGCCCAACTTCTGAACTACAGCGGAGCTGAGAGAAGGGGTTTCAGGTGGTGGGTCACTACAGGAATCGCTCCTTGCAGGCAGCAAGGTACCATGGGATACATAGTTCTTAGAAATTGAAAGTTAAAAAGCAGAGGAGAAGCTGCAAAGCATGCAGGGAATCCAGGAAGTCGTGAAATGAGATGGCCAGCAGACAGGCAGAACTTAAACAACACAAAGTTTTGTTTTTTTTTCTTGTTTTTTTTAAGTAAGGCTTATATTGGATTGTCAAAAAACTATTGTTTGTATTATTACAATGCTGATGATATAAAATGAAAGTGTGTATGCTGTGACCATAGAACTCCTTGAAGTACAACCCCAATTTCAAAAAAGTTGGGGCACTGTGAAACCTACATAAAAACAGCCCAATGATTTGCAGATCTCATAAACACATTTTATTCACAATAGAAAACAGCCCGGCTGGAAGTGAGGTATCTGGCAAGGGGCTGCGCTCGTAGAGCAGGCATGCAGTGTCGCTACACCGAAAAGTGATGAGGGAGGAGGAAAGAGCAAATCTGGTGCCCATTTCCGGCGCAGAGGTGCTAATGGAGTCTGGAACAAGCGTTCTAGCCACAGACGGCTGCAACAGCGAGTGAGACAGGCACCAGCAAGGCCCAGGTAAGGGTGTATGTATGTACTGCCCTGTTTAGTGTAGGGTCTCTCTCTCTCAATTTTTTTTTGTCTTCCTCCTGGTGGCCGGGGCCTGTCTGGGCACATGGAACTTTTAGTTATTTTTCCTGTGCACCTGTGGTGAGCCTGTTGAAGAGTTAAGATGACTCACTGGGATGTTTGTGTGTTTTTTGTTGTTATGAGAGGCTAGAAGCTCTGACATAGCGGTCAAAAGGAAATGCCCTTCATGTAAAGCAAAGTTACCTGAAGGTTAGAAGAAGACTCTATGTCAAATATGCAATGACTTCCTGGTGAAGGAAGAAGCTACTTCTGCATGCAGTGTGATTTAATTTCATCTAAGAAAGCGCTGGATTCTACCATTCAATCTTTTCGTTCTTTTACAAATCCATACCTGAGTCGGCCGTCTACCTCAGGATCCTCTCAGGGCTCAAAGTTAATCCTGACGGTGGCGGCTGAGGTTGGTCCTCCTACTCAAGAGGGACATTCCCCCACTTATTTCAAAGGAAGAGGAGGAGGAAGGGGCAGAAGATGCACCCTCAAAATACAAACTTTCTTTAGAACAAGTAGATGCTCTGTTAAAGGCAGTTTATGCCACATTGGGCTTAGGGGAAAAGAAAAAATAATTATCTCTTCATGACCGGATGTACGCAGTTCTTGGTGAGCCAAAAGGTCACACTTTTTCCAGTACATTCAATCTCTGAGGCCATTAACCACTTGCTTACTGGGCACATATACCCCCTTCCTGCCCAGGCGAAATTTCAGCTTTCAGCACTGTCGCGCTTTGAATGACAATTGCGCGATCGTGCGACGTGGCTCCCAAACAAAATTGACATCCTTTTTTTCCCACAAATATAGCTTTCTTTTGGTGGTATTTGATCACCACTGCGGTTTTTATTTTTTTCACTATAAACAAAAAAAGACTGACAATTTTGAAAAAAACACAATATTTTTGACTTTTTGCTATAATAAATATCCAAATTTTTTTAAAAAAACAATTTTTTTCTCATTTTAGGCTGATATGTATTCTTCTACATATTTTTGGGCGAAAAAAATCGCAATAAGCGTGTAGTGATTGGTTTGCGCAAAAGTTATAGCGCCTACAAAATAGGGGATAGATTTATGGCATTTTTTATTTATTTTTCATTTTTTTAACTAGTAATGGCGGTTATCTGCAATTTTTGTCAGGACTGCGATATTGCGGCAGACAGATCGGACACTGTTGACACTATTTTGGGACCATTCACATTTATACAGCGAACAGTGCTATAAATATGCACTGATTACTGTATAAATGTGATTGGCAGGGAAAGGGTTAACACTAGGGGGCGATCAAGGGGTTAAATGTGTTCCCTGGGAGTGATTCTTACTGTGGGGGGAGGGGACTGACTGGGGAGGAGACCGGTCTGTGTCCCTATGTACAAGGGACACACCATCGGTCTCCTTTCCCTGACAGGACGTGGATCTCTGTGTTTACACACAGAGATTCACGTCCCTGGCTCTGTGACTGATGATCGCGGGTACCTGGCGGACATCGCGGCCGAAAGGCACGCGCATCGGCACCCGCGTGACACGGCGGGCACAGCTTTTACCCGATGCGTGCCCGCGGCGGCACGCATTGCGGAAGTAAACAGGAGGACGTCCACCAAGCAGATAGGCGCCGTGCTGTCTATAGCGTGGGCGCCAAGTGGTTAAAGAAGGGGCAGAACCAGAGAGAGAGCCTTTTTTCCCCAAGAGCACATAAAAGGCGCTTTCCTTTTGATGAAGACCCAGCAGCACTTTGGAATAAGGTTCCTAAACTCGATGCAGCCTTTTCCCAAGTAGCCAGATCAACTGACCTGGCATTTGAGGACATGGGAATACTGAAAGATCCCATGGATAAAAGGATGGATCAGCAACTTAAGAGAGCTTGGCAATCCATCATGGGCAATCTCAAGCTGGCTATGGCTACTACTTGTGTATCTAGAAATATGGAGTACTGGGTAAACCAGCTAAAAGCCCACATTATAGCTTATTCACCCAAACAAGAAAATCTTGATTCTTTCTCAACCATGACAGCGGCTTTAGCCTACATTGCAGAGATCGATGAGGATGACGGCAAGATCTACAGCCTTAACTAACTCGGCCAGGAGAGTTCTGTGGTTGAAGACCTGGCCGGGGGTTTGCGGCATCCAAAAGTAAACTGTGTGGTATTTTGTTTATGGGAGATCTTTTATTTGGTCCTGATTTAGATTCGGTTCTAAATAGGACAGCTGACAAAAAGCTCTTTCCCCGTTAAGAAGAAAAAGCAACCAACTAAATGGCTTTTTCGACATCAAAGGGCTCAGGAACAAGGCAGCAAGCCCCAGGAGAAAATAAGAAATAAGTCAGCACAGAAGGGCAAAGGCAGAGGGGAATGTCCTTTTCCATCCTCCTGTGCCAATTAACAAAACGCAATGACTCTTCATTGCCAGTGGGAGGAAGGCTTCAAGAATTCCTCACTCGCTGGGCAAGCGTGACAGAAAACCAATATTTTCTAAGCCTGCTGTTCCAGGGATACAAAATATTTTTCGGACCCTCCCCCAGAAAGATACTTTGTAACCAACCTACCAAAAGACACAACAAAAGGCCTAGCTATGAAGAACCTGTTAAAGGATCTGATGCAACAGGGGGTTGTGCGTCGGGTATCTCCAGAGGAATGTGATCAGGTTTTCTATTACCATATCTTTCTGGTAAGGAAACCATCTGGACTTCCATCTCATTCTCAACTTAATACCATTAAACAAGTCAGTCCTATACAGAAGATTTCGTATGGGCTCGATCTTTACTGTCAGGAATCTGTTGACCAAGGAGTGCTTCATGGCATCGATCGACTTAAGAGATGCATACCTGCATGTTCCTATAGCCTCTCAGTCCCCAAAATTCCTCAGGATGGCAGTAAATATGGGGCAGGAGGTGCTGCATATACAATTCAAAGACCTCCCTTTTGGTCTTTCAACCACCCCACAAATCTTTACAAAGATAATGGTGGAAGCCCTCTCCCCTCTGTCTTCAGGGAATTGCAGTAATCCCGTATCTGGACAACCTCCTCTTCTTTGCCACTTCCAGGAAAAATTTACAAGAAAACCTGGTCAAGGTCTGCATTCATTTGGAGGCCGTGGGTTGAATCGTGAACCTTCAAAAAAATCGAACTTCTGTCTGGCTCAACAGGTTCAGTTTCTCAAACTGGAGGGAGTTAAATGCAGTCGACTTGGCATTGGCTGCCTTCTCTCAAGACCTACAGGGGTCCCATCTGCAGTTTTTATCAGACTGTGCCACTACTGTAGCATACTTGAACAAACGGGGGCACAAGAAGCAAGGCTCTTCAGTTGCTGTCAACAGAAATCCTGGGGTGGGTGGAGAATCATTTCCTTTCCTTGTCAGCGATCCATCTCAAAAGGCACACTAAACGAAGTGGCAGACTTTTTGAGAAGGCAAAGAATTCAGGAAGCAGAGTGGAGCTTGAATCCCAAAGTTTTTTTCATTGATCACCGAGACGTGGGGGCATGTTTGCATCAAAAGAAAAAGCACAGCTCCCTCAGTTCTTTTCTCTTCACTCACTGAGACAGCTGTTCTCTAGGGATAGATGCCTTTGCACATCCTTGGGACTTTCAGCTGGGTTTTGCCCCCCCCCCATTTTCCAGTTAGGTATTAAGGAAAATACAAAAGAGTGTCAGTAATTCAAACTGTTCTGGGAGCTTCCTCTCAAACAGGATTCACTACTTCAAGGTCCAGTATATTACCTGGATATAGCCAGGCTAAGCCTCACTGCTTGGTATCTGAGAAGCCGCTATTAAGGAACAAACGATTGTCAGAAAGAACCTCTAGTAACCACTTTACTTTCTAGCAGGAAGAAAGTAACTAGAGCTATTTACGCTAATGTTTGGAGAGTCTACAATACTTGATATTGTTCGACAAATCGAACCTTGGAAGATATTGTCAGTTTTGGAATTCCTACAAAGTGGTGCAGACAAAGGTCTTGCAATTGGCACTCTTAGCCTAGGTTTCCACTATTGCGATCTGAAAGTCGTGCAATTTTTGCAGCAATTTTGATGAGACTTAAAACATTGCCTGTGTATTCTTGAGAGTCGCACAGATATGAACGGTACTCATTGGAAATCATGGGGTATGACTAGTGGAAACAGAGCCTTATGGTGCAAGTGGCCGCCCTGGCCTAGAGAGACCAATTTCCAATTTCTTCAGTATCTTTGGTTGCAAGATTTTTTTAAGGCACTTGCTAGATCCAGACCAGCTCCTGCTAAATATTTTCCTAGGTAGAATCTGTCAGTAGTTTTGCAAAGGAACCTTTTAAGAGATCTAACTCTCAAGATGGTGTTTTTAGTTGTGATTACATCCGCAAGAAGAATCTGTGAACTGCGCGCTCTATCTGTGAAATAACCTTTTTTGTTAGTTTACCCAGACAGGATTGTATTAAAAACAGTTCCGGGGTTTTTGCAGAAAGTAGCGTCAATACATAACCGGTCGCAGGAGATTATCCTGCCAACTTTTTGTTCAAACCCTTCTGGAAAAGGAGAGTATTTCACAACTTGGATATGAGAAGAATTCTGTTGCGTTACCTGGAAGTGACAAGTGACTTTAAGTCTTCCAACTCTGGTCGTCTTTTTTTTTTTCTGGCAACAAGGACCACCAGGCATTGAAGGGGTCAATTGCTAGAGGGCTAAAATCAGATATTTTGGAACCTTACTCCCAGATGGGAATGTCTCCCCCCCCTGGGAATTCGAGCACACTCTACTAGAGCTCTGGCCACTACATGGGCAGGAAAAATCTGGTGCCACTCTAGATCAAATTTGGAAGGCGGCTACATGGTCAAGTTACCTAACATTTGTCTGTCATTACAGGCTGTTTTCCCTCCCTAGTTGGTAGGTCTCGTTTATCCTCTCAGGTGCTGTCCTGAAAGACGTTTAGGAAAAATTCAAGTTAGACTTACTGGTAACTTGTTTTCCAAGAGTTTTTTTTAGGACAGCAACGACCCACCCTTGTTTTATGCTAACCATATTGTGAATATGTGTTCCAGCTTGGGCCCGAGGTACTCTGCTACAACTGACGAGCTGTGGGGAGAAGCCTCCTTTTTAAGTTTGGTGGAAGTTGGTGTATCCTGTGGTGAAGTCAGAGGAGCCACTCTCTCAGGTGCTGTCCTGAAAGACTCTTGGAAAACAAGTTACCGGTAAGTCTAACTTGAATTTTCATTTTACAACAGGTAATTTTTATACAAGCTTTGGCCCAGAGAAGGCGGAAGCGTTTCTGGATCATGTTCAGATATGGCTTTTTCTTTGCATGATAGAGCTTTATCTTGCATTTTTGGATGGCACATTGAACTGTGTTTACAGACAGTGATTTTTGGAAGTATTCTTGAGCCCATACAGTTATGCCCAACACAGAAAAATGCTTGTAAAACACTCAACTGGGGTTGATTTTACTAAAACTGGAGAGTGCAAAATCTGGTGCTGCTGTGCACGGACACCAGGTTTTAGGCCTCATGCACACTGGGTGTTTTTACAACTGCTGTTTTTGGCTTCAGATGTTTTTTTTTCTGCAGCCAATAAACTCCCCAGCATGTTATCCTATGTGTCCATGTCCAGGCTGTTATCAGCAGTTTTTGTCAGGGGCGTTTACTGTCTGGAAAAACCCCCAGAACTAGTTGGTTTTGAGAGGAGTTTTTCAGCTGTAAAAACGCTCTAATGCGTCTGGATGCAATTCCAACGGAGTAAAAACAACGCATGCTCGGAAAAAATTTGACGCATGCTCGGAAGCATGGACCTTCATTTTCTCGGCTCGTCGTAGTGTTTTACGTCACCGCGTTCTTGACGGTCGGATTTTGGTGTGACAGTGTGTATGCAAGACAGCTTGAGCGGAATTCCGTCGGAAAAACCCATTGGAGTTTATTCCGAAGGAAATTCCGCTCATGTGTACAGGGCATAACTCTGAAAAAAAGCTGAAAACCGCTTAAAAACTTGGCTATTCTTATATTTTTGAGCCACAAGCTTCTATGAGAGTATGGTTTTGCTATAAAAAAAAAAAAAGTAACACCTCACTCTACAGCTTTCTACAGCTAACTCTGCTGACGTTTTTATAACGTTCATTGTGCATGAGGCCTTATTGTCAAAGCTTAATTAAGCAAGCTGAAGGCTAATTGGCTACCATGCACAGCTGCACCAGTTTTAGTAAATCCCTCCCCTCTGACTCTCTAAGGCCCCATACACACTATTAGATTTTCTGCAGATTTTTGTCTTCAGATTTACCAAAACCATGTAGTGCAAGGGCCTGCCTGATTGCATACAAATTGAAACTCTTATGGCCTGTACACACGATACGCAAATCGAGATTTGCAAAAAATGTAATTCTATTTTTATGTAGATTTTGCACAGCGTCCTATCTTTTTTGCAATTGGGCTTGTATATGCTAAACCAATCACTAAAATGTTATAGAAGCTTTTACCATGTTAACCACTTAAGGACCGCCGCATGCCGATGTATATCGGCAGAATGGCACGGCTGGGCACAAGGGCGTACAGGTACGTCCCCTTTAAGATCCCAGCCGACCCGGTCCTTTTCTCTGTGACCGTCCTCGCGGGAACAGCGGACCCGATCGCTGCCGGTGTCCCAGAATCGGGTCACAGAGAGGAAGAACGCGGAGAGGAAAGTGTAAACAAACCTCTCCCCCAGGGCTGGCCCTACCATGGGACCCGATGGTACCTCGGTCCCAGGCGGCACTTATAGGGGGGCGGCAAATTGCCGCCCGTCAGCCAGCCGCAGGGCCGCCATCAGGGGGGTGCAGGCAGTAGTACTCCTGTAAGGGGCCCCAGCGTGCCGCGTGCCCGCTATAGTGAAGGAACTAGAAGCTGTGACAAGGGAGAGAGGCGAGCTGCGGGACGTCAGTTTATCTCCCCCCCGCTCGCCCCCTCCTTTCTCCCGAGTGTCAGCAGTGGAGAGAGAGCGGCTCTCACCTGGTTTGCTGCTTAGTTCTTTGCCTGGTCTGTTTCCATCCCGATTGGCTGCGCTGTGGCCAATCAAAAGAGACTAGGGTCTAGTGGAGCATCATGGAACATGCAGTCCCAGAAGCTTGACTGCCCCATTGTTGTGCACAGCCAGCAGACTTCAGCCCCCAGCATGCACTCTGCTGGGAGAGAGAGTCTGGAACCCAGGAAGAAACTGAGGGAGTAATTGCTACAGGACACAGGGAAAAGAGAGGGATGTGCTGGGGGAAGCCAGAGAGGCACCCACACTGTACCATTGGCCCCTTTCACACTGAGGCGGGGAGGTATAGCAGCGTTATTTTTAGCGCCGCTATACCTTAATTTTTACCGCGGTATTCGGCCGCTAGCGGGGTGATTTTAACCCCCGCTAGCGGCCGAAAAAGGGTTAATACCGCCCGCAATGCGCCTCTGCAGAGGCGCATTGCGGGCGGTATTACCGCGGTTTCCCATTGCTTTCAATGGGAAACCGCGGTAAAGGAGCGGTGAACACACCGCTCCTTCACCGCTGTAAAGATGCGGCTAGCAGGACTTTTGGAGCGGTCCTGCTAGCGCACCGCTTCAATGTGAAAGCCTTCAGGCTTTCACATTGAGACTGCAGGGCACGATTTTTTCAGGCGGTATAGCAGCGCTATTTTTAGCGCTAAACCGCCTAAAAAACGTGTCAGTGTGAAAGGAGCCTTACAATCAGAGAGGGAGCCACGCTGTGCCCGTGACAATCTGCAATGTGTAACATCGGGGCAAGTGACAATCTGCATCTGGTGGCAGGTGACTCGGTAAGTGACACACTCGGGGCTCCCACTGATTCGGCATTATGGTGAGTTGACCTATTTTATTTTATATAACAATGTAATAGAAATAATGCACTTCAATAATTTTTGTTGTGATTCGGCACTGCATCGATTTAACTGACAATTGCGCGGTCGTGCGACGTTGTACCTAAACAAAATTGACGTCCTTTTTCCCCCACAAATAGAGCTTTCTTTTGGTGGTATTTGATCACTTCTGCGGTTTTTATTTTTTGTGCTATAAACAAAAATAGCGACAATTTTGAAAAAACATTTTTTTTTACTTTTTGCTATAATAAACATCCAAAAAAATAAAAATAAACATTTCTTCATCAGTTTAGGTCGATATGTATTCTTCTACATATGTTTGTTAGAAAAAACGCAATGTGTATATTTATTAGTTTGCGCAAAAGTTATAGCGTCTACAAAATAGAGGATAGATTTGTGGCATTTTTAGTATTATTTTTTTTTTTTTTACTAGTAATGGCGGTGATCTGCGATTTTTAGCGAGACTGTGGACAGATCGGACACTTTTGACACTTTTTTGGGACCAGTGACATTTATATAGCGGTCTGTGCTATAAAAATGCACTGATTACTGTGTAAATGTCACTGGCAGGAAAGGGGTTAGATGTGTTCCCTGGGAGGGGTTTCTAACTGGGGGGATGGGACTGGCTGGAGGAGGAGAGAGATCTCTGTTCCTAATCACTAGGAAGAGCAGATCTGTCTCTCCTCCCCTGTCAGAATGGGGATCTGTCTGTTTACATTGACAGATCCCCGTTCTGGCTCTCTGGAGCGATCACGGGTGGCCGGCTGACATTGCGGCCACCAGCCACGCACAGGTCCTTTTATACTCATATATACATGTATAAAGCCATGACAGGTCCTCTTTATACTCCTACATACATGTATAGAGCCATGACAGGTCCACTTTAGTTATCATGATATAAAATAATTAATGTGGGGTATTTGGTGGGCGTGATTTTTTTTTTGGGGGGGGGGCAGCATTTTATTCTTGGCACCAGGCAGCACGATGTCTTGGGCCGGCACTGCTCTCCCCGTGCTTCCTAGTGAGCCTGTCACTGATCGTCTGTTCTCTGTCATAGGGAACGACGATCAGTGACGTCACACACTAAGCCACGCCCCCCCCCCCACAGTAAGAAACACACATCAGGGCACACTTAACCCCTACAGCGCCCTCTCCTGGTTAACCCCCTTCACTGCCAGTGTAATTTTTACAGTAACCAGTGCATTTTTATAGCACTGTTCGCTGTAAATATGACAATGGTCCCAAAATAGTGTCAAAAGTGTCCGATGTGTCCGCCATAATGTCGCAGTAACGATAAAAATCGCTGATCACCGCCATTACTAGAAAAAAAATATATTAATAAAAATGCAATAAAACTATCCCCTATTTGGTAGACGCTATAAATTTTGCGCAAACCAATCAATAAACGCTTATTGTGATTTTTTTTTTTACCAAAAATATGTAGAAGAATACGGATCGGACTAAACTGAGGAAAAAAATGTTTTTTTATATATTTTTTGGGGATATTTATTATAGCAAAAAGTAAAAAAAATTGAATTTTTTTCAAAATTCTCGCTCTATTTTTGTTTATAGGGCAAAAAATAATAATCGCAGAGGTGATCAAATACCACCAAAAGAAAGCTCTATTTGTGGGGAAAAAAGGACACCAATTTTGTTTGGGAGCCACGTAGCATGACCACGCAATTGTCAGTTAAAGCGACGCAGTGCCGTATCGCAAAAAGTGGCCAGGTCTTTAAGCTGCATAATGGTCCGGTCCTTAAGTGGTTAATGTAATTTCACAAATCGTTTTCAACCTTTTTAAATCTAAAGCTTTCATTTAGGGCTTATTTACACTTCCTTCGACTTCAACACACATCAAAGCACCTATCGCTTCAACATGCTTTTTTGGTGCTTCAGTGGTGCTTTGATGATGCTTTTTTGAAGCTTTAACCACTTGCCCTTCAGAAGTGACCAGGAAATTTTTTGCGATATGGCACTGCGTTACTTTAACTAACGTGCGGTAGTGCAACGTCGTACCCAAATAAAAATAAAATGTATGTTTCCCCCCCCCCCCCATGATTGGAGGTTTCTTCTGGTGGAATTTGATTACCTCTGCGGCAGTATTCCAACATAATAGCGACCCCAAACACACCTCCGAGATAACCACTGCCTTGCTAAATAAGCTCAGGGTAAACATGATGGACTAGCCAAGCATGTCTCCAGACCTAAACCCTATTGAGCATCTGTGGGGCATCCTCAAATAGAAGGTAGAGGGGCGCAAAGGTCTCTAACATCCACCAGCTCAGTGATGTCATCATGGAGGTGTGGAAGAGGACTCCAGTGGCAACCTGTGAAGCTCTGGTGAACTCCATGCCCAATAGGTTAAGGTAGTGCTGGAAAATAATGATGGCCACACAAAATATTGACACTTTGGGTCCAATTTGGACATTTTCACTTAGGGGTGTCCTCACTTTTGTTGCCAGCGGTTTAGACATTAATGGCTGTGTGTTGTTATTTTGAGGGGACCGCAAATTTACACTGTTATACAAGCTCTACACGCACTACATTGTAGCAAAGTGTAATTTCTTCAGTGTTGTCACATAAAAAGATCTAAAAATATTTACAAAAATGTGAGGGTGTACTCACTTTCGTGAGATACTGTAGATCTAAAATATATAAAGAGTCCCAGCGCCAATAAATTAGATGTGATAAGGTGCTCGCAGTGCCAAAAATGCCAATCATAGTGCTAAGGTGCAAATCTCATGCAAAGCAGCTCACTCACAGGAGATCTAAATGCACTTATGATGAAGTGGTACATAGGAATAATACTCACTTTCACTATGAATGTATTATTTATTGCCCCTAATTCTGATGGCCTACCGTCATTTAACTACAAGTGGTCTACATGGTCATGCATGTTTGTCTGACAGTATCGGTTAGTAAAGTGTAAATGATCCAATCATCTCTATGGTGCACGGAAAATTGTTTGCTTTAATCTCTAACTCATTTTACTTTTCACCCTACTTTTTATTTTTTTCCCTCATTCCTTTTGTTTTGTTTTGTTCTTTCTTCATATTAGTATTGTCGCATATAGTGCTTGAGCACATAACCAGTTAAGAGTTTACAATAGTGGGTTCCAAGACTGACACGTGTTGTGCAACTGATTATCATCTAATGTGTTTTTTCATTGTCCCACTTTGTCTTGGTCATTACTATGTGGAACAAATGATGGCAATGCTGTTTGTCTTATGTTGTGTTATCTTTCATAATTGTTCAATAAAAATTATTGGAACATAAAAATTGGCTTATATTATATACATGGTGATTAACACTGCCAGTCAGCTCAGAATGCCAAGCGTCTCATGAGGATCACAGCACAGAAACTCCAATATCATTCATGACAAAATATCCTGGTTAGAAGATAAAAAATAGTGCAGTAAAATCCATTCAAATTTAATATTAAATTATTGCACTTACAAGCTCAGCAACGTTTCAAGCAGGGTATCAAATGGCACTTTCAGCTCCGAGCACTGCCATGGGCTCTGGCGGCGTGCGTATGCAATGACGTCACAAGATCAGCTCCATCCGGTGCGTTTTCCCTTGAAAGGGCATCTTCAGGAATTTTTGGGATTGGATCACATTTTGGGTATTTTTATTTTCTTATTTTATGTCTTTTTTTTTTATGTGTAATATATTTCTGAAGTTTTTTTGTGGCACTTTGAGTATTTGATTGCACATTCACATATATGAATTGATTTTTAAGCATAAGAAATTATTTTTAGAGATAAGCACAGCTGTTTTATTAAGATGTTACAAATGGCTGTGCTGACACATTACACAGGCATGATCCATAGTCAGAAATAATCTGCAGCAGACACTGGAGAGGGTATGTGTAAACAGGAAGTGGCTGAAAGAGGATGTGTGAGATCAGCAGTACTGATCTCGTACAGATTTACATTTAAATCTACTTAAGGCTGGGTTCACACACTATCTTTGCATGCGGCCCACAGCAGGGGTTCAGCGCCCCCATTCACTGTTTTAGGTCCGATTTCAGCCTGAATTTTTGGCTGAATTTGGACCTTGAAACGGACCAAAAGACGCACAGGTCACCTGTGCAAACTCGATGGAGCCGCAGCGGAGATATGTGAACCGACTCCATAGAGAGCTATTGCGAATTGGATGTAGGGAAGCCGCATCCAATTTGCAATAGTGTGAACCAGGCCTTAAGCTGAAGTTTAGGGATTTTTTTTTTGTTTAAACAGCACCAGGGGTGGGACTTGCTATGAATGACGTGTGTCCTGTGTACTGTTGGCTGCTTTGTTAGGTCTAAATCCTCCATCCACCACCCCCAAATACCCCTGCAGTTTACGGTGCCCCTATGCTCTATTCATAGAAGCCATACTATCGGTTCCCACAATTAAAGGAGCTGAATGAATGAGGGATGGGAGGATGAAAGGTCCGCCTCCTCCATTCATGGAATGCTTTTAATTTGGGAACCACTTGACTAGTGCCTATCACAGCTGGAGCCCGAATATCACTGCTGCGTCAGCATTGGGAGGCAAAGGACTTCAGATTGCCTAAAAGCTTGCATTTCAATCTTCTTAGCTAACCAATAAATGGTATCACCCTAGATCCTGACTACTTTTGCCAATGGCTAACAGGGTACAACACTCTGCTTACCTGTTTGTAATGCATGAGAGGCGTTCCCAAACGCATACTCTCTCTCACATATGAAAGGGCTTATGCATGAACATTCAAGGCTTTGTTCATTGCATATAGCACGCGTTAAACACACTTGAATTTACTGCATTGATGTGTACTTATTTCTCTTTTGTTCATTGACGGACACAGCTCCTTTAATCTTGACCTTAGGGTTATATGCCTTCTATCAGGAGAGGACTAGGCAGAACATGTAAAACATGTAACAACAGCAAGGCTGAACAGTACCGTCCAGGGGGCAGTCCTACTGGCTATAAGCCCTCACACTGCATCCAGCAGCTCAGTTTTTTTCTGCCTAGCATAGGAGAAGGTCCTGGCTCCTGGTTGGGACCATTGGTCCTGGAGGTTTTTTGCTTTTTTCTACTTTTTTGATCCTGAGATCTATTATCAACACCCGGCTGGGTGACAGGCTGGATAATGTGCTCCAGGGCACACATATGACCGGGCTACTGCTGTCCGAGTCACAGTGTGCCATGGCCGACAGCCACCCTCTACCGCTCGGGTGATGGGTCTGTCCGGAATGCGCCCAGCAGTCCCCGCAGGATGGGTAAGTAGGGTTCCACCTGTTTCGGCAGGATGGAACAGCTGGGCATTCCTGGGGAGGTCGACTAGGGGGTCTCTCACTCTCCCTTCCTTCTCTCTCTGTCCCTTCCCTCCTCCCCCTGTCCCTTCCCTCCTCCCCATGCATCTGTGGTGGCTGGGCCTGCTGTGTACCTGACCGGGGGTCCTCCGGGGGGGCTCCGAGTCCTGGCTGGGGGCTGCACTGGGTGTTCGGGGTCCGCTCTCCTTAGTGGGGTGTTCTTGGTCTGTCCATTTGGGATGACTCCGCGCGGAGGATCAGCATGTTCGCGGCCTTTTTCATTTACCTCACAGGCGGCCGGCGGCCATTTTCTTGTAGCACGCGCTCGTTTTTTGCTGAGGCGGTGGGCGGCCATTTTCTTGTAGCCCGCGCTCGTTTTGATGAGGCAGCCAGCGCCCATTTTCTTGTAGCCCCAGCTTAGTTTTTGCCTCTAGCGCTGGAAAAATCTTTCTGAAGGGTGCGAACAGCACAGAACACCTCAGAACACCTCAGACACAGACCGTGCAGGATAGAGAGCGGACAGCAGCGCTGTGCAGTACCTGGGTCAGGGTGGTGAGTCCTCTGGGGGGCCCGTCAGTCTGTAGCAGCTAGGAGGGTGGACCTTTTGTGTACCTTTAGTCCCTAACGGTGTCGGACGAGTGTGGGTCAGCATGGCGTCAGAAGCTGGCGCTTCTTCCCCAGACATCCCTGTGGTAGCAACCGGTGCCCCTGCACCTGCGGTACCTATGGACGCTTTGTCGGCGGTCCTGCAATTCTTTTGTAGCCAGGGTGGAAGCGGTGTGCGGGTGCAAGGGGGGTACAAAACGCCCCCTCCCCCACCATCTTCTGGGGAAAGCTCTGATTCAGACTCGGGCCTTGCTGTGGCACACGGCCCCTGTTCTGACGTGTCAGAGGATGCGGACCGGGACCATTCAGATGACTCCATGTCCGGGTCAGCGCAGGAAAGGGTGCTTGTTGGAGCACTTATCACTGCAGTGAGGGAGACCCTAAAATTGTAAGATACGGCGGGGGCATCTACTGAGGTGTCGTTCCCTTTTGGGTCCCACAAGCCGCCCCGCACTGCTAAGGTGTTTCCTTACCTAACTTATTTTGATAAGTTTATATGCAAAGAATGGGAACGACCACAGCGGGCCTTTTCGGTCCCGAAACGCATGGCGGTCCGTTACCCATTTGAGGAGAGTTTCCTGAAAAAATGCCTGGACATCTCCTGCGATTGTGGACCCCCCAGTATCCAGGTTAAACAAGGTAACCACGATTCCGTTAGAGGGGACCCCTGCTTTTAAGGACCCTGCAGACAGGAGGGCCGAGGCGGTGGCCTGGTCCATGTTCACGGTAGTGGGGTCAGCATTGGGGCCAGTGTTAGCCATGGCCCTGGTTGAGTTGGTGGAGCAACAGGCTCCCCCGGTCTGCGTGGAACTGGCCGACCAGTTGGTGCATGGCCTTAAGTATGTCTGCGATGCGGCCTTAGATACAGCTCTCTTGCTTTCCAGAGCCTCAGTATCTGCTGTGGTGCTACGTCTGGCGGATTTGCCCTTCCAGGGAGAGAGGCTATTTGGAGCCTCCCTGGATGACATTATTAAAAATGTCACTGGGGGTAAGAGCACGCTGCTCCCACAATCCAGAAAAGGTAAGGAGCCGTGCCGTAGGCCAGGGCCCTCCTTTTCCACTCAGAAGTGTTTTTTTTCATCCGCCCGGGCCCGCAGGTAAGCGTTCCCAGGCCGACAAGGTGCCCGCTGAGGGACAAAAGCGTCCCTGGTTTCGCAAGCCAAACAAGCCTGCAAACAAATCTGCAACAGCATGAAGGTTTGCCCCCCCCCCGACTCTCGGGTGGGGGGTCGCCTTTGCGAGTTTGCAGCTCGGTGCACCTCCCTGCTTTCCGACCAGTGGGTTTGCAAAGTGGTTTCATCAGGGTACAAGATAGTTTCTTTCTTGTCCACCAAACAGATTTTTTCCCTCCAACCTTGTTGGGACGCTCTGTGCCGTCGCCGGAAAGGTTTCAGGGATTCTACTCCAATCTGTTTGTAGTCCCAAAGAAGGATGGGGTCCATCTAATCCTGGATCTCAAGGCCCTCAACTGCTTTGTAAAAGTACAAAGGTTCAGGATGGAATCAGTTCGCTCTGTGGTCGCTGCACTCCATCCGGGGGATTTTCTGGTGTCCTTGGACATCAAGGACGCATAGTTGCATGTCCCCATATGCGTCAGGCATCAGAGGTTTCTGCGGTTTGCAGTTGGGGACGAGCACTACCAATTTGTAGCTCTACCCTTTGGCCTGGCGTCGGAACCGAGAGTTTTCACCAAGGTGCTTGCCCCGATTCTGGCTTTGCTGAGGCAGCGAGGGATCGCTATTGTGGGCTACCTGGATGACCACCTCCTGAGAGCAGCTTCCGCCTAAGAATTAGAGGAGGATGTGGCGATCGCCAGTCAGACTCTTCGGTTTTGTTGGGTACTGAACCTCCAGAAGTCAGTGGTGGTGCCGAGTCAGTGCCTGGAATACCTGGGCTTGATTCTGGACTCCTCAGAGGCGAGAGTTTTTCTCCCTTCAGACAAGTTGCAGACTCTTCAGGCTGCGGTGAAGCTGTTGGCGTCCCGCAGGTGGTCATCGCTGCGCTTTTGCATGCGAGTCCTGGGTCTCATGGTAGCCACCTTCGAGGCAGTACCGTATGCTCAATTCCACACTTGAGTCTTGCAAAAGGAGATCCTGTCAAAATGGGACAAATCTCCGTTGTCCCTGGATTGTCAAATCCGGGTGAGCCGGTTGGTCAGGGATTCCCTGATCTGGTGGATGAGGTCTCCGGCTCTTCAGTCTGGGAAGTATTTCCTTCCTTTTCACTGGACGGTGATCATGACGGACGCTAGCCTGACCGGTTGTAGGGGAGTTTGGGGCGTACAGTCGACACAGGGTCGCTGGACGCAGGAAGAATCCCGTCTGCCGATCAATGTGCTGGAACTTCGGGCGATCAGGCGGTGCCTCTCTACATGGTCACAGAGGCTGCAGGGACGCCCAATCAGGATCCAGTAAGACAACGCCACGGCGGTGGCGTATGTCAACTATCAAGGAGGAACAAGAAGCTCGGCTGCAGAATTGGAGGTCGCTCACATCCTGCGGTGGGCAGAGCAGAGCGTTCCGGCTCTATCAGCCGTATACATTCCGGGCGTAGAAAACTGGCAAGCGGAATACCCAAGTCGTCAGATGCTGGACCAAGGAGAATGGTCGCTACACCCGGATGTGTTTTGACTCCTTTGCCTGAGATGGGGCACTCCAGATGTGGATCTCCTGGCTTCTCGACTCAATCGGAAGGTGTTGAGGTTTGTGGCCAGGTCCAAAGATCCCTGGGCAGATGCGACAGACGCGTTGGTGGCTCCGTGGGGACAGTATCGGCTAATTTATGCTTTCCCCCCGCTAAAACTTCTTCCTCGTTTGCGTCGCAGAGTAGACACCGAGGGGATTCTGATGATTCTAATTGCCCAAGATTGGCCTTGGCACCCCTGGTACGCCGACTTAGTTCGCCTGGTGGCGGATGTTCCTTGGTGACTGCCAAGGCGAGAGGACCTTCTCTCGCAAGGTCCTATACTTCATCCTGCTTTACAGTCGCTGGCTTTAACGGCATGGCTGTTGAAAGTCAGCTGCTAAGGGAACGAGACCTGTCGGGTTCGTTGACTTCCGTGCCCATAGCATGGTGGAAATTATCTCCTCTTAAGATTTATTATCGCACGTGGAAGGCCTACATCTCTGTGTGAAGAGATGGGGTGGCGTCCACGTAATTATTCGGTTTCCAGGATCCTGCTGTTTTTGCAGCGTGGAGTGAATCATTAACCACTTGCCGACCGCGCCATGTGCAAAAGACGTCCACAGCGCGGTCGAGTTATCCTGAGTGGACGTCCCAGGGACGTCCTCACAGAATCTTGCTCCCGCGCGCCCCCTGGGGCGCGCTCCAGGATATGACCGTGACCGCTGGGTCCGGAAGACCTGGCGCATCACGGATCACGGTAGATGGCCGCTAATCGCGGCCGTTTACCACGTGATCGCTCCGTCAAATGACGGAGCGATCACTTGTAAACAGACCGGCGTCATGTGATGACGCCGGTTCCTCCCTCCCCTCTCTGTACCGATCGGTACAGTGTGAGAGGAGAGGGGATGGAGCGGATCATGTCCGCTCCCTCCCCCATGTCAGAACATGTCAGCTGTGGGCTGGATCTGTGACAATTGCAGTCACAGATCCGGCCATCCATCCATCACTGCTCAGCCATCCCTGTGCAATACCCTGCCAATACTCTGCAATACACCCTGCCAATACTCTGCAATACACCCTGTGCAATACTCTGCAATACCCTGTGCAATACTCTGCAATACCCTGTGCAATACTCTGCAATACCCTGCCCATACTGTGCAATACCCTGCCCATACTGTGCAATACCCTGCCATATTCCGCAATACCCTGCCATACTCCGCAATACTCCTCAATACCCTGCAATACTCCTCAATACCCTGCAATACCCCTCAATACCCTGCAATACCCCTCAATACCCTGCAATACCCCACAATACCCGGCAATACTACACAATACCCGGCAATACCCTGCAATACTCCACAATACCCTGCAATACTCCTCAATACCCTGCAATACTCCTCAATACCCCGCAATACTCCTCAATACCCCGCAGTACTCCTCAATACCCGGCAATACGCCTCAATACCCTGCAATACTCCTCAATACCCGGCAATACTCCGCAATAACCACTTCCCGCCCGCCGGCCGTCATATGACGTCCTTGACTTTGTGGGGGTATATCTGAATGATGGGAGCAGCTACAGGCATCATTCAGATATTCGCTTTTTCAGCTGGCGATTCCCTGCACCATAAGAACAATCATAGCGGCTGTTCCACCGCTTGATCGCTCTTACGGAAGGTGAGAGGGGATGCCCCCCCTCCCGCTGCCCTCCGGTGCTTCTACCGACTCACCGCTACGATCAAAGCCAAGATATTTTTTTTTGGTTTGTTTTATCAGGCTTCCCAGCCTAGAGGTGAGATGTGGGGTCTTATTGGCCCCATATCTCACTGTAAAGAGGACCTGTCATGCCATATTCCTATTACAAGGGATGTTTACATTCCTTGTAATAGGAATAAAAGTGATAAAAAAAAAATTTGGGGCGGAAAAACATGTCAAACTAAAATAAATAAAGTAAAATGAACAATAAAATATATATATATATTTTTTAAAGCGCCCCTGCCCCCGCGAGCTCGCATGCAGAAGTGAACGCATACGTAAGCCCCGCCCACATATGAAAACGGTGTTCAGAACACATGTGAGGTATCTCTGCGAACGTTAGAGCGAGAGCAATAATTTTGGCCCTAGACCTCCTCTGTAACTCAAAACATGTAACCAGTAAAAATATTTAAAGCGTTGCCTATGGGGATTTTTAAGTAGCGAAGTTTGGCGCCATTCCACGAGCGTGTGCAATTTTGAAGGGTGACATGTTAGGTATCTATTTACTCGGCGTAACTTCATCTTTCACATTATGCAAAAACATTGGGCTAACTTTACTGTTTTTTTTTCTTTTAAGCACAAAACAGTTTTTTTCCGTAAAAAACGCGTTAGAAAAATTTCTGCGCAAATACCGTGCAAGATAAAAAGTTGCAATGACCACCATTATATTCTTTAAGGTCTTTGCTAAAAAAACATATATAATGTTTTGGGGTTCTATGTAATTTTCTAGCAAACAAATGATGATTTTTACATGTAGGAGAGAAATGTCAGAATTGGCCTGGGTGCTCCAGAACGCCTGAAGGTGCTCCCTGCATGTTGGGCCTCTGTATGTGGCCACACTGTGTAAAAGTCTCACACATGTGGTATCGCCATACTCGGGAGTAATAGCAGAATGTGTTTTGGGGTGTAATTTGTGGTATGCATATGCTGTGTGTGAGAAATAACCTGCTAATATGACAATTTTGTGAAAAAAAAAAAAGAAAAAAAAATCTTGATTTTTGCAAAGAATTGTGGGAAAAAATGACAACTTCAAAAAACTCACAATGACTCTTTCTAAATACCTTGGAATGTCTTCTTTCCAAAAAGGGGTCATTTGGGGGGTATTTGTACTTTTCTGGCATGTTAGGGTCTCAAGAAATTTGATAGGCCGTCAGTACTTCAGGTGTGATAAATTTTCAGATATTGGCACCATAGCTTGTGGACTCTATAACTTTCACAAAGACCAAAAAATATGCACCAATTTGTACTTATTTTTACTAAAGATATGTAGCAGTATACATTTTGGCCCAAATTTATGAGGAAAAAATACTAATTTGCAAAATTTTATAACGGAAACAAAGAAAAATTCATTTTTTTACAAAATTTTCAGTCTTTTTTCTCTTATAGCGCAAAAAATAAAAAACCCAACAGTGATTAAATACCACCAAAAGAAAGCTCTATTTGTGTGAAAAAAAGGACAAAAATTTCATATGGGTACAGTGTTGTATGACTGAGTAATTGTCATTCAAAATGTGAGAGCACCGAAAGCTGAAAATTCGTCTGGTTAGGAAGGGGGTTTAAGTGCCCAGTTGTCAAGTGGTTAAGGGACAGATATCAGCCTTGGCTGTCTTTTTTCAACGACCCTTGGCGGCTCATTCACTGGTGAGTATGTTTGTGCAAGGGGTTCGACATGTGGCCCCTCCGGTTCGGCCACCGCTGCCTACGTGGGTTTTGAATCTTGTGCTCTCGGTTCTTCAGAAACCACCGTTTGAGAACATTAGAGAGGTTCCCCTATTGACACTCTCAGAAAGAAGCCTTTCTTGTGGCTATTACATCTGCCAGGAGGGTTTCTGAGTTGACCGCCTTGTCTTGCAAGTCTCCCTACTTGATCCTCCACAAGGATAAGGCGGTCCTACGCCCGCAGCCTTCGTTTCTTCTTAAGGTTATTTCGGCTTTTCATCTCAATGAGGACATTGTGCTTCCATCCTTGTGTCCTCAGCCGTCGCACCCCAAAGAGGTTGCTTTACATTCCTTGGGAGTGGTCGGAGCTCTGCGGGTGTATCTGTCTGCTACGGCTCAGTTTTGGAGGTCAGACTCACTGTTTGTGTCGGTGGTTTGGTCCAAAGAAGGGCCTGACGGTTTCGTCGGCCACCATTTCTCGTGGATCAGACAGATCGTGATTCGGGCTTATGCCCTAAAAGGGCGGGCACCTCCCTTTCCTGTCACGGCGCATTCGACCAGGGCAATTGGTGCCTCCTGGGCTTTCCGACATCAGGCGTCCGTTTCCCAGGCGTGTAAGGCGGTGACATGGTCGTCCGTTCACACTTTCGCTAAATTTTACAAGGTTGATGTGAGTGCATCTGCGGATGCTTCCTTTGGCCGCAAGGTTTTGCAGGCAGCTGTTTAAGGTTGCAACTCCTCCGTTGATGAGCTCTGGTTGTTCTGGGTGGAGTTTGCGTGCTGTTCCCACCCCTCGTTTTTTTTTCTTTACACTGCTTGGGGACGTCCCTAACGTCAAGATTAAAGGAACTGTGTCCGTCAATGAATGAAAGAGAAAATAGGATTTCTTTTTCGTACATCACGGGACACAGAGCGACATAGTCATTACTAATGGGTTATATAGATACCGTCAGGTGCTGGCACTGGCAACTTCCAAAACCGGAAGTACCCTCCCCTATATAAGCCCCTCCCATCCGGGAGCACCTCAGTTTTTTGCCAGTGTCTAAGGTGTTGGCCAAGAAGAAACATGTGTTTTTCACTGAGCTTGCGTACAGGTTCTTTTGGGCCTCAGTAAGCTATTCCGGATCCGACCAAAAAAGCTTCATAGCTAAACGGTCGGTACCCGGGCCTTGCAGAGAAGAGCAAGGTTTTGCCTGTAATGCTTCTCTTAGGAGAGCTGGACCCTGGGATCCAGAGCTCTGGTCATACCCACGACCAAGATGTTTTCTGTGCAGGGTGCTATACAGGTCCAGGGGAGTGGAATCCTTGGGAACCCGGTCCCTGAAGGTTTGATTACAATGCCTGCCGTGATAGGTGAAGTTTGGGCTTTTGTGGACCAAACAAAGTCCTGCGGCGGGGAACAGGTAAGTGGGGGCCCCCAGGAACTTGGTTCTATTGGGGGACCCCCAAGCCTAATTTGTCTTTCTGTCTGTTACCTAATGGTATTCCCGCAAAATTCTGTGCATGCCTGTAACTACTAAAAAAATGTAATAATTTTTAATGGTGGTCAAGAAAAAAAAAAAAAAAATTTTTTATATATATATTTAATATATTAGACTGCGGTACCTGTGTTTGTCCACTAGAGGCCGCTGTGGAATGTTTTCTTGTCATGTGGACTAGCTTCTTCTCAGCAGAGCAAAGTCCAGGCAGATGGTGAGTTCTCTTATAGGAAACTGCTTCCTCTGCCATGTTGCAGTGTTTGTCCATCCCCCGGCCTGCGGCAAAGAGGGGCCCTGGCTCCTGTCCCTTGTTACCATATTTGAAATTAGCGCCGAAGGCGCACGTGCCCGTGCGCGTGCGCGTGCACGCGCCTCTATATATAGAGGTGAGCCGAAGGGGGCGGAGCCTGGGGGATGACGCTCTGTGCGCGCCGCAGCGCTTCTGCGCATGTGCGGGCGTCCCAGCAGTTTTAAAAAAACCACAATATTGTAGTGAGCTGGCTATGAAGTACAGAGACAGAGCTGGCAACATTTAAAGGCATACAGCAAGCGGTTGATACAGGCATCCCCTAGAAAGGCACATTAGTAGACACCAACTGTGATATAGCAGCAATTGTGCTAGACTATTCTCAGTAAAAGTGGTGTATTACGGCTGGAATACCTCAGCTTTAGGCTTAGGAATATGCCGTCCAGAAGCTCCGGAACTGAATCTTCCAGGAAGCGAAAGGGGTCTCATCGGGCTCTGAGGATCTTGGGCATACTTCTGCTGCACCAGTCTCCCCTGAAGTTCAGAGGTAAGTGACCGTAGAGACCCCGCAGGGGTACTTGGTACTGTGGCTGTCCTCAGTCACCTGCTCCTGTGTATGTAACAGAGGAGGTTTTTTCCTCAGCTCTGGGAGGATTAGAGAGAGATTGTCAACATTTATCGCTGCCTCCCTGTCAGGGAAAGCACGCCCGATCTCCGTCTCCTCCTTCAGAGTGCCTGTTAGCAGAGCAACAGTCCCATACAGGGATCGACCTGCCTGAAGGGGATCAGGATGAGGTTGATTCTGTTATAGAGGAATCAACAGTGGGGGAACCTTTTCTCAGCATCTCAAGCTGAAAGATTATGGGTTCAGTCTCTGACTAACATGGTCCGATCAGCATTTAAAAATGCACCTTGCGGAACCATCAACCACTACTGTATCCTCGTTGGGGTCGCTAGAAGCCCCCAGACTGTTTGTTCTTTTCCACTTCACCCTTTACTGAAAGGGCTCATTTACCAGGATTGGGAACGTCCTGAGAAAATATTTATTCCCCCAAGAGATTTCCGGTGGTCTATCCCATGGAGGATAAGTTCATCAAAAAAAAAAAAAATGGAAGGTCCCTACAGTGGACGCAGCCATCTCTTGTATGTATAAATCACTGACATGTCCAGTGGATAATGTCCAAATGTTCAAGAACCCAATAAATAAAAGATTGGAGTCCTTATGAAAATCTGCTTGGTGATACAACCAGCAGTAGCAGCTATTGGGGTCTGCTAAGCAGTGAAGGATCAGTTGAAACAGGTCTTGAGAGACTTGACAGATCAGCAGGCTTTGCCCTAGCTGATCTACCTAGAGCCTTAGGCTTTGCGGTTGACGCCATAGAGGATTCAGTCCATCAGGCCTCCCGCCTTACGCTGTCTATAGACATACGCGTAGGCTCCTATGGCTCAAAAACTGGTCTGCTGAAGCTCCCTGTAAAGAATGGCTGGTTAGCGTCCCATTTCATGGTGAACGCTTATTCAGGGAAAACCTGGACAAATATATCCAGAAAATTTCCAGCGGTAAAAATACGCTCTTGCCGGTTAAAAGCAGAATTAGAGGTCCCTCTTTAAGAGGCCTGCTTCTCCAGTCCCTGGGGCATCGGCTGTGTAACAGTTCCGACGGCCTCCTCGGTCAAATCCCGGGGGTAAAAAACAGGGACAGTAGCAGGGTAATGAGAAACCCTGGGTCAGGGGAGGTACAAAACCTCCCCCAAAGTTAAATTCATTGAAGCCCCCACTCAGTCGGGTGGGGGGAGGACTCCAGTTGTTCGCAAGAGACCTGGCGGGACACGATCAAGACAGATAGGTGCTCTCCGCAGTAGGTTTGGGATACAGTTTGGAGTTAAAAGACGTCAAGATTAAAGGAACTGTGTCCGTCAATGAATGAAAGAGAAAATAGGATTTTTGTACTCACCGTAAAATCCTTTTCTCTGAAGTTCATTGACGGACACTGCACACACCCCTCCTCTTATGTTTGTACTGCTTTTTGACGAACTGAGCTGCTGGATGCAGTGTGAGGGGTTATAGCCAGTAGGACCGCTCCCTGGTCGGTACTGTTCAGCTTTGCTGTTGCATGTTCTGCCTAGTCCTCTCCTGATAGAAGGCATATAACCCTAAGGTCAAGATTAAAGGAGCTGTGTCCGTCAATGAACTATAGAGAAAAGGATTTTACGGTGAGTACAAAAATCCTATTTTTTCAACAGCAGAAAACAAAATACTTTGTTTTTCTTAAAGTGAAATTTAAGGCTCTAACTAAGCTTAAAACTGCTCCCACTCCCCTTCGAACTCCTAACTACTGTGTGAAAGGAAGATGCTTATACCTATTCTCAGGGCGGTCCGGTCACATGATCAGCTCCCAGCCATGGCTTCAGGAGAAAGGAGGGGCAGCCAACAACGATGCCCCATAGTAAGCCTATGGGTGGCATCAACACACAGGCATTTCAACCATTGTCAGCGATTCCTCCTCTCCCCTGAGAATAGGTAAGTATAAGTATCTTCCTTTTACAGGGTAGTTAGTATAGGAGCTAGAAGGTGGGGGGGGGGGGGGCAGTTTTAGGCGTAGTTAGGTGGAACCGGGACTTCCACTTTAATGTGCATTGCAGTGTGTTACACAGTATTCATAGTTGCATGTGTTCCATTTTCACCCTGTGACCCAAACAAAATTGACAGGTGCCACTCAAGGCTCGGCCGGGTCCTCTTATGTAGCAATCGCTTGGAGTTCAGACAAGGGCAGAGCTCGTCCAAGCTCTAGACATCTATGCCAGTCATGGCATGACTATGCTCGGTGGGCAGAGTGAAATAGGTTGGGGGGTGTGGCCTGGTTGGAGCGTGGGCTGAGGCTGTCATACACCTTCTTATGGGGTTTTGCAGAGATGTGCAACATCCTGGACTTCCATTTTCACCCATAGCAGTTGGTGTAAACTAGGCCTCTTGGACCCAATGGATCTCAGATTCTTATTGCATTGAGCCTACATTAACCACTTATGGACCAGCCACTGTATATATACGTCGGCAGAATGGCTCGTACAGGCACAATCACGTACCTGTACGTCCCCTTTAACTGGTCGGGGTCGCCCGCCGCCGGCGGCGCGCGCGCGACCCCAACCTGCCTTCCCCGTGAGTCAGACCGCGGGTCCCGCAGACTTGATCACCGCGGGGATCCCCGCGATCATCTCACAGAGGCATGGAGCGGGGAGATGTTAGTGTAAACACATCTCCCCGCTCCCCTACTGACAATGTCTCTGATCTCCGCTCTGTGTAATCAGAGCGGTGATCGGTCATGTGTCACTCGTAGCCACGTCCCCACACAGTAGTAATCACTCCCCTAGGCACACTTAACCCCTTCAGCGCCCCTAGTGGTTAACCCCTTCACTGCCAGTGTCATTTTTACAGTAACCAGTACATTTTGATTGCACTGGTCGCTGTAAAAATGACAATGGTCCCAAAAACGTGTCAAAAGTGTCCGATGTGTCCGCCATAATGTCGCAGTCATGAAAAAAATCGCTGATCGCCGCCATTACTAGTAAAAATAAATAAATAATAAAAATGCCATAAAACTACCCCCTATTTTGTAAACGCTATAACTTTTGCGCAAACCAATCAATAAACGCCGATTGCGATTATTTTTACCAAAAATATGTAGAAGAATACGTATCAGCCTAAATTGAGGAAAAAAAATGTTTTTTTTATATATTTTTGGGGGATATATATTATAGCAAAAAGTAAAAAATATTGTTTTTTTTTCCAAATTGTCGCTCTATTTTTGTTTATAGCGCAAAAAATTAAAACCGCAGAGGTGATCAAATACCCTCAAAAGAAAGCTCTGTTTGTGGGAAAAAAAGGACGTCAATTTTGTTTGGGAGCCACGTCGCACGACCGCGCAATTGTCAGTTAAAGCGACGCAGTGCCGAATCGCAAAAAGGGGCCTGGTCTTTATGCTGCATATTGGTCCGGGGCTTAAGTGGTTAATTAGTGGAGCCCAATGCACATGATGTGAAAGGGCCCTTAGAACTTTGTTTAGAGGGGCTGTATTGGAAGTTTGAATCTGACACCCAACACACAGAGGTCAATTTACTAAAGGTGAGAATGTTCACTCAAAAGTCATGATTCACTTCAATTATCCATTCAATTACCTGCAACTCAGCCGCAAGTTAACATGGCCAGCAGCCATGCCAGTACATTCTGCCATGGTCACTGTGCAGCAACATTTATATAAAATTTTGTGAGACAGACATTCAACTGCACCCCAAATGCAAGCCAATCTCTTGACTTTTGGTTGCAGCATTCAAAATAGTCCGGCTGCAAAAAATAAAAATAAAAAACTAGGCATTCAGGAGGTGGCAGTATCGGATCTCTTTTCAGAGCGTGCCACTCGTGTAAACTCCTTAGTAAATGAATCAACTAACATAAATTAAAACTACGCTGCTATATATGTACATGAATTAATATAATTGTGCAAATATAAAATCATTTGTTTATGAGTCCACTTATAGTCCCACTGTGCAGACTGAAGTGAACAGTGTTAACTTTTTAAGCCAGTGCTTGTGCTCTTAAAATGGTAAGTAGAAAGTGCTCCACTCCAAACTTGCTCCAAATATCTCCCCATGGATAGACACTCACCAGATAATATTGACCCAGTATTGCTAGTTAGGTCACTATGCGCCTTTGGGGCATTCTCCACAGATAAGTACCACCGTCCACACTGGGGATAGCCTTTTTCTCTTGTCGGACACCTCCGCTCCAGAAAAAATGCCAATAAAGGAAGCTTGTAACATAAAACCATCCAATTTTTATTGTAAAAACAAAATGCAGCCATTGCACTCACTTGCTCAGGTGCCTAAATAAATCTGCACTTGGTGCATACAGCATGAAATAGGGCAAGATGGCTGCCACTGCTCTGGATTCTGGAAGGCGGAATGCGTTCCACCAATCGGATGTAGCATCATTGGCATGTAAACCAAGCCTCAACGTGTTTCGTCCTGTTGGACGTCTTCAGAAAGCCTTAGAAAATCGGACACAGCACAGACTTAAGGAAGCAGACTTACCCATCTCCCATGTAAAGAACCCTTTAGAATCTGACGGAAGTGGATTATAAAGGACAGGTGAAGATTTGGGGAGGGGAAGACTGCTACTGAATATACAACATGTCTGCCTAGACATTGGTTGTAATATGTACCCATATTCAGTATGGCAGGCATGGGGATTTGTTTAACTGACTTCTTATAAGGTGTATCTATTACCTAAACTGTGTATATTTTTTCCATTTTGTTTCTTTTATGAGCGTGTATGCCAGTCACACTTATCACCTTTAAAACCACAAGGAAAAAAATAATGAGGCACTTGTACTTGTTCTCAGTCAGAGGCAGTTTATTTTTACTTTGATTTACATTTATAAGCAGCTTTGACAGGAGTTCTTGATTCATTAATTTGCCTTCAGTTTGAAAACATAAAACCCCTGTCACCTTCAAACTGAATGTACTCTGTCCCCAACAAAACATATGAAAATATAATTTAAACACACTTTTCACAGACACAGTACAATACATTCACTATACACAATGTAACAAAATAGTCCCATCCTTACCTGTTTAATAATACTGTCACACTGAGTAGGTAAATAGAAACTGGAATTTCAGTTTTATAGCTGAAAAGAATTTACATGCAACAATGATATTATTTTACAACTGTTTAGCTATTGAGCAAACATCCTGCCTGGAATATAAAGTATGTTGCCAAAAAAGATACATAGATTTTTCTTTTCCTTGCAGGGCTGCCAACATTGCAGCAGATAGCAAATAGCCAAATAGGGTTTGCTGAATGCCCTGGTTCATCCCCATGTCTGGATCAGCCAAGACAAGTGAAAAGTACCATACAATGATTCCGATCCAACAGAAACAATAGTCTGTTTATGAGTGAGTCTTACAGAATCATAACGGCAGCAGTTATTGCTACTGTAATATCTCAATTTTCTGTAGTGAATGTAACATCATTTATCAGAGGAGGAACTAGATTTTATTTCCTACATTGTATTTGTTTTACTACCGACTTACTATACCTTGTTGGCATTTTCGGAGTTCTCCACCCTGCAGTAAACTTGTCACAGCTGCCTGGAAATCTTTTTAAACTTTTTTTCAGCAACTGAAAGAAATATTTTTTATGGTTTTGTGATTGTTCAGATCAGTTGCCATACAACTGAGGCTGCCTAACAAGGAGGCATTCTGGCACTTACATTGTGGAACATTTTTAAGGGACAACAAGGAGTGTTTTAAGAGACAGTATCCATTGGCATAGTGAAACCGTTTTCTAGTGTAGCTGTTTATTATAAAAAATAAAGGTTTACAGAGTTAGCCCTGGTTCACACCAAAAATCGCACTTGGATGTGCGATTTCATTGCGACTTGTGCCTTTATTTAACAAGTCAATGTAAGTCGAAATGAAAAATCACAGAAAAGTAGTGCAGGAACCTTTTTCAAAGTCACTGAGACTTGTGTCGCAACAATTCAAACTATCCCATTGCCGCAAATAGGGTGCGGCTTGTCATGAGATTTTGATCTGTCAGATCACAAGACAAATCACATTGGTGTGAACCTGGGCTTAAAGCTTATTTTAATATTCCGTTTGCTTGCTATTTTTAAAATATTCAGCATTTATTGAATGCAGTTCAGCATTAAAAGAGAAGTGGGACCCAAGCTCTTTTGGCCCTACTTCTCCTGTAGGTCAGAGGAGTGCACCCCTGTGACCTGTTTTCAGCCAACAGCAGGCTAAAGTCCACTGTCGGCTGACATCACTCAGCCGATCCAGGCTTTGGATCAATCCCAACTTTAATGTCGGGATTCACCCAGATGCCAGGACTGGCAGTTGACTCAGCCTCTCCTGCCCCTCCACAGCCTAGTGCTTCAGTGAGCTCTGGAGGGGCAGAGCACAGAGCCGGTGACTGAGAGTCACTACTCTCTGAAGACTGAGAACTGAGCAATTAGCGGTCTTTGATCGATCAGTTCTCGGTCTTAGAGGCGGCAGAGGACAGATGCAGCATCAGATTGATACTGCACCCACCTAGGTGAGTATGAATGTTTATTTATTTCAATTCCCATACTCTTAAAATGGTGATCTTCATTTCTATTCTGCCTGCAAAATACATCTTTATAGGAAACATGGCTAGACCATGGAAACACCAACCACCATTTATAATTGTGCTTGCTGCAGTTTCTCTGTGAACTCTGTATAGTACAGTTAGGGCTCGTTCACACGTGCGGCTATTATTGCTGCCCCTCTGAAAAGCGATTTCTGGTGGATTTGACAAGCAGTGAGGTGTTGATATGTTGCCTCCTCACCACCTGTTTTAACCCTCAAATTGTGGACCCACCTTTGCTCATAGATGCTGGTCGGTTGTGGCTACTTGAATCCAAGTTGACCTGGCTGTGCAGTTTTCCATAGCATGACTTTATAGTCCTGCACTGATCGGTCTAGCCATACACTTATGCCGCGTACACACGGCCGTTTTTCTCGTCCAAAAAAACGAAATTTTTCCCATTCGACGAGAAAAGCGATAGTCTGTGGGCTTTCTGTTGTTTTTTTCGACGAGAAAAACGGCATTAAAAACGACGAGAATAATTAGAGCATGTTCTAATTTTTCTCGTCGTTTTTTTCGACATGTTTTCCGCGGCAGGGTTTCCCATAGGGAAACACTGCCGCGGAGCCCACAGACGGTCGTTTTTCTCGTTAAGAGAAAAAATTACGTGAAAAACGACCGTGTGTGGGGAACAAGCTGTTCCCCCGTTTTAAATGACATTATTCACGGCGGTTTTTTAACCGCCGTGAATAATGATCGTGTGTACGCGGCATCATAGATTTCTCTTGTTCAGCATGTTTAGTTGCTGATTATCTAAGCAGCGCTTCGAAGCTCAAAGAACTACTGAACTCCCAAAATGTTATGATTTCCCAATCTAAGGGGACAGACCTTCTCAACATTTTAGAATTTGTTACAGATCACCAGCATGAAGATTAGAAATGACTGCTGGTCTCCTATTACACAAGCAAGGCATGATCCAGACAAGTTAATGTAAGACAGGTGATTTCTACCTGCAGCACACAGCACTTGGCTCTCAACATATGGTTTGTTGGTTCACCAAGGTGACCTGTAAGGCTAAACAGACAACTCAGTCTGGAATGAAATGACCATTACAATGAAGTCAAAAGGAAAGTACAGTTACAAAAAAAAAAAAGAATGGTTTAAAAAGTTCACTATAAACATCAAAGGAGAGTCACTATAATTCCCATCCCACAGCCGTGCCTCCTTTCAATGTGGAGAATGTAAGGGTGCAATAATCACAATTATTGGCATTACAGAAAGCATGAGCTTTGTTGGCAATCAAGAACTACAAAGTGCTTTTAATGTCTCCATTTTAAAATGGAGGATTTTCACAATTTAGACAAAATAAAAAACAAAAACATGGAATTAACACTACAGGCAGCATTGCATGTTTGTGAAAACAAAGGCAAAACCTGGGATTGACAAATAATTTAATGTTCCTGAGAATAATGGAAATGTATTTTTGAGGCTCGCCTAAATAGCTTAAAAAAGTGTGTTGGGGGTGACACTGATGTGTGTGCAGGAAAAGGGGGATATTTACTAAAGCAAACTGCAACCATCATAAAATAGATGCTTGGAAATTCTATACAGTTTTTCTTCACCAGTTAACTGCAGCTAATGTGACACAAATCCAAAGCGTTGTGCCTGGGAATTATCAGTAAAGACTGGCAAACAAACTTACTTTCATACCTACTTTATTTTCAGGGAAATGTCATGAACCTACAGCAAGATATAAAAGTTCTCCTCTTTATAAAAGGAAATATATAGATTGCTGAAACTTGGAAATAATCAGACGCTGCAATATGAAGTTTGCCGAGGCTGAAATCTATTTTTACAAAAACTTCTGGGTGGTTTTCCCCAAGTTGCTTCACAAACAGTAAAAATAAAGGGTTTTGTACATTGAAATGCAGGCCCAGCTGCTCTTAGACAAAAATGCCTCTAGAAGGCGCCATACTGTTTACAGCATGGAGATTAGTACCGCTAACACAAAGCTACCTGTCGCTTGCATAGTACAATCATGTGACCAGCACATGACCCCCAGCATTTCAGGATCGCACACAGGACGAAAGTTGCAAAAGTTGTCCAGACTGTACCAAGCCGTTCCATCGTTTACACAGGTCTAGGCATGTATATAGACACACCTCTTTTGGGTCTAAAATGTCACCTTTGCAAATCATAAGACTCTACTGAACATGTAAAAAAGCTACACATAATTCACTCTCAAATATATAAAATGTTTTTGTAGTGTTCTAGCAGTAATCGAGTAACAGTCATTTAAACCATAGCATAGAAATATAAACGTAAGCAGATGTCCTGCTTAAAACATATATTCAGCCCTAGTAATCAGTCATTATTATATAAATATAACTTGACTTCCATCATGCAATTCTAACAGAGAAAGAGCCTGTGTCGACTGGCATCTGTTCACATCAAATGGGGTTTGGAAGGCCATACAAGTCTATAGGAAAGCAAAACCCCACTGAAGTCAACTGCAAGTCAAATGCATCTTAAACTGATGTTTAACCGATGCCATTGACACAAGCCGAAAGCCCATCAACACAGGCACAAACTTTAGTATGGTTGGTGCTGACTGCTGCTATTTGTGCTCTAATGCAATTTCTTTTTACAGGCTATTCCAACCACACTTGGTTGGCTGTTCTCACGGGCAGTACTTCATAATCAACTGACACTTGGTTGGCCATTCTTGTAGACAGTACTGCAGTATCTACTGACACTTGGTTGGCCATTCTCGTAGACAGTACTGCAGTATCTACTGACACTTGGTTGGCCATTCTCGTAGACAGTACTGCAGTATCTACTGACACTTGGTTGGCCATTCTCGTAGACAGTACTGCAGTATCTACTGACACTTGGTTGGCCATTCTCGTAGACAGTACTGCAGTATCTACTGACACTTGGTTGGCCATTCTCGTAGACAGTACTGCAGTATCTACTGACACTTGGTTGGCCATTCTCGTAGACAGTACTGCAGTATCTACTGACACTTGGTTGGCCATTCTCGTAGACAGTACTGCAGTATCTACTGACACTTGGTTGGCCATTCTCGTAGACAGTACTGCAGTATCTACTGACACTTAGTTGGCTATTCTTGCAGGCAGTACTGCATAATAAACTGACACTTGGTTGGCCATTCTTGAAGACAGTATTGCAATATCTACTTAAACATTCCTGTTCTTGCAGGCAGTAATGCATTATCTACTGTCAATTGGCTGGCCTTTCTCATAGACAGTACTGCTATATCTACTAAAACTTGGTTGGCTGTTCTCGCAGGCAGTGCTGAATATCTGCAGATTCTTGGTTGGCTGTTCTCGCAGGCAGTGCTGAATATTTTCTGACATGTGGCTGGCCATTCTCACAAACAGTACAACAATATCTGCTGACACTTGGCCGGCTGTTCTTGCAGGCAGTACTACAATATATGCTGACTCATATTTGGCTGTTTTCGCAGGCAGTCCTGCAATATCTACTGACACTTGGCTGGCCATTATTGCCGGCAGTACTGCAATATCTGCTGACACTTGGTTGGCCATTCTTTGCAGGCAGAACTGCAATATCTACTGACACTTGGCTGGCCATTCTCACAAGCACTACTGCAATCTCTACTGACACTTGGTTGGCCATTCTTGCAGGCAGTACTGCAATATTTGCTAACACTTGGTTGGTTGTTCTCGCAGGCAGTACTGCCATATCTACTGACACTTGGTTGGCCTTTCTCGCAGGCAATACTGCAATACTTGGCTGTTCTGATAAGATTTCCAAATGTTTTGAGGCAGGCATGGTGGGAATTCCATTTTCTCAAACCTGCAATGCTGCTTGAAATTATAAACTTGCTCGGTGATGACTAAAACAGTGATTTACCAATGGGAGTGATTTTTACGCTACCTCAGTAGACTCTGTTGACTTAAATTCGGCCTATTACGAAGGATCACTGACATGAAGTGAAGCTCATGCCCTTTGGTAATTCACTCAATAACCTTAACAGACATTTTAGCAACCTGGTTCACAAAATAAATTTGGCTACAAATGACAGTTTCAGTCTTATGTGGCACCTGTAAATGCAGTGTCACCACTGTAACACATTTTCCACCTTCTCTTGCAAGCTGATGACAAAATGTTTGAGAACTTTAAATGGTAACAAAAATAGAATAAGCAAGATAATAGGAAAACAATAGCAAGCACAACCTTTATATGTATGTTATTTAAGTATGAAAATATTTTTTACTATATGTTAAACATTCTTATTTATATTTCCATTACCTATGCAACCGATACCAAATATACTGAGTTTAACAAGTAAGGCAGGTTAACAAGTCTGAAGTGGTGAGAATTTGGTATTAAAATGCACATTGTGTACCTGTCAGATAATGGCAGGATTCAAGTGGTAAAAGCCACAATAAGACCCAGATGGCAGATTTCCCATCAGCTTTTCAGGTTCAGCGATCCATACAAATTTGTACAGTATGTTTTTCTGGATATTTTTGTTGTTATTCTTTCTCTCACTGGTAAAATAAACCTTCAGTACTATTAAAATTATAGACTGATAATTTCTTTGTCAGTGGGCAAACATACAAAATCAGCAGGGGAGCAATTACCTTTTCCCCCTCACTGTATAGTTTATGCCCACTATCTTATTTATTTAAAGTGGTTGTAAACCCTTACATATCCCAGTGAAGTGACTGGCCAGTTATACACAGAGAGGAAACAAATCCTCCTACATCAATTGTACCTGTTTATCTGCAGCATTTGTTCTGTACAGTATTCTACAACACACAAATTAAATTATTTTCCTCAGCAGCAGAAGCAGGGGGTGGAGATCTGACATCACACACCCTGCAGAGCTAGAGCACAGAACTGGGTATAGTCTGAGAGCTGATTGGAGGAAACTGACACGCATACCCCTCTTCACCGGCTCAAGCCCTGCACACACGGCCGGGAATCCCGTCAGGACGATCAGGACGTCACTGGATGCAAAGCGCCTTGAGGCGATTTAGTTCGCATTTGTAGCGTTATATAAGTTATTCACTCACTCACTCACTCAGGAAAAAAACGTCGGTTTTCCTGACGGGATTCCTGGGAAGCTTTTCTTGCTCGCCGAGTGTACACACGGCACATTCAAAAGAACCGCCATTCTTTTGAATGGCAAGAACGCGGTGACGTCATCGACTACGACGAGCATGTGCTCATCACAATCGATGCCATCGCCGTCATCTTGCTTCACCCTACTATTACCCTTGTAAGCTACCGCGCATGCGTCGAAGTCTCATTGAGCATGCGCGGGCTTACCTGGGACAGGTAAGCGTACACACTCACGATTTTCTTGGCAGGAAACACTTGCCGAGAATCTCGACGAGAAAAATACAGAGCAGGTTCTCTATTTTTCTCGTCGAGATTCCCGGCAGTTTTCCCGACGAGAAACCATACACACGGCCGGTTTTCTCTGCAAAAAGCTCTCCCAGCAGCTTTCTTGCAGAGAAAACCGGCCGCGTGTATGAGGCTTTAGAATAACAGAGCTGAGGGTGAGTCATCTTCTGGTTGCTGGAGGGGGGTGGGCCATCTCCCAGGAGACTGTGATGTAGGATTAATCCATTAGGAGTGAGTCATGCAGATAGCAGAGAGAGGAGCAATCAGAGAGGAACCACACTCTGTGCTTTGGATATAGGCAAGCATACACTATAGTGGGATGTACTTTATTCATTTTTCATGTCTGGGGTTTACAACCACTTTAAAGGAAAACGGTCATGAGAAAAACACAAAGGCTGCCATTGCTGTCCTGAAAATGGTAGGCTATCATGCTAATTCACTCGCATTAATACTTTGAATCATCAACGTGGATCAAGTATACAGCTAAAAGGCCCAACTTTCTTTAACTTTCCTGATTTGCACTTTTTCCAGGTCAGTGATTAAAAGCATTGACATGAAGTGGTATTCTTAATGGCCAGGAAATTAGTATTTTAAGAAGGTCAATGGCAGCAATGTATTTATTTCTGTTTTTTAATGGATGGCCCTCTCTGACAATTTATACTTCCTGCAATGCTTTAAACAACAGTATGGCCTTTATCTGACTGCTTTATAGATCTCTCTAAGGACTGAAATATATTGATACAGTTTAAAGAGGACCAGAGTATTTGTATGGAGTAGCAGTAGCAGATTTCACCAGGAATTAAAATCCCTTCCTGTCCATAACCCTGGAATTCATGATATAATTATTGTGCATTATTGCAGGACAGGGTTGCCCTGGTCTTTAGGGATTTGATCTTTAGGGACTACTAACAGTGCAGGTTTTCCAGTTCCCTTCACAAAGTCACTGGTAAAATAATAATGAAAACCTGTGCTCCTACTGGGAACTTTGGAAACCGTGAAATGGTAGCGGTCTTTGGGGATACATTTATATAATGATGTCTGGCATTATTCATTAAGAGAAGCAGTTATTTTGGAACTCTGAGTAATGTCTGTCCAGATAACAGATCCCACATTTTACACTTACATGTATTACACATACACATACTAGGGAGTGGTTGCAGTCTAGCTGGTAATAGACTATGGTGTAGCATCTACATACGGTGCAAGTTACCCTCTGTGTCAGGAATGACTTTGCTTGTGCTCTGAGATGGCTGTTCTTCAAACAGGCCTGTTACATGACTTCATATATCAGCGATCAGTGCACTTATTAAACATAATATTCTGTGATTTTACAGGAAATATAGAGTATGTATCATATAAGTGTAGGCATGGGAGAATACCCCACTGCAGTAGAAACGCCAATCTACAACTGGTTGGTCTGTGGTGTATGGAACCCATTGTAACCAGGCCCCTATATTCATCTGAGATACCAGACCTGTGATGAAGAAACCTAGCAGACTCCTACATCTTCACTAAGTGTGAATTAACAAATCTCACCCACCAGCTATTTTATTCTGACAGCTGACTCCAGCGGCTGTTACAATACCCAAATAGTTTGGCAAGCAATATGTAATTTAGGTAATTGTTGACTGACCTGTTCAGTCAACCTTTGTCAAGTCAGGTTGTGCCGACAGGGTCATCTACAGCTTGAGTTTTGGCTTATTCAGTATGGACTGGCCAAAATTTGAGCAGTGTACGGTAACCTTAAGAGGTGTGCATGCTATTTATCTCTTGCCGCCTATTGCCACAATCTTTTAATTCAGTCTATCTATCAGAAATCAGAATCCAGTCCACTCTATTATAAGATGTTTTCCCAGTGGAAGTCAAGGAGGAAATCCTCTTGCTTCCACTGCGTGGTAAGTGAAGGCGCACACAGATATGAATATTGGCAGGCTGTAGCAACAAGTGATCAGTCACATTTGCTAGGCCCCTGTATTCCAAAAGCTTTGGGTGGAGTTCTTCTATAGTGAATAACACTGACTAAGGCCCAGATTCTTTAATTTAAGATAATGCTACCAACATCAAAATATGTTGCTAAATAATAATAATATTAACAAGTCTAACATATTAATATGTTACTAGCAATCTTATTTCTTTCTGGCTAGCTTCCTATATAAAGTAAGGAGAAGACAATTGCCCAGGCTCTTATGTAGACAAATATAAAAAAATAGAAATGTAACAAAATGGCTGCAATAATTCTTTTTTTTTTTTTTAGAAATGCTAAGATAAGGCAGACACTGACAAAAAACACTGCTAGTCATGTGTATGAACAGTATGCTAACAAAATGTCTTGATACCTTCAGCAACCAATCAGCTTTAACTTAATTTGAACACAAAACAAGTATTCCTATTGGTTGCTATGTTTTTTTTTGTCACTTTTCATAGAAAGGACCGTTTGTGCGTATTTAGCAATTATTGTCTTTTGGGTCTTATCTATTCTATTTTCTGATGTTGCTCATGCTAGAAAGATGAAGTGTAATGTTCCTAATACCACACTGCCTTTTTCAGTCAAGCGCATTGTAAGTTTTATTTGTTTAATTGAAGATAATGGTGCCTGTTCTGTTGACTATACATATGTTATGTACAATTTACCGACACACATTTTATCAGCACTGTATTAAGGTGCCATCTCCAGCCCCCCGAAATGGGACGATATGCCAGAGCCGTGGGCAGCAAGATTTTAGAAGGGTAGCAGACATCATGCTTTATTATATTTTTAAATTTTTATGTAAGTAATTTATATTAAGGCTGGGTTCACACTATTGCGAATTTGATGCGGGTTTCTCCGCATCCAATTCACATGTCAGTAGATTGTGACCGGCTCTCAATGGAGCCAGTTCACACATCTCCAGGGTGGCTCTGGTGTGAATTGCACAGGAGTCATGTGCGTCTTCTGGTCTGTTCCAGGTCTGAATTCAGCTAACAATTCGGGCTGAAATCAGACCTGAAATGGTGAACAGGGACACACCAGACCCCTGCTGTGAGTCGCTCCGTGTGCTGTGAACCCAGCCTTAAGGTGTATAAAGTAATGGCTGGATTATATGCGCAAACGATCTGTGCTCATAAAGGTGCAGTCCTTTAACTAAAATGTGACCCTGGCCACCCAATCTTCTCATAACTCCAATAAATAAATTGAATATTCCTGACTATATGGAAGAAAACTGCAGGGAGCTTTATTTTATTAACTTGGTGTGGAGAGCAATGAAGTGCAGTAACACAGCATCTAGTAAGAAATATTCTTTATTCTCACTACACTGAAGGTCTGGGCAGTTAGAAGTAAACCATTTTACATCTACTTGGGCATGTTTATATTCTGTGTACAGGACATTGCTATGGTGGTCTGAATGATCAAATTACAAATTTAGGCCAACTGAGCTTATTTAAAATAGTAAGGGGCAATGTGCAAAGTAAAAAAAAAAAACAATACAACCAGAATAAATCTTTCACTGAATTAACTACAACTGAAATCTGATTGGTTGTTATGAGTTATTGTACTATACCATTGTTGTATGCAGTGCCCTAGCAATGTTTACAGTCTTTTGATGATTCTATTAGTGTACAGTATGTAGCCTGATAATGATTCTACTATTGTTTGTGGTCTAAGTAGTCTAATGACGTTTCTATTGCATATAAATGATCTATTCATGATTCTATTAATTTATCATTTTTGTTACTGAGGCACTGCAATGCATTACTGTTGCTAAACTGCCAATTAATTACATCCTAGATATGACAAACATCTGGTCACCCAGGTTGGTGTATTTTGCTTCTGTATGTAGGAGCATTCCGACATAATATGCTGCCCCCTGCTGATAAGACAACACACATTCTGCCTACTTATACTTGCAGGAGTCAGCCGGGGACCAGATCTGTACCTTGCCTCATGCCATCCTAGAGGGTGCTGCCTATGACGAAGCGCTCATCTGTCCTCATGGTAGGAACATCTCTAGATGTATACCCAGCCCAAGCTGCTAACTGCTGATGTTGGCTTAAGCACTTTATTGCACTCTATACAAAGTTATCAAATAAAGATCTCAATATTTCTTAATAATAAATAGTCATTAACTAAATATGGCTGAACCTGAACCCTCCTCGCTCATTATGATTGGCCTGTGTTCCCTAACTTATTAAGCTCCTCCTACTCTCAGAAAAAAAGGTTTGTTCAGTGCCAGGATCTCTTCCCATTCACACAACACTGCCACATCGAAACATCACAACATACATCCCAATTGAATTAAATTCTGGGTGGAGGGGGATATGCATTTTCCCAAAAGAATATGATTCTTTATATTATTACTGTAGCACCTTATTCAATTAATGAAAATGGGTCTTGTGACTTATGTGTGCAAAGTACAAAAAGGTAATTTTCTTTAGGAAGTACCTATTGCCCGTACAAAAAGGAGAAGTCATTTTGTAGGTTGGCCAAGAACAAAGCTTGTCAATTTCCCTAGAACCGGAGTCTGTGGAATGAAGCTATATTACTGTGGCTTGAGGCACTTAGTGCTTTAGACCACAGCAATGTCACCCGTTACCAGTGAACTGACTCAATGTGGTCTTGTGCAATACAATGCTTCCTCTACTCTGTATCGGAGATAGGTACATCTTGCAAGACAGGCAACTCCAAACAACTGGAATTCTTTGAGTAAAGCATGCGCTGAAACTTAGGTTTCATAGGACTTTTGAACTCTTCCCCTGAAATACATTGGAAAGCAGAAAAAAAAAAGAAAAACAGAAAAGGTGGCTATTGTGAACTTCTCATCTGCTGGTGAGGGTTTCTTGGCACAGATGTCTTCAGCTTTTATTGCTGCATTTTCCTGATAATCTCCGCAGAGACCGGAGGATGAAAATTGATTGTGTGGTGACGGAGACCCTGAGCTGTCTTGTAACTCTTCCCGCAGCGGCATTTGAAGGGTTTGCGGACTCGTATTTGTGTTCGGTGGCCGTTCTTGGCATGGTACTTAATACCATTTACATTCTGCATGAGAGAAGAAATCTTGGTTAGAACATGACTAAACAGATGAAAGCTTGCCATACACTAGTAGATTTTTGAAGGTTTGTACAAATATTTGTATGAACATTTGCATGCAATTTCTTATTACATTTGATGACTTGATGAGTGTCGTTTGAAAGTACTTCAAATATTGGTTTGCTTTTAACATTTAATTTTGGAAGCAATGTCATTTCCTGAACAAAAACACATTCACTGTTAGAAATGAATTTGCTTGAAAAAAATTTTTTACACCCTGCTCCTTCAAATTCTCTCAACACTATAGCCTAAAATAAATGTTGATTTGACCCCACTAATGATTAAAAAATCAAACGTTCTTAAAATTAAATATTTCAAATGAAATTCTGCTAGTGTATGGCAAGCTTTTTAATCATCATAACCTGACAATTTTACCTAATAAAGGAAACCTCTGATTATTGTATAACTACAGTCTTAGGCCCCTTTCACACCTGCCGAACATCTGATCCGACAAAGTCCGCCGAAAACAGACGTCCAGCGGGTCGGATCGGAAAACAATCAAATGGAAACTGACATGCAGTTCGTTTCCATTTAACTGCCCCATAGAGAATAGCGGGCTGTGTCCGTGTCCGCTCAGTATACTGGAGCAGACACGGACCTGTCATTCGCCTGCTCAGCGAGGATCAGCTGGATGGATCCACTCCATGTAAAAGGGGCCTAAAAAAGAACCTCCTGCAATGTCCATGCACAACAATAAAATTGAACTCCTGGCAAATAGAAAAAGATACAAATTAATTCAGGTCTGTATTCATTAAACTATCATTTAATGTATTATTTTAATGCAGCTAGTGTAACTAGCCAGATTCAGGTACTTATCAGCCTCTTGCAAGCTCCCCATACAGCAAAGTTCAGACTGGGGAGGGAGAAGCAGCACAAGAAGCCAATCAGTTGTATAGCAGTCCTCGTGTGCCAACAAAGGGACATGCTGATAGGAGGGAGCAGAGTGACGAGATGAGCTCATCAGCCTTCTGCTTCTCCTTTCACTGTCCATTCACAGTTTGGAGGTGGGGAGGAGACCTGTAAGTATTCATCTGTGTATTAAGTTGTTTGCCAGGAGTTCAGCTTTATGGAGAAATTATAGCATGTAATAATAGAGAGACTAAGACGGGGGACATTTATAAAATGAGTGCAGCCTGAAACCCAGGCAATTTCAGAGCTCAGTAAAAACACAATGTCTTGCTTAATATTTGCCTTACAAAAAACAGTAAAAAAAGTTCAACTGTGCTTTGACAACAAAAACCTAGGAAAAAAAATATGCAGAAATGACAGTAAAAAAAGTATTATGCCTCCCCTCTACTATTTCACATAAGCAAAGGTGAAGCATGTAGTGCGAGGACCTCAATGACATCATCTTGCTTCTTTGCCTTATTACTGACTGGAGGAAATGAAAATGGGAGGAGCTGCACACAGCAACCAATGAGATGTTGGTTATATATTACAATATACATGAACAAATCTTACACACGGTCTACTCTCACCATCCCTGTGCTTTATCCTCCCACCTTTAAAAATTCCTTATTTGAAGATTTAGGGTAACAGACATCACTTGGTACAACTGTGACACATTTGATTAAGCCTAGGTTGACACTGAATGCGGGTTTGAAATCGTATGAATTCAGCTGCAGTGCCAAGGTTGCCCCCACCTCCGATCTATTGCCTTTAGCCCACATTCACATCAGGCCAATTTGACATGCGATTTGACATGTCAAATTGCATGTCAAAATGGCCCGCTGTGTTGAAACTACAAGTCCCATGAAACCCAAGACTGGCAGCCACAGGCATGACTTCCAGAGGCAGAAGCATGATGGGATTTGTAGTTACACCAAAGCTGGAGTGCCGAGGTTGCCTATTCCTGCATTGGACTGTATTAACACAGATGTTTATGAACCTTTTGCAATAAACGAGGATCAGTAACAGTTTTATTTTCTATTAATTCATTAAAGTGAATCAGAAGATGAGGAAGGTTTTCTTTCTAGTAGAGGGAAGGGGGGGTTCTTTAACTGACTTACAAAAGGGAAACGTTTAAGAATAAGAGGGAGAACAGGAAAGGAACAAAAGGGAGTACAAGGTCAGTTGCAGCAGTCGTGTTGTGAAAAGTAGAGTGTGGGGTCTTTTCTACCCCTCCTTTACCCCCTTCTCCAATCCACATCACTGGGAGCACCAGCTACGTCTCTCACTTGTACACATACTGGGTGAAATGCATATGAGGTTATTTTAATAAATCAATTATTTAAAAAAGCATTAACATTGTAGTTGTCAGAGACATAATTGAACAAGGTTGTTTGAAGAAAAAACTCAGAATTTTGCTTGGCTTGTTTGCTGAACTGACAAACACGGCTCCCACGTCTTAAAACACAGATAAAGGTGAACCTGTTCTGTTTGGTTTTTATAAGCTATAAAGAGAGCTAACCTTCAGGTAAACATATCTTCAGATATGCTGACGTGTAGGAACTCCATGATTGTGCTTCATCAAGTTCAGTGTCACGTATAGCCTTGTGTATAATAGTGGAGGCAGGAGAAGTGTTGTTAACTCCAACAACCATTATCAAGTAACCAATGACAAGTGCAGAAAAATCTAAAGAATCTTATGTGTTGTGAAGGGCATAACCTACTATTTCACCTTGTGTTTTTTAAACTTTATTCCTGCAAAAGACACTCTTAACAATTCTCCGTATTCTCCACTATATACATAACATACTGGTCACTAGATTGGCCATACTCACCAATAATTATTGCAGTCGCTGTGTTTTTAAAGGCCAGGGTGAGTGAGAATAGTAGGGTGGGAGGAAAGTAGGTAGGTATTACCTATTATCTTTGTTACCAGAGATAGATTAAGGCAGAATGGGGCCCTTGGCAAGGTAGCAGCTTTGGCCCGCCATTGCAATAAACATAGAGAAGGTGCTATTTACATTGTCTTTACTGGCATGACCAATCTGTTTACAAGTGCATCCCTCATATACAGTGGCAAGCAGATGCACAGCTTTGACCAGTTGCTTTACCCTTTCTGGTTTATGGCAGGAATAAGACGTTTGTAGCTGAGCCCCCTGGACATGAACCAGGCCCTAGGCTTCTGCTTGGCTAGGCTTTGGAAGACCCAGGCCTGAGCATTACTTGGCCCAAGTTCAGAATTTCTCAACATGTGCCATGGCACTGCAGCTGTATGCATTCAGAGTTACTGACAGCTAATCACAGTAGTGCAGAGATTGCTCCCTGATAGGCTGGAAGGCTCCATGTGACTGCTTTGGATAAGTCTAGAGCCCAAGCAGCCATTTAGCTGTAATATCTACTTACTACTGATGTATTGGAAGGTCTCTAATAAAGCAGCAGCTCCAACCATGCTCTGCAGCTAGTGCAAGCCATCTGTAGTCCACAACATGCAGAACCTCTCCCCATTGTGAGCACAGGCCAAAAGGGACTGGTAATGGTACTCCAGCCCCAGTACCCTACTCCACTGGACAAGGAGAGACCTTAAGTATGTTGAGCCTCAGAAGATGTATTTTTTGACGAAACATGTAAGGCATGAGCACACGCTTGTGATATCATCCCAAAATTAGGAATCTATCGCAGTATTTTCTTGGGAAGTTTGACTTGTACAGTGCTGTCTGTTTTTATACATGTCAGTAGCATTGTTTTTAATAAAAATTGGTTACTATTGATTTTATACTATGTGGAGCATTTCCATTTTTTCATACGCATTTTCCTGAGTGGCTATCGATTATATACGGTGGATTGCAGTGGCAACATCAAATATCCATGATCTCAGCTAATCACTTTTAATTGCTTTATGACTGCTTTATGACTTCTCATTGTAAGGGTCATACCATTCATGTAAGCCTTTAATTTGAGCACTGCTGTGGGAGCACAAAGTGCATTGTTTTTTTTGTTTTTTTTTACACCATATGAAGATTAATTCATCTTTAATTCACAGTGATGTTTTGGTTTGCATGGACATTCTGGACTGTTATCAGTTTTGTTTTTATTTTGTGAGCATTGCACTTCAGTTTGAATTTATTTGATATTACCATTTTGCGTCTAATAGTGTGCTAGTTGAGTGAGTGAGTGAGTGAAAACTTGTATAGCGCTACAAATGCGAACCAAATCGCCTCAAGGCACTTGTATCCATTGTCGTCATGATCCTTCAGAAGAGATGGGTCTTAAGTTTTTTCCTGAAGGCCCGGTGGTTTTCTTCCATGCGGATGTTTGTTGGTAGAGCGTTCCATAGCCGTGGTCCTTGGACTGCGAATCTTTGTTCTCCTTTAGATTTGTAGCGTGATTTAGGGATGTGGAGGAGGTTTTGGTTAGTTGATCGTAGAACGCGATTGGGGATGTAGTGTTTTATTTTCTCGCATAGGTATTGAGGAGCATTTCCTTGTGTGCATTTGTGAGTGAGGCAGAGGGTCTTGAAAGTCACCCGATCCTTTACGGCTAGCCAATGGAGGGTCTTTAGGGACGGGGTGATTGATTCCCATTTTTTTTTCCCGTTACGAGTCTTGCTGCTGTGTTCTGGATGACTTGTAGCCAAGAAACCTGGTATTTGGGTAGTCCAAGGTAGAGGGAGTTTGCATAATCAAGTCGGGAATTGATGATTGTTCCAACTACTACTGCTGTATCCTCTTCCGGGATAAAGTGGATGAGTCTTCGTAGCAAGCGGAGAAGATGGTGAGATCCGCTCACTACTGATCCTATTTGGGCATCCATGGTCATGTCTGAGTCAAAGATGACTCAGAGACTTTTGAATTTGGTGCTTGGGGTGATGGTTTGTCCAAGGATGGTGGGTGGTGTCCCTGTCGTCCTAGAGTTCGTCTTCTGGTTTGCGTGAAGAAAGAGAAGTTCTGTTTTGGATCCATTAAGTTTGAGGGAACTCTCCTTCATCCAATTGTCTATCAGTGTAAGGCATTTCTCTAATCCGTGATATTGGTCTTTTTTGTTGGTGATGCGTAAGTAAAGTTGAGTGTCTTCAGCATAAGAGTGGTAGAGCAAATCCTGTTTGCTGATGATTTTGAGGAGTGGGCGGAGGTAGATGTTGAGCACGGGTGACAGGGGTGATACTTCTATGAGACGAGTGAGCAAAATTTTGTGGTCTACTGTGTCAAAAGCTGCACTGAGGTCCAGCAGCACCAGGAGACACGATTCTCCGTCATCTGCTGCTTCGAGGGCATCATCCCATATTTTGAGAAGTGCCGTTTCTGTCCCGTGGCCAGGGCGGAAACCTGATTGTAGTGGGTCCAGGAGTTTGTGGGTATCCAAATGGAGTTGTAGCTGTTGTACTACTGCTTTCTCAATGATCTTGGAGAAGGTCTTAAGTATGGTTGTCCCGATACCGATACTAGTATCGGTATTGGTACCGATACCGAGCATTTCCCCGAGTACTTGTACTCGGGGTAATGCTCCGATGCTTCACCCGATACCTGGGCAGTCAGAAATGATCGGTGCGGCGGGGGGGAGTTACAAGCACTGATCTGCCTGTATACATTTCAATAAAGCATGACAGCTTCTCCCCGGACCGCCCCTTTTCAGCCGCTTTAGTGAAATTTATACATCGGTGATCGGTGCTTGTAACTCCCCCCAAAGCCGCACCGATCACCGCTGACTGTCCCTGTATCTTCCTCCGTGCTGCTGCTGCTATACTCCTCCACGCTCTGTGTCCCCCTCTGTGCTGCTCTCCCCCTCCGTGCTCCGTGTCCCATGTCCCCCTCGGTGCTGCTTTCCCTCTCCAGGTTCGTTGTCCCCCTCCATGCTGCTGCTGTCCGTGCTCCGTGTCCCGTGTCACCATCCTCTTGCTCTCTCCCTCCGCACTCCGAGTCCCCCTCCATGTCCTCCTCCACTCCCTCTGTCCTCGATCTGTCAGGATGGAGAGCGGAGGTAGGAGCCGCTAAATCCGGCTCCTTCCTTTTCCGAATGAACAGAGTCAGTGATCACTGACTGACTCTGTCAATTCACATAACTGAAACATCGTAACCTATGTTTACGATGCTTCAGTTTATGAATGGAGAGGAGCCTCCTGTCCATTCATTTTAGCTGAGGCTGCAGAGAAAGGGACTGGGGAATCTGTGTCCTCAGTCCCTTTCTCTGTCTCATAGGGGACATGTCAGGGGTCTGCTAAGACCCCTGAAATCTCACCAAAGCCCCCCAACAGCGCTAAAAAAAGGGAAAAAATGCAATAAATAAAATAATTGAATTGTAAAAAATAATAAAAATTAAAATAAAAAAACACACTGACACAATCCACTCCCCCCCCCCCCTAAAAAAATAAAGCACTGTAAAAAAACAGAACAAAAAAAAAAAAATGTGTAAAAAAAAATATACTGAAAAAAAAAGTATCGGTAATCGGTATCGGCGAGTACTTGAAAAAAAGTATCGGTCCTTGTACTCGGTCTTAAAAAAGTGGTATCGGGACAACCCTAGTCTTAAGGCTAGTTACCGGTCTCCGGTGGTTTGGGTCTTTGTGGTCGAGGTTCAGTTTCTTTAGGAGGGGTTTGATTATACCTTGCTTGAGGGAGGTAGGGACAATCCCTTCTTTGAACAATTGATTTATGAGATTTGTGATGGTGGGTGCCAAGATGTCGGTACATTCTTTCAGGAGTTTTGTTGGAATAATGTCGTTTGGTGATGTACTGTCTCGGAGGCTTCTGATGATGCTTTTGGTGGTGTCGATGGTGATTGGAATCAGAGTAAATTTCGTTGATTGTAGAGTATTTGTATTTAGTTGCTGGTTTAGGGATTTTACCCTTTTAGCGCTAAAGGAAAGAATAAAAAAAAAAAAATAACAAACATGTTATACTTACCTGATCTGTGCAATGGTTTTGCACAGAGCAGCCCGATCCTCTTCTTTTTCAGTCCTCTGCTGGTGGCCCTGGCCCCTCCCCCCTGTCAAGTGCCCCCCAATAGCAAGTCTCTTGGTATGGGGACACTCAAGCAGGCTCGCTCCCAAGCCACACTATGTGTCCATTCACACAAATCGTGGCTTGGCCCTGCGCCCCACTATATCCTCATTGGCTCACTGGCTGTGATTGACAGCAGCAGGAGCCAATGGCTCCCCCTGCTGTGTGAGCCAATGGGGAGCGAGAGACTCAGGAGAGCCTCTGCTCTTGTGCACATTGCTGAGATTGAGGCTCATGTAAGTGTAGCGGATATTTGAATTTAGGGGAAGCATCTGGGTGGTAGTGTAACCCAGATGCACTGATTGCTAGGGAATCTGAGACCCTTTTATGGTTCTTGGAGGACTCTGGTGGTGTGAGGTTCCCTGGGCCTATAGGGGGCGTTGTTGCCGGGGGCCGGAGGTGAACTCACACCGCAAGACTGTGCCTTTTTGTCCTCCCCTGGAGCTGGTACAGCGGGGCGGGGAACCCGCTGTGACGCAAAGGGAGAGGGGATAAAAGGGGCGGACGCCCTTTCCACGGGGTTCAGAGTTGGAGGACGCGGCCGCACCCAGGCACGTTCAGCTTGGGTGCTGGCGTTCCGGTGTTCCGGGCCCAGGTGCCCTTGACCTGGCCGGAGCTGAGATGGAGTCCATCTCAGGCACCTTTAGCCTGGGGTGAGGTACTATGGCGGATGCCTGGGGCTCAGTACCTTCGAATGAGTTCCGCGAGGGTGGAGGAATCCGAGGGGGCCCTAACTCCTTGGGTGCCTGTGTCTGAGTTTGTGAGGTCTGGTGAGCAGAACTTCTCTGGAGAGTCCGGCGCAGCATCGCTGGTGACAGAGAGGCCTCCGGTATCTCCCTTGGACAGATATCCTTCCCCTGACAGGGGCCGTTATAGCGAAGGTAATTCACGTTCTACTTCACATAGTCAGTGGCAGTGACTATTCGCCACTGGTGATACCACAGTGGTTGGCAAGAGAAGGGAAAGGATTGTGCCTCGACCTATTCCCATTACTACTAAGTTGTTGCAAAAGAATCCAACTTCACCGTATTGTGTGTTTATTCACTGAGAAGAATAAAACTGTGTTGGATCTATTCACTGTGTGGAACTCTGGTTACTAGGAGCAAAGGAGTCAAGGATGAAGGACAGGACTTGGCTCTAGGACACCTACACAAAGCCCGATCTTTCTGGCCTTCACCTCTTCACTATGGAGGACATGGGCCGTGGTGTATCTCATCCCTCCCCCCAGCACTAACACCCCTAGACAAAGAAAGACAAGCCGAGAACGAGAAGGGGAGAGAGGGGTGAGGCCGCTACATAAGCATAAGGCCTCTTTCACACGGACAGACCACTCAGGTCCGCCTGTCAGATTTTTAGGCGGACCTGAACAGGCGCTCCATAGAGGTCTATGGAGCCACGGATGTCAGCGGTGACTTGCCCGCTGACATCCGACCCGCTCCGATCCGCCAAAGTGTGATGGAGGAAAACCCTATTTTCCATCCGTTTGGCGGATCGGATGACAATGGAATCTACGGTCCGTCGTCATCCGATCCCCCATAGGGGAGAGCGGTGCTCTGACAGGTCGGTCCCTGCACAGTATGCGGAGACAGACCTGTCATCTGCCTGCTCAGCGGGGATCGACAGAGCGATCCCCGCTGAGCAAAGCGGACCCCGAACACGGACACGGACCGCGTGAAAGGGCCCTAAGGGGGATGCTGGGGTAGGGGGAGATGCACCCAGAAAGTTTTTACCTTGGTATATAGCATGCATTAAGGTAAAAAAAACTTGATTCTTTAGAATCACTTTAGGTGTCATTGGCAAGATTACCAGGTAAAACTAAAGGAAACAATGTCTAAAAAAAGAAAACGTATGCATCCGGCACATCCAAGGATTGGTAAGCTGCAATATATTAGTTTTTTGCATTTGGTTTAGATACACTTTAAGTGCATTTTGCTTTCAACATACCAAACTGTTACTTTGGGAACTCTGCCCCGTTGTACTTAAAAATTGGGTTGACCAGCTAAATATTACTCAAGAAAGTGTATGGAAAGACCATTTTTTATCTTTGTAGAGGGGGTAAACAGTAATTAGAACAGTGGGTTAAAAGATAAAAAATGACAGGGAATTTAACCCTTCCCTATAAAAACAAAACTAAAAAACAGCATGATATATTACTTATTGCCTTGACACTGTGATTTTAGCCTAGTTGGTATCTTTTTTGCTGGACTCTAACCAGCAGCAACCACAACACCAATTAATGATATTTGCTTACTTGTTGGTATGCTTTTAGTACAGAATTACACAAAAAAGGAATATTTGTAAATTGTAAAAATCTAATGTAAAACATTAGACACTGACAATCATTAACATGTTTCCCCAACCATTAATCAGATGCTTATTTTTTATTACACCCACTAAATTAAATTTTGCTTCCCTCCGACACATCCTGTGACTCTAATCTTCTAGACCGCGCATTGAGGAAACGCTTTTATGAATTCTCTGCATAACACATGATGTGTGGACAAGAGAGTTTTTACAACATGAAACAAACAAATAAAAATCATCTTCCACTTATATAAAAAGAACAAAATGTTCTGTTAATGTGACATGATGAGCAGTAAACTCTGCAGATCATAAATACCACCCGCTTGTTAAAGTCCATGCAGCTGCACTGATCATTGAAGACAAATCTATTGCTGTTCTTATCGCTGGTGGCTTCTGCACCGAAGACGGTTATTCAGCAGAAATAAAGATGAGTTTGTAAAGGAAGCTTTCTGCCCATGTAACTGATACCATTAGGATCTCACACCTGAGATCCTAAGATGAGATGAGAATCATCTAGTTGCTGCTGGTGGGAAAAAAAAACTATCACAAGACTAAAGCCCTGTACACACGATCGGATTTCCTATGGATTCTAATCCGATGGATTTTTCCATCGGAATTCCGATGAAGCTGACTTCCATCAGTCTTGCCTACACACCATCAGTCAAAAATCCGACCGTCCCAAACGCCGTGACGTAAAACACTCCGACAAGCCGAGGAAAATTAAGTTCAATGCTTCTGAGCATGCGTCAACTTGATTCTGAGCATGCGTGGGTTTTTTGTCTGATGGAGTTCAACACAGACGATCGGAATTTGCTATCGTTTTTTTTCCCATGGGATAAATTTAAAACATGTTCTATTTTTTCTCACCGATGGAAAAAAGACCGATGGGGCCCATACACGATCGGTTTGTCCGATGAGAAAAGTCCATCGGACTGTTTTCATCGGTAAAACCGATCGTGTGTACACAGCAAAATGCAGCTGCTGTTACCATCCCAAGAAAACAGAACTTAATGCGCTAAAAAAGAACATATTTGTTGTCTTGTTTTGATTTTCATCCGCAGCAGGTAAAATAGCTTGGAAATGTAACCTGTCAAAGATTTTTGTCCATACAGTCCTAAGATTTACACAGCCTTGCCAGATAACACAGCCAGGTTGGTGACCTAACTTTTCTTGACTGCAGTTAAGAAATAGAGCTTGGTCAACCCCCGCCCCCAGCCTGTGATAGGACAGTGAAGAAACAACAGCAGACTGAAGATGTCATCTCTCTCTTCTCTCTTGTCAGCATGTTCCTTGTCAGTACATGTGTCAGTAGTGTATTTAGGTTTTGTGCTGCCCTAGGCCTGACTAAACTCGTGCACCCCCTAATTTAAATATGACCCACCCCTTCCTGTCAAGGCCACATCCCTTTTTCCGAGTGGGGACACTAGTTCTTAGGGCCTGGGGGGGGGGGGGGCAATGGATTCCCTTAATTTGCATAGATTTCCTCTCACTTCCTGTTTGGCTATAGGGCAGGAAGTGAAGGGAAATCTCTGCAATGAGACAGGGATGGTAAACAGGGGCTATAACCCTCCCTTACTCTATCCAAAATGAAAAAAAAAGTGTTGCCTATAGTTCTACTTTAAGCACAAATTTCTGATAATTTTATGGAGACGACTAAGAAGATATAACCATGCCAATGGTGCAGCAGAAAACATATAGCACAGTGAGGAAGGTTTGTGGTCTAGGCTGATAGGACAGTCAAAATTAGAAGCAGCTTGCGCTACACTAACAGTGTAGCACAAGCTGGCGGGGACTCTTTCTGTGCTGCCCCCCTGCAAAGTGCTGCCCTAGGCCTGGGCCTTGTTGGCCTAGGCCAGGATACAGTGTTGAGATGTGCATACATGGTTCCTACTGCTTTACAAATCAAAGTACTGGGGGGGGGGGGGGGGTTTAGAAGCTATGGGTAAGCAAAGGAGACCTTTTTCCAGCGCTAGGACTATTAATTATATATATATATATATATATGCATTTAAACATACAATGTAATGATTTTTTTAGAGAATACTTAAAGTGGAACATCACTCTCTCAATCAACATTGACTAGTTTTAACAACTTGACGACCAGCAACGTACCATTATTTCACTGGACTTCAAGTGCTTATACCATAATGATGCCTGCAGATTTTTTAGAGGTCGGATCTCCTATAAAATAAATCCTAGCGGCTAACTAGCCACTGGATTGCTTTTGCAAGCAGCGGGAGGGGACGTTCCCCACCACCTTCTGTGGCTTTCTCTGGCTCTCCCGTCCCACTGAAAACCCGATTGATCAGCTGGTGCTTCCGCTGGCTATAAAAAAGGGAAAAGAAACTGTGCTATAAATTCCAATGATAGTAAAAAGCAGCAACTCTGCTGTAAGATATATACAGTCTCAAATAAGCAGTTGTAAATAGAGCTGCGCTAAACCACAAACATAAATTGTGAATAACTATAAAATAATAAAGAGAGATGAACCAATTAGTGAAAATAAATGTTCCAATATGGAATGACAATCCTTATTACGGAATCAAAATGTGATGTTACACCAATAGTGCAAATCGTGAGAAAGTCCAAATTAGATAAACACGTCCTTCCAGTGATAGTAACACCATCCAACACCGCAAGTGAAGTGACACCTCTACCATAAGAAATGCATGCTTACCAGCTTGCATGGACCTCCTATCACGGGAGGTCTATCACGCTTGTGGCTAATTCCCAGCCAGGGCCTTTATACTTGCAAAGTGATTCCCACTGTATATGAACTTCCCATAACAGAAGTGCAATGACAATCACAGCTCAATCTCAGCAGGAACCCTCCACGAAGCCCATATGGCAGCCCTAAAATTTTCCACCCGCCTACTCGCATTCTGCGAGTGGAAAATGAGGGCTGGCGAGGAACTGGGATGCCTGGGAGCGGGGGGCGACCACTGCAGGCGGGTGGGGTTGATGGGGAGCCGTTCTCCCAGCGATCGCCCCTGGAAAAGAAGTAGCTCAGGACTTGAAATTTTGAGCCCTGCCATATGGTATGAAATCCCCCTTCAAATAGTCATGCTCATGGAATTTCCCCAAAAAGAAAAGGGCATGCCATGGTGTAAAACCATATATACTTTGATCTATCTTAAAAAATATTGCACTTACATCAAATTCACATAAATATGCATAGGACAATCTTAAGCCTGCCAGCTATAGCATAAATGCCCATCCTTCCAGGACCTAAGAAGCACGGTGACGTCAACACGTCGGTCCGCCCGATGTGCTTTGACACACATTGACATCGTCCTGTCGCTGCACCTCTGTTGTGGGAAGTTCATATACGGTGGGAATCGCCATATACATATCTCTTTGCAAGAATAAAGAGATATTCTGGCTGGGTATTAGCCACAAGCGTGATAGACCTCCCGTGATAGGAGGTCCATGGAAGCTGGTAAGCATGCATTTCTTATGGTGGAGGTGTCACTTCATTTGCGGTGTTGGATGGTGTTACTGTCACTGGAAGGACGTGTTTATCTACTTTGGACTTTTTCACGATTTGCACTATTGGTGTAACCTCACATTTTTAATAAGGATTGTCATTGCATATTGGAACATTTATTTTCAATAACTGGTTCATCTCTCTTTATTATTTTATAGGTATTCACAATTTATGTTTGTGGTTTAGCGCAACTCTATTTACAACTGCTCCCCAGGCCGGAATGGCTCTGTTCGCCTCTATAATATAGGAAACTATATTATATCACTTCCAGTTTCCCCATATGTAAACAGCGCCATTTTTAAAAATGAAAAGCATTTGATCACAGCGATCTTGGTGTGATCAAATGCTTTTAAGGGCAGAAGAGGGATCTGGGTTCTAATAAAGGTGGGGGACTTGAGTCACATGACTTGACTCAAGTCAGACTTGAGTCACCTGTTTGAGGACTTGCGACTTGCTTGACAGAATTCAATAAATGACTCGACTTGACTTTGACTTGTCACTAATGACTTGCGACTTGACTTTGACTTGGGCTATATGACTTGCAATGGCTTGGCACCACTAACACTAACTGCAAGCCGCCGTCTGCCTACCTGATCAGCGTGTCATGCAGACAGACGGCGGCCATTGCAGTGTTCAAAAGCCACGCCTCCTCGTCTGTGATAGGCGGAACACTCAATTTCACAGCAGGCAGTGTTCAGCCTATCACGGACATCCTCTTATCCTTGTCTGTGTTATGAGGATGAGCGGATGTCCGTGATAGGCGGAACACTGAATGCTGGGAAATTGAGTGTTCCGCCTATCACAGACGAGGAGGAGGCGTGGCTTTTGAATACTGGAATGGCCGCCGGGATGCTGCCGATCAGGTACACGGCTGACGGGCACAGTGAGACACGGGCACAGTGAGACACGGGCACAGTGAGACACGGGCACAGTGAGGCATTGGGCACAGTGAGACACGGGCACAGTGAGGCATTGGGCACAGTGAGACACGGGCACAGTGAGACACGGGCACAGTGAAGCATGGACACAGTGAAGCATGGGCACAGTGAAGCATGGGCACAGCGAAGCATGGGCACAGTGAAGCATGGGAACAGTGAGGCATGGGCACAGTGAGGCATGAGCACAGTGAGGCATGGGCACATAACCAATATTATTTATTGTTATCCCTCCTATTATTTTCATACAGTATGGGGAAGATCAGTATTTTGACTTGATTTGTGACTTGACCAAAATAAATTACTTGACTTGACTTGCTTGACTTCTAGCAGGGACTCAACTTGACTTGCTTGCTTTTCGTCACAGTAACTTGGGACTTGCTTGAGACTTGAAGGTTAAGACTTGAGACTTGCTTGTGACTAGCACATGTGTGACTTACTCCCATTTCTGCCCAGATCTCTCCATAAAGAGTATCTGTCACTGCCTATTGCTGTCACAGGATGTTCTGCTGTGATCCCTACTGTCCTGCAGATGGCAGGATGTGTTGAGCGTTGGAAGTGTGCTCTGGAAACTCCTGAACCTGCATTCAGCTTCGGTCTCTACCCACGCTTGCACAGTTCTTTCTCTCCCGTAGCTCGGTGTTCTGCGAGAGTAAAAGGGAATGGACTGCACATATATGGGTAGGGAATAATGGCTGAGGGCTCATTCTAGAGCTTCTGGAGCCACGCATGCAACGCTAAATGGAGAGCATCTGCAGGATGTAAAGGAGGGGACAATGTAAAGAGCCTCTGAAAAAAATAAGCTTTCTTTTAGAAAACGGAGCACAGCATGTTAATGCATTGAGGACATTGTAGTGCATTGTAGTCCCGCTAGTGTTTCTCGTGCTTACCGTTTACGCTGGTTCATCTGGGAAACGATCGGTGCGGCCGGCTGCCCCCATAGGCAATCAAAGTGTACATACTCTTTGATTGACTCTATGGCCTTGGAGGACTGGAGCAGCGTCATGACATCCCTTCCAATCCAGGCTAAACGTTAAATAATTGTTGTTGTTTTTTAAAGCAAGAGATCACTTTTTTTTTATCTTTTGCTTTAAAGGTAAGGACCTGTCATCCTTATTTCTATTACAAGGGATATTTATATCTCTTGTAAAAGGAATAAAAGGTGATCAAAAAAAATTAAAAATTAAAGGGAGTGTAGAAATAAAAAAGAAAATAAATAAGAAAACATTTAAAAGCGCCCCCATCCCTTCGTGCTCGTGTACAGAAGTGAACGTATACGTAAGTCACGCACCCATATGTAAACGGTGTTTACACCACACATGTGACGTATCGCCACGAACATTAGAGCGAGAGAAAAAATTCCAGTGCTAGAACTCTTCTGTATCTCTGAACAAGTAACTTGTAAAGGCCTATAAAGATTTTTAAGTACCATAGTTGGTCGCCATTCCACGAGCGCGCACAATTTTAAAGTGTAACATTTTAGGTATCTTTTTACTCGGTGTAACATCATCTGTTGTATTTTACAAAAAAATTGGGGTAAATAATTTATTTATTTTTTATTCATTAAAAAAATTTTTTTGACAGAAATTGCTTTTGCAAATACCGCGTGACATAAAAAATTCCAAGGGTCTCTGCTAAAAAAAAAAAAGTATAATATTTGGGGGTTATAGGTAATTTTCTAGCAAAAAATACTGATTTAAACTTGTTAACAAAAGGTGCAGAAAAAGCCTGGTCGGCAAGTGGTTAAGCTGGCCATATACAGTATCTCACAAAAGTGAGTACACCCCTCACATTTTTGTAAATATTTTATTATATCTTTTCATGTGACAACACTGAAGAAATTACACTTTTCTACAATGTAAAGTAGTGAGTGTACAGCTTGTATAACAGTGTAATTTTGCTGTTCCATTAAAATAACTCAACACACAGCCATTAATGTCTAAACCGCTGGAAACAAAAGTGAGTACACCCCTAAGTGAAAATACCCAAATTGGGCCCAAAGTGTCAATATTTTGTGTGGCCATCATTATTTTCCAGCACTGCCTTAACCCTCTTGGGCATGGAGTTCACCAGAGCCTCACAAGTTGGCACTGGAGTCCTCTTCCACTCCTCCATGACGACATCACAGAGCTGGTGGATGTTAGAGACCTTACGCTCCTCCACCTTCCGTTTGAGGATGCCCCACAGATGCTCAATAGGGTTTAGGTCTGAAGACATGCTTGGCCAGTCCATTACCTTTACCCTCAGCTTTTATGGCAAGGCAGTGGTCCTCTTGGAGGTGTGTTTGGGGTCGTTATCATGTTGGAATACTGCCCTGTGGCCCAGTCTCCGAAGGGAGGGGATCATGCTCTGCTTCAATATGTCACAGTACATGTTGGCAGTCATGGTTTCCCCAATAAACTGTAGCTCCCCAGTGCCAGCAGCACTCATGCAGCCCCAGACCATGGCACTCCCACCACCATGCTTGACTGTAGGCAAGACACACTTATCTTTGTACTCCTCACCTGGTTGCCGCCACACACGCTTGACAGTATCTAAACCAAATAAGTTTATCTTGGTCTTATCAGACCACAGGACATGGTTCCAGTAATCCATGTCCTTAGTCTGCTTGTCTTCAGCAAACTGTTTGCGGGCTTTCTTGTGCATCATCTGTAGAAGAGACTTTCTTCTGGGACAACAGCCATGCAGACCAATTTGATGCAGTGTGCGGCATATGGTCTGAGCACTGACAGGCTGACCCCCCCCCCTTCAACCTCTGCAGAAATGCTGGCAGCACTAATACATCTATTTCCCAAAGACAACCTCTGGATATGACGCTGAGCACGTGCACTCAACTTCTTTGGTCGACCATGGCAAGGCCTGTTATGAGTGGAACCTGTCCTCTTAAACCGCTGTATGGTTTTGGCCACCGTGCTGCAGCTCAGTTTCAGGGTCTTGGTAATCTTCTTATAGCCTAGGCCATCTTTATGTAGAGCAACAATTCTTTTTTTTATATCCTCAGAGAGTTCTTTGCCATGAGGTGCCATGTTGAGCTTCCAGTGACCAGTATGAGAGCGTGAGAGCGATAACACCAAATTTTACACACCTGCTTCCCATTCACACAAGTGACCTTGTAAAGCCCTGTACACACGATCGGATTTCCTATGGATTCTAATCCGATGGATTTTTCCATTGGAAATCCGATGAAGCTGACTTCCATCAGTCTTGCCTACACACCATCAGTCAAAAATCCGACCGTTCCAAACGCCGTGACGTAAAACACTCCGACAAGCCGAGAAAAATGAAGTTCAATGCTTCTGAGCATGCGCCGACTTGATTCTGAGCATGCGTGGGTTTTTTGTCCAATGGAGTTCCACACAGACGATCGGAATTTGCTATCCTTTTTTTTCCCATCGGATAAATTTAAAACATGTTCTATTTTTTCTCACCGATGGAAAAAATACTGATGGGGCCCATACACGATCGGTTTGTCCGATGAGAAAAGTCCATCGGACTGTTTTCATCGGTAAAACCGATCGTGTGTACACGGCATAACACTAGCGAGTCACATAACACCGGGGAGGGAAAATTGCATAATTGGGCACAATTTGGACATTTTCACTTAGGGGTGTACTCACTTTTGTTTCCAGCAGTTTAGACATTAATAGCTGTGTGTTGAGTTATTTTACAGCAAATTTACACTGCTATACAAGCTGTACACTCACTACTAAACATTGTAGCAAAGTGTAATTTCTTCAGTGTTGTTACAAGAAAAGATATAATAAATATTTACAAAATGTGAGGGGTGTATTCACTTTTGTGAGATACTGTATGAGTAGTTTTATTTTCCTTTAGCCAGCAGGCTGAATAAAAAAATATATGAATATAATGAATAGTATTAACAAGATAACAACAGCTTTTGTAAAATTGGTAAGTAAATAGTTTTTTGAAGTAAGAGCAATTTCTTCTGAGAAGCCACACCTGCAGGAGAGGGGAGAACATGAATTATGGCCGAGGACAAGACTTCGTTCAGCCCTCATAAAACCTGTACAGCACACAAGCAACAGGCAGGGGGTAAGCAAAGTAAAGCTGGAGCCGGATCTGAGTGAGTAAGAGAAATAAATTCTCTTGCTATAATTAATGGGGACTTGCTACTTCTTTTTCCACTCCGCTAATGTCAACATTTTGTTGTGTGTCTTGGTGGAGCTTGCCAAGGTATGGAGGTATGAGGCGAAGAACGCTGCCAATCTTGTAAATGGGTTTTACTGCCTGGCTAAACTGCACTGAGGATGACAAATGATGAATTCAGGCAACAATCATAAAAGATAAAAACACGGCTGACGGTGGACTGTTGTGCAGAAAATATCTCACGACTACATCATCTTTTCAAAACTCTTAGCCTTAATCTAACCCTGAAACTTATCCCTTAGGCTCCATTCACACCCGCGTTTTTTTTCCATGTTTACATGCAACGCGCATATGGCAGCCTGCTTATTTCAATGGGCTGCCCTACGTGGGACAAATGTGGCAAATGATCTGATGTAGCTTTTTTGCCGTGTTCTTTATCGCCTAGTTTTCTCCATTTGTTGTGGCAAAACCTTTATCGGCTTGCTGCGTTTGGGGTAACATTAACAATGTATGCCAATACAAAAGCGGCACATGTTTTTAACGCGTTTTGTAAATGTATGCATTTACGAAATGCTCAGGTTAGAATGGAGCCATAGGGTGTTTTGTACACACATAAATGCAGCACTATAGGAATTAATGGGTCCGCTTTAATACAGGCATCTATCTTATCTAAGGACTGGTAAATTGTAATATATTCATTTTTTTTTTTTTTTTTTAAGATATGCTTTAACCTTAAAGGGGTTGTAAAGGTTCGTTTTTTATTTTCCAAATAGGTTCCTTTAAGCAAGTGCATTGTTGGTTCACTTACCTTTTCCTTCTATTTACCGTCTAAATGTTTTTTTTTCTTTGTCTGAATTTCTCACTTCCTGTTTCTCCTCAGTAAACTTCACACCATCATCCGAGTGGTGTTTAGTCACCCAGAACAGCTTACTGAACAGCTTACTGAGGAGGAACAGGAAGTGAGAAATTCAGACAAAGAAAACAAAGAAAAAAAATATTTAGAAGGGAAATCTAAGGAAAAGGTAAGTGAACCAACAATGCACTAGCTTAAAGGAACCTATTTAGAAAATAAAAACAAACCTTTACAACCCCTTTAATGTATGTAAAAAAGTATTCTAGAACTCTTGGGAACTATTTATAAAAAAGCTGCTTTGTGAATGTTCCAAGCATAATAGATAATACTCATATGTTATATGTTATATGTATGTAATTTTTCTGTTGCCTTTTGCCGGGCAAATGTAACATTCTCTAACATTTGACAATGAGAGTTAATATTCATTAGAAGAGAAAATAGTTTAAAACTATAGGCTAAGAACATTCAACCTGCAGGGGAAATATTATGAGGGAGACCTTAACACTGTGTACATCTATGGAGATACCTATGTGAATGGCTGAAATAATGGTATTATTACCACTGCTGAATGTGACCGCTTCCTCCTGTTGTTAGGGAGATGGCACCTGCCAGTGTCCTAGCAACCAGTGACCAATCCCCACCCAGCACATTCTGCTGTAAGCTGGGGATACCTGACTGATAGGTGAATGTAAGCAAAAAAAAAAAAAACTTATACCAGACCTTTAGGGCTAGTGTCAGTTTGTCAGTTAGTGTACCCCCCCAGCCAGTGTCAGTTAGTGTCAGATTTCCTGCCACGCTATCACAATCCCACTATAAGTTGCTGATCACAACCATTACTGGTATAAAAAAAAATTACAGTATATATACACCATAGTTTGTAGATGCTATAACTTTCACACAAAACAAATACTATACACTTTTTTTATATACCAAAGGCATGTAGCAAGATACATTTTGACCTAAATTAATGAAGAAATTCGATTTTTTATTGGAATTGTTTTATAGCAAAAAGTAAAAAATATTGTTTTGTTTTCAAAAACTTCGGTCTTTTTTCCCTTTACATAATAAAAAATAAAAAACCCAGACGGCAGGAGCAGAGCCCATGACGTCACCCCGCGGCCATCTTGGAAGTTAAGATGGTGAGCCGATATAGGCACAAATTAAGAGCTCGTACTGTTTTATATCCCGTAAGTGTTTTAATCTTTGGGTTTGTTAATAAACAAAAATATAAAGCTCTATGGTTCTGCTTTCTTGTTTTATATAATCTATACTTAGGGATATCTGTGCAATATGGAGGAGAAAGGAGTAATGTGAAGCTGAAGCAAATGATGAAGTAGAAACTGGACTATCTTCCAATTTGTGGAGAGAGTATCACAAGCAATTTATGACCCATATGTGTGGTCTTAGGAGGAGGTGACCACTGGATGGAGGCACATTTGACACATAAGGATGACTGAAGATTGTACATCACGTGTTCACAGCTACAGTTATTGAAGATTGAATATACAAGTTGCTGGGACTGGCACTGATTTTGTTTTGTTTGATATATATAGTTGCACTACAGTACTTTTGCAAGTGTATTTATATGATGGAGGTGTTGTGGAATCACCTATAAGTGTTTGAGCGGCAACTAAATGTATTAATTGAGTACAGTTATATACTGCCCAACCCATGGCTTTATTACAGCCCAGTTGCACCATATTGCTCGAGCGATGCCCGCAGACCCAATTGCAGCGGGGGGGGGGGGGGGGTGAATTCCACCCCTGCCTTGGTTTGTCATGTAACTGGAGTTAGTGATATGGCTATGGGCCTGGAGGCATTGGCGTACGCCAAATCTAACAAGCGCTTCTCCACGTATGTCCTCATGCAAAAGGTATGGAGAAAGACCAGACAATTACTTCTGCAAAGTGGGACTAGATGGAAAAAATATGGGAAAAATAAAACTATATACGCTGCGCTAAAGTGGTATAAATAAGCAGTGCACAGTAAATAAGTTATACTTAATCTGAAAATAATGAATACATAAAAATATATAGATATAATAAATATTAATACTGTATATTATAAGGTGAAAAACATAATTAAAGTGCCTGGTGCATAACTGTGTATTTTAACCACTTCAATACCAGGCACTTATACAGCTTCCTGCCCAAGCCAATTTTCAACTTTCTGCGCTGTCGCAATTTGAATGGCAATTGCGCGGTTATGCTACACTGTACCCAAACAAATTTTTTATCATTTTGTTCCCACAAATAGAGTTTTCGTTTGGTGGTATTTGATCACCTCTGCGATTTTTTTTTGCGCAACAAATAAAAAACAGCGAAAATTTTGAAAAATACAAAGTTTTTCTTTGTTTCTGTAAATTGTTTTTGTAAATAAGTACCTTTTCTTCTTCAATGACGGGCACTGATATGGCTGCACTGACGGGCACTGATAAGGAGGCACTGATGGGCACCGATGAGGTGGCACTGATGAGGTGCCACTGATGATGGGCACTGATGATGGGCACTGATAGGCGGCACTGATATGTGGCACTGGTATGCGGCACTGATGGGCACTCATAGGCGGCACTGATGGGCACTTATGGGTGGCATTGATGAGCACTGATAGGTGGGCACTGATAGGTGGCACTGATGGACACTGGTAGGTGGCACTGATGACACTGGTGGGTGGCATTGCTGGGTATCACAAATTTTGTTCGTGCCATGATGGTGCCAGTCAGTGCCCATTTGTGGGCACTGATTGCCATATGTTATGCATATATTTGTACATGCGGATGGCCGTGGGGGACTTACCTGACCATCCACATGTTAGGTGCTTCCCTGGTGGTCCTGGGTGGCATCCTGGTGGTCCAGTGTGGGCATCTGAGGGGGGGCTGCGCTGATAAACAATCAGCGAGAAAACCCCTGTCAGAAGAGCCGCCGATCGGCTCTCCTCTACTCGCGTCAGACGCGAGTGAGGAAAAGCCGATCAACGGCTCTTCCTATTTACATCGTGATCAGCCGTGATTGGACACGGCTGATCACGTGGTAAAGAGCCTCCGCCGAGATTGGTGTTGTGGTGTGTCAGATTGACACACCGCACCACCGATCGCCGCGATGCGTGCCCCCCCGGGCGCGCGGCGGCTGTTATCCTGCAGGACGTCATATGACGCCCAGTCGGGATAACTGAACCACTTCCCGGACGTCAATCTCCTATTGACCGGGCGGGAAGTGGTTAAAAAACCAAAGATAAAAGACAGTAATATATCAAAGTGCTCATGTGCTTTCATACAGTGTCCAAATATGTCAATGATGACCGTGCTGAAAGACAATGCAATAGGTGATTTAGGTCATATGACAAGGTGCTCATGTGCATATGAATAGCGACCAGCTGCGTCACTGATCCTGTGATAATAAAGTCTGTGTAATCCAAAGGACTTGATGTGTGATCCAAGCCGTGCTAAGGTGTCATCACTCAGGTGCCCCCCTTAGGTAATGAATGCTCACCTTGGAGTGTGCGACTTTGCGGTTAAGCTAAGTCAAAGCGCGCATGTGAACCACCTCTGGGCTCTTTAATAGTGTTAGGCTCCTGGGTTCCTCAGCATAAACCATCCGGGATATATGAAACAGGAAAAACTCGAAGCGCAAATAAAGTTTTGAACCATTTATTGAATAAAGCAAAATCCCCTTCAGGGGTACTCACACAGATCGGGTGCGTCAGTGCACCATTCTATGATAAGCCTATACTGGTGTATACCAATGATGGTATAGGGAGGATACGTGCGTCCTCCTCAGTACACAAGATGCTTGTCGTGCCGTCCTGACAGGCATCTTGTGTACTGAGGAGGACGCTCGTATCATCCCGATACCATCATTGGTATACACCAGTATAGGCTATGGATGAGCTTCCAATTGAGAAAAATTCTAACAGGCTATTGCCAGAGCTCTCTTTCAGTGCTGCGCACACTTTTATTTTCTGCTCACTCAAAAGAATTGCAGCATAATGCAGCGCAAAACCAGCCTAAAACTTAACAACTCTTAAGCCTCGTACACACGGTCGGATTTCCATCGGACTTTTCCGTGTTTTTTTGTCCGAACGGAGTTGGTCAGGAACACCCATAGCATACACACGCTCTGACTTTTCTGCAAACTTTCCCAAAACTTTTTGCAACATCGCGTGTTTTTTCTGCTCTTTACCACCACCCTTTGGTCAACTTCTGCTATTGGTTGATTTTAACATTAGTTGTTTTGTCCATCGGACAAAAGTCCGATGGTTTTCTGTACACACGGTCGGACTTTGCTCCATCGGACTTTTGTTGGGCAAAAGTTTGTCCGTTTGCAGACCCAACTTTTGTCCGATGAAAACAAGAAAAAAGCAAAAAAAGTTTGTCCGATGGAGCGTACACACGGTCGGATTGTTGGTCCAACTTGCGCAAAATGAAGTTTGTTGGCCAAAAGTCCGACCGTGTGTACGGGGCTTTAACCCTTGTAAAACCCAAATCTAGCCTTACATGTGTTATTATTTACTGATATGAACATTTTGATTTTATTGTGATAGTGGACATTTCTGTTGAGGTTTCAATCCTCTGTGGATCACAAGCCATGTTGTTTCAGATACACTTGCTTGCTATGTGTTTATATTATATTGCTATTACGTTTCTGACATCCTGCAAGTGCTTATCCAAACTGGTCACAACTAATCAAACCTTTCAAGAACTTGGTAGTTGGTTGGGGGAGTGTTATACTGAGGAAGGGACAGTCCTATAATATACACTATGATGCCAAAAGTATTGGGACACCTGTCTTTACACGCACATGAACTTTAATGGCATCCCAGTCTTAGTCCGTAGGGTTCAATATTGAGTTGGCCCACCCTTTGCAGCTATAGAAGCTTCAACTCTTCTGGGAAGGCTGTCCACAAGGTTTAGAAGTGTGTCTATGGGAATGTTTGACCATTCTTGCAGAAGCACATTTGTGAGGTCAGGCACTGATGTTGCACGAGAAGGTCTACCTCGCAGTCTCTGCTCTAATTCATCCCAAAGGTGTTCTATCAAGTTGAGGTCAGGACTTTGTGCAGGCCAGTCAAGTTCCTGCACTCTAAACTAGCTCATCCATGTCTTTATGGGCTCTGCTTTGTGCACTGGTCCAAATCATGTGGTGGAGGGGGGATTATGGTGTGAGGCTGTTTTTCAGGGGGTGGGCTTGGCCCCTTAGTTCTAGTGAAAGGAACTCTTAAAATTGTTGTAAAGCCTAAGTATTTTTACCTTAATGCATTCCTTGCATTAAAGTAAAAAATGTTTGGGTGTCAGCATCCCTCCTCACCCCCCCTTTTACTTACCTGAGCCCTCATTCGATCCAGCGCCATGCACATTTGCAGTTCTTTTATCCCCTTACTTACAGGTCTTTCTGGCTTTGCTAGGGCACTGGGAGCCATGGGCTCCCAGTGCTGTCAATCAAAGCCAGTGATAAGGGCCGTGTCCCGCTGTCTGTGTCAATAGACGCAGCAGTGGGGCTCAGGTGCGAGCGGGCATAAGTGCCTACATGGGAAGCAGCTTCCTATGAGGGCACTGGACAGAGTGGAGGGGTCAGGAGCACCGGCAGGGGACCCAAAAAGAAGAGGTTTGCGGCAGCAGGTAAGTAAATATGCTTTTTTTTTTTTTAAACATTTACCTTTACAATCATTTAAGGCATCAGCATTCCAAGACATTTTGGACAATTTCATGCTCCCAACTTTCAGGGAACAGTTTGGGTTTGGCCCCTTGCCGTTCCAAAATGACTGCGAACCAGTGCACAAAGCAAGGTCCATAAAGACATGGCTGAGCAAAATTAGGGTGGTGGAACTTGACTGGCCTGCACAGAGTCCTGACCTCAACTCGATAGAACACCTTTGGGATGAATGAGAGCGGAGACTGTGAGCCAGGCCTTCTTGTCCAACACCAGTGCCTGACCTGGAAGAATGGTCAAACATTCCCATAGACATACTCCTAAACCTTGTGGACAGCTTTCCCAGAAGAGTTGAAGCTTTTAAAGCTGGAAAGGATGGGCCAACTCAATATTGAACCCTACAGACTAAAGGCACGATCAGATTTTCCAACAACAAATGTGTGATGGCAGGGTTTTTTTGGAAAATCCGACCGTTTGTATGCTCCATCGGACAATTGTTGTCGGAATTTCCAACAGCAAATGTTTTATAACATGCTTTAAAAAACTGTCCGACAACAAATGTGTCTTGTCGGATTATCCGATCGTGTGTAAACAATTCCGTCAGAAAAAAATCCAAAGTACAAACACGCATGCTCCGAACCAATGCTAACTATAAGACAACATTAGCAGAAGTTGCCCAAAGGGTGGCGCTAAACAGCAGAAAAAAACACGTAGTTTCGTGTATGTTGGCTGAAAAAGTTCTGCCGTCTGTATACAGAACAAGTTCACGGCCAACACACTTTGAACAAAATTCCACGGATTTGTCCGATGGAAGTACGATCCATCGGACTGGGATGCCATTAAAGGGGTTGTAAAGGTTCGTTTTTTATTTTCTAAATAGGTTCCTTTAAGCTAGTGCATTGTTGGTTCACTTACCTTTTCCTTTTATTTACCTTCTAAATGTTTTTTTTCTTTGTCTGAATTTCTCACTTCCTGTTTCTCCTCAGTAAACTTCACACCATCATCCGAGTGGTGTGGAGTCATCCAGAACAGCTTACTGAACAGCTTACTGAGGAGGAACAGGAAGTGAGAAATTCAGAGAAAGAAAACAAAGAAAAAAAATATTTAGAAGGGAAATCTAAGGAAAAGGTAAGTGAACCAACAATGCACTAGCTTAAAGGAACCTATTTAGAAAATAAAAAACGAACCTTTACAACCCCATTAAAGTTCATGTGCGTGTAAAGGCAGGTGTCCCAATACTTTTGGCAATATAGTGTATGTTGTGCTCTATAGTAAAATTGAATATTTTATCTTGTGTTTGACAAGACACCTAACACAAAAGCCTTTGAGAGAAAGAAAAAAGCACACCTTATGTTTATTCAACTCCCTGTATCATTACGTTTTATTTCCTGCCCTCTCCATGTTTGTCAGCTTTCCCGTGCCTCATTAATTCCGTTCCCTTGTGACTTAATGGTGTGCAAGATATCTTTGAGACAGTCCTTGTGCACTGGAGATGAAGGTGATGTGATAGGAAAAGCAGGCAGGAACAGTTTGCTTATTTGGGCAATAAAAGGAGGGCTGGCAGTCAAACAGAGAACAGACAGGATGTAGCAAATTACAGGCCTCTACCTCCAGCTTTTCTCTTCTGAAAAAAAACACTTGCTGCAGTAGAGATACCCCCTGGGAAAATGCACCCTTCTACGGGCACAATGGCGTGTTTGCTTCCTGGCTGAAGACATTGTCTGCTTTACAATACATCCTCCCACTGCCAGCACTTTCCTCATAAACATACTGTATTCTTGAAAAGCAAAAGGATGCGTCTGTCTAATGGCCATCGGTGGCATTCTGAAGGTCTGAAAGAGCTGACCACCAATCCCAGACAAAACGGAGGGGGAAAAAAACAACAACACCTTGACAGCTGCCATCAGCCAGGAGCTCTGGGTGCACTAATGGTGCCATAATTAAAAACAAGAGCTGCATACAGTAGAGTAGCTGGGTGTGCCACAGAATACCAGGCTAACACTAATTTATTGTATCTGGCTGCGCCATAAATATGTTCACACTATTAGAGGTTTAAACGGACAGGAATAAACATCATGCGAGACACAAGTGTTACTGAGAGAGTCAAGAGGCTACAGAAGAAAGAGGCCCAGTCAAAGCAGCGACAGCCCCAGGCACCCCCTCTGCATGCGCAGCGACAGGGACACCGCATTTAATTGCTGCTTTAATACGCTTTTATTTACAGTCTCTCCCTTTCAATACGCAATATTAAATGGGCACGTACCTCTAGGCATAAACAGGGGACAAAGGCAATTAGGAAAGCAGCTGAAAACGCCAGCAATTATATTGTCAAGTAAAAGATTAAGGTGTGCATGGAAGGGAGCAGAACTGAATTTTCAACAAGCCTCAAGCAAGACTTGTAACATGTATCGTGTGGGAGATCCTAAACGATGCAATAAAATCAATAGAGAAGGTACTAGGTTTGTAAAGTAAGCTGGAACGATCTGTTCACAATAATTGAATTTCTAACAAAAGAGAAGGTTCTATTACTCTGCTGTGGCCAGCTGTTAAGTGGAGTCTTAAAGCTCGGCTAAATTAATAAAAGTGATTAGCAGTGCGACCAGAAGTGAGGTCATCGCAGTCCAGAATTGGGCTTTGATGAAGATATTGGCACCTGGCCAGAGGGTCTATGCTGCAAGGTCCTGGAAATCCTTTGCTCTGGCCCCACCATCCCTGGAAGTGGGGTTGGTATTAAAGAAAAGAGACCCTCTGTAGGCTGAATTTACAATATTAAAGTGTTACTAAACCCAGGACCCTGTATTCACTAAATCTGTTCTCCCACAGTACACAGAACATGAAAATGCAATTATTTTAGTAAATATAAACTGCTAAATACCTTTTCTCATCAGCAGTATATAGCAGCCTTATGACTTCTATGAGTGTTTGGCTAAAGCTTGTAGGAGGAGTTTTCATTCTCCTCTGACTGTCCTATGAGGCTAAATGACCCCTGACTTTCTGTCTGGACAGTGTTGATTGGCCCTGTGCTGATCATATGCACCCTCCCAAAAAATAGCAATACACACCACACTGAGCATGTGCAGAGTGCCCCCAAGGCTCTGTTCTATCAGGAGATGGATTGTGGACTGTGGAAGGAGGGGAGGATCAGAGAAGACAGGTTCAAACATCCTTTTTACACAATGCAGAAGATTAACCCCTTAGGTTCCACAGTGAGTATAACAAGCATGCTTTACTGCATATACATTTAGTAACACTTTAAATATAGTGTCCCCCTCAAAACAGCCTTTTGTGAGATGAGCCACAGCTAGCCACCTAAAGTGATAAGGAACCCTTATTATGGGGGGGGGGGGGTTTAAGCTGAGGTCCCCACTTTTATTAGACGATGATTGTTTTTAAAATTACAGTCAGTCCCCAAACCACTGACACCCGCCTGTTAATGAGACACCCGTGTGTACATGTTGCCGGCCCGTGCTGTGTGTGTCTACAGATAAATGCACTGCCCAGCAAGCCACACCTCTGCTCCCTTCTCCTAGCAATTTGACTGATAGCAGCAGAAGCCTATTGCTCCACTGTTCTCAATACCCTTCCCTAAAGGAGGTAGATCTAGGAGGCAGTGAAGAATGTGGAGGACCCAAACGCAGTGACAAGGGATCGCAGGTAGGTGTTTGGGGACAGGGGGACATAGAAAGGTACCTTAAAGATGAATTCCAGGCATGGTATATTTTGACATAACTGCATTGGTTAAAGTGGTTGTTAAGCCACTTCTATAAAATTCTCCTATCCCCTCTGTAATATTACAATAAGCTCCCCTGTGCCTATGTTATATAATAAATATACTTATCTGTACCGATAACACATCGGCTCTCGGCGCTCAAGTGCCTCCTCTCTCCTCTGCACAGCTGACAGTTCCTGCAGGCAGGGCCAAGCACTGCTGCTGACGTCAGCAGGGGAGGAGAAGAGAGAGTAGGGAGAGAGCCGAGGAGTCACATGATCGCAGGGAGCCGCTGCGTTAAAGGTACAGATAAGCATATTTATTATATAACACAGACACAGGGAACTTATTGTTATTATACAGAGGGGATAGGAGCATTTTACATTTAATATGAAAGCAGTAGGTGTTACGGGAGTGGGCGCTGACACCAGCAGACAGGCAGGGAGGGAGGGGGGAGAGAGGAGACAGATAGCAGGGCTGCGGATGACGGAGGCACGTAAACTGACCATGGTGTTAGTGCTCAGCAGCCCTGATACATCGTGGTCAGTTTACAAAGGGGAGGGTATAGCCAGGCAAGATCAGACAGGTATTTTTAGGTGTTACAGGGGTCCAAATGACACAGCACAAGCACTGTGCTGTATAACATGCTTTAGAGGAACAGGATCCGTTTTGTTTTGTTTTTTGGGGTCAACAAACGCTTTAAGCTTGGACAAATTAAAATTTTAAATTTATACCATACCTGGAATCTGGAAATCACTGAAGTAGACACTACTAACAACACCAAATTTCTGCTTTTGTGTATATAGCATTCCAGAACCCCAGTGTGTATGGTGTACATTTCTGGATCTTGTAAAAATAGGTCTGCATGGTGTAATTATTCATGGGAAAACAGGCAGTACATGTTTGTATGTGGAGGTTGGATGGTGGGGTTTGTTGGGGGTATAGTGTATATGTGGTGTTTCTATGCATGTGCATTGATGATTATTGAGTTTCTACTTTCTATTGGTGCATGTCTGAGTGAATGTGTTGGGTGAATGTCTTGTGTTTGTAATTTGGCCTTGTGCGAATGTGGTGGTGTGTGTTGTGTGTATGCATGCCTTGGGGCTCATTTAGTATTGGCGTAGGTGCATCCAAGGGGGGTAAGGGACTGTTTTGATTGGTCCATCCTCATTCCCCCTATAAATTTAATTTTGATCATTAATTAATCTGTCACACTAGTACTGTATATTTAGCGGTGTTATTTTTTATCATTTTCTTGTAGCTGTGACTATGTGGCCAGTCGTGGCCCTCGCTTCCCCTTTATCTGGCCCAGTATCCGGCTCACCTTCCCCTGGGGATTGGTATTTAGATCTTATGTATGACACCTTTTCAAGAGGCAGCAATTGTTAAACTTTTGTTTGATGGTGTGATAAGCCCCAAGCATTTATATTATAATGAATCTTGTCCAAAAAGTTTAATTTGTAATGATATACGTACTGTTAAAATTTCCTTCAACCTTTCAGACAATCTCACGGTGTCCCTGATGAAACAGCTGTGAATTGCGAAACGCATGGCTAACCAGCGGGACACAACATTTTTCCATGTATTTGTATTGTTTTTAATATTTGGTGTATAATTACATTTGTAACCTTTATATAGATTATGAACTACCCCACTTTTTTTATGGGATTCATTAAATATATTATGTTATCTATTGGTGTTGCCATTTTAGTACGGTGCCTTAAAAGTCCCTTAATCCCTGAAGGTGACCCTTCTTCTGTTGTTTCTGATGTACTGTAACTATGTAAGAATATACCATAACTGGAATGCAATAAAGAAGGTAAAAAAAAAAAAAAAACATACCTAGCATTTACTACAACTTTATTATACTTAAACTTCAAGATTTTTTTTATGTACAGTGCCTTGAAAAAGTATTCATACCCCTTGAAAGTTTCCACATTTTGTCATGTTACATCCAAAAATTTAAATGTATTTTAATGGAATTTTATGTGATAGACCAACACAAAGTGATACATACGGTAATTGTGAAATGGAAGGAAAATAAAAAATGGTTTTCAACATTTTTCAAAAACTAAATATGTGAAAAGTGTGGCGTGCATTTGTATTCAGCCCCCTTTACTCAGATACCCCTGACTAAAATATAGTCAAATCAATTGCCTTCAGAAGTCACCTAATTAGTAAATAAAGGCCACCTGTGTGTAATTTAATCTCAGTATAAATATGGCTGTTCTGTGAAGCCCTCAGAGGCTTTTTAGAGAACCTTAGTGAACAAACAGCATCATAAGCATCAAGGAACACACCAGACAGGTCAGGGATAAAGTTGTGGAGAAGTTTAAAGCAGGGTGAGGTTATAAAAAAAATCTCAAGCTTTGAACATCTCACGGGGCTCTGTTCAATCCATCATCTGAAAATTGAGAGAGTATGGCACAACTGCAAATCTACCAAGACATGGGCATTCACCTAAACTGACAGGCCTGGGCAAGAAGAGCATTATTCGAGGAAGCAGCCAAGAGGCCCATGGTAACTCTGGAGGAGCTGCAGAGATCCACAGCTCAGATGGGGGAATCTGTCCACAAGACAACTATAATGCCTAGTACACACGTACGGGATTCCCGGCGGTAAAAAGTCCGCCGGGAATCCCGAGGGGAAAACCGAGAACCTGCTCGGTAAGTTTTTCCCCCTACACATGATGGAGCATACACATGGCCGGGATTCCCAGGCAAAAGCTCTCATGGCAGTTTTCCCGACAGGAAAACCGGTCGTGTGTACGAGGCATTAGTCGTGCACTCCACAAAACTGGCCTTTATGGAAGAGTGGCAAGAAGAAAGCCATTGTTGACAAAATGTGGAAAATTTCAAGGGGTATGAATACTTTTTCAAAGCACTGTATGTATTTGCAAAAAATGATTTTGAATTGGATGTCCCAGCTACTAGTTTCAAACTTTTTTTTAGGAGATCCAGAAATGTACACCATGCATACTGGGGTCCTGCAATGCTATGTACACAAAGGCAGAAATTAGGTATTGTCATATAAACTTGATGTCTTAGTTTAAAGATATCAGGACTTCCAGAATTCCAGAGTTGGCTCTTCCACAAAAAAGGTGTGCAGTAACTACGACAGTGACATCACTCATTTCTGGTTAACTGATGTTGGCTGATACAGATTTAAAAGGACACATTTTTAACTACAGTATATATTTGAAAACTAAAAGTGGTTGTAAACCCTTACATATACCCAGTGAAGTGAGTGGCTTCAAGTGATACACAGAGATTAAACAAATCCTCCTACATAAATTGTACCTGTTTATTTGTAACATTTGCCCTGAACATCCTCAGAGATGAAAAGGATTTTCATGAAAATGATTTTTCACAGACTCACTAAGCAGGGGGCGGAGAGCTGCAGTTACACACTGTACAGGAGCCCTAAGAGCTGACTGGAGGGAAGGGACACTCCCCTTCATACAGCCCACAGGAACAGAGTTGAGTCTGTCAATCACAGACTGATCCCTCCCCGTCACCTTTTTAGTTCTTGGTGTCAGGAAAACTTGTCAGTTACCTTTCAGTGTCTCTTGTTGATTTTACAACCTCTTACAGTAAAACTTAATTTTCCATTTTACCTTATATCTCTTTTTACACCCAGGAACTGGACAGGCAAATGGCTTCTCATCCCCTCCATTCATACACATGGAGCTCAGGATTGCTTCGGAGCTAATGGCACTCTCTGTGGTCCAGGATTCATCGCTATCTGAGTCTTCATAGTCCACTTCTTCCTCGTCATACTCACTACCTGCAGAGGGGGAAGATAGGAAATCAGGGTAAATTATCATTGTGCCATATAAAACATACTGCCAGCATTATCTGAATATGAATGTGTACTTTGACAATATAAGATACTACTCTCACACATTCCAAATATGTGTGGAAATAGACTAGGGAATACATTGACACTGTATACAATTCCAGTGGAAATTCATGTAGTCAGCAATTCTGATTGTCTCTATGTTGCTGGATATGAGCAGATCATTAATTTGAGATTAACGGTGAGACATCTATTGGTGCTCATGGGGACTGTACACCGCTGGGACAGATTGCATCTCTTTTTTATAGTAGAATGATAAACTTTGCTGTTACTTTTAACATGCTGGGAAAAATAATGCATGCAATATTCAGCTCAAAAGCATAAGTAACCACTTAGCCCAATAATAACAGGTATTAGCCCTGGGGCAAGGTGTGAGCAGATCGGTTGCAGGCTTTCCCACTGTCCAGATGTATTCTGGCAGCATTTATTTGCCAGTAGGTACCTCCAAATTCCAAATACCGTATATACTCAAGTATAAGCCGAGTTTTTCAGCACATTTTTTTGTGCTGAAAATGCCCCCCTCGGCTTATACTCAAGTCAAATTTTTGCGCCTGATCTCCCAAACTTTGGGGACCCGGTACCGGCCAAACTTGGCACACATGTAGCCCCGCTCTTCCTCTACAAGTGTGCAAAGTATTTTTTCCGGGAGACCTACAGCCGGGGAGCACTGATTTTTCAAAGCTGGGCACCCCTTCCATAGACTCCCATGTTAAACAGTAATTTCTCTGGTGACTTTGGGTACCCGGTAATGGCCGGTCGTAGGTCTCCGGTACCCGCCAAACTTGGCACACATGTAGCCCCGCTCTTCCTCTACAAGTGTGCAAAGTTTGTTGTCTGAGGGACCCATGTCCAGTAAGCACCGATTTTTCAAAGCCGGGCACCCCTTCCATAGACTCTTATGTTAAACGTCAGTCTAGTCATGGGCACAGTGAGGCATGGGCACAGTGAGTCATGGGCACAGTGAGGCCTGGACACAGTGAGGCATGCACATGGACACAGTGAGGTACAGTGAGGCATGCAGATGGACACCCTAGGCTTATACTCGAGTCAATACGTTTTCCCAGTTTTTTGTGGTAAAATTAGGTGCCTCGGCTTATATTCGGGTCGGCTTATACTCAAGTATATACGGTATTCAACTTTCAAAAAATAGGAATACTTATAGCAATAATATACAGTATATGACAACTATATGTTAGAAATTAAGGATGCCCATAGTAAACATTAATACAAAACTGAAAATATCACACAAGAATTAATACCCATAAAAAAAGGATTTAGCTGGAATATTCTGCTCCAGCTTGGATCTGTTTGGTCACCATGGACAGCACATTAGATAGATTTCTTAATGTCAGACAATGAGGGAGATTTACTAAAACTGGAACACTCAGAATCTGGTGCAGCTGTGCATGGTAGCCAATCAACTTGTAAGGCTGGGTTCACACTAGTGCGACACGACATCCGTCCTACTTTGGATCCGACTTTGCCCTGCGACATGAAGCCGACATATGTCCAACTTTCAATGAACGGGGATCCGACTTGGATCCCCGCCAATATCAGGCACTGTGCTTGGTATGAATCTTGAGGGGGAACTCCAGGCCAAATTTTAAATTAAAAAAAAACGGCGTGGGTTCCCCTCCAGAGGCATACCAGGCCCTTGGGTCTGGTCTGGATTTGAACGGGCGCCCCTACGCCGAAAAAACGGCGTGGGGGTCCCCCCAAAATCCAAACCAGACCCTTATCCGAGCACACAACCTGGCCGGCCGCAGGGGAAGAGGGGGGGACGAGAGAGCGGCCCCCCCTCCCCCCTGAACCGTACCAGGCCGCATGCCCTCAACATGGGGGGTTTGGTGCTCTGGGGCAGGGGGGCGACCTGCGGCCCCCCCACCCCAGAGCACCCTGCCCCCATGTTGATGAGGACAGGGCCTCTTCCCGACAACCAACGGCCAGGGTCTGCGGGCGGGAGCTTATCGGAATCCGGGAGCCCCCTTCAATAAGGGAGCCCCCGGATCCCGGCCCCCCCACCCTATGTGAATGAGTATGGGGTACATCGTACCCCTACCCATTCACCTGGTGGAAAAAAATTGCAATAAAAAAACACTACACAGGTTTTTAAAGTATTTTATTACACAGCTCCGGGGGTCTTCTTCCGACTCCGGCGCTCTTCTTCCGACTCCGGCGCTCTTCTTCCGACTTCCGGGGGTCTTTTCCGACTTCGGGGGTCTCCGGTGTCGTCTCCGCGCTCTCCGGTTCTTTCTTCCGCCGGGCCTCCGCTAACTTCTTTTTAGCTCTTTTGCTAACGGAGGCCCGGTCTTCCAGTTGTCTCGTCCGGTTCTCCGTTGTCCTTCTGCCGGCCCCTCCACTAACTTCTTGGTAGCTCTTTCGCTAGTGGAGGGGTCGGTCTTCCCGTCGTCGTCGTCGGCTTCTTCTTCCCTCTTCTCCTCCTCGATGTTGACGCGTCGCTTCTTCCCGCTGTAATACTGGCTGTCCGCTCTGCTCCGCATTAATATAGGCTTCTCATGATGTCACAGTCACATGTTCCGGGGCACATGGCCCCGGAGCATGTGACTGTGACGTCATGGGAACATGTGACTGTGACATCATGAGAAGCCTATATTAATGCGGAGCGGAGCGGACAGCCAGTATTACAGCGGGAAGAAGCGACGCGTCAACATCGAGGAGGAGAAGAGGGAAGAAGAAGCCGACGGCGACGACGGGAAGACCGACCCCTCCACTAGTGAAAGAGCTACCAAGAAGTTAGTGGAGGGGCCGGCAGAAGGACAACGGAGAGCCGGACGAGACAACGGGAAGACCGGGCCTCTGTTAGCAAGAGAGCTAAAAAGAAGTTAGCGGAGGCCCGGCGGAAGAAAGAACCGGAGAGCGCGGAGACGACACCGGAGACCCCCGAAGTCGGAAAAGACCCCCGGAAGTCGGAAGAAGAGCGCCGGAGTCGGAAGAAGACCCCCGGAGCTGTGTAATAAATTACTTTAAAAACCTGTGTAGTGTTTTTTTATTGCAATTTTTTTCCACCAGGTGAATGGGTATGGGTACGATGTACCCCATACTCATTCACATAGGGTGGGGGGGCCGGGATCCGGGGGCTCCCTTATTGAAGGGGGCTCCCGGATTCCGATAAGCCCCCCGCCCGCAGACCCCGACAACCAACGGCCAGGGTTGTCGGGAAGAGGCCCTGTCCTCATCAACATGGGGGCAGGGTGCTCTGGGGTGGGGGGGCCGCAGGTCGCCCCCCTGCCCCAGAGCACCAAACCCCCCATGTTGAGGGCATGCGGCCTGGTACGGTTCAGGAGGGAGGGGGGCCGCTCTCTCATCCCCCCTCTTCCCCTGCGGCCTGCCAGGTTGTGTGCTCGGATAAGGGTCTGGTTTGGATTTTGGGGGGACCCCACGCCGTTTTTTTCGGCATAGGGGCGCCCGTTCAAATCCAGACCAGACCCAAGGGCCTGGTGTGCTCCTGGAGGGGGAACCCACGCCGGTTTTTTATTTAAAATTTGGCCTGGAGTTCCCCCTCAAGAGCAGCACAGCACAAGTCGCATGCCAAAGTCGGACCATGCAAGACTGCGGTCCGACTTTGATCCGACTTCAATGATAGTCAATGGGCTGAAGTCGGATCAAAGTCGGACCAAAGTAGTACAGGGAGCATTCTCAAAGTCGGACCGACATGTGTCGGACCAGTTAGGACGGCTCCCATAGGGAAACATTGATTTTCACACGTCATGCGACATGAGCTCCCAATGTCGGAGCGTTTGTCGCCCCAGTGTGAACCAGGCCTAACTTCAGCTTGTTAAATTAAGCTTTGACAATAAAACCTGGAAGTTGATTGGTTTATGTAGAGCTGCATCCGATTTTGCATGCTCCAGTTTTAGTAAATCTCCCTAATGTCTTTGTGAGAATTCTTTGGCTATAAAGTTACCACAAAATATTAATGTAAATGCTAAAAAGAACAAAATGTTAACAAAATACTATATATAATATATAAATATATAAAAAATAAAAGAGCTGACAACAGGTATAAAGTGTGACCACTTAGCAGCACTGGTTGCTCTCTCCGTATGTTCAAATGCTGTGCAGCTCTTGAAGTTCTTGTAGTGATGGAGCTTCCCTACAGACCCCCCCACCATCACCTCACAAATACATACATTCATTTGGCCCGTGACACAGCCCATTATAGAGATAGCCCAAAAAGAATGTGGGGAAGGGGGAGCAAACAAGCTCTGACACCTACTTTGAAGTGCCAGAGCTTGGCCTATTACAAATGGTAAGGAATTTGGTATACAGGGAGCATGGTGGGTCTGCTCAGGCACCTCTATCAACTTTATTTTGCCTATTTTTTAGCCCGCTAAATATACTGCTAAAGGGTTTTTTGCTAGATCTGTTAGAGCAGTGCAAAAATACCCGTTCATTTTGCCAGAATTCTTGGGAGTTGATAACTTCCTATGCTCTCCGCCTGTACACAAGGCGGGATTATGGAGATGTGGAGAGGGGGCGGAGATAAGGAAGGATTATGGAGATGAAGTGAGGGGGAGGAGATGAGGACGGATTATGGAGATAAGGAGAGGCAGAGGGGATGAGTAGATAAAGAGGAGGTATGGAGATGAGGAGAGGGGTGAGGACATGAGGAAAAATTGTGGAGAGGGAGAAGAGAATGTAATATAGAGATAAGGAGAGGGGAAAGGAGATAAGGAGGGATTATAGAGATGGGGGGAGCTAAAGAGGGGTTATGGAGATGAGGAGAGGGGAGAAATAAAGAGGGGTTATGGAGATGAGGATTAATTGTGGAGAGGGGAAAGGAGATGAGAAGGGATTATGGCAATGAGGAGAGGGGGACGAGATGAAGTGGGGTTATGGAAATGAGAGGGAGAGGAGATGAGGAGAAATTATGGAGATGTGGAGAGGGAGAGGAGATGAGAATGTATTATGGAGATAAGGAGAGGGAAAATTAGATGAAGAGGGGTTATTGAGATGTGGAGAGGGGAGGGGATGAGGATAAATTGTGGAGAGGGAGAGGAGATGAGGATGTATTATGGAGATAAGGAGAGGGGAAAGGAGATGAAAAGGGACTATAGAGATGAGGAAGAGATGAAGAGGGGTTATAGAGATAAGGAGAAGGTGAGGAGATGAAGAGGGAGGGGTTATGCAGATGAAGAGGGGTTATGGACATGAGGAGAAGGGGAGGAGATGAAGAGGTGATATGGAGATTAGGAGAGGAGATGAAGGTGGGTTATGAAGATGAGGAGAGGGGGATCAGATGTGGAGGGGTTATGGAGATGTGGAGGAGATGTAGAGGGATTAGGGAGATGTGGAGAGGTGGAGGAGATGGAGAGGTGGAGGAGATGAAGAGGGGTTATGGAGATGAAGAGGGGTTATGGAGATGAAGAGGGGTTATGGAGGGGAGGAGATGAGGATAAATTGTGGAGAGCAAGAGGAGATGAGGATGTATCATGGAGATAAGCAGAGGAGAAAGGAGATGAAGAGGGATTATAGAGATGAGGAGGGGGCGGATAAAGAGGGGTTATGGAGATCAGGAGAGGGAAAGGAGATAAAGAAGTGTTATTTATGGAGATGAGGAGATAAAGAGGAGTTATGGAGATGAGGAGAGGGGGAGGAGATGAGGATATAGTTATGGAGATGTGGAGAGGAGATGCAGATGTATTATGGAGATAAGGAGAGGAGAAAGGAGATAAAGAGGGGTTACTGAGATGTGGAGAGGGGAAGGAAATCAAGAGGTGTTATGGAGATGCGGAGAGGCGATAAAGAGGGGTTATGAAGATGAAGAGGGGTTATGGAGATGAGGAGAAGGGGAGGAGATGAGGATAAATTGTGAAGAGGCAGAGGAGATGAGGATGTATTATGGAGATAAGGAGAGGGGAAAGGAGATAGAGAGATTATGGAGATGAGGAGGAGATGAAGAGGGGTATGAAGATGAGGAGAGGGGGAGGAGACGAAGAGGGGTTATGGTGATGAGGAGCAGATTTAGAGGGGTTATGGAGATGTGGAGAGGGGAAAGGAGATGAAGAGGTGTTATGGAAATGTGGAGAGGGGAAAGGAGATGAAGAGGTGTTATGGAGATGTGGAGAGGGAGAGGAGATGTAGAGGGATTATGGATATGTGGAGAGGGGAAAAGAGATGAAGAGGGGTTATGGAGATGTGGAGAGGGGAAAGGAGATGTAGAGGGATTATGGAGATGTAGAAAGGGGAAAGGAGATGTAGAGGGATTATGGAGATGTGGAGAGGGGGAGGAGATGTAGAGGGGTTATGGAGATGTGGAGAGGGGAAAGGAGATAAAGAGGGGTTATGGAGATGTGGAGAGGGAGAGGAGATGTAGAGGGATTATGGAGATGTGGAGAGGGGAAAGGAGATTATGAGCGGTTATGGAGATAAGGAGAGGAGAAAGGAGATAAAGAGGGGTTACTGAGATGTGGAGAGGGGAAGGAAATCAAGAGGTGTTATGGAGATGCGGAGAGGCGATAAAGAGGGGTTATGAAGATGAAGAGGGGTTATGGAGATGAGGAGAAGGGGAGGAGATGAGGATAAATTGTGAAGAGGCAGAGGAGATGAGGATGTATTATGGAGATAAGGAGAGGGGAAAGGAGATAGAGAGATTATGGAGATGAGGAGGAGATGAAGAGGGGTATGAAGATGAGGAGAGGGGGAGGAGACGAAGAGGGGTTATGGTGATGAGGAGCAGATTTAGAGGGGTTATGGAGATGTGGAGAGGGGAAAGGAGATGAAGAGGTGTTATGGAAATGTGGAGAGGGGAAAGGAGATGAAGAGGTGTTATGGAGATGTGGAGAGGGAGAGGAGATGTAGAGGGATTATGGATATGTGGAGAGGGGAAAAGAGATGAAGAGGGGTTATGGAGATGTGGAGAGGGGAAAGGAGATGTAGAGGGATTATGGAGATGTAGAAAGGGGAAAGGAGATGTAGAGGGATTATGGAGATGTGGAGAGGGGGAGGAGATGTAGAGGGGTTATGGAGATGTGGAGAGGGGAAAGGAGATAAAGAGGGGTTATGGAGATGTGGAGAGGGGAAAGGAGGTGAAGAGGGATTATGGAGATGTGGAGAGGGGGAGGAGATGTAGAGGGATTATGGAGATGTGGAGAGGGGAAAGGAGATTAAGAGGGGTTATGGAGATGTAGAGAGGGGAAAGGAGATGAAGAGGGATTATGGAGATGTGGAGAGGGGGAGGAGATGAAGAGAAGTTATGGAGATGTGGAGAGGGGTAAGAGATGAAGAGGGGTTATGGAGATGTGGAGAGGGGAAAGGAGATGTAGAGGGATTATGGAGATGTGGAGAGGGGAAAGAGATGAAGAGGGGTTACGGAGATATGGAGAGGGGAAAGGAGATGTAGAGGGATTATGGAGATGTGGAGAGGGGAAAGGAAATGAAGAGGGATTATGGAGATGTGGAGAGGGGTAAGAGATGAAGAGGGGTTATGGAGATGTGGAGAGGGGAAAGGAAATGAAGAGGGATTATGGAGATGTGGAGAGGGGAAAGAGATGAAGAGGGGTTATGGAGATGTAGAGAGGGGAAAGGAAATGAAGAGGGATTATGGAGATGTGGAGAGGGGTAAGAGATGTAGAGGGATTATGGGGATGTGGAGAGGGGAAAGGAAATGAAGAGGGATTATGGAGATGTGGAGAGGGGTAAGAGATGTAGAGGGATTATGGGGATGTGGAGAGGGGAAAGGAAATGAAGAGGGATTATGGAGATGTGGAGAGGGGTAAGAGATGTAGAGGGATTATGGAGATGTGGAGAGGGGAAAGGAAATGAAGAGGGATTATGGAGATGTGGAGAGGGGTAAGAGATGAAGAGGTCTTGTAATCAATCAGAGATGAAATAGGCAGAGATGACAACACGTTTAGGAATTCAGAGCTAAAATTACAGCAAGTTGTCATATGAAAGAAGATGATAGGACCATGCTATATTTCTGACACAACAACAGTTAATTTCCCGTACTTGTAGTGGGTTTAAAGGGATAAAATATGAGAAGATATGCATGAACAGTAGAGATGTAAAAAAATATTTTTTCCTAATTTTGACTTGTCATACACTTTTAAGCAACAGACAGTATAAAAATGTACTGCAAAAAATGTGAACATGTCTTAACCTGTGCTTTATTTTCTCACTTCAGTCATCAAGTAGGGATACTGACTGCACTGCCTGACTTACAAACAGCTAAGAAAGCATGTAAAATCTGAAATTCCCAATAAGATGATTTTTCAATGACAACTTGAAATGTATACCCACTAAATGCATGCTCCAGTTTCCCTTTAAAAAATGTTACCTACACCATTAACACCAAAGACATTGCTAGCTTTTGATTAAAAGCTCAGGCATCACCACCTTGAAAAAGTGCTTTTGGCCAGCCTGAAAAGACCTTTCTCCGAGGTAAAGAGCAGGCCCTTTCTTCAGTGCTGTCCAATCCAGAGGAGAATAATTCTACAGATCATAAACTGTGTCAAATAATATGTTGACAAGTCCTAATACATTTACTAGCCCTGTGGAATTAATAGGAATTATGTCAGAACATTAATAAGAGTTACAGCAATTACGCTCGCTCACTTCAATCCCTCAGGTGTGGGAATGAATGGCATTGAATGGCTGGCCTGGCCCGGCTCTTTGTACACAGCACAAGGTGTCCAGGCACCTGGAGTTCATTTCTCTTTTCATTTCAATTTGTGTTTTAAGCTTATTAATCAAACTGTCGGAAGGGGAGCTGCACCCGAGGGGGGCCTAGTTTTACTACTGTTCTTTAATCAAAGGGAAGCCTAAAGACTGCGCACGGACAGGTTACATTATACTGGATAGAGTGACACAACAAAGCAGAAGCACATAGAAAACCATCATGGGAGATCTAAACCACATTAAACAATATAATCATTAATACTGTAGGTACATATCGCTTCCAACATGAATTGCTGCTAACATATGTATAGGTATTCATAGCTTTAAACATGAATTGTTTTAACGTACATATAGGTATGTATAGCTTCCAACATAATTTGTCCAACCTGCTTCTTAAAGTGGTATTAAAGTCATGATGTTGATTTTTACCTATAGGTAAGCCTATAATAAGGCTTGATTTCACCAAATCTTCAGTGTAACCCAGAAAAATTCCAACAATGTGTGTGATATGTCTAACCACTCACCAGAAAAGGGATAAAATCCAGTATGAGATAAACATTACCCAATGTGCTTGGGAACAATTTGTCACACATGTGCACCTCTACCAATCTGTACACTCACCAGATAATAAATGATAATGCACCTTTAGGTCATTACTCTGAAGCGGACAGATATCTCGCCCTGGTATGTTGGTAGGATGGTAGTCCCCAAAAAACACAAAAAGTGCCTCAGGAACTCATCTGTGCTGTGACAGCGGCTGTGTGCGGACAGGGCTGGTGCAAGGATTTTTGACACCCTAGGCGATACCTCATTTTGCCACACCCCCATTGGCTCCACCCCTGACTTCACCCCCTTTGTCCTGCCCATGTATACCCCACCTTTTTAATGAAGCACTCATCAAATGCAGCCCACCAGCGCCCATCAAATGCAGCCTCACCAGCACCCATCAAATGCAGCCTCACCAGCGCCTGTCAATGCAGCCTACCAACGCCCATCAATGCAGCCTCACCAGTACCCATCAAATGCAGCCTCACCAGCGCCCATCAAATGCAGCCTCACCAGCGCCCATCAATGTAGCTTACTAGTGCCCATCAATGAATGTTTTCTTGCTTCCATTCATTCGGGAGTCGGGACACAGACACAGTCCTCCGCTGCCACTGCGCATCTGACACTATGTGCGAACGGAGCGGCGGCTGCCTGCTGATGCTGAGACTGAGTTGCTTGTTGCAGAGAGAAGAGAGTAGGAACATCAGTGGCTGGGCGCCCCTAGGCACCCTAGTTTGCATAGTGGTAGCACCAGCCCTGTGTGCGGAGACGGGACCGGGGAGTGTTTACCGATCAATGCCCAGGGGAGGGGAGAGCCGCTGTCACTCCGGGCTGCAGTCATCATACCTGTACTGTACATATTACTTTTTTTTGCATAGTGCCTGAGTTTTTTGGGGACCACCATCCTACCAACATATCAGGATGAGATGTCTCTTCGCTTAGTAATGACCTAAAGGCGCATTATCCTTTAATATCTGGTGAGTGTACAGATTGGTGGAGGTGCACGTGTGTGACGAATTGTTCCCAAACACATTGGATGATGTTTATCTCATACTAGATGTTTACCTCATACTGGATTTTATTCACTTTCTGGTGAGCAGTTAGACATATCACGCATATTGTTGGAACTTTTCCCGGGTTACACTGAAGATTTGGTGAAAAGTCACGGATTCATATATCAGGACTTTATCTATATTATAGGACTGTTATGTACCTATTTACTTATCACAGGAAGTGTGCAAATTTCTTGATGTTTAATGATTATTTGAAGGTTGTATGTTCACCTTTTTTGTGTCAGCTGTTAACCAAATTCATAGCGCTCACCTTTTTCCTAATCTATAATAAAGCTTACCTATAGGTAGAGTAAATATCTCCTCAACGTGCACCATTGAGGAGATATTTACTTTAGCAGCAGCTGGTGACGTCACTGGGCTCTGATTGGACTGTGCCGTCCATTCAGAACTCTGTGCCACGGCCATGACTCCTGCGCGCATGCACAGGAGTGACCACATCGTGGCTCAGCCATTTATACGCCAAAAGTCTGCAAACCTGGAAAGAAGACCGGGTGAAGACGGAAGCGCCGGGACCCGTGCGTTTTTTTTTGTGTGGCTTGCTTTAAGCTGGCCAAACACGGTTAGATTTTCATTCAAATGTTCGCAAAAGTTGTGTTTATTAGAACATTTTTTCTTGTCATCAATGTGTATTTTTGTTCAAAAGTCATTAAAACTTCATCCAGACCTGCTATTTGAATGGAATCCCAGGGACCTAGCGCGTCGGGACCCTTCGGGGTAAGACCGCGCTATATTAAGATACCTCTCAACTCAACAAACAGGTTTCATCTCAATTTGTATAATTTTTCTAGAATGAAAACCACGCTCACAGTTAGAATATTGTTTGTGCGATTACATTTTCCACACTGGTCCTTCGAATTTTCACGTCCCAGCATCGAAAATGAATGACGATTTGACCCCGCTAACCATTAGAAAATTGAACAAATGTTCTAAAAACAAATATTTTTGAAAGAAGTTCTACTGGTTTATGGCCAGTTGTCATGAGAGAATTATGTTAGCTGTCACTGCTGACCTCCATCTGGAAATGCTAAATGGCTGGCTCTGATTGACTATTTTCTGGAAAGTCAGAGTAAAGTGCTTATTTGCAAAGTGTGCCCTTTGTAAGCAACAGAAATGTAGAATGCAGGTGGTATGATCCTGTAATAATTTATTTCTCCCTCCCTTATCCTACTTGGGAGTATGATTATCAGATAATGTATGGTGGCTCGATCGCTTGCACCGCAAGTCTTGGGACAGTTACATCTTAGAAAGAAAAAAAGGAAGGAATAATAAATATGGCACCTTCAAGAAGAAAGTTATCTTGCAAAGATACTCAACATATTTGCATAAAGTTTGGAGTTCAAGTGATTCTCTTTATTAAGTAACTTGAGTTATTAAAGATGCAAACTTTTTGGGCTATAAAAAGTCTGACAAAGAGATCTGAGCTCTCCTGAAAGCTTATATATATCTTTACCATTTGATTCCATAAAAATCACACTTAAAAGATTTCCCATTTGCCAAAGGAATTTGTTGAATATGTTTTGTGGATTATTACCGTATATACTCGAGTATAAGCCGACCCGAATATAAGCCGGGGCACCTAATTTTACCACAAAAAACAGGGGAAAACTTATTGACTCGAGTATAAGCCTAGGGTGTCCATCTGCATGCCTCACTGTGCCCATGCCTCACTGTGCCCATGCCTCACTGTGCCCATGAGTAGACTGACGTTTAACATGGGAGTCTATAAAAGGGGTGCCCAGCTTTGAAAAATCATTGCTCCCGGGCCGTAGATCCCCTGGGTAACAAACTTTGCACACTTGTAGAGGAAGCGTGGTGCTATATGTGTGCCAAGATTGGGGTCCAGGGGACCTACGGCCGGCCAGTACCGGGTCCCCAAACTTACCGGAGAAATTACCGTTTAACATGGGAGTCTATGGACGGGGTGCCCCGCTTTGAAAAATCGGTGCTCCCCGGCCGTAGGTCCCCCGGACAACAAACTTTGCACACTTGTAGAGGAAGAGTGGGGCTATATGTGTGCCAAGATTGGGGTCCAGGGGACCTACGGCCGGCCAGTACCGGGTCCCCAAATTCCGGGAGATCGGGCGCAAAAAGGTGACTCGAGTATAAGCTGAGGGGGGCATTTTCAGCACAAAAAAATGTACTGAAAAACTCGGCTTATACTCGAGTATATACGGTATATGGGCACATAAAACATAAAATTAGCACAGTTGTTGAAATAAAGTTATTTGGCTCCAAAATTGTCAAAAGACAGTTAGAAGCCATATTGAATTATACTGTTTGGAAATATAAAGCCATTTTGTCACCAGGTGTTGTTTTAGAATGGCCCTGGGTGAGTGGGTATTTGCACTTGTACCTTATCTTACCAGTGTCTGAGTGCTGGAACCAACGGCTAACTAACACTTTCCAGGAACAGAATAAATTTGCTCCTGGACTTGCAATCCTGTATCAAAGCCTTTCATAGCAGAGTAATGCAATACATTGCTTCTGCTTTGAATGAAATGGAGAGGCAGGGCAGTGATGTCACGCTCTCCACCTCGCCCAATCATACAGTGCTTTGCATTCATTCAGAGAATGCTTTGGGGCTGGTGCCTCCTGTGTTCACAATGCAGCAGAGCAGCCAATCAGCAAGTGAAGATCACTGCAGTAGAAATGTCTACTTCAGTGATTTTACGCTTCCAGGGCAATCTAATAGATATGGTATAAAATATCCATACCTGGAATTCTTTTTTAAGACCCCTTTCACACTGAGGCAGTTTTCAGGCATTTTAGCGCTAGAAATAACGCCTGAAAACTGCCTCCCATGCTGCCCGAATGTAAAAGACTGAGTGCTTTCACACTGGGGCTGTGCGCTTGCGGGATGTTAGAAAAAGTCCTGCAAGCAGCATCTTTAGTGCGGTGTAGGAGCGATGTATACAGCGCTCCCAAAACCCCTCTTTCCATTGAAATGAATGGGAAGGGCCTGAAAAGCACTTTGGAAGCGCCGGAACACGGGCGTTTTTAACCCCTTCTTCAGCTGCTAGTGGGGGTTAAAAGCACCCTGCTAGTGGCCGAAAAGTGCTGGTTAAATAGCTCCGCTAAAAACAGTGGCGCTTTATCGCTAATGCTCAGGAAGCCCCAGTGTGAAAGGGGTCTTAAGTGGAAGTGCTGTGACATCATCTGTGAGACATCATCTATCTCTAATTTTGCAGCAACAGATCGCTGCATTAGTGATCTATTGGTAGCTGAAAACGGCGAGAAACAGATCATTCCATTTTTTTTTTTCAAATTTTACCTAATTAAATCTGCCACTGTATGAAACCAATGTGAAAAACTTTGATAACTGTGGAAAAAAACCTCTGGAATCAAGAGCTCCGGGATACAGAAGCTTAAAGCTGAATATACACTGTACAATCTAATTGTACAATCTCCTTTAGTACTACCAAACACTATGTAAAGAATGGACCTGTGCAATGTGATAGAAATTGATTGGACTGTATAGATATGTCCTCTTATTACATAGTTCTATTAAATTTAATTTAGATTGTTCAAGGATTGTACAATGTGTATGGTCACCCTAACAGATAGGGTTGCACCGATACTACTTTTTTAAGACCAAGTACAAATACCGATACTTTTTGTCAAGTACTTGTCGATACCGATTACTGATACTTTTTTAATGTCATGTGACTGTTTTCAAAGTACAATTTTGTAAATAAGTAATTATTCTCCTTCACTGATGTGCGCTGATGAGGCTGCACTGATGGGCACTGATGAGGAGGCACTAATATGCAGCACTGATGGGCACAGATAGGTGGCACTGATATGCAACACTTATGAGCACTGATAGATGGCACTGACTGGGCACTGAAGAGGCTGGTACTGATTAATGGGCACTTATGGGCACTGATAGGTGGCACTGACTAATGGGCACTGATATACAGCACTGATGAGCACTGATAGGTGGCACTGATAGCTGACACTGATTGGTGGCACTAACTGGGCACTGATAGGCATCACTTATGGGCATTGATAGGTGGCACTAATGGGAACGCACTGATGGGCAATTGCTGGCATAATAAATGAGATGAGAGTGAGACAATAACAATTCAAACAACTTGGAGAGGAAGGATTTTGCAATGCTAGTAGTAGTAGCCTAGTACAAATGCTACGACACCCATCTTAGTACACCCTGCACATGGTCGCAGTAAGCCTACAGTCAGAAGGCAGCAGCGGACATCTTGTTTCACCCAGCCCATATAGTTAGTGAACTATATAGGCTGGGTGTAACAAGATGTCCGCTGCAGGCTTACTGTGGCCGTGTGCAGGGTGTACCAAGTTGGGCGTCGCAGTGTTTAGCCTCTGACGGAGACACGGAACGTCACTTTCCTTACCAAATGTACTCGTGCAAATGCTCGGTATCGGCACCCCACTAAGAGATGTTGTGTATTACTGTGAGGCTTCCATGTAATACTTTGAGGCTTCAATGCAGTGGGGTCACTAGGGTTGGCCTCACCCCCCCCCCCACACACACACCCCATGCCGTAAATGTGGTGTCTCCCCCAACACCACCGCCGTGCAGTAGAACATGGTGCTGCCACCACCACCCCCTCTGTGGTAAAACAGCCTTTCACCCCCCAACACCACACCCCCCTATGTAGAACATGGTGTCACCCCCCAGGGGGTGTCACCCAGGTGCGGTCCGCACTCCCCAAGCCCCCATTGTGCCACTACTGATTGGAAGTACAAATAGGTTTACCATTTTACGTCAAAGAATAAGCAGTTTTGGACAGCTATTCTTGTTATACACACACACACCTGTGCTGGTCTCCAAGATCACTCTGCCATTTCCTGGTTTAGCATTAGAGCTTATAGTTCAAGATGACTGATAACTAAGTCAGCCCTCTGCTGTCTGGACAGAGGTGATGATGGTGATCCACTGTCTAATGCAAAGGCTGGAAGTAGAGTGAAGACACAGGAAGCTAAATTACTGAACCAGGAAGATGAATTGCTTATTCAGGTGTTACCTGTCTGGCTGTTCAGTGTAGAAAATGTATGTAAAGACTGGCAAATAGGAGTACAAAGCCTTTCATAGGTAACAAAAAATGAACACATGCATCGTAACTGTATATTTAAAGTGAAATTAAACCTAGGGAAAAAAACTTGACAGCTAGGATTTTTATGAGTCCCTATTGGTCTCTTCTATAATAAACCCATCTCCCTGCTGTCAGCATTTATGTACACTGAGCTGCACATGCGCAGCCCAGCACACATTTACGGCACCACTTTGTGCCATGATGATGTGACTCCCATGCACATGGGTGGGACTGATGTAATCACGACCCAGCCAACCAAGCGACTGAAGATTTGGAACCCCAGAAAAAAATGGCAGCACCCATGAATGGTGGAGAGCAGCACTGGAGGGGTTCGCTTGTCTGGTACACTGCACTGTTTACTTTTTTCTTTTATTGATATGTCACAAAATGACATTTCATTCATCTTTATTCACCATACAGTGTTTGTTGTACTGTGTTGCAATACACTGTGCAGAAAAAGAGCATACCCTTTTTGTAGTACAGTGGTGTGAACTGAACTCATAGGACTCAAAGCATATGGTGTGAATGGGTGTGAATGGGCCCTAGTGGAAATTAAGCAAGGAAGTCAAATTTGATGTCCAGCCTGTGTGGCAACCATGGCTGCCTCCATAGATACACTGGAGAAGTGAGAATAGCCACAAAGAGACAGGAAATGTGTTACTCCCAGCATCGCCAGGTAGCAAAAAAGAAAAATAAGCTTAGAAAATGAAGGTGAACACAGCTGCCACATGTAAGTACTGGTAAGCTGCAATATGTTACATTATTGGAAAAAGAGGGGGGTGTGTATGGCGCTTACTAATACTAAAATCAATAATAGCAATATTAAAATAATTACAATTCAAAGTAGTGCAAAATCTTGTGCAAATAAGCAAAATGGTGCAAAGAAACTGGGCAAAAATAGTCCAAAAGTGCAAATCAGCAATTGTGCAAATGATGCTACTAATATAAGTAGTGAAAATCAATAGCAGATTCTTCAAACATGTGCCAAAAAAAGGAATCATTTTACATTACTGTTTTTCGGTTCAGATATGCTTTAACAAGATACCATTTAACAACTAACTTATTTGACTAAACATGCACATTATATTAAAGTGGTTGTAAACCCACTTGCACAACTTGCACCTACAGATGAGCCTAGATTAAGGCCTGGTTCACACTGGTCCGACAAACGCTCCGACATTGGGAGCTCATGTCGCATGACGTGTGAAAATCAATGTTTCCCTATGGGAGCCGTCTTAACTGGTCCGACACATGTCGGTCCGACTTTGAAAATGCTCCCTGTACTACTTTGGTCCGACTTTGATCCTACTTCAGCCCATTGAATATCATTGAAGTCGGATCAAAGTAGGATCCTTGTCCTAACCATCCGACATTTGACATCCGACATGGTGATTACAGCAGCAGTAAAATAATTTTATCTCACCCTGGGATTGTTTTGATTGGTCAAAGGACAAGTCAGACTAGCACAAAGTCGGATCAAAGTAGTATCCTGTTCATGAATGTCGGATGGATGTCGGACCGATGTAGGATCAATGTAGGACTGATGTCGCAGAGCAAAGTAGGATGAAAGTTGTATGACTGTCGTGTAGTATCAGTGTGAACCCAGCCTAAGGCTTACCTGTAGGTGCATGAAATATCTCCTTAACCTACACGGTTAAGGAGATATTTGCTTTTAAAACCGGCGCCGCTGACGTCACGCGCATGGGCACTATCGGGCCGGCATAGTAGCCGGATTTCTGAATGGAGCTTGCCGGCCCGAGCGCGCATGCGTGTGATGTCATCGCCGCTCTGGGGCCAATAACAGCGCCGGAGCAGCGATACACGGAAGGCAGAGGGGAGCAACATGGCGACGGAGGTGTCCGAGCACCGCTGCGGGGGCTTCGATCTCAGGTAAGTGATTGATAATGAGCTAGTATGCTATGCATACTAGCTCATTATGTTTTTCTTTTGCAGGTTGTAAAAAAAAAAAAAAAAAGGATTCGGGGGTTTACAACCACTTTAAGCCTCAGGAACATGTATCTATACAATAAACTGTAAAATTAAAGCGGTGTTCTGCCCCCCCCCCTTCAAAAATTTAAAGTCAGCAGCTACACATACTGTAGCTGCTGACTTTTAGAATTAATTAATACCTGTCCCGGAGTCCAGTGATGTTGGCACCCCAGACAATGTTTCCATCAGCTGTCAGGTGCTGCCGCCGCCATTGCTGGCAAGGGAACCTGGCAGTGAAGCCTTACGGCTTCACAGTCGGATCCCTACTGTGCATGCGCGAAGCACGCTACGCTCTCTCACTGGCCCGGCAGCAGGGGAAGGAGGAAGGAGAAGAAGGGGACCGAACTTGGGGCGAGGTTCGACGAAAGTGTGGACAGGTACCTGTTCGCTTTCCCCCCAGAAAGGTGCCCAATGTGGCACCAGAGGGGGGGGGGGAGAGGAATTGGATAAGCGGAAGTTCCACTTTTGGGTGGAACTCCGCTTTAAGAATGCTGTCCAAAAAGTTTCACTTAGTAGAATTGACTTAGTGCAATCATTATGCCTCACTTTTGACCACTCTATTACAGGCCATGCATGGGTTGAAATCCAAACAATTTGTTTAGAAATTATGTGCGTTTTGTAATCCGATGGTGCCACCATTTCGAAAATTTGACCAAGCAAGCCTTACATTTCCCCTCATGTTGCTACAGAAAATAAATTTTGCGGCCGAGAATCTTCTTTTCTTTCCAGGTCCCAGCTCAAGCACATTTCTTTTTCGATTATATTTCTCGCATGATTCTCCCATCAATGATCACTCAAAATTGACGGCTGCATGAAAATCGTCCCAATAATGGTGCAAAATTCTAATGAAAATTCATATTTATGATTTTTGAAAGAAAATTTGTTTGGAATTCAATAGTAGCCACACATGGAGTGCATTGTTTTCAATGTGTCGGTCGACTCATATACCGGTACTTGCATTTTGTGTAAGAGCAGTAAAGCACAACCATCTATAGATCCAGCATACTGTATGTGTATATGTGTGATGATCTGTATTAAAAGTAAACCAAGTACTGTACAAATACTTTTACATTCCAGACAAGGTAGCAGATTGAAGCAACAGTGTTTCATCCTCACTGTGCTGTTAATAACGATACTGAAATTTTACAGAAAAATGAACATTGTTTCCATAAAGCCACATGCCAGTGTAATGTATCCCTTGTCTACTCTGTGGTATAAGCAGGAAAAAATATAGTATAGTTTTCAGAAAACAAAGCAAGACATTTTCCACCTCCAGTCACGGGATGTTAATGGCACTCTGGCAAATGTTTAAACGATCTCCAAGCCGCCCCCTCCATCAAACACTCACCAAGAATTAAAAACAGTTGGGGCAGAGAAAAATGAACATCTGGTACAGGCTTATACAGTATGCGCCTTCGAAGTACTCCCCTAATTAATGTGGTTTTGGCATGTGTTACTGGAGAATGTAATTATAGATAGAAACACAATTCTGAATAAGCTTACTAACAAACTCCCCTGCTGCATATAAAGAGGCCGTCCAACTGTTTAGAAAACCAAGCGGCTCATCCACACTTTGTGAGAAGAAAAAGCGTATGAATGAAAAAGGCATGAACTGAACGTGAGCATTACTGAGAGCAGGAGAGTGAACCATCTCTACTGGAGAAAGAGAACAGTATGTACTACTGCTATCAGTCACTTGCATTCCCATAAATATTCCATTTACACCAGCTGCCATTACCACAACTGTCTTAGCCAGCGTAGTTCTGGTTTAGGACCCTAAATTGGTTGAAGCTAAAAGTGGTTATAAACCTCGGAAATGCAAAATGAAAAAGCATATCTTTCTATAGGGTGTACATACTTGCCTCTGTCTTGATTTCTGTCTGCTCTGTGATTCCTCTGACTTCTGCAGGAGTCACCTCTGACAGGTTATGCTGACACCAGACACTCCTGGAAGAAGACCTGCTTCCTGTCCCCAGCACACAGCAGGTGACTGTGAGCCTCAGTTGGGCATGTTTCCCTATGAGACTGTGTAAAGGAGGTGCTTCCATTCCCTCCACTCATGTCTCAGATTACACTCAGCTCTCCCTTCTGTGCTGTACAGCGTATCAGATCCCCATCCCCTAAATGCTGGAGCTGAGAAATGCTGTGGCTAAACTGCGTCATGGTTCACAGTGTAATAAATGCTTGTGGTATGCAGCCCAAAGGTTTTGCCAAAAAAAATCACAATTGGAAGATAGCTATTTAGTGGCAAAATTCACAAAGATGCAGCACTTAAATAAAAAAAAAAACGTGTAAGCATGGGCAAAAAAATTCAAATTCAGTACATCTCTCAAATACATTTATATTTGCCAATGTTTTATCACTCTATAAATGTTACATGTACAGAAAAATATCTGGTGATCCTCCCCGAAGGCAGTTATTTTATGAGACCTGGCCAATAGAACTCTGTAGACCACAGAACAACTCCCCCCTATGTTACAGAGATGGTGGTGGTAGGGAAGGGGGGTGGTATTTTATAGTGCCAAGACACTCACTGTTATTTGGTGACAAAAATGCTCCTTCATAGATACAATACAATTAATGAGTGTTGTCATCCTGGACAGGAAGCATGTTACTGGCAGGCTGACAGGTGAAAAAAAAAAGAATAGAGCCACCACATCTAAGGATTAATAATATTATTTCTTTCTTCTTTTAGGTTTAGATACACCTTAGCAAATGGATGAGCTAGCTATAGTGTCATCCTACCTGTCTCCTGGATCTGTAGGTATGACTGTGAAATGCTCTACCTATTAAATGACATAGTAACATGGTCTTCCATAGTCCAACTGGATCCCAATTACTGTCTATTAGGTATCCTAGAGGGATTCGGCGCTGCGTTGCTTTAACTGACAATTGCGCGGTCGTGCGACATGGCTCCCAAACAAAATTGACGTCCTTTTTTTCCCACAAATAGAGCTTTCTTTTGGTGGTATTTGATCACCTCTACGGTTTTTATTTTTTGCGCTATAAACAAAAATAAAGCGACAATTTTGAAAAAAATTCAATATTTTTTACTTTTTGCTATTATAAATATCCCCAAAAAATATATAAAAAAAACATTTTTTTCCCTCAGTTTAGGCCGATACGTATTCTTCTACATATTTTTGGTAAAAAAAAATCGCAATAAGTGTTTATTGATTGGGTTGCGTAAAAGTTATAGCGTCTACTAAATATGGGATAGTTTTATGGCATTTTTATAAATAATTTTATTTTACTAGTAATGGCGGCGATCAGCGATTTTTATCGTGACTGCGACATTATGACGGACACATCGGACACTTTTGACACCATTTTGGGGCCATTGTAATTTTTACAGCGATCAGCGCTATAAAAATACACTGATTACTGTAAAAATGACACTGGCAGTGAAGGGGTTAACCTGTAGGGGGCGCTGAAGTGGTTAAGTGGGACCTAGGGAGTGCTTGTAACTGTTAGGGGGCGTGGCTTGGCGTGAAACGTCACTGATCGCTGTTCCCGATGACAGGGAACAGACGATCACTGACAGTGTCACTAGGAAGAACAGAGAGATGTTTGTTTACACTTACCTCTCCCAGTTCTTCAGCTCTGTGACCCAATCGCGAGACACCGGCGGCGTTCGGGTCCCCGGGTCCCGTGGGCGCTGTCACGGAGCTCCGGACCGGGTCGCGAGCGTGCGCGCGACCCACAGCTCGCATCTTAAAGGGGACGTACCTGTACGCCCTTATGCCTGTCCGTGCCATTCTGTCGACGTATATCATCGTACGGCGGTCCTTAAGTGGTTAAGCTAGGAAACCTATATTGCAATATTGTAGGTCTGAGCAACCTCCAACCCATCAGGAATGGATCCTGATGTAACCTTACTCTGGAACCTTTAATAAACTTTACCTTATTAAAAATATATATATATATATATATATATATATATATATATATATCTGACACAGTGCCAGTGAGTCTTCTGCTCTAGCTACCGCTCTCATTGTCTATGCTATGTGATGTCTGTGCCGCACACTGAAGGACTCACCCAGACACCTGGAAAGTGTAACATAGGACAAAAGACAACAGAAATCAGCCACCTGAGTATTGTCATCGCTTACAATAGTGAACATTCTGTTGTGTACTTACGCCAGTCATAGTTGGACGGTCTCTTTATATGTGGCTGGGGAGTTTCTTGGTAAGCCTACTCCTAACTGTTTATCTTGTTAGGCTGTATTTCATGAGCAGTTGGATCTCTAGGGCACAGTATCTACATTTTGCCTTGCCATGAATGCAAAGTATTATGTTTTTCTTCCAAGAATATCCTTTTTTTTTTTTTTTAACCTCTGAGTACATTCATGGTTACATCCCTGTTCTTGTGAATATCCAGAAACACAGCCAGCGTTTTTTACTTGCCTGTTACATATAGTGACAATCTTTTTAAAACTGTGATGAACATAGCTGGAAACTTTTATATAGGGTGACCCTGTGAATTATTTAATATAAAGGCCACATTCTACGGCCTTTTTGGTAGGGTGCATTGATTAGCAGTGCTTTAGGAGTCGAGCCTTCAAAGTGTTTAAAGGAGCCTTCATCAACATTTTTAACCCCCCTAGGAATCCTTGAAATCATTTTTAGGTTCTCGGAGAACCCCTGCTAAAATGGATTATATCTACAGTTCATGGGGTATTACCATAATCAATAAGTTGAAGAAAGTTTTAAATAATAAAATAAGTAAATTGACATGTCTAACATATTTGAAACCCAGGGTAGATAACTTTGTTACCAACCCCTACAAAAAAAATTTCAGTAATATTTTTGAAACAAATAATTACTACAGAAGAGAAAGGTAGACAGTAAAAATTGTGGTGGACAGTGTAGAAGTGATCCATTACATTGGTGCATTGTACTATCAGGTATTGCACACTGCAAGTCCCCCACCTTAAAGTGGATGTAAAGCCACTCTCATCCTTTCTAAACTTCTGCCATAGTGCTGATCTATAAGGATATAGATGCCTCCTGCATGTATCCTTATCTGTCAAATGTCTCCCCTCTGTCTGTTATAAGAACTGAAAAACTGCAGATTCTGTGGGTGGATCTGTTGTCTGGAGCTCGGTGGGTGGAGTCGTGATGTCAGTAGACTCCCCGCCCACCTCTACACTCCCCTTGTCAACATGCATTTTCTCCTGTGTATTCCTTCTGCTATGATCACTAACATCCAGTCAAAATCCAGAAAAGTAACCACATGACTTTAGAAAAGGAGTGGGGGTGAGAATTAAAAAATAATGCCTGTCTAAAGCTAGTGCACGAGATATGTAAATAACCTGTCACTCAAAGCAAGGGGGCGGAACGGACAAAGGTTTTTCTCTGTTTGACCGTTTTATCTCACTGAACAATAAAAGAGGATTGCTCAGAGCTGGATTAACTCTTTGTGGCAAGACCTGGCACAAATGATAGGAAATCTGATGCCGCGTACACACGATCGTTTTTCACGCCGTTAAAAATGCCATTTTTTAAATTGGGCATTAAAAACGATCATGTGTATGCTCCAGAGCCTTTTTAAACGACGAGAAAAATGTCGGTTTTAAAAATGACATTAAAAAACGTACGTGTGTACGCGGCATGATACTCTACATTGTGACAGCAAAAAATAAATAAAAAATTCGGGTTTACATCCACTTTAAGAACTCCTTGTCTAAAACTGTGTTGTCCTCTATCATTAGTGGTCAGTGTATAAGGGACTCTTTACATTGGTGGTTAGTGGAAAAATTGTCCCCTTGCCTTAGTGATCAGTGTAGGTGAAAAAAAAAAATCCATTCGCTTGAAACCGTTCAAGAAACGGCTAAGAACCTCAGAAGTTAAAGGGCTAGTCTTATACTATACTAAGCTGAATCACCCATTAGCTTTAGGTGTATTTGGGACTTTGGTGAAGATTCATATTCCCACCTGCCATGGACTTAACAAGGAAGATGTATACTCCTTCTCGGATTAGGTAATACATCTTATATTAAATAATGTTTCAGGAGGGAAGTTGACACTCCTTTTGCTGCAACGAGGGGAGTGTGACATTACAGCTTGGCTGAGAACTTGGTATTTTAGTATCTTGTCAATGTAGTCATAATACTCTGTATTAAAAACTATATTCTGTATACACTGTATGAAAGTATTCCTGTAGTTAATTTTGTCATAGACAACTATCACAATAAAGAATAATAAGGGAATCAAGGGCAAGTGGCTAACCTTACAATTCTTTATTTGTTTAAAACAATTTTCCACATATCCCATCTACTATGTTCCTTTTCATCACATGCCCCGCACAGAGAATGTAAGAAGCCATTCAGTTTGTACTGGAATGAAAGCATGCTTACCTTTACAGGAAGGAAATAAGTCTGTGTGCTATATATTCTGCACTAAATACAGGGAGGACTGAGTGGCCCTAATCCTGCTCTAGGCCCTCTTTGTGTCTCTTTGATGTCACTGCTACTTATGGTTGACCAACTAATTAAGGGTTTTGAAGTCTGTTGTACACCGATTTTCCCACTGTGGCTCTGGACCATCACCTGTGGAGCTTGGCACACAGACCTGCACTCAGCTGTGTGTATTTACAGATGTGATACCTATTAGGACTACAGTGTAAAATGTCTGTAATGGGTTTAATAAACTCTCCGGAACAACAAATGTGAACCATATTTGTGCTAGTACTAGCCTGTAGCTTCTGCTCCGAAGAAAGCAACAGTGAAAGCATACTAAAAAGTAAACACAGTACAATTGTAGGCTGCAAAAAAAAAAACTAAAAAAAATGCATTTAATTTTCAAAAATGTATTTATTTAAAAATGGGCATCATTTATAATGTATATGCCTTACATGCCAACTATAATTTTGGCCCCCACTCGACTCCATAACATTGGATGACAGAAGCGACGTCAAACGTCACTTCCGCCCAATGCTCTTAACCACTAAAGGACCGCCGCCTGTACATTTACATCGGCAGAGCGGCACTGACAGGCATAAGCACGTACCTGTACGTCCCCTTTAAGATGCCGCTGTGTGGTCGCGCGCGCACCGCCGGCGGCGCGCTCACGACTCTGCTGCTTTCTCTGTGAGCGCCACCGTGGGTCCCGTGGACTCGATTGCCGCGGGGATACCCGCGAACGTCTCACGGAGAGATACAGCGCAGAGATGCTAGTGTAAACAAGCATCTCCCCGCTCTGCCTAGTGACAATGACACTGATCTCCGCTCCGTGTAGTCGAAGCGGAGATCAGTGTCGTGTCACACACAACCCATCCCCCCTACAGTAAGAAGCACTCCCTGGGAAACACTTAACCCCTACAATGCCACCTACTGCTTAACTCCCTCACCGCCAGTGTCATTTTCACAGTAATCAGTACATTTTTATAGCACTGGTCGCTGTAAAAATTACAATGGTCCCAAAATGGTGTTAAAAGTGTCCGATGTGTCCGCCATAATGTCACAGTCATGATAAAAATCAATGATCGCTGCCATTACTAGTAAAAAAAAAAAAATATTAATAAAAATGCCATAAACCTACCCCCTATTTTGTAAAGGCTATAACTTTTGCGCAAACCAATCAATAAATGCTTATTGCAATTTTTTTCCAAAAATATGTAGAAGAATACGTATCGGCCTAAACTGAGGAAAAAAAAATGTATATATATTTTTTGGGGATATTTATTATAGCAAAAAGTAAAAAATATTGCATTTTTTTCCAAATTGTCGCTCTATTTTTGTTTATAGCGCAAAAAATAAAAACCGCACAGGTGATCAAATACCACCAAAAGAAAGCTCTATTTGTGGGAAAAAAAGGACGTCAATTTTGTTTGGGAGCCACGTCGCACGACCGCGCAATTGTCAGTTAAAGCGACGCAGTGCCGAATCGCAAAAAGTGGCCTGGTCTTTGACCAGCAAAATGGTCCGGGGCTGATGTGGTTAAAGGGGATTTTTTTTATTTATTTTTTAAAAAGACATTTATTTATTTTATTTATTGCATTTAAGTGTAAATGTGAGATCTGAGGTTTTTTTGACCCCACATCTGTCATGCTTTTTTTCTATTACAAGGGATGTTTACATCCCTTGTAATAGAAATAAAAGTGACCGAATTTTTTTTTTTAAAAGCACAGTGTAAAAAATGAAAATAAAAAGTAAAATAAATAATAAAAAAAATAAAAAAAATAAAGTGCCCCGTCCTGCCGAGCTCACGTGCAGAAGCAAACACATATGTAAGTCGAGCCCCCGTATGAAAACGGTGTTCAAACCACACATGTGAGGTATCGCCGTGATCAGTAGAGCGAGAGCAATACTTCTAGCAAAAGACCTCCCCTGTAACTCAAAACTGGTAACCTGTAGAAATTTTTAAACGTCGCCTATGGAGATTTTTAAGGGCCAAATTTTGTTGCCATTACACGAGTGGGCGCAATTTCGAAGCATGACATGTTGGGTATCAATTTACTCGGCGCAACATTATCTTTCACAATATAAAAAAAAATTGGGCATTAATAACACACCGTTGTCTTATTTTTTAATTCAAAAAAGTGTATTTTTTCCCTAAATAATGCACTTGTAAGATCGCTGCGCAAATATGGTGTGACATATAGTATTGCAACGACTGCCATTTTATTCTCTGGGATTTCTTAAAATATATATATATACTGTATATATATATATATATATATATATATATATATATATATATATATATAATGTTTGGGGATTCTAAGTAATTTTCTAGCAAAAAAAATATATTTTAACTTGTAAACACCAAGTGTAAAAAATAGGCCTGGTCCTTAAATAGTTAAACAAGAAGTGGAAAAGCAGTAACTGTAATTAAAAAAGTAAAAGCAAAAAATTAATGTACGATGAGATACAGAGCTGTATGCTGATGTGATTTTTAATTAAATGAGGTATGTATCCTTTGTGAAATCAATCTGATTACAATGTACCACAACATCCTAAATATCGGACATGTCATGAAGATTTTACCATAATGCATTGCAGCACACTATAGTGCTTTGGATCACATTGCCTTATTGTTTTGGGATGTTAATCAACATGAATTACAATGCAAAGCATCAACACATTTAACATGCCTTGCAGCATGCTGCTAGAATGCTTGCATTAATAGATTTAGATCGTCCCAAAGGGAAATTACATTTTTTTAAACTGTTAGCTATACATTTGAAATGTGATCAGCATAATACAAGTATGTATGGTTTGTAAGATGTAGTCTGTGTACAATGTATATTTGTTCATTACACATTGAGATCTGTGCTTCCTGGTTTGTAGTGCTATGCAGTAATCACTGGTTAGGGGGTCCAGGGTTCTATCTTCCTTGACATTCCCTTGCAGTGTGCTGGCCACTTCCTTTACCTTGCTGAGCTTTTACTACCTAAAGCCTAATACACATTGCAATTTTTTTTTTTTTTTTGATCAACCCATTGGCTTGTATAAAAAAAAACAAAAAAAAACAGAAAGACACACACACACATTGATCGGATGCTGGTTTTTCAGAATGTCCCTTTGTTAGACCTGTTTTTGTTGGACAGACTGCTGTACACACTGACCGAAAGTTGGACGGTTGCTGCTGAACCAGCCAATTTTCAGACAGTGTGTACCCAGCTTTATTGTCTCTGTTAACTTGTAATGCAGAACATACAAAAAGGATGTGCTTTATGGCAGAACTGCGCAGCTTATCTACAGACCTAGTGCATGGATGCTTACAGGAGACATAAGGAAGCCATCTGATCCATTCACTCTGCAGGCTTTGCATATGGTTAGCTCAGGAGTGAAAGCAGCATATGAACCAGTCTTTCTCCATTCCTCTGACCAGGGGTCCAGTCGTAGTTTTTATTTCTGCAACCACAGCCCCCGCAACCGTGAGGAAGGGGGGGGGGGGTGGTTGTGTGCCGCCCTCCCCCCCCTCTAAAAAAAAAAAACCCACCAGCGCCACTGGGGCATACTCACATTTGTTTGTTTTCCTGCAGTAAGAAAATACATTTCAAGTAGAAATCCCATTCATTACTATGTGGCCGGGTCATACTCATACACTGTAGCTCAGCAAGTTTTTAGAAACCAGGGCATGTAGTATTTTTTAATAAAAATGATTTAATAATTTAGAATAATTTAGATTATTGAATGTTCTATTCCCACTTTGGATAATGTATATATAAAAAATGCATTTTAATGCAACTGTAAAGCAACACTGTCAGTTCCATAACAAAATCTAAAAGGAAATTCCCTGTAATAGGAGAGGTGTAATATTCACTCACTCACTCACTCAGCATCTCGTGTGTCCTACCTTCCCTTCATTCCACTGCTGCAGTCTCCGTCAGACTTTTCAGTATTCAACAATTCTTAGGGTGCCAGATGCAAAAGCAGCAGGCTGAGTGTGTATATCACATGGATGAGAACCACTGTGGACAGCAGGGAAGTGTTGCAGGCCCACAAAATGTCCGTGATGATGTCATGTGTGATGTCGATGGTCGTGGTTTTACATTTCGGCGTGTGGCCCCTGAAGTTTGACAAAGGGGGCCACACCCCAAAATACATACTCATGCCCATCAACATCACACATGACATTATCACGGCCATTTTGTGGGTCTACAACACTTCCCTGCTGTCTACAGTGATTCTCATCCATGTGTTATACACACTCGGTCTGCTGCTTGTATTGGCTCCTCCTGGTGTTTTACTGGTCAACTTCCTGGTTCCAAACATCTTACATTACATCCACGTGGTGTGGCTTGCTCACCATTGACCACTTGTAAGGTTGCCACATGCTGGAGATTTATGCTTTTTAAAGAGGAAGTAAACCCTCTAAAACTTTTCCTAAAAAAAAAACCCTGCATGAGAAAGGCATAATGAGCTAGTATGCATAGCATACTAGCTCATTATGAATTACTTACCTGAGATCGAATTCACCACAGTGACCCTCGTTCCTCTCCTCCGCCGCCATCGCCATGATACCCAAATGACTTCCGGGTATCGCTGTTCCGGCGCTGTGACTGGCCGGAGCAGCGATGACGTCACTCCTGCGCATGCGCGTGGGAGCCGTCAGGGACGGCACGATCCCATTCATTAACGGCACGCCCATTGCGCCTGCGCTGTTGTCTACGGCGCGCATGCGCGGTAGACATCGGTGCAGTCTTTTCTGCAAATATCTCCTTAACCGTGTAGGTTAAGGAGATATTTCTTGCACCTACAGGTAAGCCTTAATCTAGGCTTACCTGTAGGGCCAAGTGGTCTGTAAGGGTTTACAACCACTTTAATGTCTTTTAAATGTGAGTGCATATTTATTGGTTTTCATTTCACCAATATGTTTTAATAAATGCAACACTTAGGTAGCGGTGCTTTACTCTCCTTCTTTTTTCTGTTTATACATGACTTGCAGGAACCAGAAGGTGCCTCACATCAGTACTGTTGTTACCATAGGCACCTGTAAAAGCCTGTCATTTCTGTAACAAAACCCAAAAGGAAGACCCCTGTAATACAAGAGGTGAATGATGAAATCCCTTGTTGCAAAGCTATGGCTTCTTTCTCCGGCTTGCTCACCAATGACTACCTGGAAGGTTGCCACCTGCTGGAGACTTATTGATATGCTTTTTAATGTCTTTTCACTTTCAATAGGTCTTTATTTAGTTTTGGAAGATACATGGTATAACCTGTACAAGTGTTCAAATGTAAACAACATTGTAAAAAAAAGTAGAGTGCAGCTGTAAGCCATAGAAAACAGTAACAGCTATGATGATACAGATCAATAAGCATGGCGCAATATGAGTTAGGTTTACAGTAACAATACACTTATTACAAGCTACAGGGATGGGTAGGTGGAGAGGAAGGGGAGGGAAAAGTTTAATGACAGTAAAGCGGGAGTAACTCTCGGAGTAGATATGGGAATCAGGTCTTGCACAGAGGATAATCAAGAGACTTAGTTTTAAATGTGAGTGTTTATTGTTTTTAATTTCACCAGTATGCTTTAATAAATGCTATTTCTTTTTCGTACATCACGGGACACAGAGCGACATAGTCATTACTAATGGGTTATATAGATACCGTCAGGTGCTGGCACTGGCAACTTCCAAAACCGGAAGTACCCTCCCCTATATAAGCCCCTCCCATCCGGGAGCACCTCAGTTTTTTGCCAGTGTCTAAGGTGTTGGCCAAGAAGAAACATGTGTTTTTCACTGAGCTTGCGTACAGGTTCTTTTGGGCCTCAGTAAGCTATTCCGGATCCGACCAAAAAAGCTTCATAGCTAAACGGTCGGTACCCGGGCCTTGCAGAGAAGAGCAAGGTTTTGCCTGTAATGCTTCTCTTAGGAGAGCTGGACCCTGGGATCCAGAGCTCTGGTCATACCCACGACCAAGATGTTTTCTGTGCAGGGTGCTATACAGGTCCAGGGGAGTGGAATCCTTGGGAACCCGGTCCCTGAAGGTTTGATTACAATGCCTGCCGTGATAGGTGAAGTTTGGGCTTTTGTGGACCAAACAAAGTCCTGCGGCGGGGAACAGGTAAGTGGGGGCCCCCAGGAACTTGGTTCTATTGGGGGACCCCCAAGCCTAATTTGTCTTTCTGTCTGTTACCTAATGGTATTCCCGCAAGATTCTGTGCATGCCTGTAACTACTAAAAAAATGTAATAATTTTTAATGGTGGTCAAAAAAAAATAAATAAAAATTTTTATATATATATTTAATATATTAGACTGCGGTACCTGTGTTTGTCCACTAGAGGCCGCTGTGGAATGTTTTCTTGTCATGTGGACTAGTTTCTTCTCAGCAGAGCAAAGTCCAGGCAGTTGGTGAGTTCTCTTATAGGAAACTGCTTCCTCTGCCATGTTGCAGTGCTCGTCCATCCCCCGGCCTGCGGCAAAGAGGGGCCCTGGCTCCTGTCCCTTTGTTTCCATTTTTGAAATTAGCGCCGAAGGCGCACGTGGCCGCGCGCGTGCGCGTGCACGCGCCTCTATATATAGAGGTGAGCCGGAAAAGGGGGCGGAGCCTGGGGGATGACGCTCTGTGCGCGCCGCAGCGCTTCTGCGCATGTGCGGGCATCCCAGCAGGTTTAAAAACCACAATATTGTAGTAAGCTGGCTATGAAGTACAGAGACAGAGCTGGCAACATTTAAAGGCATACAGCAAGCGGTTGATACAGGCATCCCCTAGAAAGGCACATTAGTAGACACCAACTGTTTCTTATAGCAGCATTTATGCTAGACTATTATCAGTAACTGGTGTATTTCGGCTGGAATACCTCAGCTTTGTGGCTTAGGAATATGCCGTCTAAAAACTCTGGGACTAGAAATTCCAGGAGGAATAGGGGGTCTCCATCGGGCTCTGAGGATCTTGGGCATGCTTTGGCTGCACCAGTCTCCCCTGAAGAATCAGAGGTTAGTGACCGTAGGGCACCCCCAGGAGTACCTGGTACTGTGGCTGTCCTCAGTTCACCTGCTCCTGTGTATGTAACAGAGGAGGTTTTTTCCTCAGCTCTGGGAGGGCTGGAAGAGAGATTGTCAGCATTGATCGCTGCTTCCCTGTCACAGGAGAAAAGCGCTCGATCTCCGTCTCCTCCCTCAGAGTGCCTGTTAACAGAGCAACAGTCCCATACAGAGGTCGACCTACCTGAGGGGGATCAGGATGAGGTCGATTCGGTTGCAGAGGAATCAACAGTGGAAGAGCCGTTCTCAGCATCACATGCTGAAAGGTTATGGGTTCAGTCCCTGACTAATATGGTCCGATCAGCATTTAAAATGACACTTGCGGAGCCATCCTCCACTTCTGTCTCCTCGTTGGGGTCGCTAAAAGCTCCCCAGACTGTTTGTTCCTTTCCGATCCATCCTTTACTGGAGGGGCTCATTTACCAGGATTGGGAGCATCCTGACAAAATATTTACTCCTCCCAAGAGATTTCCGGTGGTCTATCCTATAGAGGATAAGTTCATCAGAAAATGGAGGGTCCCTACAGTGGACGCAGCCATCTCTTGTGTGAATAAATCACTGACATGTCCGGTGGAAAATGTCCAAATGTTCAAGGACCCAATAGATAAAAAATTGGAGTCCTTATTGAAATCTGCTTTTTCTACAGCAGGATTGGTGACACAACCAGCAGTGGCAGCTATTGGGGTCTGCCAAGCAGTGAAGGATCAGTTGAAACAGGTCTTAAGGGACTTGCCAGATCAGCAGGCTCTTGCCCTAGCTGATCTACCTAGAGCCTTATGCTTTGCGGTGGACGCTATAAAGGATTCAATCCATCAGGCCTCCCGCCTTACGCTGTCTGTAGTACATATGCGCAGGCTTCTATGGCTCAAAAACTGGTCTGCTGAAGCTCCCTGTAAAAAATTGCTGGTCAGCTTCCCATTTCATGGGGAGCGCTTATTCGGGGAAGACCTGGACAAGTATATCCAGAGAATTTCCAGCGGTAAAAGTACACTTTTGCCGGTTAAAAATAGAGTTAGAGGTCCCTCTTTTAAGAGGCCGGCTTCTCCAGTCCCTAGGACATCGGCTGTGAAACAGTTCCGACGGCCTCCTCGGTCAAATCCCGGAGGTAGAAATCAGGGACAGTTGCAGGGTAACAAGAAGCCCTGGAGCAGGAGAGGTACAAAACCTCCCCCAAAGTCAAATGCATGAAGGGTTGCCCCCACCCAATCGGGTGGGGGGAAGACTTCAGTTGTTCACAGAGACCTGGCGGGACACGATCCGAGACAGATGGGTGCTCTCCGCAGTAAATCTGGGATACAAATTGGAGTTAAAAAACTCCCCTTCTTCCCGCTTTATAAGGTCAAACGTGCCAAGGGATCCCCAGAAGAGAGGATCCCTCCTGTTGGCACTAGAACAATTATTGCTACAAGCAGTAATTATAGAGGTTCCCCTGGAAGAGTGGGGGTTCGGGTTTTACTCAAACCTCTTTACAGTTCCGAAGCCAAACGGGGACGTGAGGCCCATACTAAATCTAAAATGGCTAAACAAATTCCTGCATATCAGGACTTTTCGGATGGAGTCGATCCGATCGGTAGCCACTGCCCTACAAGGGGAGGAATGGTTAGCCTCGATCGACATCAAGGATGCTTATTTGCACATTCCCATCTTTCCAGCCCACCAAAAATTTCTACGCTTTGCGGTAGAAGGCCGCCATTTTCAGTTCAGAGCCTTACCCTTCGGTCTGGCCACAGCACCAAGAGTGTTCACAAAAATTTTGGCCCCGTTATTGGCCAATCTAAGAACACGAGGTGTAACGATAATGGCATATCTAGACGACTTGTTGCTGATAGACCACTCAGTGGAAAAACTAGAAGTGGTTGTTCACGAGACAATCAAGTATCTGGAATATCACGGTTGGATTATCAACCGAGACAAGTCAGCCCTAAAACCAGTCAAAAGTCTGGAATACTTGGGGCTAAGGCTGGATTCAGACCAGAGAAAATTTTTCTTGCCTCAAGAAAAGGGGTCGTCTTTGAGAGATTTGATCCACTTAGTGGGCTCAAAAAGACAGCCATCCATACGCCTGTGCATGAGGCTGCTGGGAAAGATGGTGGCATCATTCGAAGCAGTACCCTACGGTCAATTCCATTCAAGGAAGTTGCAAAGGGCCATACTGTCAGCCTGGAACAAAAAAGTTCAGGCTCTGGACTTACCAATGTCCTTGTCCCCTTCCGTTCGCAGGAGCCTCCGCTGGTGGTTGGTTCCCCAGAATCTGGAAAGAGGGAAATCCTTCAGTCCGATTTCCTGGAAGGTGGTCACTACAGATGCCAGCCTTGTAGGCTGGGGAGCAGTACTGGAGCAATGGTCTCTCCAGGGCAAGTGGTCAGAAGCAGAAAAGGCCCTGCCCATCAATCTCTTAGAGATACGAGCAGCCCGGTATGCCCTAGTAGCATGGACATCCAAACTCCAAGGGTCCCCTGTCAGAGTTCAATCAGACAATGCCACAGCAGTGGCATATATCAATCGTCAGGGGGGCACCAGGAGTCGTGCAGCCCAAAGGGAAGTAAATTACATCCTGAGATGGGCAGAAAAATATGTCCCAGCCATATCTGCGGTATTCATTCCAGGAGTGGAGAATTGGAAGGCGGACTTTCTAAGTCGCCAACAATTATGCCCAGGGGAATGGTCCCTTCATCCCGAGGTTTTCCGGACAATATGTCAGCGGTGGGGAACACCGGATGTAGATCTGCTAGCATCCAGATTCAACACAAAAGTGGACAGGTTTGTCTCTTGGACAAGGGATCCCCTAGCTTGCGGCTCGGATGCCCTAGTGTTCCCTTGGGATCAGTTCAAGCTGATATATGCATTCCCACCGCCACAATTGTTACCTCGATTACTCCGCAGAATCAGGGTAGAAAAGAAACCAGTGATTCTGGTGGCTCCAGCGTGGCCCCGAAGAGCATGGTACGCGGAGATTGTAAAAATGTCTGTGGGGAGTCCTTGGACCCTCCCACATCGTCCGGACCTGCTTTCGCAGGGACCGATATACCACCCTTCCTTACCAGCCCTAGGTTTGACGGCCTGGCTATTGAAGCCCACATTCTAAAAAAGAGAGGGCTCTCTAATGCTGTGGTGTCTACCATGATCAATGCCAGGAAACCGGTATCCAGGCAGATCTACTATAGAATCTGGAAGGCGTACATCGCCTGGTGTGAGGCCAGAAAATGGCATCCACGTAAATACGTAATAGGTAGGATTCTGGACTTCCTACAATGGGCTGTAGATAGGAAGCTTGCCTTGAGTACTATCAAGGGTCAGATTTCGGCCTTGTCAATAATTTTTCAAAGGCCCTTGGCTTCGCATTCACTAGTCAAAGCCTTTATACAAGGAGTGATGCGTATTAGTCCTCCGGTTAATATTCCCATATGTCCATGGGATCTAAACTTGGTTCTGTCAGTTCTACAGAAACAACCATTTGAACCATTACAGCATATTTCCTTGGTGCTTCTCACCAGGAAATTGATTTTTCTAGTAGCCATTTGTTCGGCTAAAAGAGTGTCGGAATTAGCAGCTATGTCCTGTAAGGAGCCATATCTGGTTATCCATAAGGACAGAGTAGTGTTACGTCCTCATCCAGCCTTTCTTCCTAAGGTGGTATCGAGGTTTCATTTGAACCAAGATGTGGTTCTTCCTTCTTTTTTCCCCAAGCCTACTTCGGTAGAGGAAAAGTTATTGCATTCTTTGGATGTAGTAAGAGCAGTTAAAGCTTATCTAAAAGCCACTGCTCAGATTCGCAGAACGGATACTTTGTTTATTCTGCCGGAAGGCCCCAGAAGGGGTCAGGCAGCGTCAAAATCTACTTTAGCCAAGTGGATTCGACAGGTCATAATACAAGCCTATGGCTTGAGAAGTAGACCGCCTCCGTTCAAGGTTAGGGCGCACTCCACGAGAGCAGTTGGAACTTCATGGGCAGTGCATCACCAGGCCTCCCTGGCTCAAATCTGTAAGGCCGCAACATGGTCTTCAGTACACACGTTTACTAGGTTCTACCAGGTGGACGTTAGAAGTCAGGAGGATGTCGCCTTTGGGCGCAGTGTGTTGCAGGCCGCAAAAGATCCTCATGTCTGATAGCGCTCAGCTTATATATGGTGTATCCCCCCCCTCATTTGGCATTGCTTTAGGACATCCCATTAGTAATGACTATGTCGCTCTGTGTCCCGTGATGTACGAAAAAGAAAATAGGATTTTTATAACAGCTTACCTGTAAAATCCTTTTCTTGGAGTACATCACGGGACACAGAGCTCCCACCCCTCTTTGGGGACACTTATTGCTTTGCTACAAAACTGAGGTGCTCCCGGATGGGAGGGGCTTATATAGGGGAGGGTACTTCCGGTTTTGGAAGTTGCCAGTGCCAGCACCTGACGGTATCTATATAACCCATTAGTAATGACTATGTCGCTCTGTGTCCCGTGATGTACTCCAAGAAAAGGATTTTACAGGTAAGCTGTTATAAAAATCCTATTATTTAGGTAGTGGCGCTTTCTTTTTTCTGTTTATACATGGTTTACTGGTGGGAGCCTCCCCAGATCTTGCTTGGAAGAGAGAGACTGCTGATGCTACCATATTGGGAACTTCATGTCACTGTGTTTTTATGGACTTTTCTCAAGGATTTAAAAAAAAAAAAAAACCCTACCGTTGCTTTATCATTCCTTGCCTATTGTTTTTTTTGTTGGTAGCTGCACCAGTCCCCCCCCCTTTTTTTGTGCCTGGGTATGTTTAGGGTGCTAATGCCCTTTACAAATCTCTTTTTGGTTCCTGCAAGTACCTGGGTTAGAGCTGCCCACACTTAAGTGGCTTGGTTCAGCATTGAGTTGCATAACTGCCGATGAGAACTAGACTATTTTATTCAAAAATTCTGTTCAAATGTATGGAGTTGCATGCAATGGACACTGACAGTGTCACTGTATTCAAATTGAACTCTGAAAGCCACACGTCTTTTTGACCATGGCTTTTTGTCACTGAAATGTAATGGAGCCCTCAGTTTTCAGACAGATCTCTGTGTCCCTGTAAAGCTATATAAATACCAATTAGGATACTACCTGCATGGAGCTTGCATGTTCTCCCTGTGCCTGCATGGGTTTCCCTGGGCACTTTAGTTTCCTCTTACACGCTAAAAACATGCTGATAGGTTAATTGGCTCCTTTCTAAACTGGCCCTGGTACGTGTATGTATGTGTGTGTGTGAGGTGGGAACCTTAGATTATAAGCACCTTCAGGTCAGGGACTGATGTGAATGTACAATATGTAAATAGTTACGTAAGAGCCGGTTCACACTGGGGCAACACGACTTCCAGCGCAACTTCCAGAAGCAACTCAGACACGACTTGAGCATGAATCACAGCGAGACTTGGAGGAGACTTCAGCGCGACTTGTGGTCATTAACAACACGACTTGAAGTAAATTCCTTGTGGCTTCTGGGTAAATTCCTTTCTGCTTCCTGTAAAGTTGCCTTCAAAATGAACAGTGATCAGACTTCTAAGTGACTTCCATTGAAATCAATGGGTACAAGTTGCCTACAGGTCGCCTAGAAGTCTGATTGAAGTAGTACAGGAACCTTTTTTGAAGTCGGAGCGACTGCAGTCATGTACATTAAAACATCTCCATTCACTTCAATTAGTTTTAAAAATAGCGCGACTTGGGGCAACTCGGGGCGACCTGAAGTCGCGTCCGGAGTCGCCCCTGTGTGAACCGGGTCTAAATGGTAAATATTGAAAAAACCCTATAATAAAATAAATAAATAAATAAAATAAATGCAGCCCTAGGCTCAGGCTTTGGCACTTGACAGTTGACTGACAAAGGGTCGGGCTTAGTGCAGATATGGGGCTTCATCTGGGCTTGGGAAGGAGTTGAAGCCATGTGCACAGTTTGGGCCAAAGGATGAAAGGGGAGCTTGAAAGAACATCTGAAGACCAAACCAGGGTGCTCACACATTCCTTATCAGTGTTATTTTTTTTATTGACCGGGTCGGGTTCAAGTGTTCTTCCACAATCCAAAATCATATCTTAATAACATTCTTACCATAGGCTTTGTGCATGAATTTGTCAATATTGAGGGGATACTGACCTGAAAAAGTTTTAGGGGACAGTAATGTGTACCCTGAAAAATTGCATCACTATAAGGGCCTTTCCTGATGGTCATGATCTTTCACAGTTCACTGACGGGTATTTTTCACTTACAGACCTCCTTTTGACCTGCATTAGACCACCTTCTAAGCTGCATCACCCAGCATCCAACTTTTGCATTCCTATTGACTTGTATAGGAAAAGAAGCAATTCTGCCACTAACAAAAGCCCATTGATGTAGGCCTTTTACCTGCAGGAAATAAATAAGTAAAGGACTATAAAATGGGAGAATTGTGATTGTTTTTTCTGAGCAGCACAAATATGTATTTTGTTCAATTCTGCCCATTGTACTGTATATAGTATACAACGGTGGCTTATACACATATACAATATATATATAAAATGCAATTTCTGGGTTTGCAAAAAAAAAAAAAAACAATATAGGTATGTGACATTGTATAAGCTTTTGAATAGCAATTTTTTTTTTGAGCATAGATCAGATTCTGAGCTGACATTTTCAGAAGCTGTTATAGTTTGGATCTATCAAGCACTGAAAGTGAGTCATTCAGTTCCCACAATATCTTAAAAGACTTATTAAAGGGATGGATGGATAATTTTGCACTTTATCTTTGAGCATAAAGAGAGTGGCTAAACATCATTTGTGTGCCAGCCACTGACACCCACTGTAGCAGCTCTAGATGCATTAGAATTACTTAAGAGATATTCTGAAGATGATTGGAGAAAGTGGTTGGACAAGGAAACTTTACAACTATCAGGGTGGTCCTGAAATCCACAGGCTTGTTTCACTGCATATGCAGACTCCATTACCTCTCTGTAATAAAGATTGTGAGGGAGAGCTTTCTAAGCTACTTCTAGCCTATACCTCATATTGAGACAAAGCTGAGGTGGCCATAAAGAGTTGCTGTAAATCTTTTTTTGGACTGATTTTCACAGAGCTGTGTAAGGATAAAACATGGTATGATTAATTTAGAGCTGCTAAAGCTGTCCACAGACAGCACATCATGCATGTACAATCCAATCATCAGTTAATCGTTCAGTTGTTTAAAAAGAAATTATAACCCACAAGGTTAAAATGAAAAGGGACTAAAGGAACCAAAAAGCTGAGGTACAGTAGAGTCTTCTTTGAACAGAAGGTATGCACATATCTAATTTCATCATATATCCCAAAAATAAGAGGATTATTCCTTATTTCAAGCAAGTGGGAGAGCAAAGCAAATAATTCCTTTTCACACCAATGGCTAACTCTACGTCCAAAAAATACTGGTGTATATCACAGATGCAACCTAATGTCATAGAGCCATTTATCCCAAACTGTATACAGCTATTTCAGGATTATAGCCATCATCAGTGCAGTACAGTATATGGAAATGATGGCTTATAAGGGGTAGGGATTGGGAAAAAATTAAAAAGTATAACCTAGAAGGTTATGGTGAGAAGGAAATTAAAGGAATCAAAAATCCCTCCACTGAACCACTGGGTAGCACAACTGAGATGATGCTTACTTTCTCTTCCCCAAGCCCTGTGCCATAGAAGTAATTGTTTTCATACACTGCATCGATGATGGCCAGCGAGACCATCATCAGTGGAGTGAAGACCACAAAACATCTGTATGCATGTTGTTTACAAATTGGTGTGTTAGCCCTGGTTCACACTGGTGCGATTTGACATGCGATTTGACATGTCAAATTGCATGTCAAATCGGCGGCATTTGCCGGCAATGGCACCAACCTAATCGGTGCAACGCCGCATCTGCGGCGCTGCACCGATTTCAAAAAGTAGTTTCTGTACTGCTTTTTGCAATTTCAGGCCGCGATTTACATTGACATCTGTGCAGAAACCTGCACAGACATCTCTGTAATCGTGGCCGAAATCGGGACTGACAAGCGGGATTGAAATCATGTGAGTTCAGCTGAACTTGCACAGCTTCATTCCCACAGCCCAGTGTGAACCTGGGCTAAAACAATCTTATATACTGATGTCACCATAAAAAAATCCCTGTCATATGTCTACAGTGTATATACAGGGTTTTGCCTTGTCATTGGGTTAAAGTTGACAAAAAAGACACATGGTTCTTAAGGTTGCAGACCGAGTGACTCCAGAAGATCTGTTCAGAGAGGAGAAAACTGGTCTTTTGGTTTTCTCTGGGTTTTGTAACTCCTGGATAGTGGTTTGGAGTCCACAGGCTTCAACGAGCTTTGGGATGGAAAAAGCCTCGAACCCGCTGTCCAGGTCTTAGCAGAGACCAGCATGCTGTGAGTGTAGGTATGCACAGCTTTTATAATCCGGGGCATCGTTGCTCAACCTGTGGCCCTCCAGCCTTTGCAGAACTACAAGTCTCATCTTGCCTCTGCCTTTGGGAGTCATGTTTGTAACTGTCAGCCTTGCAATGTCTCATGGGTCTTGTAGTTCCGAGCTGGAGGGCCACAGGTTGAGCACCCATGATCTAGGACCTGGCCTCAATTAAGGGCTCCACCTGGAAGACAGGAAGTCCCCTGCTCAGGCCAAGGCAAGAGCCAAGTGAGTGGAGCAGAGAGCTGCGAGAGAGCAGAGTGAGCCCAGTAAGAGCAGAAAAGAGGTGCAAGAGGGGCAGAAGTGTGCACAAGCACAGCGGTGCTGTGTAATCGTCAGAGGAACCAGTAAAGGTTATAAGTTACAATATTAGTCAGAGATTAACCAATTAATATTCCGCATAATCAAAAGATCAGCCACCAGATGGAAAATCTGTCCCAGGTGTTGTGGAGACAAGGGGTGTGCTGAAAAATGCCCATAGGGTCAAGGTGAATGGGCAGCCGTGGATCACGCACCAAATAAAGCCCAACTCAAACATCCATAATGACCAACTGCTGAGTAATGTGAACCATCCAGTAAATTGATGCAAAAGGTCTTGTCTTGTATCCTCAACGCCCAAGACAGACTCTCCATCTGGTGGCTGATCTTTGACCATGCAAAATATCGATTGGGTAATCTCCGGCTGTTATTATTTACATACATCCTGTCAGAAACATCAACTCCCGATGAAGTGAACGCTGTTTAACTAAACGTGTTCTAATGTATGATGTTTCCTATTTTTGCACTTGGAGTATTTATATAACCTGTATCAGTCTGGAAGAAGAAATCGTATAATCTGCATTGCAAAATTGTAACAATGATGTTTGTGATATTTTCCATGTTTTTAACTTTTTTCTATGTAATAAAATATATGAATTTGTTTTTATGCATATGTAGCGGTGTGCTAAATTTAGGGGAAGTGTTGGGTGGTAGTTATGCCCAAACACCCTAATTGTTAGAGTTCTTGCAACCATTTTTGTCTGCAGGGAGAGCATTGGTATATAGTTCCCTGTGGCCTGCAGGTGGCGCTGCCATAGTAGGCCAGGGTCGAACCGCTAATCCAGTGCTGTACCTTGTGTGTCCCCTCTCGGCAGCCGTACAGTGGGTGTGGTAGGCCTGCTGTGCATGCTGGGAGAGGAAATAAAAAGGGCAGACGCTGCCTGTTCAGGGTTCGTTGTCGGGGTCCTACCCCAGGGAGGTGTGCGTTCCTGTCCGTCCTGGGCACCTTTGGCCCAGGGGTGGAGGTCGGTGGATCAGTCCCAGGCACCTTTAGTCCTGGGGCCGTAACAGAGGCCTGGGCCCAGCATCTTCGGCTGGAGCCCACCAAGGATCGAGGAGTCTCAGGGTGCCGCCTTGCGAGGGGACCCGTGTCCTAGATGAGGAGGCCGGGGGAGGAACCGTTCCGAGGGACTGGTGCAGAAGTCACGGTGAAGGAAGGGTCCTGGTAACTCTCTGGAGGGATGTCTTCTCCTTAATAGAGGCCAAGTTCAACAGGTCTGTGGCAGAGACCAAGTTCACCAGGTCTGTGGCAGAGACCAAGTTCAGCAGGTCTGTGGCAGAGACCAAGTTCAGCAGGTCTGTGGCAGAGACCAAGTTCAGCAGGTCTGTGGCAGAGACTTTGGGTAAAGTTTGAGTACCATATCGGCTGCTAGTCCCAAGCTAGGGAGACTATCCGAATGGGCTGAGTCTGCTTGAGAATCAGAGCAGTGAATTAGGTTACGTTTGTGCCTGGACCTCTTCCACACCTTAAGCTGTCCTGTCCTCCTTCCAACCTTTTCTGTCAGAGACTATGTTTTACAAGAAAATAAACTCTACGTTGGAGTTGCAGTTGGTGTGGACATTCAAGTTACTGTGGGGATACAAGGACTTGTCTTTATTTAATATAGAGGTGAGAAACATTCTCTGGCTGTCTGACTGTGGAGGACCCATCAACAACACCGCTCAACCTCTTCACACAGGAGGGTACGGGCTTGTGGCGCGGTGTGCCCCTCTATTCCTGCGAGGAGCCAAACAAGGCAGGTAAAGAGAGGGGTCGGTGTGCTAGACATAGTATTTATATTTGCCTACACCTCCATCAAAAGTCCCTTAGGCAATCTTATTTGACTTCTTTGCAAGTATTTGGGATGGAAATATTTTAGCCTCTGTATTAGTTAGACCAGTGTTTCTCAACTCCAGTCCTCAAGGCGCCCCAACAGGTCATGTTTTCAGGATTTCACTCAGATGAAGCAGCTGTGGTAATTACAAGGCAGTGAAACTGATCAAATCACCTGTGCAAATAATGGAAAGCCTGAAAACATGACCTGTTGGGGTGCCTTGAGGACTGGAGTTGAAAAACCCTGAGTTAGACCTAGCTGTTTTTTGGAAGCTGGGAGTACGCCTTGTTTGGTGAAGTTACTCAGTGCCATTATAGTACTACAGATGTCATACCGTGGTGGCACCTTACACCCAGCTCTTGCTGTAAAATAGTAATTAGCACCCTACCTGCTGCAGGGATGGGTCACTAACTTTTAGTATAAGAGCTGGTGGGTCATTTTAGGTAAGTGTTTTTTTGGGGGGAAAGGGCTGTACGATTTAGCTGTACTTTAAATATGTTTCCACCTTTTAGCACTAACACAATCTGACCTTTTCAACATGACTACAGAATGAATCGCAGGGAAAAGCAGTGTGTACCATCTGAATCACGAATCTGGCATCTGTAGAGTAAGAGGTTGACTAGATCAGGGATAGGCAAAGCCCTGATACAAATGATGAAGTGACATTTATAAAGAGAGCTGAACTTTAAATCTGTGGGACAGAATAATGATGTTTTCATTTTACACTCCATTAGCCTTCTGCTGCCTTTGACATGTTATGATTCCACATTTGCAGCAATAACAGAAGTGTTCTTAACTTGCAGAGTTGTAGAATTAGTTATAAGGCTGTGCGTCTGTGGTTTATATACACAGATAGGTGTGTGCAGTCTTTTCCACGCAGATAATATTTCTTTGTGCTCAAACTGCCAAGGCGTGTAATATAAGACTATATTCAGAGGAGAGATTTTCACAATAATACACTTTTAAATTTCAATTCGTTTTTCTTTCTGTAACCAGTGTCCAAATTTTAATCACCAAGAACAAACTTTACTGCCTGTCTTCCTATCTACCAAGACTAAAATTATGCATGCATGTGTTTAGAGATTGCAGATCCAACTAAATAGCTATGATCTGACATAAGACAACATTACACATAGTCCACCAAAGATACCGTACTTAAGCAGCCATGGAAGGGTTTCACTTGAATGTTTAAAGGTTATGAGTATCCATCTACTGTATCTATATGGTGCTTATGGAAGAAAGACTTACTTTAACCAAACATTCAACCTTAACCCAGTAAGTTCACCCAACCTTGGAGAACTACAACACGATGAGCATTTGTCTCTAACAGGAGTGTACTCAACCGTGTAGTAGCATCTTAGGCCACCAATACAATCTCCAATTTACATTACTGTGCTTACCTACATTAATCAAATACTGAATCAAATATGTATGAGTATGTGCAGACTTTATGGTCCTCTAAAAATCTCTAAAATCTTATTTTTGGAACATCTGTTAGTGTGAGGCAGAATCTTGTTTCCTTATATCTGAAATTGATCTGCCAGTGGAATGTGTTCCCTTTGTGGGAAGAGTTCCTTGTTGTCATAGGAAAGTTGTAGATTCATTGCATATTTTGTCTTAGAATCAATCCATAGACCACTGTATATAATAGTAGGCACCTGTATTCACACCTCATATATGGCAGTTCTCAAAATCTGAGCTTTTCTTTTTAGATAGTTCAAAAGCCTGTTTAAGTATAATTGAACAATCTAAACAGGGTAGCCAGATTTAATGTACAACAAAAGCCAACTCTGGCCTTGAAAGGAGGCAAATATAGCCAAGACAGTTGCCAGAATTGCGCAAAGAACAAAGAATTATAATAAATGACCGAAACCTAGCCAGTCTGGAATCCCTAAATATAGCTAACAGATACAACTTGGAGACATGGATAGTTAACATTTCTTTCTTACTAGATACAATTTGGTAAAGTTATGCTGTCAAAACCATTTGCATCTGTCTGGAAAATTCAGTTGAGCATATAATAAGACTAAAAATAAAAGCAGAAGTTACTTTGCAAAAATTGCATATCAAAATGATTAGTAGATACAGAGATATAGGCAGTTTAACCTTTTGCCGCCCGCCCTATAGCGGATTGACGGCGGCAAAGTGGTTTCAAAATCCTGACTGGATGTCATATGACGTCCTCAGGATTTTGAGCCGCTGCGCGCCCCCGGGGGCGCGCATCGCGGCAATCGTTGTTGCAGAGTGTCAGTCTGACACCCCGCAACACCGATCTAGGTAAAGAGTCTCCGACGGAGACTCTTTACCACGTGATCAGCCGTGTCCAATCACGGCTGATCACAATGTAAACAGGAAAAGCCGGTTATCGGCTTTTCCTCACTCGCGTCTGACAGACGCGAGCAGAGGAGAGCCGATCGGCTTCTCCTCTGACAGGGGGGGTTTGTGCTGATCGATTATCAGCGCAGCCCCCCCGAGGATGCCCACACTGGACCACCAGGGATGCCACTGGACCACCAGGGATACCACCAGGGATGCCCACCACCAGGTATGCCTCCATAGACCACCAGGGATGCCATTCTGTGCCCCTAATGGATGCCAATCAGTGCCCACAATGGATGCCAATCAGTGCCCACAATGGGCATCACTGATTGGCGGGCATTATTGTTTGGCCATCTGTGCCACCTATCAGTGCCCATCCATGCCGCCTATCAGTGCCCATCCGTGCCGCCCATCGATGCCCATCTGTGCTGTCTATCGGTGCCCATCCGTGCCGCCTATCTGTGCCCATCCGTGCCGCCTATCTGTGCCCATCCGTGCCGCCTACCAGTGCCCATCCATGCCGCCTACCGGTGCCCATCCGTGCCGCCTTATCGTTGCCCACCCGTGCCGCCTATTGGTGCCCATCCGGCGCCGCCTATCGGTGCCCATCCGTGCCGCCTCATGGGTGCCCATCCGTGCCGCCTTATCAGTTCCCGTCAGTGCAGCCCCATCAGTGCCCATCAGTGAAGGAGAAAACATACTTATTTACAAAGTTTTGTAACTGAAACAAAAAAAAATACGTTTTTTTTTCAAAATTTTCGGTCTTTTTAAAAAAAAAAATTTGCAGAAAAAAAATCGCAGAGGTGATCAAATAGCACCAAAAGAAAGCTCTATTTGTGGGAACAAAATTATAAAAATTTAGTTTGGGTACAGTGTAGCACAACCGCGCAATTGTCATTCAAAGTGCAACAGCGCAGAAAGCTGAAAATTGGTCTGGGCAGGAAACTGTATAAGTGCCCAGTATGGAAGTAGTTAAAGTATTAACTTTTCATATCTGAGCGACTTCAAGTCGCAAGGACTTTAAAATAGTTCCTGCACAACTTTAGTCTGACTTTCATGCGACTTAAGGACCATAGACCTCAAAGTAAACCCTCAAAAGACACATGAAAGTCGCACCAGCATGATATAGATGCGATTTGGGTGCGAATTGTAAAAAAAAATGAAAAAGACGGTGTGCGACTTGTAAAAAAAAAGTAATGCCGGCAATGAAAAAAAAATGAAAAAGACGGTGTGGGGTTCCCACCCTACCAGGCCCTTTGGGCCTGGTGTGGATTTTAGGAGGAACCCCATGCCAGCATGGGGTCCCCCCAAAATCCATACCAGACCCTTATCCGATCATGCAGCTCGGCAGGTCAGGACAGGGGGGGGACGAGAGATGCCCCCCTCCTGAACCATACCAGACCACACACCCACAACCAGTGACTCAACCGGGTGGCACCCTTGTTACGTCACCAACCCAGCATGCCCTCGGTCAATGACCTAACAAGGAGCGGTGCTGTGGTGGGGAGATGAGACTGATAAGTTCTGATTTATCTTTGCTTGTGAGTGCATTTTTTGTTTTGTTTTTTATTTAAAAAATTAAGAGTATTGCACCAGAGCCCCGTGTGCTCTTCTCTACTGTTTGTGTGCTTCTAATAATGTTTGTGATGGACTAGCATCTCCACCCTTCCCCTTCTCTCTTCACATAACCATTAATAGAGATGCCAGGGAGGAGTAAAGTAATACTATATAGCAGCCTTTGTCATCCAGGGTTCCGTGGATTCCAAGAGTTCATCAATGAGCACTTTCTGACAGGATAAGTAACCACGGACACCAATGATCTTTTTAGCCATCTGTAAAAGAGCGACTTTTCCTTCTGATTACAAATTTGAGAAACATTCTTACTGACCATCACGCAAATGTACTGTGAGCTGTTGATATAGTAATTGATAGCTGGGGTTCCTTGACACCAGAAAGCTAATTTAAGAGTTTAATTTGAGTGACAGCTACTGACATCACATCCAAGATGGTGGCACCCAGCAGCAGTCTCATGTGTAGACATTTACACAAGGGAGTATTTACAGGTAAATACAATGCCTAAAATATGTAAATAATGCATATGTAGTGTGACAGCAGGAAGGTAAAGTCACCTGGTTGCATCCAGGGGGGTAGATATATTTCGCCCAGATTCAGGCTTTACGCCGACTTATACAACTAGGTGGAGAGTTGTATAAGGCTAGTGGGCTCATGGATGACTCATACCTCTAGGGAGAGGGCTGGGCGTCGTGCAGACAGGGAGTTGATGAGACCAGCTGAAGCTTGTCAGCTCATTTAGGCCTCTATAAGAACTCCCAGATTCATTAGGTGTTAGCTCATGCCTGGAACCAGACCTGTGTGGACTGTCTAGGGAGAGTGAACCCCTGTGCGGTGAGACAAAGCCTGTGTGGCTATTTGCTTGGACATTTAAAACCAGGGACTTAGGGACTAGGACAGCACTAGGCTGATCCCAGTTGTTAGTTAGGAAACCTGTATGTTTAGTCAGAGGTCAACTTGACCAGGATTTATTTTGGTTATGTTTCTTTTGCTTTGCTGTGTTTTGTCACTGTAAATAGAAAATAAACCGCACCTTTTTGATTTTGAAAACCACAACCTCCGTTTGCTGGGCCTGTTTTGTGTGGGGAGCCCATCCCGGGGGTCACACACACCCGCTGCCGAGCTAACCCCCTCACAGTTGGTGGAGAACCAGTGGCAGTTTTTTTTTAAGCCAGCATGGAGGAGATACTGAAGCAGCTGGCTCTAGCAAATGCCAATCAACAGCAGACAAATGCAGGTTTGCAAAAGAGCCTTGCAGCTCATCAACAGAGCCTTGCAGCTCAACAACAGAACTTCGCAGCCCAGCAGCAAGCTCATCAACAGAGCCTTGCAGCCCAGCAGCAGACAAACGCAACTTTGCAACAGAGTCTGGAGGCTCAGCAACGAGCCCAGCAGCAATCTGAGGCCCGCTTCATAGACCTGTTGCAGAAGCAAGAGCAGAGACTACAACAACAGATGGAAGCAGTAATGCAGCAACGTCCGCAGACCAGTGAGGAAAGCCACCCCACTAATACCGCGTCCTTTGGGGTGAGTCGTTTATTGACAAAAATGACTGGAGAGGATGATCCAGAGGTATTTTTGACCACATTTGAAAGGACCGCTGAAAGAGAAAAGTGGCCTGAGGAGCAGTGGGCTGGACTGGTGGCTCCTCTGTTAACTGGTGAATCGCAGAAAGCTTACTATGACCTAGAGCCTAACCAAGCAAAAGACTATGTGATGCTAAAAGCTGAAATATTGGCAAGGCTGGGTGTCACCCAGGCTGTCCGGGCTCAGCGTGTGCATAACTGGACTTTCCAGCTTGGAAAACCCCCCAGGTCTCAAATGTATGATCTCATTCACCTGAGCAGAAAGTGGCTACAGCCAGAGACTTTGTCCGCACCAAAGATTGTGGAACGTGTTGTAATGGATCGGTTTTTGAGAGCTCTTCCTACTGCCATCCAAAAGTGGGTAAGCCATGGAGACCCAGAGACGGCCGATGGTCTTGTGGATCATGTGGAGAAATACTTGGCTACAGAGAACCTGACGGCCTCTTCCAGAGACACTCGGACTTTCCACCCTAAGACCAGACCATCCCCAGGGGCGGATAAGAGGATTCCAAGGGGTGAGGGTGGAGAGAGTGAGAGGGTGGGAGCTCTACCCCAAGTTTGGCGAGAACAGCCTGGGAAATCAGCGGCTCAAGAGGCGGCAAGAAGGATCGTTTGCTACCGCTGCCGGCAAGCGGGACATATTGCAGCCAATTGCCCGGTTGTGGAGGAACCCATGCAGTGTGACTTTCTGACGGGCAGACGTCAGTCGCTGTGTGCGACAGTCGCATGCACTGCCATTCGAGGAACTGAGAAACATTTATGCAAAATGTGTGTTAATGGTAGAAATGTTGTGGTATTGCTGGATTCAGGTAGCCTTGTGACCCTGATAAAGGCTGAGTTAGTTAAAACAGAGGTCTCTGGGAATAGCAAGGTAGCTGTTATTTGTGTGCATGGGGACACCCGAGAGTATCCAGTGACTACAGTGTGTTTTGAGACCCCCAAAGGTACCCTCTCTCATCCAGTGGGCTTAGTATCTCAGTTACCGCATGACGCCATTGTGGGAAGGGATTTTCCGAAGTTCTGGGAACTGTGGGATGATCCTGAGCCCCTCACTGGTGCCCCTATGTACCAGGAATGTGATAGCCAGAACTCCCCTGAGAGTGGTGAGGACTCTCCGGAATTTCCCTTATCAGTATTGGCAGGGGAGACTCAAGAAACTGGAGAGGAGCCCACCTCCTCAGACGAAAACCTACCGTCTGTGGAGTTTTCTGATCTTGAGGTTCACAGGGAAAACTTTGCCACAGAACAGTTGAAAGACCCCGCCCTAATAAAGGCACGGGAAAACGTAGTGAAAATAGATGGCGAGTTAGTGAACCCAGATAATACCTGCACTTACCCATACTTCAGCGTAGAGAAGGACCTACTGTATCGGGTGGCAAAAAGGGCAGAAGAAACCGTTGAGCAGCTTGTGGTGCCCAAACCTTACAGGAAGTTGGTGTTGGAGTTGGCCCATGGGCACATTCTTGGAGGTCATCTGGGGACAGAGAAAACCCGAGAGAGGGTATTACAGAGATTCTATTGGCCGGGGGTGATGAAGGACGTAGAAAATTATTGTTCCTCCTGCCCTGTGTGTCAGAGGTTGGCCCCGATGCCACATTTCCGTAGCCCGCTGGTCCCTCTACCCATCATTGAGGTCCCGTTTGAGAGGATCGCCATGGATTTGGTAGGTCCTATAATCAAGTCCGCTAGGGGGCACCAGTACATATTAGTTATAATGGACTATGCCACCCGTTATCCAGAAGCGATCCCTCTCCGAAATACCTCGGCCAAAACCATAGCCAAAGAGCTATCTCTTGTTTTTAGCCGGGTGGGTATTTGTAAAGAACTGCTTACAGACCAAGGTACACCCTTTATGTCCCGGGTTATGAAAGAGCTGTGTAAATTGTTCAAAGTGACGCAATTGCGTACGTCTGTGTATCACCCCCAAACCGATGGGCTGGTTGAAAGATTCAACAAAACCCTAAAACAAATGTTGAAGAAAGTGGTGGATAGAGATGGAAAGGATTGGGACTGTTTACTTCCTTATTTGATGTTTGCTATTAGGGAGGTGCCCCAATCCTCTACGGGATTCTCCCCCTTTGAGTTACTGTATGGGAGACACCCAAGAGGGCTGTTGGATATTGCCAAGGAAACTTGGGAAAGTGAGAGTTCTCCCCACAGGAGTGTGATTGAGCATGTCGCCCTGATGCAAGATCGAATTGCACAGGTAATGCCCATCGTGAAGGAACATTTGGCCCAAGCGCAGTTGGCACAGCAGAGAGTGTACAACCGTGGAGCCAAGACCCGTACCTTTTCCCCGGGGGATAGGATATTGGTACTTGTCCCTACGGTTGAAAGTAAATTCCTTGCCAAATGGCAAGGCCCCTACGAGATAATGGAAAAAGTGAGCGAAGTGAATTACAAGGTCAGACAACCAGGAAGGCGAAAGCCCGAACAGATCTATCACGTTAATCTGTTGAAAGCCTGGAGGGATAGAGAGTCCCTAGTCGCAGACACTTGGTCACCAGCTCAAACTGGTTGCGTGATTCCTGAGGTTGGAATAGCAGCCACCTTGTCACAACCCCAACAACAGGAGGTTAAGGAGTTTGTGCTTCGCAACAAGGAGGTATTCTCTGAGCTGCCGGGACAAACATCTGGGGTAGAGCATGACATCATTACCCCGCCCGGTGAAAGGGTGAAGTTAAAACCCTATCGGATCCCAGAGGCTCGACGGGAGGCAATACGGGAGGAAGTACAGAAAATGCTGAACTTAGGGGTGATAGAGGAGTCCCAAAGTGATTGGTCTAGTCCCATCGTGTTGGTGCCTAAACCGGATGGGAGCTGGCGATTTTGTAACGATTTTCGTCAGTTGAACAAAGTTACAAAATTTGACACCTACCCCATGCCACGTATAGATGAGTTGATCGACCGGCTGGGAACAGCCCGATACATGACGACTCTTGACCTCACAAAAGGGTATTGGCAAATCCCCCTGGCCAAGTCGGCCAAAGAGAAAACCGCATTTGTAACCCCAGACGGGGCGTTCCAATATAAAAGAATGCCGTTCGGGTTACAGAATGCGCCGGCCACATTCCAGCGGAAAATGGACCAGATGCTGAGGCCCCATCGGAAGTATGCTGTGGCTTACCTGGATGACGTAATTGTCCATAGCACAGATTGGGCCTCACATCTGCCAAAAGTGCAAGCAGTCCTGGACTCTGTTCGGGAAGCGGGGTTTACGGCTAACCCCAAGAAGTGTACCATTGGGCAGGAGGAGGCCAAATATCTTGGGTACACCATTGGGAGAGGAGTAATAAAACCCCAACTCAACAAAGTCGAGGCCATCCAGAGTTGGCCACGTCCCAACAGCAAGAAGCAGGTACGAGCCTTTCTGGGAATCGCTGGGTATTATCGGCGATTCATTCCCCACTTTGCTTCTAAGGCTGTGCCCCTAACCAACCTGACGAAGGGGAAAGGGTCGGTCATGATTAAATGGACCCCCGAGGCTGAGGCAGCATTCCAATTCTTGAAACAAGCCTTATGTAGCCAGCCAGTGTTGTACTCACCCGACTTCTCTAAAGACTTTGTCGTACAAAGTGATGCGTCAGATGTGGGGTTAGGAGCAGTATTGTCCCAGGTCTGGAACGGGGAAGAGCACCCAGTCATTTACCTCAGCAGGAAGTTGAAGTCCCATGAGGTAAATTACGCCACCGTTGAAAAGGAGTGTTTAGCGGTGAAGTGGGCTCTAGATTCCCTTCGGTACTACCTGCTAGGTAGGCACTTTGACATGGTTACGGATCACGCTCCGTTAAAGTGGATGGCTCAAAACAAGGAAACAAATAGAAGAGTGAATAGGTGGTTCCTGGCCCTCCAGGAATTCAACTTCACAGTAAAGCATCGCCCTGGCGTTCAAATGGGGAATGTGGATGCTTTGTCTCGAGTACATGAATGCCTGATTGCTGGTGTTCCAACCCCGAGGTTAAAACAAGAGGGGGGGGTATGTGACAGCAGGAAGGTAAAGTCACCTGGTTGCATCCAGGGGGGTAGATATATTTCGCCCAGATTCAGGCTTTACGCCGACTTATACAACTAGGTGGAGAGTTGTATAAGGCTAGTGGGCTCATGGATGACTCATACCTCTAGAGAGAGGGCTGGGCGTCGTGCAGACAGGGAGTTGATGAGACCAGCTGAAGCTTGTCAGCTCATTTAGGCCTCTATAAGAACTCCCAGATTCATTAGGTGTTAGCTCATGCCTGGAACCAGATCTGTGTGGACTGTCTAGGGAGAGTGAACCCCTGTGCGGTGAGACAAAGCCTGTGTGGCTATTTGCTTGGACATTTAAAACCAGGGACTTAGGGACTAGGACAGCACTAGGCTGATCCCAGTTGTTAGTTAGGAAACCTGTATGTTTAGTCAGAGGTCAACTTGACCAGGATTTATTTTGGTTATGTTTCTTTTGCTTTGCTGTGTTTTGTCACTGTAAATAGAAAATAAACCGCACCTTTTTGATTTTGAAAACCACAACCTCCGTTTGCTGGGCCTGTTTTGTGTGGGGAGCCCATCCCGGGGGTCACACACACCCGCTGCCGAGCTAACCCCCTCACAGTAGGTATATCCTATGGGAAGATTATTGTTGAAATTAATTCTATGTAGTTGGCAATTACACTAGAAACATGAAGAGCCTACGGGTTTAAATCTTTGTTGTGGTTTTTCTTTTACCTGTTGACCATGCCAATTTCTGCAGTGCGTCTTAAAGTGGTTGTAAACCATTACAGACCACTTTTACCTACTGGTAAGCCTAGATTAAGGCTTACCTGTAGGTGCAAGAAATATCTCCTAAACCTACACAGTTTAGGAGATATTTGCAAAAGACATGCACCGATGTCTACGGCGCATGCGCCGTAGACAACGGCACGCAGGCGCACTAAGCGTGCCGTTTCTAACGGCGATCATGCCATTAGTGGTGGCACCTGCGCACATGCACGGGAGTGACGTCTAATCGCGGCTCCGGCCAGTCACAGCCGCGATACCCGGAAGTCACTCTGGGAGAGATGGCGGTAACCGAGGAGGTGACGGAGGAGGCGAACGAGGACGGCTGCGGGGGCTTCAATCTCAGGTAAGTACTTCATAATGAGCTAGTATGCTGTGCATACTAGCTCATTATGCCTTTGTCTTGCAGGGTGTATTTTTTATTATTTTTTTCCGGAGGCTTTACTTCCTCTTTAAATTTCATGTAACAGGGTAACAATGCTAAGCCAGTGACTCTCAAATCTGGCACCCTTCTGTGCCTTCTATTTACTGAGCATGTAGCAACATCACCAGCATTGAGTATTTGCTGCCACTTTCTTTGTAGCACCATGGTGATCCCAGAGAAAACCTACCATTGCATTGGGCTAGACACAACAAACCACTTTACTTATTGTAATTAAACCTAACTGTGGACACCTGCATTTATGTGTCTAATTTCTCCATTATGTAAACTGTGATGTTTGTGCTGGAGCACTGTGTGACCCTTCACCCTTTTCTCCTGATGCATGCTGTGAAGGGGCTGTACCAGGAAGTAGTGAGAGTGGTGTGTGGAACTGGGAAGCAACAGCATGATGCACAGAAGGGATTACATCTGGTAATGACAGAATCCTGTTGTATTAGGACTCTATGTAACAAAGTCATCATGTTCTGAGTGAGTAATAAACCCTTCCATGGTTAAGAAGTTCATCTGGCCTGTGTGTAACTTGCTGAGCAGATAACGGCAGCATTGCTAGCAACACTCTGAGAGACCCCGTGTCTAAGGGACATAACAGTGGCGACGAGGATTGTGGATTTTAGCACACATGGCCTTCATAGGGTTTATTCAACCATTTGATCCTGCTGCTGAATCATGGAGCTCCTGGGTGGAGAGGCTGGAGCAGTATATGGAAGCAAATAGTGTGCCTGCAGAAAAGAAGGTTGCAGTTTTCCTCACAATATTGGGTCAAGCTGCATATGGCACTCTCAGAGACCTAATTTCTCCAGACAAGCCGGCCTCTAAGCCCCTGCCTGAGTTAATTCAGAAGCTACATGAGCACTACAACCCAAAGCCATTAGAGATTGCAGAGCGGTTTAAATTCTACAGTAGAAGGCAGCATGCTGGGGAGGACATAAAGACTTATATCATTGCTTTACGTAAACTAGCTGCCACTTGTCAGTTTGGAGACTACCTGCAGGCGGCTCTCCGTGACATGTTTGTCATGGGACTCTGCGACTCAGCAATACAGAAACGCTTACTCACAGAACCCGACTTGACTCTGACGAAAGCCACTGACCTTGCTACGGTCATGGAGTTGGCTACACGGGACGGCACCCTACTGAAGGCACCACCTGAAACTCCTGCAAGCCAGAGAGAGGAAATATTCCACTCTGCTATCACCCGACACCCAAGACGGTCATCCCCAAATCTGCCTAAACCTCGCCACCCTAATTCTTCTGTCTCTAGGACACCAACTTGCTACCGTTGTGGTAACACTACTCACAGTGCACCTGCTTGCAAGTTCAAGGATGTTGTTTGTTTTCTTTGTGGAAAGACTGGCCATATTGGGCGTGTTTGCCGCAGCTCACACTCTCAGAACACTACCACAAAAGTTAGAAGTAAACAGACATTTCATATGGATACTGACAATCACGGCTCCAGCTCTGATGAGGAAACCTGTGTCCAGCATGTTGGACTGTTTCAGGTAGCTGGGAGTACTCCTGCGATAAAAGTGGATGTCACACTCAATGGCTGTCCTGTATCCATGGATGTTGATACAGGGGCGGCAGTGTCTGTCATTTCATGGACTGATTTAAAGGCATCGGGTCTGTCCCTACCGCTCCAACCTACAAATCTCACACTACAAACCTACAGCAAGGAACTACTACAGCCCTTGGGTTATGTGAAACACCTTGTTACATTAGGCAACCGCAGTCAAACTCTACGCCTTTATGTTGTCAATAAAGGAGGTCCTCCGCTGTACGGTAGGGACTGGATCAAAGCCCTGGGCATGCCTCCTCTTGCCATTGCCCAATGTACATTGCTTTCTGAGGTAGACCATTGGGTGGAATCCCTGAAGTCACGCTTTAAGGGGGTTTTTGAGGACTCTTTGGGCACAGTAAAAGGAAAAATGGCCCACCTCCTCTTGAAGCCGGGTGCTACACCTCGTTTTTGTAAGGCAAGATCAGTACCTTTTGCCTTGAGAAAGAAAGTGGAAGCAGAGCTGGACCACCTATTGGCTGAAAAGATCATAACTAAAGTTGATAGAAGTGAATGGGCATCACCAATTGTGCCTGTCAAGAAAAAGAATGGAGACATTAGAATTTGTGGAGATTTCAGGGTTGCCCTGAACAACCAACTTCTTGTGGATCAATACCCATTGCCTCGACTTGAAGATCTATTTAGCTCATTGGCTGGGGGGCAAAAGTTTAACAAAAATAGACTTAAAGCAAGCTTACCTGCAACTGCAAGTACACCCAGATTCACGCCATCTGTTGACCATTAACACTCATAAAGGATTATTCCAATATAACCGCATGGTTTTTGGCATAGCCCCAGCTCCAGTTATCTGGCAGCGAATCATGGATGAGGTCCTGGCAGGCATACCTTTCACTCAATGTCTACTAGATGACATGCTCATCACTGGTCCCACTGATGAAGAACACAGAAAGAATGTTGAAGCTGTGCTAGAGAGACTCCAAAGGTATGGTTTACGTGTCAATCTTTCAAAATGCGAATTTCTAAAGTCTCGATTGGAATTTTGTGCCCACACTGTGGACCGACATGGGTTACACATTACTGAAGAAAAGGTTAAAGCTAGGGTTGTCCCGATACCGATACTAGTATCGGTATCGGGACCGATACCAAGCATTTGCGCGAGTACTTGTACTCGCGCAAATGCTCCCGATGCCCAGTCCGATACTTTTTTTTTCTCAGAGCGGGGGGTGGAGAGCAGGGCGGAGACCGGGGCGGAGAGTGTGCGGCGGGGGGCGGAGAGTGTGCGGCGCGGGACGGAGAGCAGGGCGTAGAGCGTGGCGGGGGCGGAGACCAAGACGGAGAGCGTGGCAGAGACCAGAGCGGAGAGCAGAGCGGGTCTTCAGGCGGGTAAGTAAAATTAATCTGATCCAATTGCCTTGCCTGTCTGCTGCTCAAATGCTACCTGTTCCCCCTTCACTTCCATGCCGCTGTTCCCCCTTCACCTCCATGCCGCCGTCCCCCTCCGTGCTGCTCCTCCACCCCCTTGGTATCTCAGGATGGAGAGCGGAGGTAGGAGCCGATAAATCCGGCTCCTTACTTGTCTGAATGTACCGAGTCATCACTGACTCTGTCCATTCACATAACTGAAACATCGTAAACTGTGTTTACAATGTTTCAGTTTATGAATGGAGAGGAGCCGCTGTCTTCTCTCCATTCATTTTCAGCGCAGCAGAGGCTGCTGAGAAAGGGACTGGGGAATATGTGTCCCTAGTCCCTTTCCCTGTCTCAAAGGGGAGATGTCAGAGGTCTGTTAAGACCCCTGATATCTCACCAAAGCCCCCCACAACAGGGCTGATAAAAAAAAAAGAATAAAATAAAAATGAATTGTAAAAAAAAGAAAAGAAAAGAAAACACACACACTGACACTGTCCACCCCCCCCCCCTTAAAAAAATAAAGCATTGTAAAAAATAAATAAATAAAATAAATAGTAAAAAAAAAAAAAAAATACTGACACATGAGATTAAAAAAAAGTATCGGTATTCGGTATCGGCGAATACTTGAAAAAAAGTATCGGTACTTGTACTCGGTCTTAAAAAAGTGGTATCGGGACAACCCTAGTTAAAGCCCTTACCCATGCCCCTACTCCCCAGAATGTCACACAGCTCAGGTCCTACCTTGGCCTCCTAAATTACTACCACCGTTTCTTGCCGAACCTAGCACACCAGCTTTACCCATTACATCGCTTACTGGATGCAAGAGCTATATGGATATGGACAGCCAAATGTGAAGAAGCTTTTCGGCTTTCTAAAGAACTCATTCTGTCTTCTCGAGTTCTGGTCCACTATGATTTAAAGAAACACGTCACCTTGGCTTGTGACGCCTCGCCTTATGGACTGGGTGCTGTGCTTTCCCATGTCATGCCAGATGGCACAGAGCGCCCCATTTCTTTTGCCTCCAGGTCTTTAACCTCAGCAGAGCAAAACTACTCCCAGATAGACAAGGAAGCTTTGGCCATTGTGTGGGCCACCAAAAAATTTCATACGTACATCTATGGTCGGGAGTTCACACTTATCACTGACCACAAACCTCTGTTGTCAATACTGAACCCTCAGAAAGGAATTTCTACAACAACCGCATCTCGCTTACAAAGGTACGCTTTATTCTTGGGAGCTTATACTTATTCTATCAGATACCGCTCCCATGATGCCCATGGCAATGCAGATGCGTTTTTCAGATTGCCAATTGGAGACCACTCACCAAGAGACGTACGCATAGTGGAAATACACAGGCCGAAATCCTGCATGTCCACCTCCTTAATTGCCAGACATACAGTCACAGATCCTTTCCTGTCTCAGATATTCTCATATGTTCAGGCTGGATGGCCAGAGAAAGTCCCAGGTGAATTTTGTCCATACTTTGCCAGAAAATGTGAGCTTGTGACTAATGCTGGTTGCCTACAGTGGGGCAACAGAGTGATCATACCTCAGTATTTGCAACCAACCATGCTAAGGATACTGCATGAGGGCCATCCTGGCGTGGTGCGCATGAAGCAGCGAGCCCGGAGCTATGTTTGGTGGCCACAAATGGACACAGCAATTGAAGATTATGTGGCTCAATGTCCTGGGTGCTGTCAAGCTCAGCTACCCCAAAAGAAAGGAACCCTGCTACCTTGGCCATGGCCGACAGAACTGTGGTCAAGACTCCATCTTGATTTTGCTGGCCCAATCCAGGGTAATATGTATTTGATCATAGTAGATGCACATTCAAAATGGCCAGAGGTTTTTCAAATGCCTTCTGTTGCCTCAGCTGCTACCATTCTAGTCTTAAGGAAGCTCTTTGCTCAATATGGCTTGCCAACAGCCATAGTCTCGGACAATGGGACTCAATTTACATCGCATGAGTTTCAATCCTTCCTCAGTGGCTTGGGCATCCAACACTACAAAACAGCTCCTTATCATCCAGCCTCGAATGGGCTGGCAGAACGGTTTGTGCAGACGTTTAAGAAGAACTTACTGTCCACTCTGGACCAGGTCGGACTGTCAGAGGAGAAGCTGCTGGAGTTCTTGACCATGTACCAAAACACAAAACACGCTACTACTGGGCTGTCCCCAGCTTTTCTTATGTTTGGCAGGCATCTCCGCACCAAACTGGATTTAGTTCGTCCACAGGAGCAGTCACCGACACCTCCTCCGCCAGGCCGTCCTGGATTCCGTGCTGGTGATCTTGTATGGTTTCGGAATTACAGAGTTTTGCCTCATTGGCTTCCTGGCATTATTGATGGACGTCTTGGACAACGAATGTACCTTGTTCGCCTGGAGAATGGCGTTTGTGTTCGAAGACACCTTTCGCAATTGAGAAAGCGCATTTGCCTGCCAGTAGAAACAAACCTGACCTCTCTTTCTACCCAACCACCAGAGTCTACTCAGGGCTCTACTGGTGACATATGGCATGGTGTCTGGCATGATCCCACAAGTTAACAACCAACCCCTGAAGTGGTTGGTGACCATATTCCTGAGGAGCCCAGACATGTGCCTGGAGTTGCAGAGACTGATTTGTCTGTTGGACACCCACTGACACCTCCAGAACCTTTGACAGCCTCTACCCATCTTGGTGCTGTGCCACTTTGTAAGTCTGCCCGCCAAAGACATCAAACACCTCGTTGGCAAAGCACTGAAATCTTACGGGACACTTTGTAGGTCAGGAAACAGAGACAAAGGGCTCATAACTTGATGCGGGAGCCACAGAACTGAGTTGGAGATACTACTTGCTGAACTGATCCTGGTTGCCTTGTTATTTTATGTGTTGAGTATTTTGTTCTCTTGTTATGTTTATTTTTTATTTTTTCCTATTGTTTTTTTTATGGGAAAAAGAGGAGATGTGATGTTTGTGCTGGAGCACTGTGTGACCCTTCACCTTTTTCTCCTGATGCATGCTGGGAAGGGGCTGTACCAGGAAGTAGCGAGAGTGGTGTGTGGAACTGGGAAGCAACAGCATGATGCACAGAAGGGATTACATCTGGTAATGACAGAATCCTGTTGTATTAGGACTCTATGTAACAAAGTCATCATGTTCTGAGTGAGTAATAAACCCTTCCATGGTTAAGAAGTTCATCTGGCCTGTGTGTAACTTGCTGAGCAGATAACGGCAGCATTGCTAGCAACACTCTGAGAGACCCCGTGTCTAAGGGACATAACATAAACCTATTGGACTTGATTTTTAATTTTAACATTAGGCCCCTTTGCAGCCCATAATAAAAGTAGGCAACCTAATACTGTACAATATTCCTTTCAAAATATATCTTGCCTGGATTTTTCATTTAGCATAAATATATCTCTACAGTATATCCAATTTCAGCTTATAATATTATGGGCAGCACACTGATTAAAATATATATATATATATATATTGTTAAACTATTGTTTTTAGGCTGTATGAATAATTTGTTATTTAGCTGTAAAATTCTAAGACACGTCTGCCGACATCCTAAACTTATGGAAAATATGAAGAAGGAATCTCAGGAAGTGACATTACAGAAAAGAATAAGGTGTGGTTTGTGGAAGCTGAAATTTACGAGTCTTTAGGGTCTCTCCACTATGGATAAACACAACTCTGCAGTAATTAATGCATTGTTTATGTGCTTATGTGACATTCCAAAATCAAGCTATTCATTATCCATCTCCTACCAATGCTTTGGGGGATTGAGACAACGGATAATAAGCCAGAAGACAGTATCCCATAATGCCTCTCTCAACAAGAACCTATAAATGAACAAAAAGGTTCATTTTCTAATACATAGGTCACTAGTAATTAGAATGGATATACTGTAAGAAAGTTTTAGTGAAAGCACATAATGTATACTAAAGTGCACGTAGAGCCAAAACTTTGTTTCAGATGGAATGGGGAAGAGTTATACCAGTTACTGGGTGGGCAAGTCTGCAGTAAAATTCAAAGTTCACGGAAATCAGAGTAATGAGTAATCTACTGTACATAGGTAAGAAGCTGTGTTTAATTTAAAAAAACATTTCTAAAGGAGAAATGATCTTGTAACAAACTAGGCCAACAAGGCAAGATCAGTTACACTATAAATACACGCAGGTCTAAAGTCCAGGTCCAGCCTCAATATAATTATTTTATTCTAGATAAAGCAAGGAAGTGTTAGACCTGCTATACGATGTCTGGTGAGATTTGTCCTCACTTTCTGTCTCTGTGACACCAGCATCAGAATTTTGGGAATGGGTCTTCCTGTACAGAAGGACACAGACACTTCTAATCTTACCTCACTGTACTTAAAAAAATGTTTTTTTGTACTAACTGTTTGGACTCGTTTACACTTGCTTCGGCTTCAACACACATTAAAGTGCCTACCGCTTCAACATGCTTTCATGATGTGTTTTTGATGCTTCGGTGGTGCTTCGGTGAAGCTTCAGTGATGCTCTTTTGAAGCTTTCTTGAAGCTTGGCAGATGCCCTGCATGTGTTTGGATATCTGATACCTGCAATTTCTCCAACACAAAGCAAAGCTAAAGCTGAATAGAGCCTCTCAAAAGCTGCAGGTGCTTCAAGCAAGCTTTGTCATAGACTTCTATGGAGGCTTTGAAGACGCTTTGAAGCACCACTAAAGCGACACAGGGTATACATTTTGAAGCAAAGCAAAGCAAATGCAAGGTGTAAACAGGACTGTAAGCTAACCATTTTATTTAGGGACAGGCGCTTTGACTGGCATTAAGAGAGCTTTAAAAAAGCATGTCTTAAGCCCTGTTTTGAAGTAAGTGTAAACGAGCCCTTAAAGTGTTTGTTACCCCAGCATTTAAAATTCCTGATATGTGCCTGCTGCACCATGTATTTGTATGAAATAGTATCCTGTTCTCTTTGTATTGCTTCCTTTGTGTGAAATCTCTGGTGTTCCTGTCAGTCCCTCTGCTTTCCTACTAAAAACTGACCACACTAAGCAGGGGATCACACCGTGGTCAGTTCTCTAACTATGCTGGGAACTCATGTGGAAGTGATAAAGTGCGGTGCTCAAAGTGATATTTTTGTATGATCAAAAAATATATTAATGATACATAAAAGAAAAATATAGCCTCCGTGTTGAACCAAACGGATCAATAGAACCAATATAAATTGGTTTAAAGTGCACAAAATTATTAAAAAAATGTGTGAATTGATAATCAAAAATATATGGATACAATAAATTGAACACCATCAATGGCAATAAACCAAATATGCTAGTGAACAAGTGAATATAAAGTCCAAGTATTCAATATTGGTAAAAGTGCACAGAAATATGAAAAAAAATGTGAATTAATAACCAATGATGTATGAAAACAATACATAAAATTGAACACCATCAATGGAAATTAACCAAATGTGTTAGTGAACAAGTGAATATAAAGTCCAAATATTCCAAAGTAATAAAGGTGACTGTATAATTGGTTGTCTGCAGGTAATCCACCACCATGAAGATCAAAGGCTTACCAGACGAGTTGGACCCAGCAAGGCATACGCCTGATGAGTCAAACGGGCTTGAGAGAGAGAGGTACAGCAAGCACAGCTTCCAATATAAACCAGGCAGGGATGTTTCACAACATTGACATCAATGAGTATCCACCATAGGTTAGGCAACGGTACTTCATATACAAATCCTCCCAGTGTATCGTATGGTAAAAGGAGAAAGATTGGGCCACATAGTGTGATTCCGTTTAAAATAGGAACATTTATTTGTAAAATATAAAATGGTCACTCACATTGGAGAAGACATGTAAAAGCATATAAGATCAAAATAACGCAGTGGCATCAGCAGAGCCCTTCCCTTGGGATGATGCCACTGCGTTATTTTGATCTTATATGGGGGAGATGTGGACATTACAGTATGTGGGGAGATGTGGACATTACAGTATGGGGGGGAGATGTGGATATTACAGTGGGGGAGATGTGGATATTACAGTATGGGGGAAATGTGGATATTACAGTGGGGAAGATGTGGATATTACAGTATGGGGGGAGATGTGGATATTACAGTATGGGGGGGAGATGTGGACATTACAGTATGGGGGGAAATATGGATATTACAGTATGTGGGGAGATGTGGATATTACAGTGGGGAAGATGTGGATATTACAGTATGGGGGAGATGTGGATATTACAGTATGGGGGAGATGTGGATATTACAGTATGTGGGGAGATGTGGATATTACAGTATGTGGGGAAATGTGGACATTACAGTGGGTGGGGAGATGTGGACATTACAGTATGGGGGGAGATGTGGATATTACAGTATGGAGGGAAGATGTGGATATTACAGTGGGGAAGATGTGGATATTACAGTATGGGGGAGATGTGGATATTACAGTATGGGGGAGATGTGGAAATTACAGTATGTGGGGAGATGTGGATATTACAGTGGGGAAGATGTGGATATTACAATATGGGGGAGATGTGGACATTACAGTATGTGGGGAGATGTGGATATTACAGTATGGGGGGAGATGTGGACATTACAGTATGTGGGGGAGATGTGGATATTACAGTATGGGGGAGATGTGGATATTACAGTATGGGGGGAGATGTGGATATTACAGTGGGGAAGATGTGGATATTACAGTATGGGGGAGATGTGGATATTACAGTATGGGGGGAGATGTGAACATTACAGTATGGGGGGAGATGTGGATATTACAGTATGGGGGGAAGATGTGGATATTACAGTGGGGAAGATGTGGATATTACAGTATGGGGGAGATGTGGATATTACAGTATGGGGGAGATGTGGATATTACAGTATGTGGGGAGATGTGGATATTACAGTATGTGGGGAGATGTGGATATTACAGTATGGGGGGAGATGTGGACATTACAGTATGGGGGGAGATGTGGACATTACAGTATGGGGGGAGATGTGGACATTACAGTATGGGGGGAGATGTGGACATTACAGTATGTGGGGAGATGTGGACATTACAGTATGGGGGGGGGGGAGATGTGGACATTACAGTATGTGGGGAGATCTGGACATTACAGTATGTGGGGAGATCTGGATATTACAGTGGGGGAGATGTGGATATTACAGTATGGGGGGAGATGTGGATATTACAGTACGGGGAGAGATGTGGACATTACAGTATGGGGGGAGATGTGGACATTACAGTATGGGGGGAGATGTGGACATTACAGTATGTGGGGAGATGTGGACATTACAGTATGGGGGGGAGATGTGGATATTACAGTGGGGGAGATGTGGACATTACAGTATGGGGGGAGATGTGGATATTACAGTATGGGGGGAGATGTGGATATTACAGTGGGGGAGATGTGGATATTACAGTATGGGGGGAGATGTGGATATTACAGTGGGGAAGATGTGGATATTACAGTATGGGGGGAGATGTGGATATTACAGTATGGGGGGAGATGTGGATATTACAGTATGTGGGAAGATGTGGATATTACAGTATGGGGGGAAATGTGGATATTACAATATGGGGGGAGATGTGGATATTACAGTATGGGGGAGATGTGGATATTACAGTATGGGGGGAGATGTGGACATTACAGTATCGGGGGAGATGTGGACAATAACGGGGGAGATGTGGACATTACAGTATGGGGGGAGATGTGGATATTACAGTATGGGGGGAGATGTGGATATTACAGTGGGGGAGATGTGGATATTACAGTGGGGGAGATGTGGATATTACAGTGGGGGAGATGTGGACATTACAGTATGGGGGGAGATGTGGATATTACAGTATGGGGGGAGATTTGGATATTACAGTGGGGGAGATGTGGATATTACAGTATGGGGGAGATGTGGATATTACAGTGGGGAAGATGTGGATATTACAGTATGGGGGGAGATGTGGATATTACAGTATGGGGGGAGATGTGGATATTACAGTATGGGGGGAGATGTGGATATTACAGTATGTGGGAAGATGTGGATATTACAGTATGGGGGGAGATGTGGATATTACAATATGGGGGGGAGATGTGGATATTACAGTATGGGGGAGATGTGGATATTACAGTATGGGGGGAGATGTGGACATAACAGTTTGTGGGGAGATGTGGACATTACAGTATGTGGGGAGAGATGTGGACATTACAGTATGGGGGGAGATGTGGACATTACAGTATGGGGGGGAGATGTGGACATTACAGTATGGGGGGGAGATGTGGACATTACAGTATGGGGGGGGGGGAGATGTGGACATTACAGTATGTGGGGAGATGTGGACATTACAGTATGTGGGGAGATCTGGATATTACAGTGGGGGAGATGTGGATATTACAGTATGGGGGGAGATGTGGACAATAACGGGGGAGATGTGGATATTACAGTATGGGGGGAGATGTGGATATTACAGTGGGGGAGATGTGGATATTACAGTGGGGGAGATGTGTATGTTACAGTGGGGGAGATGTGGATATTACAGTATGGGGGGAGATGTGGACATTACAGTATGGGGGGAGATGTGGACATTACAGTATGGGGGGAGATGTGGACATTACAGTGGGGGAGATGTGGACATTACAGTGGGGGGACATGTGGATATTACAGTATGGGGGGAGATGTGGACATTACAGTATGTGGGGAGATGTGGACATTACAGTATGGGGGGAGATGTGGACATTACAGTATGGGGGGAGATGTGGACATTACAGTATGGGGGGAGATGTGGACATTACAGTATGGGGGGGAGATGTTGTGGATATTACAGTGGGGGAGATGTGGACATTACAGTGGGGGGAGATGTGGATATTACAGTGGGGGAGATGTGGATATTACAGTGGGGGAGATGTGGACATTACAGTATGGGGGGAGATGTGGATATTACAGTATGGGGGGAGATGTGGACATTACAGTATGGGGGGAGATGTGGACATTACAGTATGGGGGGAGATGTGGACATTACAGTATGGGAGGAGATGTGGACAATAACGAGGGAGACGTGGACATTACAGTATGGGGGGAGATGTGGATATTACAGTATGGGGGGAGATGTGGACATTACAGTATGGGGGGAGATGTGGACATTACATTATGGGGGGAGATGTGGACATTACAGTATGGGGGGGAGATGTTGTGGATATTACAGTGGGGGAGATGTGGACATTACAGTGGGGGGAGATGTGGATATTACAGTGGGGGAGATGTGGATATTACAGTGGGGGAGATGTGGACATTACAGTATGGGGGAGATGTGGATATTACAGTGGGGGAGATGTGGACATTACAGTATGGGGGGAGATGTGGATATTACAGTGGGGGAGATGTGGATATTACAGTATGGGGGAGATTTGGATATCACAGTGGGGGAGATTTGGATATCACAATGGGGGAGATGTGGACATTACAGTGTGGGGGAGATGTGGACATTACAGTATGGGGGGAGATGTGGATATTACAGTGGGGGAGATGTGGATATTACAGTATGGGGGAAATGTGGATATTACAGTGGGGGAGATGTGGACATTACAGTATGGGGGGAGATGTGGATATTACAGTATGGGGGAAATGTGGATATTACAGTGGGGGAGATGTGGATATTACAGTATGGGGGGAGATGTGGATATTACAGTGAGAGATGGGGATATTACAGTGTGGGGGAGATGTGGACATTACAGTGTGGGGGAGATGTGGACATTACACAATGGGGGGAGATGTGGATATTACAATGGGGGAGATGTGGACATTACAGTATGGAGGGAGATGTGGATATTACAGTATGGGGGGAGATGTGGACAATACAGTATGGGGGGAGATGTGGACATTACAGTATGGGAGGAGATGTGGACAATAACGAGGGAGACGTGGACATTACAGTATGGGGGGAGATGTGGATATTACAGTATGGGGGGAATGTGGATATTACAGTGGGGGAGATGTGGACATTACAGTATGGGGGGAGATGTTGTGGATATTACAGTGGGGGAGATGTGGACATTACAGTGGGGAGATGTGGATATTACAGTGGGGGAGATGTGGACATTACAGTGGGGAGATGTGGATATTACAGTGGGGGAGATGTGGATATTACAGTGGGGGAGATGTGGACATTACAGTATGGGGGGAGATGTGGATATTACAATGGGGGAGATGTGGACATTACAGTATGGAGGGAGATGTGGATATTACAGTATGGGGGGAGATGTGGACATTACAGTATGGGAGGAGATGTGGACAATAACGAGGGAGACTTGGACATTACAGTATGGGGGGAGATGTGGACATTACAGTATGGGGGGAATGTGGATATTACAGTGGGGGAGATGTGGACATTACAGTATGGGGGGGAATGTGGATATTACAGTGGGGGAGATGTGGACATTACAGTATGGGGGGAGATGTTGTGGATATTACAGTGGGGGAGATGTGGACATTACAGTGGGGGGAGATGTGGATATTACAGTGGGGGAGATGTGGATATTACAGTGGGGGAGATGTGGACATTACAGTATGGGGGGAGATGTGGATATTACAGTGGGGGAGATGTGGACATTACAGTATGGGGGGAGATGTGGATATTACAGTGGGGGAGATGTGGATATTACAGTATGGGGGAGATGTGGATATTACAGTGGGGGAGATTTGGATATCACAATGGGGGAGATGTGGACATTACAGTGTGGGGGAGATGTGGACATTACACAATGGGGGGAGATGTGGATATTACAATGGGGGAGATGTGGACATTACAGTATGGAGGGAGATGTGGATATTACAGTGGGGGAGATGTGGATATTACAGTATGGGGGGAGATGTGGATATTACAGTGGGGGAGATGACGACATACAGTTATAATTAACTGAAATTAGTTGATTAATCGATTTAAAAAAAATCAATTAATCGAACACGAAAATTTTAATCAGTAACAGCCCTTGTTGTTTCACAAGGTTATCATTTACAATCACTTATTTTTTGAAAATACTTTTTATTGAGTGTGAATGAAAAAAGTTACAAAATAAAGCCTCTGACCCGGTTCACACCAGGGCGGCGCGACGCGGCACGATTTGTGGGGGCGACCTCGGCGGCGCGATCTCAAGACGACTTGAGACGCCCGCAGAGGCGATTTGCATAAGACTTCTGTATAGAAGTCAATGCAGGTCGCCTTGGGTCGCCCACAAAAGTAGTACAGGAACCTTTTTCTAAGTCGGAGCGACCTGAGTCGCTCTTACTTAGAACGGTTCCATTGAAAAGCGCGGGACGCGACTCGTCAGGCGACTGAGTCGCCTGACGAGTCGCCCTGGTGTGAACCGGCTCTCTGGGCATACCCCGGCTTAAACAACATACATTGTAACATTCCTAAAAGTTCTAATACATCTATTGTAACAACTACAAACTTAGACTGCTCGTGCCATCAAATTGGAGGGATATGTGAAGGAAAATGGATCATATATTATAGGTGACCACTTCAGGGAGAGGTGCTGAGGCTGGGGGAAACGCAATTTACAATTACTTTAAATCCTTTTCTTGAGTACATTGAGAGACACAGAAAGTTTTAAAAGTTTTGGTTATAGTGTCACTAGCAGGAGACACTGGTAACTGTTAGCCAGCACGAGACAACCCCATCCACAAACATCATACAAGTTGTTGTTTTTTAACAGAAAGAAGCATACAAGTTTTTATCAAAGTGGTTACAAGAGCACGAACATAAACACAAAGGGGTGGAATCTCTGTCCCTCGAAGAACTGCTTTGGTGAGTACATTTAGTGTGTATTGGATTTTAGAGACATGTTTGCATGATGTATGTTTAAGTAATCTTCCAGCACATAGGACAGGAACTAATATTTCTGTTAATGTTTTCAGAAGATTTTGTTGACATTCAGGCTTCATGCACACTAGCGCTTTTTTTAAGCTCCTAGAAGCTGTTATTAGCATTTTCTCTGCTCCTAGAAGCTAAATAGTGTGTGTCCATGCACATTACTTTAGGCTATTAGCGTTTTTTTTCGTTTCAGCCTCTCTAGGAGCAGAAAAAAAAAAGTTTTTGTAGAGTTTCTTGGAGCGTTCTTCCACCAGAAATGCTACTAAACGCTCCTAAACACTACTAATAGCATTTTTTAAGCTTTTTTTTCTCTTTTACTGCAAAAATGCTAATGCTCCTAAACGCTCCTAAATGCTCCTAAAACGATACTAAAAAAAGCGATTACCTTTTTTTTGTATCTGGCATTTTTTCCAGCGTTTTTTTAGCATAAAAAAACGCTAGTGTGCATGGAGCCTCAGACCTACTCTTTACAAGGATCTAAAATATATATAGTTATTATCCCCTGCTTTGGCACTTTGTTCTAGTGTACCACAATAAGGGAACCACGGCACACTCACCGGTTGCCCCCACTCTCTCCCTTCAGATGGTTTTATTGCAATGCTGGTGGCAGACAACAGTTATGTAAACTTGTACACCCTTCTAGCATATGTTCAAATGTATGGTTACATATAATGTGGCAAGTTTTATATTTTTTCTACAGAACTGCTTCAATAAAGATTGAATTGGTTTATGAGAGGCTATAATTAAATAAGTCATGTTAGTAAACACAGCCGTCTCTAACAGAAAGAACTACAGGCATACCCCGCTTTACGGACACTCACTTTACGTACACTCGCGAGTACGGACATACCCGCGAGTGTACATAAAGTGCCTCACAAGACAAACATTCCTGCACCATCAGCCGCAGTAGAAGGAACTTAAGCTCTGAGCATGTAGCCTACCCTATTCCAGTGTGCTCTTCCTGTTTCCTGGCCGCCGCCCCACCTCCTGTGCACAGCGCAATGTCTGGGGGATGGATTGGAGTGGGCCCCCCCTTGCATCAGATGAGCCTAATTACATGTGAGTGTTTCCCTGACACCCCCACTACAGCCCCTGATGCCCCATAACAGCCCCTGGCACCCCCACTACAGCCCCTGACTCCCTCACTACAGCCTAGAAGTGAAAAAATGTATTGCTTCACTTTAAGTACATTTTCGTTTTACATACATGCTCTGGTCCCGTTGTGTACTTAAAAGTGGGGTATGCCTGTATGGCGCCACATTTTACACTTATTCTAGATTCTGCTTCGTTGTGTAATAATACATTCTGGATTCCAATTTTAAACTACACTATTTTCACATGGAGGTACTGTGAAAAAAAAAGCACAGGAAAAACACAAGCATTATACAGTTAGGTTTTGGACATTTAAATGATTGTCTATACAGTAAAAAGTCAGAACCATTTTGCTATTATGTCCACTACTCTGCACTTACAAATCACTTTAAGCCCAGGTTCACACTGACTGCGGGTTAGAAATCGTGCGAGTTCAGCTGAACTCGCACGATTTCAAACCCGCATGACAGTCTGACTTCGAAAGCAATTTCAGAGCCATTTGTGCGTGTTCCTGCACAGATGTCTACTGAAATCGGCCACAAAATTGCCATAAGTAGTACAGGAACTACTTTTGGGAATCGGTGCGGCACTGCAAAGTTGGCGTTGCACCGATTCGGACGGTGCTATTGCCAGCAATAGCCACCGATTTGGCATGCAATCTGACATTTGAATGTGAATATTTGATTGTGTTGGGTTTTTTCCAGGTGATCAATATAATTGATAAGACCTAAAGTGGTTGTAAGGGGCGTGTAGGGGCAGGACGGAGCTTGTACTGACCTCACCCACGCTTTGCTGGAGCTGGCACCAACAGCGTTTACATTGTTTCAATACGCTATCCATAGGATGTTCTGTGAGTAGTTTTTATGGTATATATTCAATAAGCACCTAGCACTACTGCACCATTGGAGGTATATGTTTTTCTTGCTGGGCTTTACTGCAGAGCGAGATGAGGAGATCATAGTGGAGTCTTCACTGAAGGTGCCACAAGTGTCCCTGTAATTGAGGATCCATTATTCAAGACCCACACAGCTTTATGCTTTGTCAGACCTCCTATAGTTTGGGGTCTGACATTTTGGTAAAGGCTATGTGTGTTGAGGTGGAGGGTTTACTGGCAACACTTCATTGTATCACTGAACCACTTCAGCCCCGGACCATTTGGCTGGCCAAAGACCAGGCCACTTTTTGCGATTCGGCACTGCGTCGCTTTAACTGACAATGGCGCGGCCGTGCGACGTAGCTCCCAAACAAAATTGACGTCCTTTTTTTTCCACAAATAGAGCTTTCTTTTGGTGGTATTTGATCACCTCTGCGGTTTTTATTTTTTGCGCTATAAACAAAAATAGAGCGACAATTTTGAAAAAAATGCAATATTTTTTACATTTTGCTATAATAAATATCCCCCAAAAATATATAAAAAAGCATTTTTTTCCCTCAGTTTAGGCTGATACGTATTCTTCTACATTTGTTTGGTAAAAAAAATCGCAATAAGCGTTTATTGATTGGTTTGCGCAAAAGTTATAGTGTCTACAAAATAGAGGATAGTTTTATGGCATTTTTATTAATATTTTTTTTTTTACTAGTAATGGCAGTGATCAGCGATTTTTACCGTGACTGCGACATTTATGGTGGACACATCGGACACTTTTGACACCATTTTGGGACCATTGTAATTTTTACAGCGATCAGTACTATAAAAATGCAATAATTACTGTAAAAATGGCAGTGAAGGGGTTAACCACTAGGGGGCGCTGAAGGTGTTAAGTGTGTCCTAGGGAGTGCTTCTAACTGGAGGGGGGATGGGCTGTGTGTGACACGACACTGATCACCGCTCCCGATTACAGGGAACTGTGATCAGTGTCCTGTCACTAGGAAGACTGGGGAAATGCTTGTTTACATCAGCATTTCCCCGTTCTTCCTCTCCGTGAGACGATCGCGGGTATCTCCGTGGACATCGAGTCCGTGGGACCCGCAGTCAGAATCATGGAGCTCGTGGCGGGCGCGCGCGTCCACAATGCCGGTTCTTAAAGGGGACGTATATATACGCCTTTCCGTGCCATTCTGCCGACGTATATCGTCATGCGCTGGTCGGCATGGACTATGTCACTTTGAATATTTATGGAAATTTACCTTAGGCCCCTTTCACACTGGGGCGGGAGGTGCGGTGGCGGTAAAGCGCCGCTATTTTTAGCGGCGCTTTACCGTTGGAATTGCGGCGGTATTCAGCCGCTAGCGGTGCGGTTTTAACCCCCGCTAGCGGCCGAAAAGGGGTTAAAACCCCCTGCACAGCGCCTCTACAGAGGCACATTGCCGGCGGTATAGCCGCGGTGTCCCATTGATTTCAATGGGCAGGAGCGGTCGAGGAGCGGTAAACACACCGCTCCAAAGTTGCGGCTAGCAGGACTTTTGGAGCGGTCCTGCTAGCGCACCGCTCCAGTGTGAAAGCCCTTGGCTTTCACACTGGAGAAACAGCAGCCGCTGTTTAGGGTCGGTTTGCTTGCGCTATTTTTAGCGCAATATCGCCTGCAAACCACCCCAGTGTGAAAGGGGTCTTATTCACTTTGTCACTTGAGGTGATCTTTCGATATTCGATTAATTTTATTTATTTATTTTAGATTTTGCATTCACTGACTGAGATTTTATACAGTACATTGATGTATATCAGGGGTATTGAATTAAAATTCATGGAGGTCCGATCAGAAACATTTTCTGCTACCAGAGGTCTGAACTGCAAGTTTGTGCCCCCTTTACGTCACCCCCCACAATGGTCTCCTCTGCCCTCCTTTATAGCATCCCCTTTCCACAGCAGTGTTCTCTGTCTCCCCTTCCCATCACAGCCTCCCGTGGCTCTGCCTCCATTCACATTGCAGCCCTTGCAGCTCTGCCCCCCATTCACATTACAGCCCCCCACAGTTCTGTCCCCCCCAATATACATTGCAGCCCCTGCAGCTCTGTTCCCCATTCACATTACACCACTGCAGCTCTGCCCCCCCCATTCACATTGTCCCCTCACAGCTCTGTCCTCATAATTTAAATTACAGCTCCTGAAAATCTGCCCCCATTCACATTACTACCCCCCATAGCTCGGTCCCCCCAATTTACATTGCAGCTTCTGCAGCTCTGCCCCCCTATTCACATTAAAGCCCCCGCAGCTCTGTCCCCCAATTTACATTGCAGCCTCTGAATCGCTGCCCCCTATTCACATTACAGCCCCTGCAGCTCTGTCCCCCCCACAGCCCCTGCAGTCCCCCCCCAGAGCCCCACCCCCTTGCAGCTCTGTCTCCCCCCATTCAGATTACAGCCCCTACAGCTCTGTCCTCCCCATTCACATTACAGCCCCCGCAGCTCTGTTCCCTCCCCATTCACATTACAGCCCCTGCAGCTCTACCCCCCCTCCATTTACAATGCAGTCCCTGCTGCTCTGTTCCCCCCTTCACATTACAGCCCCTGCGGCCCTGCCCCCCTACAGCCCTTGCCCCCCCACATTACAGCCCCTGCAGCTCTGCCCCCTTCTCCCATTCACATTACAGACCCTGCAGCTCTCTTCTCCCACCAACCATTCACAATGCAGCACCTGCAGCTCTGTTCCTTCACTCTTCTACCTTACTAGGGCACGAAGCAGAGAGCAAGAGTAAAGACAACTCTGGACGGAGGGTGGGATCGGCAGCTGCTGGAGTTAACTTTTGACCGCCCTGCATCCCAACAACCAATCACTGGCTGTTTAACTTAGAGTTAACTCCGGCAGCTCCTGCACCCACCCTCCATTCAAAGCATCTGTGCCTCCCGGCAGTGACAGCGGCTGATTTAAAAAACCAGCTCCTATATGGCGGAACCACGGCGGGCCAGGTGGACCAGTGGCGTGGGCAGGACCTGGACCGCGGCCTGCCATTTAGGGATGCCTGATGTACATGAACATTGCAATTTCTAGAATTTTTTTTCTTTATTTAATTCAAGCACCAGGCGCAGTTTTTTATTTTCTATAAAGTGGTTGTAAACCTCAGCCATGAAATATGAACAAAGCATATCCCTCTATAGCAGCCTTTTTCAACCAGGGTGCCCAGGCACCGTGAGGTGCCTTGATGTTTTTTCAGGGGTGCCTTGGCAAAATTTACCAAAAATTGTATACAAGCCAACCGGTGGATCAAGCCTGCCTTTTAGTTACAAAAAAACACAGGTTTTTACTGTGCATCAATAGGACATTTTAACTAACAACAATAATGTCTTTAGTTGATAAGGAGGATGTTAGACACCTACACAGCATTCTTTTGTGACCCTCCCTTGCCCCCCTCTATCAGCATTGGGGTTACATTAGCTGACTGATGGAAAAGAAACTGAGGGAGAAGAGAAACATTGGAAAACTAGTCAGGGCCAGTGTGAAAAAGTGTACAGTATTTGCTTTGGAAGAATAAATCACCTCTAACGTTGGGTGTCCTACGCATGGATGTTGCTGCAATATGAAAAACGATTGGTATCGTTTTTTACATTTTAGAATGGGGTGCCTTGAGTCTGTCCATAATTTAATGGGTGCCTTGAGATTGTCCTTAACATTAAAGGGTGCCTTGAGATTGTCCTTAACATTAAAGGGTGTCTTGAGATTGTCCTTAACATTAAAGGGTGTCTTGAGATTGTCCTTAACATTAAAGGGTGTCTTGACTGAAAAAAGGTTGAGAAACATTGCTCTGTAGTATTAACTTGTCTCAATTAGGAGCACTAAGTGTCATTTTGGTCTCCTGCTTCAGTCCTCTGCTATCAGCATGAATCACTTCTGACAAGTTTTCCTGACACGAGAGAAAATTAGTGACAGGGGAGGGACCTCCAGCAGATTGGCAGCCTCAGCTCTGTTCTTGTGTGCTGTGTGAAGCAGGTTTGTCCCTTCCCTCCAATCAGCTCTCAGAGCTCTCCTCACTGCAGAGTGTAATTTCAGCTCTCTTTCCCTTTTATTCTGACAGCCCAGACAAGCTTTAAAAATTCTGGTCTTTGAACAGATGTGGAGGAAATAAGACTGCAAATTAACAGGTACAACTAATGTAGGCTATGTCTATCTTTAGTCTAAGGAAAACAAAAACAAACATAAGGACAAAAATATGCAAGCATAGACTACTGACTTCTAATTCTGGCTTTAATACCAAGAGAGTCACTGACATGGAACAAGCATGTGACCAGAGAAGTCTGAACTTAAATGAACCTGTACGTTATCCAGGTAGGGCAAAGCAACATGTTTACTTTATTCCTCCCTTTAATTCCCTCTCTCCAGCAACATACTGTATACTTGCATTACTTTTGCTCCAAAATTCGCTCCATACACAAACTGGGAACAAGAAAAAAAAAAAAAAAACAGTAAACTCAAGTCAGCCATATAACAGCTCTGGGCCAATCACCGAGCAGCAGAGCTATCAGATAGGTTGTGTCGTATACTTCTTCATAACTAGAAGTTATGAAGATTCTTGGATGGTGTTGAGTGGAATGAAAAAAAATGGTGAATATGACCTGATGCCCAAAGCACCGCTTCACTTTGATGCCCAATTGAACTCTCTTTATTTATTACTGTAATGCTGTTAGGCGACATAAACAGTAATAAATATGCCTCTTTTTTACTGTTTTCATCAGTAAGGTTCTGCAGCAAGGGTTAAAACCCTGTACTGCTGCACAAAGGCGAGTCCTCAGGCGGTGCTCATGTACCGGACTCTCCTGCAGTCTACTTACGTGCTCTGTGCAGTGGGGGCACCCAAGTAGGTTAGTTCCCGTGCCGCGGCTCTGCGTGTCCATTCAGACACAGAGCCGTGGCTCGGCCCCGCCCTCTCTCTCTTCTTATTGGCTCACTGGCTGTGATTGAAAGCAGCGGGAGCCAATGGCTCCTGCTGCTGTCCCAGCCAATGAGGAGGGAGAGTTCCCAGAGAGCCGAGGCCCTCATGCACATTGCTGGATCGCGATGGGGCTCAAGTAAGTATTAGGGGGGCTGCTGCACACAGAAGTTTTTTTTACCTTCATGCATAGAATGCATGAAGGTAAAAAACCACGAGCCTTTAGAATCACTTTAATGCCTAAGCACAATTTTGCAATTTTGACATGTGTTAGTAAAACCGTACATATCATCATAACTTCTTTGTGCATCCAGGTGGATTATAATTCATTTTTTTTTTTTTGCTGCAGCACTTTGGTAAAAAAAAGATACTCATTACTGTATACGCTGCCTGACTGCAATACAGTAATACATTAGGATGGTTCAATTGGCCCTAAGACCCATCTTTAAAGTCAGTAATGGCAACTCCTGTATTTCTGTCTTCATATATTCTCCTTAACGTGTTCTCTGTGGAAGCTAGAACAGTCCGTCATGGTTATATTTACTACATGATCCCATTTTTTGTACCCTGATGAGAACAAATTACAGAACCAGAGTCAGTATCCAAAACAAACTGGTTTGTGAGTCCTCGTGTACAACACAGTATAAATTACTGGAAACACAAGCATTCTCAAAAAAATTTACTGAGCGAAAGTAGAAAATGAATCTGTAGATGGAAATATGCCTCCTCCTTTATTGCTAGCATTCTCTTCTCTATGCGGCAAAAATTTGATAGCTTAGTAATGGATCTGACAGACACTGGGCTGCTTACGTCCAGACCACATCATAAATTACCTTCTTCAACAGTGGCTAAGTGAAAACTCATGTTTTACTCTTCCCTGAAGTAGAAGCCAAATGAAACAGTCATCTGCATTCTTCTGAATCCATTGATGAAGTCACATATGTGTATATGCATTAACTCCTTACTACCTTCATTTCCAAAATGATTTGCAATTTTTTGTGAACTAAAGAAAAATTATAGTTTTTAAAGTTCGACTCTAGGTTTAAATTCTTGTATTTAAATAGATTCCCCAAGAGCCACTTTGTGTGTACCAAATGCCTTTTTAAAGCCAGATGTTACTTTGTAAATGTAGCAGTGACATCATCACTGTGCTGTACATTGCCTGTGCAGAGAGTAGAGCTGTGGAAGGGATCCAAGTCTGACTACTACAGAAAAACAGGAGGAGGAGATGGACACAAGACCGGCCACATAGCACAAGGAGAGGAAGTAGCAGTGACTGGTCTTTACTACATGAAACTCCAGCACAGAGACAAAGTACATAAGATTAGGAATACACATTATTATAGAGGATTATACAGGGTGCCTCCTGTATTTAGACAATATTTTATTTAGCTTTGAGTTCAGCTTTAAAGGCTGTTAATATATAGATTTGATACCCCAAACCAGGGGTTCTTACACTGGCCTTACGCTGGCTTAAGTTGCAGTGCCATTATGTAGAATCTAAACATCCAAATAGTAGCAACCAACGCATCTATGTTACAGCTTACTACAATACATACACTACCAGGGGTATTGAATTAAAATTCACGGAGGTCCAGTCACTAAAGTTTTCTTCCAGCAGGGGTCCGAATCGTATGTTTGATTCTTAATGGCAACTTGAAGCATTGGCAAACGCTGCATGTTTCTGTGAGCGCCAAACCAGCTTGGTGCAGCGCAATTTAAAAGGGTCAGGGACTACTTTTTGTGTGTTTCTGCATGTAAGACAGCTCATTGAAATGAATGGGCTGCCTACATGCAGAACACAGGTAGCAATGTTATAAACCTCACATCACATCACAGTCCCGTCATTACAACATTGTTCTCAGTCCCCCCTGCACATCACAACCCCCCCCTTTACATCACAGCCCCCCTTCACATCACAATCCCCCCTTCACATCACAGCCACCCCTTTACATCACAGCCCCCCTTCACATTACTGTCCTCAGCTCCCCTTCATATTACCCCCCTCCCTTCACATCCCTGTCGTCACCCCCCCTTTACATTCCTATCCTTATCCCCCCTTTACATCACGCCCCTCCTCCTTCACATTTCTGTCCTCAGCCACCCATCACATTCCTGTCGTCACACCCCCACACCTTTAGATTCCTATCATCACCTCCTCCCCTTTTACACTTCTGTCCTCACCCCCACTACCCCTTTACATTCCTGTCCTCACCCCCACTACCCCTTTACATTCCTATCCTCATCCGCTCCCCCTTTAAACTCCTGTCCTCACCCCCACTACCCCTTTAAACTCCTGTCCTGACCCACTCCTGTCCTGACCCCCACTACCTCTTTACATTCCTGTCCTCACCCCCACTCCCCCCTTACATTCCTGGCCTCACCCCCACTACCACTTTACATTCCTGTCCTCACCCCCACTACCCATTTAAACCCCTGTCCTAACCCCCCTCCCCCTTTACACTCCTGTCCTCACCCCCACTACCCTTTTACACTCCTGTCCTCACCCCCACTACCTCGTTACTGTCCTACCTACACAAGGTGGGAGGCACATCGGTCTAGAGCTTACATTGGCAGCGGGACAGCTCCGCATGAATGGCGGGAGGCTGACATCGGAAGCAGGACAGCTCCAGAAGGAGGGCAGGAGCTACACAACTTTTCCTGGTAATCAGCTTGTGATTGGTTGCTAGTTAACTTGAACTCCCTCCTTCCATCCGGAGCTGTACTGCCTCCGATATTAGCCTCCTGCCGTCCATGCGAAGCTGTCCTGACGTCAATTTCGGCTTGATGAGGATGACAGCAGTGAGGGCGGCTAAATGGGCTCCTAAATGGTAGGACAGCGGCCGGTCTGAATGGAACAGTGACTTGGGCCGGACGCGGACGACAGTCCGCCATTTAGTGATGACTGAAATATAACATGTGTTGTTGCACACTGCCTTGCAGAAAAAGCTACACATGTAAAACACAAACACAGGAGTAAGGGGACCCCTAAACATCTAAGTGCCCAATTAAGGATGTTACCCCAAGATTTAACCTGGGTCAGCCTGAACATTTTTCAATGACAAGCCCATTACTAGACACTGTAGAACTGATTTATGGGATAGCTGGTAGATAGTTAAACCCCAAAAATTGACAAAATATTTGAAATACCACCTAACTCACTCTTTTTTTTCAGTACACCCAAGCAGAAAGAACTTAAAGCGGAGCTCCATCCAAAAGGTGAAGCTCAGATTGCTTGCCTCCTCCCCCCCTCCGCTGCCGCATTTGGCACCTTTTGGGGGGGGGTGGAGCGGGTACCTGGTCTTGATAGGTACCTGCTCCCACTTCCGGCTAACCCTGCAGCGGCAAACTCAGCTTGAAGTTCAGCCACCCTCTTTCCTACGCCACTAGTCATTCACAAATTGCAGCACGCTTCCTGCATGCGCAGTGGGGAACTGGCTGTGAAGCCTCAAAGCTTCACTGCCGGTCTCCCTTAGCCGAGATGGCGGCGGCAGCACCCGAGAGCCGATGAAAAAATCGGCTCGGGTGAAGACACCGCTGGATTCATGGACAGGTAAGTGTCCTAATATTAAAAGTCAACAGCTACAGTATTTTTTTTCTGAAGGAGCCTGGAGCTCCGCTTTAAGCTGGTCATAGATGGATCAAATCTCGGCCGGTTCAGTAGGGACCGATTCGTAAAAGTAATCGATCCATCTACAGGTAGGTTGATTGTATCCAGGTCGATCCATTGATCGACTTGGGTACAACCAGCATGTTGGATTTTTAGCATGCGATTATTGCCAGGGGCTATAGCCGCTAGCAGTAATCACTGTGTTCTCCCGGCAGGGATGGCTCCTTGCGCCCTCCGCCGTGAGAACAAATAGCTTTGCCTATCAACACTGATTAAGTGACTCTGGCAGTTACAAAAAGTTTATATAATATGGCATAAGAAGAAAGAAGCATAAGAATACTTACCTCTCCTGCTGCCAGCATCACTGAACACTTCTCTTCTGCAGGATATTCTCCAGGTAAAGTCTCTTCAAAATAAAAGACACTACTGTGTCCTGCAGTGACAGGTCAGCAAGATAAAACCAAATGGTGCTGACTGGACACAAGAGATCAAAAATACCGAAACTGCAACTGAGTAAGGAAGAGTTGCTTTATAGTTCAGGTCCAATAAAACTTGGAAAAATATGATATATAAAAAAATCTTATTTATTAGAATGGGATAAAGTTAGTTCCTTGGTAAGGTTTCAATTGGTGTCTGTGCCCCCAATAAAATTTCCTCTCAATTCCTGTCCTGGTGTGTCAGTTTGTGCCAAGGGAAATTTGGGAAAATCTTGCCAATGGGGATGCAAAGAATAAAAATCCATCAGAAGCTGTAATCTTTCCTCTATCCAAAATGTAAAACTGATTGGCTGCAGCTGGAATTAACAAAACAAGTTGGTCACAACCTTATAACTACTCTACTAAAACAGAAAACATTCTTTTTACTTGAAAATGTGAATTGTTGCTAATTATCGCCCTCTAACTTTTGTCAGTTTCCTAATATTACTGGTAAATTATCCAAATATCTTTATTGGAAAATAATTTTACTGCTAAGCATTTGTACTAATCTGGTTTGTGCAAATTGCTGGAAACTGTCAAGGAATGAACCAATCAGAGAACAGAGGCTTTGTTATAATTCCAAAGCATACTCCCCAGGTTTTAAGGTTTGACTTGACTTCTTATATGGCCTTCATTTATTCCTGCACACAGTAGTGAACCCCATGCTGGCAGCAGCGCTGATACTTCTAACATTTTCCTTAATATGCTGCTTAAACTGATAAAACTATTCAGTGAGGGTCTTGTCATAAAATGTGTGCACATTATCCAATATTGCTTTGGGTGCTCCTAAGATTTCTATGGTTGATTAACAATTTCTACGATTTAATCATTCTGCAGGAAAGGGAATGTTTACTTTGGAATAAAAAAGTCATTATATACTGCCCTTGGAGCATAAAAAAGCTGCCAGGACCCAAAATGAGTATAACTTGGAGTGATTCTTTCAAGGCCAAAAAGATGAATTTATGACGTCCAAAGTAAGATATGAAAAGGCGAGACTGCAGTACGGTGTCTCCGGGCAAAGATGTGGGATAAGACTTTCCGATCCTTGGGGCTTAGCATGTCTGGTCCATGCTTGTTCAATTATTCCACTCACACCACCAACTACAGTCCTGGATGGGGCACTGCAAGGTGGTTCAACTTATAAAAGGAGTGTCTGGTATGGACAAATCCAATCTGGCTTATGAAAGACCGCTACTAACAAACATTAATTAGAGAACCATCTGCCTCCTTTGGAAGCCTGGAAGTAGAACCCTCACAGCAAAAGCCTGGATGCATAGTGTAAGAAAGAAATGTTTAAAGAGGACTTTTGTAGGTAAAAAATTAAATCAGTTCATAATATGATTCTGCACTAAGGAACATATTTAAAAAGCAGTAATTTTCACTTTCACCAAACACTCACTGGCGGTGTATCAAGCACTGTAATTTAAACACAAATACCAGGTAGATTCACCTGCAGTGAATGTTTATTGAATGCCAGATTCATAAATACACCCCTATTTGTAACTTTGTACCTACTTTTCTTGGAGTCCACTGAGGGACACAAGAGCACTTTTGGGTTATACTTCTGCTCACAGGAGGATTGGACACCAGCAAATAAAAATAGTAGGCCAGCCCAGGATAACCCCTCCGGCTACCAGCATGCCTCAACTGTAGAAAATCAGTACAGACAGCATGACCATAAACACAGAGGAGTGGAACCTGCCCCTTAAAAGGGGGCAGGTTATGGGTTTTTAGGATTAGAATTTTTCAATCTCATCCACTGAGGGACACAGGAAGTCTTTGACCTTTGGGACATTCAAAAGCAGGTAGAGCTTTGAGAATGTGTGAACAGACCAGGTAGCAGTCTTGCAAATCTGAGAGAAAGTTGATTGATGCTAAAAAGCCAACAAAATACTCTCTTATAGTGTGCCTTAAAAAAAAGGGATGGAACCGGATTCATGAGAACATAAGTTTGGACGATGGTCTTCCGGAGCCACCTAGAAATGGTGGAATGAGTTATGGAAACTAGAAAGGAAATTCTTCTTGTAAAAAGAAGCAGTGCCTGAGAGATAGACTCTCACAGTCCAAATGACTAGACAATGGAGGGAAATATCCTTTTAGTGAACTGGAGCTGTACAGAGGGATAGAACAACAATTTTTTGGTTGACGTGAAAGGCAGAGACTACATTGGACAAGAAAGAAGTCCTGGGCTTCAATAGTACCTTGTCCCTATGCAGAACCAGAAAAGGTTTCATGCAGGAAAAGCCACCAGCTCAGAAACTCACCTGGCAGAAGTAATGGGCACAAGAAACATCACATTTTGAGTAAAAGCAGAGAGAGGAGTATCTCTAATGGATGCAAAAGGCAATTTCTGAAGCACAGAGAGAACCAGATTCAGATTCCATAGAGTAATAGGGAACGGACAAGGAGAGACACATGGGAAACCCCCTATACAAATATTTTCATCAGAGTGACAGGTCCAAAATCTCTGAAACAGAATAAAAAAGGAAAAAACCTGACCCTTTATAGTGCTGAGAGCCAGACCCTGGTCCAGACCTAGCTGTAGGAAGAAGAGAATTAGTCCAAAGACTTACAACAAGTAAATTATGCCTTCCATGTTCAATGACAGACTATGCGAGAAGTAAATTTCCTGTCATAGACTCGGAAATGTTCCTGTCCCTCCAGAACCTGAGCTTCAACTGCCATGATGTTAGAGCCAGAGAATGTGAAGCTGGATGGCACATCATTCCTTGGGACAGATATTGCTGACGATCTGGTACAACCCACAGAGTGTCTGCTAGGACCCCTAGTCCTTCTGGGGTTGGTGTACCACATACACCCGTGCCAGCCTAATGCAATGAGGATCATCAGAATGCCCTCCAGATGACCCGTCAAAGTTCACTGTTGAAAGGAGGTCCACATCTGTTGTTTCCCCCCCGACGACACGAGGCAATCTGGAGTAGATTTTTTTTTTTTTTAGCCCTGATAATAAAGATACAAAATTCCTTTCAAAGGGGTTTTGGAGTATAGACAAGCAGTAAAATGATCACTACATGTGGAAACTCTTTTTTGAATAGATTTTTGGTAGGTGAAGTATACTAAAGATCCCTTACCTGTAGGGGTGCTGCTGCGGAATGATGAAGATGGAGTGATGGGTGGGGTGACTGGTGGGGTGAGGCTGCCGCTCCCATGACGTGGGGGTGTGGACACATTTCCTCGGGATACAGAATTTGACAATGTCAGTGAGAGCTTGGGCTGGATTTTCTTCTTTAAGGTTTCTTGTTCTCGTCGAGCTGCATCAGTCATAAATCTACAAAATTACAATAAAAAAAAAAAAAAAACATTGTAAATTCAACAGTATGAACAGTAGATGTGATGCCTTATAATGATGTGCTCCTGTAACTATGTGACAAATAAGTTTACCTTTACCTTCGCATCTATTTTTATTCACATATTGTCAGCATGAATCATACCAGACCATATTCAAATATTTCTTTGCTGTGCTACTAAAATCTAAGTCATCTGATACGCATTTTTATTGTTAAAGACCCAATGGCTTCAGGATGAAGTTTCGGGGGTACCAAAAGTTCCTTAATAGATGACTGTTGGGTACTGCTTCTAAGTTGTTTTGTAGACAAAAAAGTACCGCTACTATACAGTTGTATTCTTAGAAACTCAATGAAAGTTACTGATCAAAAAAAAAAGCACCCAGTTTTCCCAAATTTGATGCGCTATGGATACAATCAACTTTAGACTTGACAATAAACGTGTATTGTGAGGGCCGAGCTGAGAGATTAATTAAATTTATATTCAATCAAGTAAACCCCGATTGCACAATCAGATTGTTGCATGAGTGGTCAGCTTTATCTCTTTTGCAATGCTTTTACTGAAGCTTTCATAACCGAAAAGAGAAACAAAACAACATGGGCACTTCTTGCCTTCTCTTTTTTTTCTATTGAACCATGGGCAAATGTTAACAACACACCCTTCAATCCAGTGATGTGCATACATTTACTGTAAAGCACAGGTACCTTCATTAGTGTTTATATCAGCCTCCTGTAATTCCTTGTACAGCAGCATTTACTGGGAAAAGGAAGGATCTGCACTTTGAGCTAATCAGTGCTTCATTGCTTTCCACAGAACTTGCAGCCTAAAGCCCCATACACACGGGCTGAATGTCGGACGGCATCGGCCGGTTCAATAGAAACCGACCGACATGCCGCCCATGTGTACTGCAGATGGTCTGACAGAAGCAGGCTGTTCGGCTGGCGTCTGTCAAAGGGTCATGACCAGAAAAAGTCTGCGCTTACCGGAGTGTTCTAGCGGGGGGGGGGGGGGGGTAGGACTGGTGAGTTTTAGGCTAATAGGCTTTACACTAAATGCGTTTACAGGAAATCAGAGGGATAATGTTTTCAAAGTCATGCTGCTCCTTCACTTCCTAATTACGGGCTCAGGGAGGAGAAAATAACCAATTCAAAAGTCATGTTTTTCACTATATACCCATCAGATACTGGTAGCGATTTTCATAATTATAAGGTATTAACCGAAGTATGCAACTATAAGAGTAATTAAGAACATATGAAGGACATATAACTGATATCATGAGATAATACTTTTCTTTCAATTAATGTTTTTTTTCTAACAGCGCTTGGCACACTGTTTAAATTCTGTCTTCAGTTTGTGCTTCCTTGGGGGTATTCTAGCTTGCTTCAGCCATCTTTAGATTGAGTTGCAAAAGAACTTTGGAAAGTTGTGTCCCTACCCTGAAAAAGCTTATTAAGCAAGCAATCATAGGATTCTGGCAGCAAACTAATCACCTTTTGTTCTAAAGAACGTGCAGTGAAGTTAAAAGTAACAAGGATGGAAACATCAGCCAGAATAAAACAATGGGAAAATATCTGCAATGTAATTAAAACAAGTGGAAGAGTTTAACAGTATTTGGATGTTATGGCTCAGTTATAGTTCTCAAAATTCACAAAATGCAACTAGGATCATATTAAAACAAATAATAGGATTTTGGACTTACCAGCAACATTCTTTTCTTGGAGTACAGTACAGGACAATAATCGTTAGTCCTAATCCGTGAGTTATATGTACCTACCTTTAGGTAATTGGACAATGGCAAAAAAAAACAGAAAGCGGCAATACAACATCTCCCACTCCGAGCAAGCCTCAGTTTTGAAGCAATACAATAGGGAGATCCTAGAAACAGAGGGGACGGACCAGTGTCCTTTACTGTACTCTAAGAAATCGATTTTAGTTTGTCAAAATTCCTATTTTCTTCAGTTAAAAACCATGGAACGTCCAAAAGCAGTCCAACTGAGGGGTGAGCAAAACTGCATTTAAACCCCAACAAATCCATGTAACAAATAGGTCAAGAAGACTCGACAGGTTCAGAAAGCAGCTTGTACCACCATATATGCCTGAAACTGGCATAAGAGGAAGCCTAAACATCCACTTTGTAGAGCTTAAGAAACATAAGAAAAAAAGGCCAGTTGACAGCCTTGCAAATCTGAGGAAAAGATGCCTGATGCTGAAGAACACATGAAGCATTAACAGATCTTGGTGCACTTTTCCAAGGAAGGGATGAACCCTGTTCTTTAACCCAGGGGTCTCCAAACCTTGTAAACATAGGGCCAGTTTACTGTCCTTCAGACTTTATGGACTGTGGCCAGTGGAAGTAGAAAATGCCCCAGCATCAATGGGAGTAGACCATATCTCCGGCTTGGTGGTCAGTGGAAGTAAAAAAACAATTACATAGCGCCTGTGGTCAGAAGGTGGAGGAATAGTGCCCCATCATTGGTGTTAGTGAGAGCAATAGTGTGCAACTGTTTATATCAGTAGAAGGAATTATGCCCCATCGTTGGTGTCAGTGGAAGTAATGGTGCCACATTGATGTCAGAGGGAGGAACAGTGCCTCAAAGGGCTGGATAAAGGCAAGCCAAATTTGGCCCATGGAATGCAATTTGGAGACCACTACTTTAGACCATAGGCTCGAATGATAACCTGTTTAATCTACCTAGCAATGGTGGAGTGAGAAAAAGGAAGTCCCCCGTGGGAACCTTCTGAAAGCACAAAGAAGGGATCTGATTGCCTAAAGGAGGCTGTAGCTGAAGTTAAACCCACATACCACACCAAAATAATTGAGAAAAATCTCCTTGGGATGTTTTGGAGCAGGATATAAGGAAGGAAGGAACCCCTGATGGGTTTGTACTTCCTCTTTGTTTCCCTGCAAAGGTAAAGCATAATGGGCTACTATGCATCGCATAATAGCCCATTATGTGTCACTTACCTAAAACCGAAACCTGCGATGTCCCCGCTGGCTGGAAGTGTCAATCTTCAGCCCTCTTCCTTCCGGGGCCTCTGTGACTGGCCGGAGTCGCGTGACGTCACTCCCACGCATTTGTGCAGGAGCCGCTAGTCACGGCATGACCCCGTCTAGAAACGGCACAGCGTGCCCTTTCTAAAGTGTGCATGCGCCAAATACATCGGCGCATGTGCAGAAGAAATCATCGTACAGGGAATTGTAAATATCTCCTAAACCGTATAGGTTTAGGAGATATTTCCAGCACCAACAGGCAAGCCTTAATCTAGGCTTACCTGTAGGTGAAAGTGGTTGTACAGGGTGTACAACCACTTTAAAGCCAATAGATTTGCATGACAGCCAGGCAACTGACATTTTCAGAGGGAGAGGCAAGCAATGGAAGCTTCCATATTTCCAACTCTCTCAGTAGAATTTTTTTTTTAGCCTGACTATGGGGCTAAAAAAGGAAAGGGGCTGTATACTATTAAATAGACCATAGACAAATAAAAAAAAATGCCTCACTCCAAATCTCTTAGCTGCAGTTGACGTTAATCCGCCTTGTGCAAATTAGACTACCAAGAGCCTTCCCCTGACTCGTTTCATCATTTAATAAGAGTGATTATTGTGCAAAACAACTTTTTACCAACGTTTTACCAATAATCAGAAATAAAGGCATTAAAGCTGAATAATAATACAAAAAAATACATGGAATGTCATTACCAAAAGCATTAAATGTACTTTAGAGACCCAGAACAATGATGTACAAGTCATGCTGAAAATATTACATAACCACATAAGTTCAAGACCAAACTGTATAATGCCAACTTTTCCAAACAGTTCCTGCCACTGCCACAAAATAAAAATAAATAAATAGAAAAATTATTATATATATTATAGAAATGTAACATCACAGCTAAAGAGACAAAATACTAACTTTCACCATAGTCAGAAAGTAACTAACCACACCAAATAACATCTGGGAAGCCATAACCCACTTAAAAGCATAATCCAGACACTATTTGAACATTGCTAAGCCATCATATTACTTAATGTCCATTAGTAATTAAAAGGATATTTATTAATGAATCCATAATGTATAAACCTTTATATTACACATAAAATGTTACATATACTTTAAGTTAAACACTAATTACTGCTGGTACATGGAAATGGATAGAGATGTTTCAGACAAAGGGGCTGATTTACTAAAGGAGCGGTTTGCACGTTAATTTTCATTTAGGGGCTAATTTTAAGAGAAAAGAAAAAAAACACACATTTCTGAAGCACAGCAATGTACTTCACAAATATGCTTTGCGCTCAGCTGGCTTCAGAGTTCTGATATTGAAGAAAGTAACAAAAAAATGGGAGGAAAGTCTAGTAATGTGACCTGTTAAAGTCACATGACCAGCTCTCCTACAATCACGGAGCTCTCTCTGCTCTGTTACAGAGTATTATGGGGCAGTGTTATGGAGAACAGGGATAAATTCCTGCTCTCCATTATAAAGTATACACTTATGTTAGTGAAGGAGCTTAAGCTATATGGACTTCAATTGTGGGAGCAAATTAATTTTCATTGAACATAATTGGCTATTCTTTGCAAGTTCATTTTCACCTAGCTTTACCTCATTCACTTACCTAAGACCCTCCCGATTCACATCTAAGTATTGTGCTTATGTCAAGCCATGATAACGCCCAATACATAGAATCCTATTCATGTCCGTATACCCTGGTCACATTGCAACGTTCTGTAACATGTTAGCGAGTTGCCCATTCCTAGACAAGGCACAGGAGCTTTAACATGAGAGCTTACCTTGGGTAAAGTTCTGCAGCAGAGGGGTGGTGACATGGGGTGGAAAAGTGAATATACCTTGCTGTTTGGGTGGTCTATCAGCAGATGCTTTCCCTTTGCCAAATAGGCAAAGAGACCATGTCTCTTTATTTTGCTGTAGCCAGATAGTAAAAACCAAATCCTCTTTTGCTAACAGCTTGCACCAAAGGATACTGGTGTTATTAACTCATGATGCACTTGCTACTCCTTCGGCTTGTTGAACCTTGGGAATAGAAGTCCTACAGTTTGTACATGTAAATAGCTGTTTTTCCCAGTGTAGTGTATAGTGTACATAATGCTTCTCCCTGTGCTTGGTAATATAGTTAGGTACACACCTACATATTAGGACTGCCACTACTAGAATCTAATTGAATCTTATATACAGTTGGCAAGCAAGCCACCTTCACTGTGCTGACCCAAGCCCACTATAGGTAGGGTTCAGACAGCCCCTTAAACATCCATAAACGCATGCCCTAGATACATTTTAATTCAATCTGTATTTGTTAAAGTTTGGGCAGAAGTAATACAAAAGAAGAAAGTATAACATGTAAGATATACATACCAAACACTGTATATACAGTATAGTGCATACAGTACACAGTTCTTGAGTTGGGATAGTAAATGAGAGTTGTGAGAGCCCAAGATATATTGTAAATGACCAAAGCCTTTAACATTTCATAAGCATTCGATTTTGCAAACAAGCCTCAATCACTTTAAACATTGCTAACAGTTAGTAGTGTGAAGCCTCTGATTTGATTTCTAGTAGCATGGATTAAAGCAGACATTTAATCAGACTATCCAGGATGAGGTTATTGGAGGACAGCAGGGAATGATTGCTTTTGGCACCCATATATCATTCTTTAAATAAACCTATGTGGAATGCAAAGCAGGTGCAGACTGCAAGATGTTCTTCAATTCCTCGAACTTCAATTTGAAAACATTATTGATAAGTCAGTTAAAAGTTTGAACATTTACTCATGATCCCAAAAAGAAAATTCCAAAAAGTGGAAAAACAAGTTACTACTATCTGCTCCTAAGCATTTGGTTAACCATCCTTTTCTGCTGCAGAAATGTAACCCTAATGCCTTGTAAACACGGTCGGATTTTCCGTCGGAATTCCGTTCAAGCTGTCTTCCATACACACTGTCACACCAAATTCCGACCGTCAAAAACGCGGTGACGTACAACACTACGTCGAGCCGAAAAAAAATGAAGTTCAATGCTTCCGAGCATGCGTCGACTTGATTCTGAGCATGCATGGTTTTTAGTCCGTCGGAATTGCACCTAGACGAACGGAAATTCTGATTCCGGAAAAAAAGAGAACATGTTCTCTTTCTAAGTCCGTTGGAATTGCCGAAGGAAAAAGTCAGATGGGGCATACACACGTTCGAAATATCCGATGAAAAAATTCCGTCTGACTTTTTCCATCGGAAATTCCGAACGTGTGTACGCGCATAATTGTTCCTACATTGGTGGGACAATTTTTAGATTGTGATATCTGTGGGTATTAGGTATGGTAATGGCAGATCTGGTGTAGTGTAACATGTAAGTCCAGGAAAAAGTCATAATCTCAGAATCTCACTTACATGAACTACATTTATCACAGCTTACTATTTTATATTTAAAGTGGTTCTAAAGGCTCAACATTTTTACCTTAATGCATTCTCTGCATTCATGTAAAAATGTCCCAGTAATTGTACTGCCCCCTCTCCCCCTTATACTTACCTGAGTTCTATCTCGATCCAGCGCTGTGTCAGTCTGCAGCAGCTCTCTCCTCTCTTTGTGTTCACAGAGGCAGCAGCAGGAGCCATTGGCTCCTGCTGCTGTCAATCAAATCCTGCTGGCAAAGTGTTAGTGGCGGGGCTGTGTGTGTGTCAATAGACGCACATAGCCTGGCCTGGAATTGAGCCTACAGGTGCACTCCCATAGGAAGCATATTCCTATAGTGGTGCACTGAGAAGAGGAGGAGCCTAGAGCACGGGCTGGGGGCCCCAAATAAGGAGGTTCAGTGCCATTGCACAGATCAGGTAAGTATAACGAGCTATTACAAACGCTTTAACAATTTTAATACAATAGTGGACTAAAACTTATTTTTAATTCTGAACTTTGAGTGTCTTAAATTTTTCTTGTAAGATGTTCCCGCTGTTGCATTATCATAGCTGACATTTAAAGCACTAGAAGAAAGCTAATATTGGTTTGTGTGGGCAGACCTACAGTAGTTAGATGCCCAGATTAGAGGTGCTTTGACAGGAGGTCGAGATGCCACACCCAGATCCATATTTTCTAATTTCTCACACACATGTATGATTGTTGCAGCCATGTTTTCATGTAGCTATAAAACAGAGGCATTTTCTAAGTAGTGACCTACACCCATCCAGTCTTCTTGGTCACTCACAATCACACTACAAGCCCCGGTCCACAGTAGAACGCGGAGAGAGAAATCCTCAATCCATGAGTGTTTCCCGTTCAAATCACACTGCCCTTGGAATGTGCAGAAGATGTCAGTGCAATGCTAATGACACCCCAAATGCAGGTCCCAAACACAGTCCTTTTGCCTGCACTGGATTGCATGGTACAAAACGACCATGTGATCTGGTTGCAGTGCGTTTCTAAAATTGGTGCATGTACTACTTTGGTGCTATGCAGTGAGATTTGAGCCCATTCAAAATGAATAGGCTCAAATTGCACTGCACTGAATCGCATGTGAATTGCAAAGGAATGCAGTCCGATTAATAGGCGATTCATAGTGTGAACAAGGGCTTAATGTGTTTTGTTTGCTAACTGCATAGAAGCCATTTGATTCCATATACTGCACCATGATGGCTAACAAGCCACCAGGTTTGCTTTGTACTATAAACCAGCCGTTTTGAGTGTATAGTTATCCAAAGGGGAATAAAACATAACTCTGCATGGTTTTGCCTGCTGTCTTAAAATGAGGAATAGCCCCCTTATTTTGGGGATTTGTGATGAAGTGAGACATGTTACCTATTTTAAGACGGCTCTACTGTGCTTTGCACTAATTCAGTGGAAGGTAGTTTGGTCCCTTTTGGCCAACCTCACTATAACCAGTTGGGATATGGTTTCTCATTTACTAACATTACAAACTATAATAAACACAACGTTAAAGTTGTATTAAACCCCCAGTGTTTCTTAGTTTAACACATAGAGCATGATAAAATAAACATTCCCCAGTAAAATATTTCTTAACATTCTTACCCTAGCACTTGCAGTTTACAACTTTCATTGCTGCTGGCTCTTGCTCTCACAGTGCTGCTTTTTCTGAACCTTTGGTCTCCATAGAAAGGTGTTAAAAGTGGACAGTGCAGTCTCAAATTAGTCTGTTAGTGAAGGTGGGGGTCAGGAGAGCACCTTGCAATCCTCAACGACAGGGCTGTGTGTTTCTATTGATGCACACAGTGTATGGAGACACATCTCTAGTCCATGCATTCAAGGGTGACTCCATAGTGCGCTTCAAGGGAAAGGAGCCACTCTGAGAGAGAGGAAAGCTGGGGCAGCAGTCATGGTACAGCATAAACTGTAACATAGGCAAGGATTAAAAGATAAAGAAGCTGCATACTCTGATTAAATCAGCTGCTGAAAGTCTAAAAAACTGAGGGTTTAATATCGCTTTAAGCAGTTGAAATTAAAAATTTTAATTACCAATTTTTATTGTGTGTATTTTATTTCAGATATGTGGATAATTAGATTTATTGGGAGGGGATATGTTTTTCAGTTTAGCTGTGCTCATTGCTGCCACCCTGATTTAAACATCCTATCCCGAGAAGACAGAAATGTTTGGATAGTTTGTAACTTTACACCCTGGTGACGGATAAAGCTTCAGCTTGCTTGCATTATCTCATCTGCTTGCAGACATTGCTCAGCTAAAAGCTTCGGATGGATGCCAGAGGTTTGCAATACTTTAGCATTAGAGTCTGGTTTAAAAATGTGTAGCGTTCTAGGCTTTATAATGGTAATATGACTAATCCAAGCCTACTAGGATGCATATACTGATTTATACTAGGTTACTTCTTTTATAAGCAGATAAGCATACAATACAATCAACATCGTTTTACTATAAAGAGATTACTGATACACCTGATAATTGACTTTTCTTTATCGTACATCACAGGACACAGAGAAGGCCATAAACCAGGGATCCTCAAACTACGGCCCTCCAGCTGTTGCAGAACTACAAATCCCATGAGGCATTGCAAAATTCTGACATTCACAGACATGACTAGGCATGATAGGAATTGTAGTTCCTGAACACCTGGAGGGCCGTAGTTTGAAGACCCCTGCATAAACATTACTATCTGGGTTATGTGCCATCTATAGGTGAATGGACACTGGCCAACCAAACAAACTAACAGGAAGTCCCCCTCTAACCTCCCATGTGTCCTTGGGACTTAAAGCGGAGGTTCTGCGGTCCATATATATATTTTTTTTATATTCATTCAATGTTAAAACGTTACCAATCTAAGTACTCACATCTGCGGCACTTTAAAACACCCCCTGTCCGTTTTGCGCTAAAAAAAGAGTTTATAAAACTCTTCCTGCTTTTGCCATTTTGCTTGTGGGCATCTTGAAGCCCACAAGCATATCCTTCCGGGTAGAGATGAAGGCTTCTCTCCCGACATTCATCTCCGGATCTCGCGCACGCGCAGTGTTGATGGCTTACTGGTTGCCATCACAACGGCCATCAACATTTAAAGTACACGCCCAGTTGTGATGCAAGTCAAAGAAAAAAAAAACAGCAGGAAAGGCTCACAACACTCTTGGGATACAGCTGGACATGTAATGTTTCTTTCTCCCTATCTGCCAAATCATTTAGAACAAAAAAAATGTATTTTAGAGCTTATATATCGATATATGTAAAACATTCTCCCAAAAAAAATGTATTTTTGTGTGTATATATATATATATATATATATATATATATATATGTAGCGGGGTCTCTAAATTTAGGTGGGACACCCAGGTGTGTAATAGTGGACCACTTGTGTTTGTGGAGGATTGGATGGTGTAATAATCTCCTTGGCCTCTGGGTGGCGGGGTACCTGAAGGCTCAAGGTAGATTTGCCATTACAGTGCTACCCTTTTTGTCCCTTTCCGGAGATGGTACGGCGAGGGCGGGGAACCTGCCGTGGTGTCGATGGGAGGAGATAAAAGGGGGAGACGCCCTAACCACGAGGTCTTCAGGAGGATCTTCTTCACGCGCCCAGGCACCTTAGGCCTGGGTGCGGGCGGTTCTGGATTCCGGCCCAGGCGCCCTAGGCCTGACCGGAATGGAGTTGGAGTCTATCCCAGGCACCTTCAGCCTGGGGTGAGGTACTAAACTAGGAGGCCTGGGGTCCAGTGACTTCGACTGGATCCCGCGAGGGTGGAGACGTCCGAGGGTCCCTGAGGTGGATGGGGCCCATGTCTGAGGTGAGGAGGCCGGGGAGGTTACCCATTCGGAGAGTCTGGAGCAGCATCAACCCAGTGACGGATGGGCCTCTGGTAACTCCCTTGGAGGGACATCTTCCCCTGATAGGGGCCGCAGTGCAGCGAAGGTACTCCTATCTACGTTCTCTTGAGTCGCTGGTAGAGACTCTCAGATTCTAAGTCCTTTCTAGCTGAATGCTATAGTAACCGCTGGCGAGATCGCAGTGGTTTAGTTAATAACCAGGATAGTGCCTCGACCTGCTCATCCCCGTATCAAAATGTTATCAAGTCGCAACCAGATGGCTACTGGAGCACTGTTTATTGTGAGATCTACAATAAAGCAAGAGTTGGACTGTGATCGGTGTGTGGAACTCTGGTTAATGGGAGCAAAGGGAAGTGTTGACACAGCAGGACTTGATTCAAGACAAAAGCAAATAGGCCCGAGGAAATATCTGGTGCTGGCCTTTACCTCACCCACAGTTATGGGGAGGACATGGGCCGTAGCGCATCTCACCCTGTCGTGTGACATACCCCTAGACAAAGGAGATGGGGTGAGGCCGCTACATATATATATATATTTACATATATACATATACACACAAAATATATATATTTATATGTGTATATATATATATATATACACACACACACACACACACATATACATATACATATATAGACATATACACACACACACGCGTATATAAACATGGATTAATTTATTATGTGTATACCGGGCCTATTCTGTCACTCCTCTCCTACATGCAAAAATTAAAAAAAAATTGAAAGAAAATTACTCAGAACCCCCAAACACTATATATATATATATATATATATATATATATATATATAATGTTTTTTAGCATGCACCGTAGGGAAAAAAATGGCGGTCATTGCAACTTTTTATCTCGCACGATATTTGCGCAATAATTTTTCAAACGCCTTCTTTAAAAAAAAAAAAAAAAAAACGGTTTCATGAATTTAAAAATAACAAAACAGTAAAGGCAGCCTAATTTTTTTGCATAATGTGAAAGATTATGTTACGCCGAGTAAATAGATAGCTAACATGTCACGCTTTAAAATTGTGCACACTTATGGAATAGCGCCAAACTTCAGTACTTAAAAATCTCCATAGGCGACGCTTAATTTTTTTTTTACAGGTTACCAGTTTTGAGTTACAGAGGAGGTCTAGTGATATAATTGTTGCTCGCGCTTTAACGCATGTGGCGATACCTCACATGTGTGGTTTGAACGGCGTTTACATATGTGGGCGGGACTTGCGTGTGTGTTCGCTTCTGAGTGCGAGCTACCGGGGAAAAGGGCGTTTTAAATTAAAAAAATAAAATAAATTGTATTTTTTTATTTTACTTCATTTTTTTTATTTTTGCATTTTATTTAAAATTTTATATTTTTTGATCACTTTTATTCCTATTACAAGGAATGCAAACATCCCTTGTAATATAAATATATTGTGACAGGTCCTCTTTATGGAGAGATGCGGGGTCAATAAGACCCCCCATTTCTCCTCCAGGCTGGAAAGCATGAGATTGTGAAAAAAAATTCACCGATCTCATGCCGACAGCCGCTATTGCGGCTTTGTTTACTTCAGGGTACCCGGGCGTGACGTCATAACGTCGCGCCCGGGCCTCCGACGGTCATATCTATGCTTTCCATCCGGCGCCGGCCGATCGTTTCTCCGGGTCCCCGATGGTACGGGAGAGCCCGGAGACGCACCGGATGGCAGGAGGAGGGGGGGCAGGACTCCTGTCACCTATAAGAACAATCAAGCTGCAGAACTGACGCTATGATCGTTCGGCTGAAAATAGTGATATCTGAATGATGCCTGTAGCTGCAGGCATCATTCAGATATCCCCACTGAAAGTCCAGGACGTCATATGATGTCCTTGGGCGGGAAGTGGTTAAACTTAGTTTTGTCTGTTTTGCAAAAACAGTCATTTGAATCTATTCACAAGATTCCTTTAATTCTTTTGACAAGGAAAATAGCCTTTTTGATCGCTATCATTAGGCAAGAAGGGTGTCGGAGTTGAGAGCTCTTTCATGCAAGGAGCCATTTTTTGATCTTTCACCAGGACAGGGTGGTATTGCACCCTCTTCCTTCTTTTCTGCCTAAGGTAGTTTCCTGTTTAAATCTGAATCAGAATATTAGTCTTCCCTCCCTTTTTTCCACAACCGCGTTCAGCGGCGGAAAAAATGCTGCATTCCTTGGACGTAGAACAAGCCGTCAGTGTTGATCTGAAGAGGTCGGCACAGTTCAGGAAATCAGATTCCTTGCTTTTGTTAAAAAACAATAGATAAAAAACTAAAATTTCTGCGCTCATGGAATAAACATATACAAATATGAATGAACAATGTAATAAGCAACCAGCACAAAAAGTTCCTGGGAAACCAAAAAATAAATATCTATAGAAATGCAGCGCTTATAAAATTGTAACCACCAGGTGAGATACGGTGTTACATGAATATAAAGTCCATTTATTAAAAAAAGTCCCAATAGCTCCAGTGACAGTGATCCAAAGCAATAGGTGTTACAATGAAGGCCACCACTGAGGACACACACTGATCCTTACCCTTACCCTATGTGTTGGACTACCCAAAACAGCGTTATTTAACCACTTCCATATCGGGCATTTTCACCCCCTTCCTGCCCAGGCCAATTTTCAGCTTTCAGCGCTGTCACACTTTAAAAGAGAATTGTGCGGTCATGCGACGTTGTACCCAAATTAATATTGATAAAAAAATTTCCCCACAAATAGAGCTTTCTTTCGGTGGTATCTGATCACCTCTGCGGTTTTTCTTTTTTGCGCTATAAACAAAAAAAGAGCGACAATTTTGAAAAAAAAACTATATTTATTACTTTTTGCTATAATAAATATCCCAATTTTTTTTTAAAAAAAGTTTTTTTTCCTCAGTTTAGGCCGATATGTATTCTTCTACACATTTTTGGTAAAAAAAATCGCAATAAGCGTATATTGATTGGATTGCGCAAAAGTTATAGCGTCTACAAAATAAGGGATAGAATTATGGCATTTTTGTTATTTAGTTTTTTTTACTAGTAATGGCGGCGATCTGCGATTTTTGTCAGGACTGCGATATTGCGGCGGACAGATCTGACACTTTTGACACCATTTTGGGACCATATACACTTGTACAGCAAAGAGTGCTATAAATATGCATTGATTACTGTATAGATGTGACTGGCAGGGAAGGAGTTAACACTAGGGGCGATCAAGGGGTTAAATGTGTTCTCTAGGGAGTGATTCTAACTGTGGGGGAAGGGGACTGACTGGGGGAGGTGACCGATCGGTGTCCCTATGTACAAGGGACACACCATCAGTCTCCTCTCCCTGACAGGACGTGGATCTCTGTGTTTACACACAGAGATCCACATCCCTGCTCTGTGACGAGCAATCGCGGGTGCCGGCAGACATCGCGGCCGCTGGGCACGCGCATCGGGTCCCCAGTGATGTGGCGAGTGCGTGCACGCTCTCCACACTGCAGGGAATCCCAGGATGTCATATGACGCCCGCCCGGAGGGACGAAGGGTTCCTGCGGACGTCATATGACTATACGCCGGGCGGGAAGAGGTTAAATATGGCTTTGAGGCTCCTCCAAGTCCGAAACAGCTAAGATCATTAAGTGTGATCTCCTTCCCATGGGTCAATCAGATCTTGCTTGTGTTGCCAGAAGGTTCCATGAAGGAACAAGTGGCATCCAAGGCATCTATCTCCCATTGGATTCGGCAATTGGTCATACAAGCCTATGGGTTGAAGGGTAGAGCTCCTCCTTTTCGGGTAAGAGCACATTCTACCAGGGGGGTAGGAGCCTCTTGGGCAATTCACCATCAAGCGTCAGTGGCTCAGATCTGCAAGGCCACTACCTGGTCTTCAGAACACACATTCACAAAATTCTACCACATGGATGTTAGAACTGCAGAGGATACTGCTTTTGGCCATAGTGTCTTACAGGCTGCGGTATAGGTTTCTCGGCTGTTGATGGTTCTTATGATAGGTGTCTCCCTCCCCTCATGGGTATTGCTCTGGGATGTCCCAGGAAGTAATGTTTTTAGCCTGCTCTGTGTCCCGTTATGTACGATAAATAAAAAAGTTTTTTTTCTACATACTTACATGTAAATTCCATTTCTTGGAGTACATTTCGGGACACAGAGGTCCCTCCCCTCTACTTTTTTGGAAGTTCATTGCTTGCTACAAAACTGAAGTGCTTCCTGTATGGGAGGTGTTATATAGAGGGGGGACTTCCTGTTTGTTTGGTCTGCCAGATAGTAATGTTTATACCCTGCTCTGTGTCTCGTGATGTACTCTAAGAAATGGATTTTACAGGTAAGTATGTAAAAAAAATCCAGTTGTTAAAGGTAAGTGACAGAATATCACCCTCAAAGCTACACTACACTACAGCTCAAGTAGAGTTTCTCATTAGCTTACATGGCATTTGGTGGTGGGTCACTACACCCCTTTATCACTCAGAGAGTTCAACTGGAGCAAGAATATTACCAAACCAACACATACTGTATATGTGTAGTAATTCTTAAACAACCTTAACCCTTACCTTTAAGGTAATCCTAACCTTCACTTTAAAGTGGAGTTCCAGCCTAGGGAATTTTTTTTTTAAAGTCAGCAGCTACAAATACTGTAGCTGCTGACTTTTAATCGAAGGACACTTATTTCTTGGGATGTCGGCACCCCAAGCCAATCTGTCCATCGGCTTCGGGTGCAAGTGTCGACATTGCAAGTAAGGGAAACTGGCAGTGATGCTTTCAGGCTTTACAGCCAGTTTCCTACTGCGCATGCGTGAGTCGTGCAGTGCTTTCTGAATGGTTCCGTCGTCTTCTGGGACACACACGGGTCCCAGAAGCAGAGGGTAGAAGGAGGAGGGCCAGATGCAACCGCGGAAGTGACGTACCTCACTGTGGTGACATAGGATGGAAGTCCCAAAGAAAAAATACAAAAAATGTACCAAAAAGAAAAACAAAAAATATCCAAAAACGAGGGTGGGATGGGGTGGTCAATTGTTTCAAACAGAGTTCTCTTTTTGCCTGGAACTCCGCTTTAACCTCAATATATCCCTAATATAAACTAACCCCTAACTTTAACCATTACCTAGCCCTTGAACTTATCCTTACCCTATCTCCTAAGTCTATGATGAGAAAACGAATACTATGATACTGGCAGATAACACCACCTATAAATAATAAGTAAATATAAGTATAAGGCTGGGTTCACACCATCGCGAATTGGATGCGGGTTCTCCGTATCCAATTCGCATAGCAGGAGATTGTGACCGGCTCTCTATGGAGCCAGTTCACACATCTCTGCAGCGGCTCCGGTGTGAATTGCAATTTTGGACTTTTGGTTTGTTTCAGGCCCAAATTTAGCCAAAAATTTGGGCTGAAACGGTGTATGGAGACGCACCGGACTGCTGTGAGCCGCTGCATTCTCCAGTGTGAGCCCAGCCTTAAGGTCAAGATTTGTGTGCCCCTAATTTCACCAAAATATCACCTCTCAAGACTAATAACCCCCATTTAGTGGTACCTTAGTAAAAAACATTTTTGTAAACCTCTTTTGTACAAATAAGACAGCTATAATAATAAAAGCTTGTCCGTGTGTTTTTATCACAATTTACCTAGTATTAGGCAAACATGGCTTTTCACACACATGCAAAGTACTGACATAGAGAAAGTATGTTTTCTGGCCCGGTAGCCCAACTCCAACACAAATAATTTTTGCTTTGAATAGCATGGAAAAGAATCAGAACCTTTCTTGTTTGTAATTGGTATTCAGGAAGATTTCCCCTCACTTCCTGTCAAGGTATGATTGGGTGTCACTAGGACAGGAAGCGATAGGGATGTAGGCTAAAAGCGGCATTGAACTCATTAAAAATGTTTTTTTTTTTTTTTAAATGGTTGATGCCATAATGTGCTAGTATGTGCCTCATACTTGCACATTATTGCAGAATTAACTCTCAAACGGAGATCTCCAGAACTGAGCTGCCGCCGTTCCAGGCACTTCCATTTTTGCTCCGTCTTCCCTCTGGGTTTGCACTTTCCAGCTGCTTGAATGGCCGGGCAACTATGACATTACTCACGTGCATGCACATGGAAGTCATTATCGCAGCACAGCCCTCTCACGCAGTGTGCTGTGATCAGAGTGTACTGCGCATGCCCGAGTCAATGTGACTATCAACTAAATGGTGCAGGTTTAAACCATTTCCAAGGCACCTACAGGTAGAGTTTGCCTTACGTGTAGGTCAAAGTGAAAAAGCAGGGTTTAATACCACTTTAAGTATGCCTGTGTGACATTTTTTTAAGCACTCACGTATACCAACCTTCCAGTGGCAGCCCTTTCATGGGCGCCGCCCCCCCATCCATGCGTGCGGCACCCTGATCTACATACAGGGATGCCGGACAATGGATTCCAATGGGGGGAGTGTTTTTTGAAGCACGTGATTAGAGCCAGAGGCTCTTAAGGCTTCAAAAAAGGGTGGGCTCGGGGCGCAGGCACTACCCTGCCCCCTGCCCGCAACCCACTGCCTGGGGGGTAGTGCCACGCCGCCGGCTGCCTGGGGGAGCGTTCGTTGGTTGTTTGTCACCTCCCCCCAAAGAAAAACCCACCAGCAGCCACTGCTTCCTATACTTCCTGTTTACCAGGCATCAGGGAAGATAATTTCATAAATTATTGTTTCAAGTGCAAGACTAACAGCTGAAAGCGAAGTCAATTGGCTTGGTTTGATTTTTTTGGGCAATTATCTTCTGCTAATAAAGACAGCAGTGTACAGAATATATATATATATATATATATTTTTTGTTTTGTTTTGTTACAATGGTACAAAGGTAAATCAATATACATCTCTGGCAGTAGCATAAAAGCGATTAAAAAAGAGATAAAGAAAAATAATAATAATAATAGATTCAAATGGTATAGCCATATATACATGCACCGGCCACTTTATTAGCTACACCTGTTCAAATGCTTGGTAACACAAATTGCTAACCAGCCAATCACATGGCAGCAACTCAATGCATTTAGGCATCTAGACGTGGTGAAAACAACTTGCTGAAGTTCAAACCAAGCATTATATAATTACTTTCTTTTTTTTTTTGCAAAGTGGGAAAATCATACTGGTAAACATGGTGTATATGCACCTTCTTAGGTGAAGGTATTGTCCGATTAGGTGGTTGATTTACTAAAGATGTAGAGGTTGTTCACTGAGAAAAGTGTATGTTCACTTTGGGTAATGAAAGCTAGTGAATAAAATTAAGCTGTGTTCACCTAAAGTCAGGGCCGTCTTTAAGGCAGGGTAAAAGGGGCAGCTGCCCTGGGCCCTGTCATTGTTGTGGGGCCCAAAGCAGCTGCCTCATACTTGCCAACTATCCTGGTTTAAATTCCCTTGTCCCTTAAAGTGTCCCAATATCTCAGTGTGAAATGTTGCTACTAATGCTGCCCAGCTCTGCCCTATTGTGTATGGGTGACTCATCTGCAGACCCTGTGTTTACACGTAAATAACCGGCATTCATATGTAAATAGCGGCGGCCCCCCTGAGGTCATATCCACCATCACCTATACTGAATGCTGCCCACTGGGGAGGTAAAGGAGCATGATTGAAACTCCTGCCTGCAACTGTGGTCATTAAGCTTAACATCAGCCTGTTCTGCAAAGGTAAGCAAATTGGTAGAGGGGGGGGGGGGCTAGTGTGGGGTGTGCAGAGGTAGGCAGAGAAGGAATTACAGTTTGGGGTGCACAGGTGAGCAAGGAGGGGATGTATAGAGGTAAGGAAGGTGGGTGCAAAGATGAGCAGAGGAGGCAGGTAGAGCTAAAGGGGGGGGGGTTTGGAATGGAGAGGATGAGGGAGGTTTGGGGTGCAGAGGTTAGCAAGGGTTTTAGGATGCAAAGGTGTACTGATAGGGTGGGTAAAGATGTAGGTAGCGTGTAGGGCAGCCCATTCATTTCAATGGGCTGCTCTATGCGCTAGAACTGCGGAAGAAAGTACCAAACCCTTTTTCAAAATCACACGGTTGCACAGCACATGTCAGCAGATGCCTGAGGGTGTCATTAACAATTAATGGCACTGCTGTGTATCTGCTAAAGGGCAGCACATTTCTGTGGTGTCAGGAAAGGGATTTTGCATATGTTCCCGACACACACAAATGTGAACGCAGGCTAAATGTCTCAGTTACATTGGTGGTCAGTGTAAATCTTCTCATTACATTGGGGTTTGTTGTAGAATCCTTTCATTCACACTAGTGGCCAGTGTGAATGTCCCCCTTACATTAGTGGTCAGTGTAAATCCCTCCTTACATTGGTGGTTACTGTGAATGCTTATATTACATTAGTGGTCAGTGTAAACCCCTATTACATTGGTGGCCATTGTTGAAACTCCTCTTTATAATGGTTGTCCGTAAAAAAATCAGCATTGCCATTGATCACCCCCCCCCCCCCAGCACTGCCACTGATCCCAGGAGTTCTAGGATCCCTAGAAGTTTTCTGTCTATTGATGGGTCTGCTCACCTCCCCAGTCCATGGTGTGCAGGCAGTGAGGAGATGATGTGCTGTAACCTCTAGCAACTAATCAGTGAGTCGTAATGTGTGCTGTAACCCCTAGTAACCAGTCAGTAAGCAATAATGATATGCTGTAACCTCTGGCAATCAATTGCAATCACTGCTTAATCTGATACAGTAAACTGATTTTGAGTCTAGCTGCTATTTATTGTATGTCCCAGAGCAGGTGAAGAGCGAAATTACTAATGTTCAGATAAAGGAACACCTGGGTAGCAGTGACCATAACATGATTTCATTTGATGTTAGCTGTAAGCAAGAAATACATGCAGGAAGGATAAAAACACTTAATTTCAATAAAGCAAATTTTCCAAGGATGAGGGCTGCTCTCCAGGACTTAGACTGGGAGAGAATATTGGCATCAATGGGCACAGAACAGAAATGGGAATTCTTCAAAAAGACTGTTTGTGAACTCACTGCAAAGTATATTCCCATGGGCAATAAGTTTAAAAGGCTAAAAATAAAACCTATGTGGCTCACAGTTAAAGTTAAAAAAGCTATAAACAATAAGAAAAGCGCTTTTAAAAAATATAAAAATGAAGGAACACTAGTGTCGTTTAAATGTTACAAAGAATATAACAGGATATGTAAAAAGGAAATCAAGGATGCAAAAATTCAAAACGAACGACAGATTGCAAAAGATAGTAGGACAAACCCCAAAAAATTCTTCAAATATATTAATAGTAAAAAGGTCAAGTCTGAGCATGTAGGCCCTTTACAAAATAATCTAGAGTGGGTGACTGGGGACAAAGAGAAGGCTAATTTATTAAATACTTTCTTCAGCTCTGTGTATACAATGGAGCATGGGGGAGTTCAGGTCCATAATGGGGGTGGTAGTGACACAGCCTCAAATCCACAATGGCTCAAAAGTGATATGGTCCAGAAATATTTAGACAGAATAAAGGTGGATAAAGCACCTGGACCAGATGGCATCCACCCACGGATCCTAAAAGAATTGAGCTCTGTAATTTCAAAGCCATTGTATCTAATTTTTAGGGACTCATTAATGACAGGAATAGTACCACTGGATTGGCGCAGGGCCAATGTGGTGCCTATATTTAAAAAGGGAACAAAGTCTTTACCAAGTAACTATAAACCTGTTAGTTTAACTTCCATAGTTGGGAAGATACTGGAGAGATTAATAAAAGACCACATAGATGAGTTCTTGCTGGAAAAAAACTATTTAAGCAACAGACAGCATGGATTCATGAAAGACAGAAGTTGTCAGACAAACCTGATTTCTTTTTATGAAGAGGTAAGTAAAACCTTGGACAGAGGCGTGGCTGTGGACGTGGTATACTTGGATTTTGCAAAAGCGTTTGATACAGTTCCCCACACACGGCTCATGTGTAAGGTAAAGTCTACAGGATTGGAAATATCAGTTTGTAAATGGATAGAAAACTGGCTAAAAGACAGAATTCAGAGAGTCGTGGTTAATGATTCTTACTCTGAATGGTCTAAGGTTATCAGTGGTGTACCCCAAGGTTCAGTGCTGGGACCCTTACTTTTTAATATCTTTATAAATGATATTGGGTCTGAGATCAAAAGTAACATTTCAGTCTTTGCAGATGACACCAAGCTATGCAGTGGAATAACGTCCTTACAGGATGTCGCCAATTTACAAGCCGACCTCAATGCTCTGTCTAATTGGGCGACTATGTGGCAGATGAGGTTTAATGTTGATAAATGTAAAGTTATGCACTTGGGGGCTAAGAATATGAATGCATCATACATACTAGGGGGAATACAACTGGGGGGATCCGTAGTGGAGAAGGATCTGGGGGTTTTGGTAGACCATAAGCTCAATAATGGCATGCAATGCCAAGCTGTGGTTTCCAAAGCGAGCAAAGTCCTTTCTTGTATTAAGAGAGGTATGGACTCCAGAGAGAGAGATATCATTTTGCCCCTGTACAAATCATTAGTAAGGCCTCATCTGGAATATGCAGTTCAGTTTTGGGCACCAGTTCTCAAAAAGCATATCGGGGAACTGGAGAAAGTGCAGAGAAGGGCAACCAAACTGATAAGAGGCATGGAGGAGCTCAGCTATGAAGAAAGATTAGAGGAACTGAATTTATTCTCTCTTGAGAAGAGGAGAATAAGGGGGGATATGATTAACATGTACAAATATATAAGGGGTCCATATAGTGAACTTGGTGATGAGTTATTCACTTTACGGTCAACACAGAGAACAAGGGGGCACTCTTTACGTCTAGAAGAAAAAAGATTTCATCTCCAAATGCGGAAAGGTTTCTTCACAGTAAGAGCTGTGAAAATGTGGAACAGACTCCCTGCAGAGGTGGTTCTGGCCAGCTCAGTAGATTGCTTTAAGAAAGGCCTGGATACTTTCCTAAATGTACATAATATAACTGAGTACTAACAGTTCTAGGTAAAGTTGATCCAGGGTAAATCCGATTGCCTCTCGGGGGATCAGGAAGGAATTTTTTCCCCTGCTGTAGCAAATTGGATCATGCTCTGCTGGGGTTTTTTGCCTTCCTCTGGATCAACTGTGGGTATAGAATTGGGTATATGGGATTGCACGATATTTTTTTATTTTATTTTAGTTATTTTTTTATGGTTGAACTGGATGGACTTTGTCTTTTTTCAACCTGACTAACTATGTAACTATGTAACTATGTAACTATGTAACCCCTAGTAACCAGTCAGTAAGCAATAATGATATGCTGTAACCTCTGGCAATCAATTGCAATCACTGCTTAATCTGATACAGTAAACTGATTTTGAGTCTAGCTGCTATTTATTGTATGTCCCAGAGCAGGTGAAGAGCGAAATTGCATGGGGGGGGGGCCCAAGAAAAGTTTTGCCCAGGGTCCAATCGATATTAAAGATGGCCCTGCCTAAAGTACCCAATCATGTGGGAGAGAAATAAAAAAACAGGATTTGTTCTAGCACTTGATTGGCTATTGAAAGTAAGCATACACTTTGCTAAGTAAACAGCCCCTACTCCTTTAGTAAATCACCCCCATTATGTCGTATTATGCAACAGTTGTTCAGTGAACACTTTAGGCTCCATTCACACCTAAGCTTAGCGCAGTGACAGCTGCTGCACCGCGTTTTTTTTTAGCTTTTTTTTTTATGTTTTTGTGGCACGTTTTTGGAGTGGCACCATTCATTTGAATGGGCCTCCCTCCGCTCCAAAAACTCTCCAAAGAAGCTAATTTACCAAACCTTGTCAGAGAGCCAGGAGCATTTGGTGTTGGAATTTATGCCGCCATTTTAGCGCGTTTTGTCGCTCGCCAATCGTGGCAAAATCGCACCATTTTTGGGGTGCCATTAAGGCTTGATTCATACTGCCGCGACTTGGGATCCGATTTGTGAGACCCCAAGCCGCGTGACATGTGAAATCCCATTTTAGTCAATGAGAGCTGTCTTAATTAGCACTACTGAAGTCACTCCATCATTTTGAAAAGGTTCCTGTACTACTTCAAGGCGACTTATATACGACTTGTGCCCATAGACTTTAATGGAAGTCGCCTCCAAGTTGGATCCTCATCTTAATGATTTGGATCCGACACTACAGGAAGATTACCCAGGCATTCCCCGAAGTTGCTTCAAAGTCGCATCAAGTTACACTGAAGTCGCCTGGCAAAGTCCAAAGTCGCACTGTAAGTCGCACAACTTTCAGGTCACGGCAGTGTGAACCGAGCCTAAAAAATAATAGTATCGCAAATGCGTCACCTGTTTTGCCGCGATTCTGGAATCCCGGGCAGAATCGCGCAATTCTGACAGTGATTCCAGTACACTCACGTGTGAATGGAGCTTTAATGTATTTAGACACAATAAGACACACTTTTGAAAACTGTTTTCTAAAGTGTTTCTTTTAGGGCCCATTCACACTAAAATTACCCATTGCTATCCATTAAGGCACATTATGGCTGAACAAGCTTTAAGGCAGCCCACTGATTATGAATGGACCACTAACAACCACAAAGGATGGAAAAAGTGCAAGACCTTTTTTTCAAGATTCAACACAACACAATGCACAGTATATGCTCTGGGGAGCTGTGCTCTACTGTACAGATTGCTGAAGTGCTATTCACAATGAATGGAATCACAGCCTATTGCACATAAGGGAAGGTGCGGTGCCATGCATTATGGCACATTGATGTGTGTGTTTTAGTGTGGGAGAAAATAAGTAGGGGAGGAACTGTCTTTGAAAGATAGGAATAGAGGGAAAAACCATAGATTAGATTAAGAATGTATTATAATATTAAAAACTCTTTTGAATAGTCCGATATAGAAGGAATTGGAAAATGAATAAAGCGTTGGGAAAATATACCACAATGATGTAAAACCGAGAAGGAGATAGCAAATGAACGTAAAGTTAAATAAGCCTACCGAAAGTGGTAAAAAAAAGAAAAGAAAAAAAAAAAAACACGCTACTATAGCACGATTTCAAAGCTGCACATTAGTGCGATTTGCACTGCCGATTTCATTGTGGCTTGCGACTTAATTTAACACAAGCAGAAAAGTGGAGTTACCCTTTAATTGAAATTAATCACAGAACAAGTAATAATATAAAACTGTTCACAATATTTCATAAGTATTGCCCTGGAATGGAATCAAGTTGCCCCAGGTTTAATAAATTCCCCTCGCTGGCTGATAACATTGTTATAAATAATGCACAGATGGATTACACTGCTATTTACACACCAAATGTATATAAAGATTTACAAATGAAACCACTGATATGATGAAATACAATATTAACTAAAAAGTTGCCTGCAAATTCTTCATTTTAAATTATTTACAATATTACCATTCTTAAAATAAATTTGACTAGTTTATAAAATATGCCTTGTTAAAAAAAAAAAAAAGAAGCAAAAATAATAAAATAAAAAAGGGGGCTGGGGGTTTTAATAAACTGTCACATCATAGATGATATCTACACATTTGAATTACCATGAAAGAAAACAAAGTAATAGCAAATATATTTGTATTTTACTTGTTACAAAAAATTGCTTTGCATGTTATTTCAAAATTTCTGTTATGCCGCGTACACACGACCGTTTTTTAATGACGAGAAAAATTTAATTTTTTAAAATGGTCATTAAAAATTATCGTGTGTGGGTTTCAGAGCATTTTTCACGACGTGAAAAACGGCCATGAAAAAATTGGAACATGCTCTTTTTTTTATGTCGTTTTTTACATCGTCGTTTTTTTTTTGTCATGAAAAACGGCCGTGTGTGGGCTTTAACGACGTGAAAAAAATGCACATGTACAGAATCAAGTATGAGACGGGAGCGCTCGTTCTGGTAAAACTAGCGTTCGTAATGGAGATAGCACATTCGTCACGCTGTAACGGATTGAAAAGCACGAGGCTGAAAAGCGCGAATCGTCTCTCAACAAACTTTACTAACATGAAGGGTGGCGCCATCCGAATGGAACTTCCCCTTTATAGTGCCGTCGTACGTGTTGTACGTCACTGCGCTTTACTCAAACATTTTTTTCCACGATAGTGTGTAGGCAAGGCAGGCTTGAGAGGAAACACGAAAAATCACGTCGAGAAAAATGCAGTTTTTTTCAATGACATTAAAAACGGTCGTGTGTACGCGGCATCAAAATCAGTGAAATCCGGGCTAAAATTAAATATAATTTGGGAAAATTCAAATTTTCTGCTATTCACATTGTGTTTTGCAGCGTAAATGTAAAATTAATTTTGAAAATTCTGTTTGTTGTCAAATCTAACGTAACTAGAATGTGTTAACTAATATTCATGTTATTTGTATAGATTTCTCTACCAGATATAAGCAGTACTGAATTCAATATATTCTAAGAACATTTAATCCTAAGAGAAAATAGCCTAAACCTGGCAATAAACGGTTTGAATCTCGGCCGCTTCAACAGGGACTGGCTGAGATTCGAACCATGTATAGACAGGCTGATTATACTCATGTTGATCAATCAATCAACTTGGGAACAAGCAGCACTTTGGAATTTTCTACATAGGGTTACTGGCAGCAGCTATAGCCACTAGCAGTTATCATTGCATTCTGCCGGCCGAGAATGCTCCCCGCACCCCCCACTGGCAGAATACAACAGTGCAACGGGACGCATTCCTCCATCAACACTTATGCCGCGTACACACGCTCGGAATTTCCGACAACAAATGTTCGATGGGAGCTTTTGGTCGGTAATTCCGACCGTGTGTAGGCCCCATCGGACATTTTCTGTCGGAATTTGCAACAACAAAAATTTGAGAGCTGGTTCTCAAATTTTCCGACAACAAAACTTGTTGTCGGAAATTCCAACCGTGTGTACACAATTCCGACGCACAAAATTCCACGCATGCTCGGAATCAAGCAGAAGGGCCGCACTGGCTATTGAACGTCATTTTTCTCGGCTCGTCGTACGTGTTGTACGTCACCGCGTTCTTGACGTTCGGAATTTCTGACAACATTTATGTGACCGTGTGTATGCAAGACAAGTTTGAGCCAACATTCCGTCGGAAACAAATCCACGGTTTTGTTGTCGGAATGTCCAATTGTCTGTACGCAGCATAACTGTGCTGATAGGGGAATCTAGCGATTTTCTATCTTTCCACCTATGGTGGAAGGCAAGAAAATCGTATTGTCTATAGCCAGTCTTAAAGCATTTGATGATTTAGATATGTGTCAAAATCTCACTTACCTCTGAAGCTCGATCTGCATTTGGATTGTGCTTCAGAGGCTACTGACAGGCAGTGAGGAAGCAATGCGACACCTCCTCAATGCCTGTTTTAACTCCATTTTTGTTGGCAAACACATTTGCTACGCTTCCCTATTTGCTTGAATATGTAGCGTTGGGTGGGCTTGTCACCCGCCGATTGCTACATGTCCGGTAGTAAACATCCCCATCCACTGCCTATTGCAGCTTAAAGTGATTGTAAAGGTGAATTTAAAACAATAAATAACAAATATGTCTATACTTACCTGCTCTGTGCAATGAAATTGCACAGAGCGGCCACGAACCTCCTCTTTTCTGGACCCCTATTGGGGCTCCTGGCCCCTCCCCTCTGTCCAGTGACCCCATGGAAAGCCATTTCCCTTAAGGGCACTCGTGCGTACTCGCACCCGTGCCCCGCTGCTGTGTCCATTAACACAGACAGTGGGAATTGGACCCACCCCCTGCTTCCTCATCATTGGCTTTGATTGACAGGAGTGGGAGCCAATGGCTCCCAGTGCCCCAGCAAAGCCAGCAAGACCTGTAAGTGAGTAGGGAGAGAAGAGCTGAAGAATTGCGCAGCGCTGGATCAAATGAGGGCTCAGGTATGTAAAAGGCGGGGGGGGTGAGGGGGGATGCTGACACCCAAACATTTTTTACCTTAATGCAAGGAATGCTTTACCACAACTTTAAGAGAGAGCAGTTCATGGGTGGCAAAAATGTGGCTCCAACGTGCATTTTTGCCACCCCCTTACTGCATGTCTAAATGAAGCCTAAGAAAAATGCTAGAAATATCTGATCAGAATAGAAAATGCTTTAACATTTGATTTTGCCCCATTCGCGCCACAGCAACAATTTTATTTATTGGCTCCATGGCATCAATTTTATTTATTAGCTCCAGAGCAACAATTTTATTCATTCGTACGACAGCAGCAATTTTATTTATTGGCACCACAGCAACAATTATATTTTTTGGCAGCACAGCAACAAATTTTATTTATTCGCACCACAGCAACAATTGTATTTTTTTGCAATACAGCAACATTTTTATTTATTCGCACTACAGCAACAATTTAATTTATTTGCACTACAGCAACAATTTTATTTTTCGGCAGCACAGCAACAGTTTTATTTATTCGCACTACAGCAACAATTACATTTTTTGGCACCACAGCAACAATTTCATTTATTCGCACCACAGCAACAATATTATTTATTCGCATCACAGCAACAATTTTATAAATTTGCACTACAGCAACAATTTTTTTTTTGGCAGCACAGCATTTATTTTATTTATTCGCATCACAGCAACAATTTTATTAATTCGCACTACAGCAACAATTATTTTTTTTGGCAGCACAGCAACAATTTTATTTATTCGCACCACAGCAACAATTTTATTAATTCGCACTACAGCAACAATTTTATTTATTCGCATTACAGCAACAATTTTATTTATTCGCACAACAGCAACAATTTTATTTATTCTCGATACAGCAACAATTTTATTTATTCACACAACAGCAACAATTTTATTTATTCGCACTACAGCAACAATTTTATTTATTCGTACTACAGGAACAATATTAAACATTATGCAAAACATTCCTGTTGGTTAATTAACAAAAAAATAAAAACAGTAAATGCAGCATTCGCTGGCTGAATCGCTATGCAAGTTTTTTTATAAATAGACCCCCCTAGTATATAAATAGAATGCGGTATTGATCATTTTTTTTTTAATTGTAGCGTTGTGCTATCATGCAAAATGAATCACTACTACTCGCAAATCTTACACCAAATGTAACTGCTTGTTTCTCCTTTTTAGAAATTGATTGCTACTTTAAATGATTAATTGTGAATTTGGGCGCACAATTAAGCTAGTAAAAAATGCCAAAGTAGCGCAATATTTTTGGAAACAAGAGCACATATAGAGAGTGCGGTTCATCTGTGAGTTCATGCCAAGACGGTGGAATTCTTCGAATCACGTAGACCTGACTCTACAAACAATCGCATTGTAAATGTGTCTCACACAAACCCGGGGGCAGTGAACGTGTTCAATGTACAATTTAAGTGCAGCTATTTTTATTCTGAAATTGCGTTTTCGGGTAAAACCCCCAAATAAATACACCCGATCTAAAAAAAAAAATCTGCATTAAAAATGTACAGCTTGTGCACACATCACTCAATCCAATTTCATACTTCAAAAAGAATGTAGTTGCGTTGCCATGGGTTACTGTTCTCTAATTTCTCTGCTTTTTCTATAAATGACCTCCTTGTAGTATCACCCTTCTGCACATAGTGATGCTTATGGGCCAGGTAACAGGAATTGTAACTGCTCCTGGCCAGCTTGCTCTGCTGTTTTTACTAGAACCTTTGATTTTCATCATACGAGGAACAATAATAATATGCGGCTCGCTTTTATAGGCCAGACTACTAATGCACTAAAAAAACACAAAGTAATACAGTGAGGCTTAAGACATGGAAAAATCAATGCGCGGCGATTGTTATTAATACGCTAATGGAGAGCGCAGCGACAGAAAAAAATGGAAAATATCATGTAACTCACTTAACGTTAATTGGAGCTGGACGCCCCCCAAAAAAAAAAAATAAAAAAAAAATTGAACGCCTGCTTTTAGACAATGTCAACACTTCAACAATACATTTACAGATGAACTAAATAGTAAATGAGTCAGGCACATTACCTAAATGAAAGTAATATAATAACGCTACAATATAGCAGTTTTGGTTTCTAACAATTAAATGCCTAATTCTTCAGACTCCCGCTGCTGCTCCAAAAAACTATTACCATCTGACAGCTGTAGCCCGGGACTGAGTCATATGATTTCATAGTTGGTGCTGAGCCGAGAGATTGGACACTGCCCACAATTCTGGGCTGTTTACCAGACTCAGGCTAGACTGCTGCAAGAAATGTGCTGCTAAGCAACACTCCCCTCCCCCCACCCTCCATTACCGTCATATTGAATATAGTACAACAGTACCCTCTGCAGGCCACTGCGAAAATGCATGCAGGAAATGGGTTCAAATATAGCAACTCAATCAAAACATACAATTTTTATATATCTGAAATTTTTGCTTATATTATGCATAGTGAATATGATTCACTGTAAAAAACCCAATCATGGGCAGGGGAAATAAGAGAAAAAAAAACACAAGATTTTTGCTTGAACACGATGAATGCAGTAAACACTACCTTAGATTGTAAGCTCCTTGAGGGCAGGGACTGATGTGAATGTATAATATATATGTAAAGCGCTGCGTAAATTGATGGCGCTATATAAGTACCTTAAATAACAATAATAACACTGATTCCTCATAATTACTGAACCTAAACATGCAAAGTGAACATTTCCTAATTCTTTTGCAAAAAAATCTGTGATTCAGAATGGGGATTTCGAAAGCATATCCCTTTTAAAAATCACTAAAGAAAAGTTAATTTTTTTTAATGCAGCATTAAAGGGGTTGTAAAGGTTTGTTTTTTATTTTCTAAATAGGTTTCTTTAAGCTAGTGCATTGTTGGTTCACTTACCTTTTCCTTTGATTTCCCTTCTAAATATTTTTTTTCTTTGTCTGAATTTCTCACTTCCTGTTTCTCCTCAGTAAACTTCACACCATCATCCGAGTGGTGTGGAGTCATCCAGAACAGATTACTGAACAGCTTACTGAGGAGGAACAGGAAGTGAGAAATTCACACAAAGAAAACAAAGAAAAAAAATATTTAGAAGGGAAATCTAAGGAAAAGGTAAGTGAACCAACAATGCACTAGCTTAAAGGAACCTATTTAGAAAATAAAACACGAACCTTTACAACCCCTTTAAATCCAAAAGCAAATATTATTATAGTGCAGCTGACCATTTCTTAGATGTGATGGCTACATTGGTTTACTTTTATAGGCTTTCTTCTATTTTTATCTGATGATCCACCAGCAAGTCTGTCGTTTTTCAAAAGAACAAGCTATCTTGCAGATATAGCAGTTAGAACGATGAGACAAATCATTTACAGGGGTTACAATGATCAGCTTTTTTGTATTTGCATAAAAGCTTTATCCCAAAAGAAAAAAAAAAAAAAACTATTTGATGTAACTATTTATAAAACGTTCACTGGAATTTTGCTTTGGTTTGTTTAGTGTATTTAAATATGTTAGTATATCTAACACTCGCCTCCCCTCAAAACTGACAATGCTGCTGTCCAAAGGTGCCCCTTCATCCAAAGTGGGGGAACTCTAATACAGGAGGTGTGTTACTGGCCAGATCACTAGGTGAACACAGAGGGGGAAAAAAGCCATACCTAATGCAGCCACCACATCTACAAATTGGGAAGCTGTAATATAATACATTTTTTGGGTTTTGGCTTTAACTTCTTGAGACCCGGGCCATTGACAAATGACGGCCACAAGGTTTTTTACGGCCTCGGCTCCTCCGGCCACTGGGGGAAGCGCGAGCGCCGCCGCCGACGCGCGTGTGCCCGGCGTGTCACTGAGATGCCGATGCGCGTGCCTGGCGGCCGCGATGTCCGCCAGATACTTGCGATCGGCCGCTACACAGCAAAGGACGTGGATCTCTCAGTGAGAGGAGACTGATGCTGTGTCCCTTGTACATAGCGACACAGATCGGTCACCTCCCCCAGTCAGTCCCCTCTCCCACAGTAAGAATCACTCTCAGGGAACACATTTAACCCCTTCCTCGCCCTCTAGTGTTAACCCCTTCCCTGCCAGTCACATTTATACAGTAATCAGTGCATATTTATTGCACTGTTCGCTGTATAAATGTGAATGGTCCCAAAAATGTGTCCGCTATAATATCACAGTCCTGACAAAAATCGCTGATCGCCGCCATTACTAGTAAAAAAAAAAAAAAAAAAATGTCATAATTCTATCCCCTATTTTGTAGCCGCTATAACTTTTGCGCAAACCAATCAATACACGCTTATTGCGATTTTTTTTTTTTTACCAAAAATATGTAGAAGAATACGTATCAGCCTAAACTAAGAAAAAAATTGTTTTTTAAAAAAAAAATTGGGATATTTAATATAGCAAAAAGTAAAAAATATTGTGTTCTTTTAAAAATTGTGGCTATTTTTTTGTTTATAGAGCAAAAAATAAAAACCGCAGAGGTGATCAAATACCTCCAAAAGAAATCTCTATTTGTGGGAGAAAAAGGACGTCAATTTTGTTTGGGAGCAACGTCGCACGACCGCGTAATTGTCATTCAAAGCGTGACAGTGCCGAAAGCTGAAATTTTGCTTGGGCAGGAAGGGGGTATATGTGCCCAGTAAGCAAGTGGTTTATACTGCTTTAAAGATTATTTTTAATAATTTTGCACATGTAAAAAACAATAAAACATTGCAATAAAAAAAACAAGTCCTTACAGTCTCTTATTATTGTTCAAAAGGTTCAACAGCACCGGTTAATGTTTCACATACAGGTTTGTGATCACTGGTAGAATAGGAAAGTAGTACATGGCATGGGTTATACAACCATGTCAAGGTTTTTAAAAAGAGGAATTACTTAGTACCCACCCTTTATCATGGATATAGATGCTAGCCAGGGACCCCAGATACAGTCAAATATTTGGGGGCAGCCTCTATTTTAGTAAGTGAGACTATATAGGGGCAGGAGTTCATCAATCTGCATTTTCAAGGTTCCCAGAGCCTTCTTGGTATAAAGTAGGAGAATCATCAGGAGGCACCTAGTGTATTGAGGGACCTGAAACACATCAAGGGATTCCAGGAGGCAAACCATTGGGGTTAAACATGTTTTGGAAGGCAAGCATAATTAAAAAAATTTTTTAAATAATAATAATTGAAAACTGACCAAGATCTGCATCTCTCGAGGAATGATAAAAGTCAGCTCACAAGCCACGACCCTACAAAACACAGCTGAGTAAGCTTACAACCAAAACAAAAGTCACTGTACTTTATGTAATTTAGCTTTAGCAATAGTCATAAATAGGTATGAAAGTTGGTGTTCCCAAAAAATATGTATAACATTTCCAATTCATGGACAGAAAATAATTCCATGAGATCCAAGGGATCTCAGGATTTCCAAAGAAAAAACATTTTTTATCAGGCTTCAGCACACTTCAACGTTAACTGAACTTTGCTGAATTCTGCAAAAAAAAAGATGTTTGCAGCTTTATATATATATATATATATATATATATATTAGGGCTGTTACTGATTAAAATTTTCGTGTTCGATTAATCGATTTTTTTTTAATCGGTTAATCGACTAATTTAGATTAATTATAACGCACATACAGTTTTTACAAGAATTGTTTTTTATTAAACTTTAAGAAAAACGTAGAAAGTTAGTTTGTTAGTTGTCCACATCTCCCCCCCATACTGTAATGTCCACATGTGCTCCCATTCTGTAATGTCCACATCTCCCCCGTAATGTCCACATCTCCCCCGTAATGTCCACTTCCCCCCCATACTGTAATGCCCACATGTGTCTCCATACTGTAATGTCCACATGTGCCCCCATACCATAATGTCCACATGTGCCCCCATACCGTAATGTCCACATCTCCCCCGAAATGTCCACATCTCCCCCGTAATGTCCACTTCCCCCCCAAACTGTAATGCCCACATGTGTCCCCATACCGTAATGTCCACAAGTGCCCCCATACCGTAATGTCCACATCTCCCCCGTAATGTCCACATCTCCCCCGTAGTGTCCACATCTCCCCTGTAGTGTCCACATCTCCCCTGTAGTGTCCACATCTCCCCCGTAGTGTCCACATCTCCCCCGTAGTGTCCACATCTCCCCCGTAGTGTCCATGTGCCCCCATACCATAATGTCCACATCTCCCCCGTAATGTCCACATCTCCCCCCCATACTGTAATGCCCACATGTGTCCCCATACTGTAATGCCCACATGTGTCCCCATACTGTAATGCCCACATGTGTCCCCATACTGTAATGTCCACATGTGCCCCCATTCTGTAATGTCCACATCTCCCCCGTAATGTCCACATCTCCCCCCATAATGTAATGCCCACATGTGTTACCACTGTAATGTCATTGTCCACATCTCCCCCGTAATGTCCACATCTCCCCCCATAATGTCCACATCTCCCCCCGTAATGTCCACATCTCCCCCCGTAATGTTCACATCTCCCCCCATAATGTTCACATCTCCCCCCGTAATGTCCACATCTCCCCCCGTAATGTACACATCTCCCCCCGTAATGTACACATCTCCCCCCATACCTTAAGATCCAGGCAGAACCGTCCGCAGAGTAGACGGCACAAGCAGGCGGCTGATGATGACGTCAGCGCGCCGCTACTAGGCTGCCGCAGGGTGGACCAAGATGGCCGCCGCGCTCCGGAGCTAGGCCGAAGCCGCGGCCTTTCCTATGGACGAGACCGCGGAGCTCACTCCGCGGATCGTCATCGATCAAAAAAAATTTGATCGATCAAAGAAATTAACGATTAATCGAGCAATTAATCGTTAATTTCCGCACCCCTAATATATATATATATATATATATATATATATATATATACTCCTGCCCTATATATATATATATATATATATATATATATACACTTGAAGCTTGTTCAATGCTAGCTAAACCAAATGCCCCTTATAATGGTGTTTATATGCCAAGCTTAAAGTGGTGTTCCAGCCTGGGGAAAAAAATAAAAGTCAGCAGTAGTGATGAGCCGAACACCCCCGGGTTCGGTTCGCACCAGAACCCGCGAACGGACCGAAAGTTCGAACGAACATTAGAACCCTATTAAATACAATGGATGCGAACGTTCGAATTCTAAAGTGCTAATTATAACAACTATTATGCATGTTATTGTCATAAATAGGGTTTGGGAACCCGGGTTCTGCACCAGGGGACATGTATCAATGCAAAAAGAAGTTTTAAAAACGGTCGTTTTTCGGGAGCAGTCATTTTAATGATGCATAAAGTGAAAAAAAAAAGTCAAATATTCCTTTAAATATCGTACCTGGGGGGTGTCTAAAGTATGCCTGTGAAGTGCCACGTGTTTCCCGTGTTTAGAACTGTCCCTGCACAAAATGACACTTCTAAAGGAAAAAAAAGCCATTTAAAACTGCTTGCGGCTTTAATGTAATGTCTGGTCCCGGTAATATGGATGAAATTCTTTAAGAAAAATGGCATAGCTACCCCATGACCCCCCCCCCCCCCCTACTCCAGCCCATTACCAGCCCCTTTGGGTCTTGTATGGATATTAAGGGGAACCCCGCACATAAAATAAAAAAGGCCCTATATACTCTGAACAGCCGTATACAGGCGGTGCATACAAGACAGGGACTGTAGGTTTGTTCTTATGTAGAATCTGTTTGTAATTTTGAACAGGTACATTGTTGAAGTGTAGCTCCAGCCCAAAAATCTATTTTTAAACTTTTTGGGAAACATAGGTAAGGGTTATCACCCCTGTAACATTTGTTTTGCTGTCTGTGCCCCTGTTCAGAACATTTCACCTCACTTTCCGTCCCAATGACAACTGTTTTTGAAATGTGGTGTTTTTCTTGAAACAAGGATTGCTGATAAAGCATCAGTACAGATGAGACCCCTTTCTCCCATATTTATTCTTACAGGAGAGAATTTTCCTTTCTAGGGGTAGATTTCCTCTCACTTCCTGTTGTCTTCTTTCGTTTGCAAGTAGGAGTCGTTTGTAAGTTGGATGTTTGAAAGTAGGGACCTGCCGTATATACTCTGCAGAAATAGGCCCCTTAGTTGTTGGTGTTGGCACAACACTGTAAGCACTCAGTTACTCTTGGTTGGTGCTGGAACGCCCTGCTGTCAACTATTATATCAGGAATTTTAATTACATATAATTGTTGAACAGTGGTAGTAAAAATTGGGGCTTTGATGGTGGTGCTGGTGCCACAACACTGTAAGCCCTGACAGTTACTCTTGGTGGGTGCAGCAATGGGCCCTGCTGTGAATTATTAGATCAAGAATTGTAATTACATGCCCCTTTTGAACAGGGGCTGAAAAATTGGGCCTTTCGTGGTGGTGGTGGTGGTGGCGTTGCCACAAGACTGTAAGCCCTCAGAGTTACTCTTGGTGGGTGCAGCAATGGACCCTGCTGTGAATTATTAGATCAAGAATTGTAATTGCATGCCCCTGTTGAACAGGGGCTGAAAAATTGGGCCTTAGGCACTGGTGGCACAACACTACAACCCCTCACAGATACTGTACTTGGAGCACAGCAATGAGCCCTGTTGCAAAGTATTGCTTCAAAAATTGTAATGACACGCCCCTGTTAAACAGGGGCTGAAAAATTGGGCCTTAGGCACTGGTGCCACAACACTCCAACCCCTCACAGATACTGTACTTGGAGCACAGCAATGAGCCCTATGGCAAATTATTGCTAAAAAAATTGTAATTACACGCCCCTGTAAAACAGGGGCTGAAAAATTGGGCCTTAGCCACTGGTGGCGGCACCCATAAACAAAAATGATCTTCCAAGCTATCATCATCAATCGTATCATTGAGGACTCGGAGGAGGAGGATAGCCAGTCAACATAACAGCACAGGCACTCAGCATCAGCATCAGTCTTGAAGGGATGTGACATGTTAAAATCAATTAGTCTGTTATATCAGCATCAGGTGTGTGGTAGCTGGTGGTGATCCAAGACTGGTTCATCTTGATGAAAGTCAGTCGATCAACCGAGTCGGTGGACAGGCGCACCCTGTGATCCGTGACAAATCCTCCAGCAGCACTGAATGTGCGTTCCGAAAGAACGCTGGATGCAGGACAGGCCAGTAGCTCAATTGCATACTGTGCAAGCTCTGGCCAGTGATCCATCCTCAAGACCCAGTAAGCCAGAGGATTTTCGGTGGGGAAGGTGTCCAAGTCTGACCTTGCCCCTAGATATTCCTGCACCATGTTTATCAGACGCTGGCGATGGTTGCTGGAACCGATCATACTTTGGGGCTGCGGACTAAAGAATTGTCTGAACGCATCGGTCAGACGGCCACCTTCCCCACCGCTCCTTCTTTGACTGGCCGAAGCCTCAGCAACTCGTTGTCCAGGACCAGGAGTTTGTAACCTCCCAGTCTCTGGGAACGCGTTGCACAGACCTTTCTGCAAGGCCTCCCGGAGTTGTCTCATCCTCTGCTCCCTCTGCGACGGTAACATAAGGTCCGCAACCTTACCCTTGTACCGTGGATCAAGGAGAGTGGCCAGCCAGTAATGGTCCCTCTCCTTGATCCGAAGAATACGAGGATCCTTCCGCAGACTTTGCAGGATCAGGGAGGCCATGCAGCGTAGGTTTGCTGAGGCATTCGCTCCGGAGTCCTCTGGGTCACTAAGGACGACATGATCCGCAGCCACCTCCTCCCAGCCACGTACAAGTCCACTGGTTTCTTGGGACTGTAAATCATCCCTAAAAGACTGCTGCTGATGATGCTGAGTGCCAGCCTCCACCTCCATGCTGACACAATCCTCCTCCTCCTCCTCCTCCTCCTCCTCTTCCTGTGCGATGGGTGGGACAGAAGGAACACTGTCTGGGTAAAGGGGGCCTTGAGAGGCAAGGAAGTCCTCCTCTTCCTGCCTCTGTTCTGCCTCAAGTGCCCTGTCCATTATTCCACGCAGCGTGTGCTCCAACAGGTGGACAAGAGGTACAGTGTCACTGATGCATGCACTGTCACTGCTCACCATCCTCGTGGCCTCCTCAAATGGTGCCAGGACAGTGCATGCATCCCTGATCATGCCCCACTGGCGTGGAGAAAAAAAACCAAGCTCCCCTGACCCTGTCCTGGTGCCGTAGTCGCACAGGTACTCATTGATGGCCCTCTGCTGCGTGTGCAGCCGCTGCAGCATGGCCAACGTTGAGTTCCACCTGGTGGGCATGTCACATATAAGGCGGTTCTTGGGCAGGTTCAACTCCTTTTGCAGCTCAGCCAGGCGAGCACTGGCATTATAAGATCTGCGGAAATGCACACAGACTTTCCTGGCCTGCCTCAGGACATCCTGTAAGCCCGGGTACCTGCCCAAGAACCGCTGCACCACCAGGTTAAGGACGTGAGCCACACAGGGCACATGGGTCAGTTGTCCCTGTCGGAGGGCGGAGAGGAGGTTGGTGCCATTGTCGCAAACCACCATTCCTGGCTTAAGCTGGCGTGGCGTCAACCACCTCTCGGCCTGGCCCTGCAGAGCAGACAGGACCTCTGCCCCAGTGTGGCTTCTGTCCCCCAAACACACCAGCGCAAGCACGGCATGGCATCTTTTTGCCTGCGTACTTGCGTAGCCCCGTGAACGGCTACGGAGCACCGCTGGTTCATAGGACAAACCACAGGAAGAGGCCATGGAGGAAGAAGAAGAAGAGGAGGGGGTGGAGGAGAGAGGTGTGTCACAACCAGTAGTAGCATTTTGGAGGCGTGGCGGTGGGACAACCTCCAACACTACTGCACCTTGTCCTGCATCCTTCCCAGCTGCCAAAAGAGTGACCCAATGGGCCGTGAAAGAAAGGTAACGTCCCTGTCCATGCCAGCTGGACCATGAGTCAGCGGTAATATGCACCTTACCGCTGACCGCCCTGTCCAGCGAGGCCAAGACATTGCCTTCCACATGCCGGTAGAGAGCCGGAATAGCCTTCCGTGAGAAAAAGTGGCGTTTGGGAACCTGCCACTGAGGAACCGCACATTGCACAAACTCACGGAAGGGGGCCGAGTCTACCAACTGAAAAGGCAGCAGTTGAAGCGCTAGCAATTTAGCCAAGCTAGCATTCAACCGCTGGGCATGTGGATGGCTGGGAGTGAACTTCTTTCGACGGTCCAGCAGCTGGGGCAGGGAAATTTGCCTGCTAGAATCGGACGTCGGTGTACTGCTAGCAGAGTGGCCGCAAGTACTTGGCTGTGACACACCTAATTCTACACCTTCATTCCTCTCAGTGCATGTTTCAGAGAGGACTGAAGTTATAGTGGGGTTGGAGATCCCAGCTGATGCGGTGCAAGGAGAGGTCCGCTTTGTTCTTTGGTGTGGGTCTTTGAGGTAGGCTTGCCAACGAGCTGCATGGCAGGTCAACATATGTCTGGTCAGGCATGTGGTACCCAAGCGGCTGATGTTTTGGCCACGCGATATACGCTTGAGACATATGTTGCAAACAGCAGCTGTGCGATCTGATGCACTAGCCTCAAAAAAGGCCCACACCAAAGAACTTTTTGAATGACGGGCAGAGGCAGCGCCCTGCACAGGCGGAGCTCTGCGGTGTGATTCCGTCGGTGTACTGCCCTTACGCTGGCCACCAAAGGGCATCCTGCCTCGTTGGAGATGTGCCTCCTCCTCATCCTCCTCCTCCTCCTCTCTCCTATTAGGCACCCACGTGGAGTCAGTGACCTCATCATCACCTCCCTCCTCATCACTGGAGCCAATCTGGCAGTATGCTGCAGCTGCTGGAACATGACTGCCAGATTGGTGTCCTTCTTGAGCATCCCCTCTGTCTGCTCTCACGCTACTGCCTTCCTCTAGCTGGGTTTCATCATCAGACCCTTCGAAACGCTGGGCATCCTCCTGGAGCATGTACCCAACACTGTGCTGAAACAGTTCGGGGGACTCCTCAGGAGGAGGACATGGTGGGTCTAGGGAAGGAGTGACTGATGATGAGTCTGACATTGATACCAGGGAAGAGGACGCTTTGGCAGCTGCTTTTCCAGTACCCTGAGCCTGGGTGAGAGAGGATGAGGAGGAGGAGGAGGGCTTGGTCATCCACTCTACCAAGTCTTCGGCATGATGTGGCTCAACATGTCCAGCTGCCGAAAAGAAGGACAAGCGTGTCCCATGGCCATGTGCTGATGACAATGCACCGCGTCCACGACCAGCACTGTTGCCCCCAGACACAGAGCCTGCTTGCCCTCTTTTATTGCCTCCTGACTGTCTGCCTCTCCTTGTTTGCCTTCCAGACATTCTAATAGATGGCCTGCAGGGAGATGGGAAAAAAGCAATAAGGGCTACCTTCAGGTGTCCTTCTCTGTCCCTTGAAACAAGGACTTTGACAGTGAAAGAAACTGACACACTCTCCCTACCTACAGTTTTCTGTCCCTAGAAAAAATGTTTTTTTTAAGCACAATTTAGCACAAGGAGAATTCACTCACTGTCCTTCCAGGTCCCTGGAAACAAGGACTTTGACAGTGAAAGAAACTGACACACTCTCCCTACCTACAGTTTTCTGTCCCTAGAAAAAATGTTTTTTTTAAGCACAATTTAGCACAAGGAGAATTCACTCACTGTCCTTCCAGGTCCCTGGAAACAAGGACTTTGACAGTGAAAGAAACTGACACACTCTCCCTACCTACAGTTTTCTGTCCCTAGAAAAAATGTTTTTTTTAAGCACAATTTAGCACAAGGAGAATTCACTCACTGTCCTTCCAGGTCCCTGGAAACAAGGACTTTGACAGTGAAAGAAACTGACACACTCTCCCTACCTACAGTTTTCTGTCCCTAGAAAAAATGTTTTTTTTAAGCACAATTTAGCACAAGGAGAATTCACTCACTGTCCTTCCAGGTCCCTGGAAACAAGGACTTTGACAGTGAAAGAAACTGACACACTCTCCCTACCTACAGTTTTCTGTCCCTAGAAAAAATGTTTTTTTTAAGCACAATTTAGCACAAGGAGAATTCACTCACTGTCCTTCCAGGTCCCTGGAAACAAGGACTTTGACAGTGAAAGAAACTGACACACTCTCCCTACCTACAGTTTTCTGTCCCTAGAAAAAATGTTTTTTTTAAGCACAATTTAGCACAAGGAGAATTCACTCACTGTCCTTCCAGGTCCCTGGAAACAAGGACTTTGACAGTGAAAGAAACTGACACACTCTCCCTACCTACAGTTTTCTGTCCCTAGAAAAAATGTTTTTTTTAAGCACAATTTAGCACAAGGAGAATTCACTCACTGTCCTTCCAGGTCCCTGGAAACAAGGACTTTGACAGTGAAAGAAACTGACACACTCTCCCTACCTACAGTTTTCTGTCCCTAGAAAAAATGTTTTTTTAAGCACAATTTAGCACAAGGAGAATTCACTCACTGTCCTTCCAGGTCCCTGGAAACAAGGACTTTGACAGTGAAAGAAACTGACACACTCTCCCTACCTACAGTTTTCTGTCCCTAGAAAAAATGTTTTTTTTAAGCACAATTTAGCACAAGGAGAATTCACTCACTGTCCTTCCAGGTCCCTGGAAACAAGGACTTTGACAGTGAAAGAAACTGACACACTCTCCCTACCTACAGTTTTCTGTCCCTAGAAAAAATGTTTTTTTTAAGCACAATTTAGCACAAGGAGAATTCACTCACTGTCCTTCCAGGTCCCTGGAAACAAGGACTTTGACAGTGAAAGAAACTGACACACTCTCCCTACCTACAGTTTTCTGTCCCTAGAAAAAATGTTTTTTTTAAGCACAATTTAGCACAAGGAGAATTCACTCACTGTCCTTCCAGGTCCCTGGAAACAAGGACTTTGACAGTGAAAGAAACTGACACACTCTCCCTACCTACAGTTTTCTGTCCCTAGAAAAAATGTTTTTTTTAAGCACAATTTAGCACAAGGAGAATTCACTCACTGTCCTTCCAGGTCCCTGGAAACAAGGACTTTGACAGTGAAAGAAACTGACACACTCTCCCTACCTACAGTTTTCTGTCCCTAGAAAAAATGTTTTTTTTAAGCACAATTTAGCACAAGGAGAATTCACTCACTGTCCTTCCAGGTCCCTGGAAACAAGGACTTTGACAGTGAAAGAAACTGACACACTCTCCCTACCTACAGTTTTCTGTCCCTAGAAAAAATGTTTTTTTTAAGCACAATTTAGCACAAGGAGAATTCACTCACTGTCCTTCCAGGTCCCTGGAAACAAGGACTTTGACAGTGAAAGAAACTGACACACTCTCCCTACCTACAGTTTTCTGTCCCTAGAAAAAATGTTTTTTTTAAGCACAATTTAGCACAAGGAGAATTCACTCACTGTCCTTCCAGGTCCCTGGAAACAAGGACTTTGACAGTGAAAGAAACTGACACACTCTCCCTACCTACAGTTTTCTGTCCCTAGAAAAAATGTTTTTTTTAAGCACAATTTAGCACAAGGAGAATTCACTCACTGTCCTTCCAGGTCCCTGGAAACAAGGACTTTGACAGTGAAAGAAACTGACACACTCTCCCTACCTACAGTTTTCTGTCCCTAGAAAAAATGTTTTTTTTAAGCACAATTTAGCACAAGGAGAATTCACTCACTGTCCTTCCAGGTCCCTGGAAACAAGGACTTTGACAGTGAAAGAAACTGACACACTCTCCCTACCTACAGTTTTCTGTCCCTAGAAAAAATGTTTTTTTTAAGCACAATTTAGCACAAGGAGAATTCACTCACTGTCCTTCCAGGTCCCTGGAAACAAGGACTTTGACAGTGAAAGAAACTGACACACTCTCCCTACCTACAGTTTTCTGTCCCTAGAAAAAATGTTTTTTTTAAGCACAATTTAGCACAAGGAGAATTCACTCACTGTCCTTCCAGGTCCCTGGAAACAAGGACTTTGACAGTGAAGGAAACTGACACACTCTCCCTACCTACAGTTTTCTGTCCCTAGAAAAAATGTTTTTTTTAAGCACAATTTAGCACAAGGAGAATTCACTCACTGTCCTTCCAGGTCCCTGGAAACAAGGACTTTGACAGTGAAAGAAACTGACACACTCTCCCTACCTACAGTTTTCTGTCCCTAGAAAAAATGTTTTTTTTAAGCACAATTTAGCACAAGGAGAATTCACTCACTGTCCTTCCAGGTCCCTGGAAACAAGGACTTTGACAGTGAAAGAAACTGACACACTCTCCCTACCTACAGTTTTCTGTCCCTAGAAAAAATGTTTTTTTTAAGCACAATTTAGCACAAGGAGAATTCACTCACTGTCCTTCCAGGTCCCTGGAAACAAGGACTTTGACAGTGAAAGAAACTGACACACTCTCCCTACCTACAGTTTTCTGTCCCTAGAAAAAATGTTTTTTTTAAGCACAATTTAGCACAAGGAGAATTCACTCACTGTCCTTCCAGGTCCCTGGAAACAAGGACTTTGACAGTGAAAGAAACTGACACACTCTCCCTACCTACAGTTTTCTGTCCCTAGAAAAAATGTTTTTTTTAAGCACAATTTAGCACAAGGAGAATTCACTCACTGTCCTTCCAGGTCCCTGGAAACAAGGACTTTGACAGTGAAAGAAACTGACACACTCTCCCTACCTACAGTTTTCTGTCCCTAGAAAAAATGTTTTTTTTAAGCACAATATAGCACAAGCACAAAACACACTGACACTCTCCCTACCTATCCTTCTCTTTCCCTAAACTAAAGGAATCCAGGTTAAGCAAGAAAGAAAAAAGTCACTGTCCCTGCCTATGCTGCTCTATCCCTGCTCCGGAACACACTACACTAGGCCGCCGTGCTGGCGGCCTTTTATAGTGTGGGGCGTGTACTAAACACCCTCAGCAATAATTGGCCACAGGCATCCTGCCTGTGGCCAATCATTGCTCTCCTCGCTGCCGGCGCTGTGATTGGCCAAGCATGCGGGGTCACAGTGCATGCTTGGCCAATCACAGCGCCTGGATGACACTGCGATGGCGTAGTGCATTGTGAGCCGTTCGCGTCACTCGAATTTGGCGTGAACGGCCCAAATCGTTCGATCTTCGTCGAACGATCGAACAGCCGATGTTCGAGTCGAACGTATGTTCGACTCGAACACGAAGCTCATCCCTAGTCAGCAGCTACAAATACTGCAGCTGCTGACTTTTAATATAAGGATACTTACCTGTCCAGGGAGCCCACGATGTCGGCACCCCAGACAATTTTCGGATCGGCTTTCGGGGGCTGCCACTGGCATTCATGGTAAAGGAAACCGGCAGTGAAGCCTTTCAGCTTCACAGCCGGTTCCCTACTGTGCATGCGCAAAGAGCGCTGCACTTTCTAACTCAGGGGTCTCAAACTGCCGTCCCTCCAGCTGTTGCCAAACTACAAGTCCCATGAGGCATTGCAAGGCTGACAGTTACAAGCATGACTCCCAAAGGCAGAGGACTTGTAGTTTTGCAACAGATGGAGGGCCGCCAGTTTGAGACCCCTGTAAACTGGACCGGTGGTGGAGGAAGGAGGAGGGGGGCAGCATTTCCGAGGGACAGCGCCGCCTCCAGAAAGTGGGGACAGGTACCTGTCAAATACAGGTACCCGTCCCCCCCTCCCCCCTGAAAGGCGCCAAATGTGGCGCCCTAGGGGGGGAGGAAGTAGATCAGCAGAGCTTCCACTTTTCAGTGGAACTCCGCATTAAACAACACCTGTTAGTTGAGGACCTAAAGGTTAATGATCACAATGCATATCTCCAATATTCACCAAGTTTGGCAATTAATTTCTTTTTTTAATAAGAAGTCCCTTAACCCCTAAGTCAGATTGCCTACTGTACAATGGCTTTTTAAAATAAGGTTATTAAAAAAATGACTTTGCCCAGCATAGATTCTTCTAGGAGGAGCAGATGATGTCATTGTGCTTTCACTGCTTCCTACCAGGAAAAGTGGGTGCTCAAAATCCATCAAGAATATTCCACTCATTCCGGGGGAGCATTTCTCATGGGATTTTGAGTGACCGTCTTGAATTTATTTTCATGTAAATATGGTAAGGCTGGACAATAAGATAATAAAATTCTGAAAATAGTGTTTATGACAGGTCTTGTTTAATTTTCCTTATACAGGCAAAGGGAATTTCAGTGCGTCTAATGGAAATATTCATTTTTTTTTTTCAGTTTATCCTCAGGGATCTACAGGTCTGATATGGGCAGCAACAATTCTGTGGATTCTCCAAAAACACTCCATCACTAAATCCAGGGGTTTTCAAAGCTTCAATCCACAATGCCACTTAGGGATGTAGCCCTCTTTAGACTGAGAGGGCGCAAACACCTTGTGCATTACCATAGAGAAATTTGTTGCATCCACCAAGCCAAAGGTATGCTCACAAGCGGATAAAAACAGCGGGCATAAAACTGGTGTTCTTCAGCCAAAACGCAGTGTAACCCTTCCTAGGACTAAACGATTGGATGGCTTTTGTGTTTTAGGGGACAAGCCCCCTTCCTTAGTAGCTCTGAGGAAGGTGGTCAGTCCCCCGACATGCATCAGCCATCCAATCGTTTGGGAAAAGCAAATACTCCTGCGCTTGAAAAGTTGCTGTGCTTAGTTGAAAACGTGTGTCTCCATTGGTTCAGACACCACATCGGCTGTGATGCCACTCACAACAGGTCAGGGAAACCCAAGTAAAACTCTAAAACGAAAAGTAACAGAGGGCGCACCAGCCTAGCGCATAACCGTTGCGACAATTTATTATTTAAAAAATGGATACATTATACTCACAAATTAAATTAATGTGTACAGCAAAATATAAAGTCCACCAGATGCTCTACCGAGCATGATCGGCTGGCCGGTATCAGTTGTGGAATGAAAAGTCCAAACAAAGCTGACACGTTTCGAGGAGTGTCCCCTCATTCAGCTCTAAAGAAATGTCCACTAAGCCTTCCCCCCTTTTTTTGCACAGTTTTATTTATTTATTTGTTTTTACGATTATTATTATTAATAATATTAATAATAATTTATTTATTTTGTTAAGGTTAAGGTTGGGGTTAGGGTTTGGGGCTAATCTATTTATTTTTATTGCATTTGAACAGAAGAACGCTCATAAATGCACAAATCTTGTGTTGCAATGCATTCCTTTGGGGGGGGAAAGCTTAAAAAATGCACCAATCTGCCCAAATTAAGCTACAAAAGTAGCTCAAAAAGCATTTTTGAGCTTCAGGCTTTTGGCTTCAGGCTAACTGGAGTGGAGATGTGAGCCAACTACTTAAGGCCCATACACACGATCTGACTTTTTGACAACAATTGTCCGACGGACCTGTTTTAGCGGACAATCCGACCGTTTGTACGCTCCATCGGACAAACTTTTCCGCTTTTTCATCGGACAAATGTTCGCTGTGAGAACAGACAAACTTTCCAGCAACAAATGTCCTTCGTCGGCTAATCCGATCACGTGTACACAAGTCCATCGGACTTAAGTCCAAAGTACAAACATGCATGCTAAGAACCAATGCTAAAGATCAGACAACAATAGCAGAAGTTGCCCAAAGGGTGGCGGTAAAGAGCTGAAAAACCACGTGACTTGGTGAAAGTTGGCTGAAAAAGTCCTGCCGTGTGTATGAATACCAAGTTCATGGCCAGCGCCCAGCAAAATCGGAGCAAAATCCATGGAAAAGTCCGTTGGAAGTCCAATCGTGTGTATGAGGCTTTAGAGATGCAATGAATCTCTCTCCTCCAGCAAGCTACAAAACGCTCAGGTGTGAACTAGGCCTTACACAGTTGTCACCAGATCATTTGTATACATTTGAAGATTTTTTCAGTACTTCTGTTCCAATGACAACTGGCAAATTTTGTTTTTCCCATCACTTTCTGTTCCAGTAATAATGGTTATCATAACAATAAAAAAAGGGTGTCCAATATGGACACAGGCAGCAATAAAACATTGTCAGCACTAAAAATCGAAACTAAAAAAAAGTTGGACTAGAGAAACACTTTAAAGTTTAAACTCCAGGTATGATCTAGGACAGGGGTAGGCAACCTCGGCACTCCAGCAGAGGTGAAACTACAAATCCCATCATGACTCTGCCTCTAGGAGTCATACCTGTGATTGTCAGGGTCTTGCAATGTCTCATGGGACATGTAGTTCCACTGCAGCTGGAGGGCCGAGGTTGCCTACCCCTGCTCTAGGACCAATGTAAGTATGCATTGCTACCTCATACCTGAGAGGCTGTTGAGGAAGCTGGCAATCACTGTAGTACTCGGTGTTACTACAGTGATAGCTACTATCTTCTGGGTCAGGAGTGTATTTTTTTATCGAATACAAGACAATCTCTTTCTGGATGGTGGAAATTGTAACATCACTGCGCCCCCCACCTCATCCAGAGAACACCTTGTATTAATTTAAAAAAACACAAGGTATTCTGTGAATGGCGGCAGTGCCAAGCGGCTGGCCCCTCTGTTGTCAGTGTCATAGGCGTGCCCAGGGGGTGTGCTTGTGTGCCTGGGAACACCCTAATAATTTTTATTCCCCAACTCTAGGAATGGCGATAGGCTATCAGCACTCAACCACTCATGTGAATGGTGCAGTTAAAAACAATCTATAAAATGAACAAAGACAATACAGACCATAATTGGGAGGGGGGGGGGGGGTCTTTATGAGTGGGTAGCTCTTATAGCCAGACATAAAGGAACTGATGACCCCATCTGTAAAACAAAGAGAGGGGAAGGGAGGGAGACAGTGCAACCACTCTGGTGTAGTAAGTTCCAAGAAGGTTTAATTACAATGAAAATTAAAAAATGGATACTCACAAAAGTAAAAAAAACACACACATATATATATATATATATATATATATATATATATATATATATATATATATATATGGAAGTCCACGGGATAGTGAAAGCCTTTGGTGGAGGCACAGTCCTAAAAGGGTGCAGCTGGATGGATGAATGATGAGCTTCTACAGGCACAAAATCTGGATCTCTGTGCCAGTCTTACACTCTCCCGTGGACTTATATATATATACTGTATATATATGTAAGACTGGCACAGAGATCCAGATTTTGTGCCTGTAGAAGCTCATCATTCATCCATCCAGCTGCACCCTTTTAGGACCGTGCCTCCACCAAAGGCTTACACTAGCCCGTGGACTTCCATATATACATATATATATATATATATATATATATATATATAGTGTGGTTTTAATACTTTTGTGAGTATCCATTTTTAACTTTTCTTTGTAATCAAACCTTCTTGGAACTTACTACACCAGAGTGGTTGCACTGTCTCCCTCCCACACCCTAATCACCATGTGCAGATTCCCCCTGTTGTCTAGTGCTGATATTTCAACAAAGCCCCCCATTGGGGCTCCCAAAAACATTGTAAAAAAAAATATTATTGCAAAAAAAAAAAAAAACGACTGATACCGTCCACTGCCCTACTTACTGACCCCATCCACTACTGACACCAACCTCTGCTATACTGATACGTCAACTGCTCTATTGACACTGTCCATGTTTTAATGCATTTTAAAATGTTTGTTTAAATTTATATATGAGTGTGTGTATATGTAAATTCATATACTGACACACGCATGTGTGTGTGTTTAAACTTTGGGGTGCACACCCTAATGCAGTAGGCTGCGCACACCTATGGTCAGTGTGTAGAAGGGAAATCGCTTGGCATAGGTTATAAAAAATTGTGGCTATCACTGTAGTAGCGCTGACTACTACAGTAATTGTCAGCTTCCCAGCGGCCCATCAGATATGATATATACATACACACATTGGTCCAAGCTGAACCTAAAGTGGTTCACCTGAAAATAAAGATCATACCTTGAGTTCAGCTTTGAAGCTAAAATCCAGGTAGACCTTAATTCCTCTTGTAATCCCCTGCACAAGCAGGAGAGGGAGGCACAGTACAGGTGTGATGCATTACTATTTTCTGAGAATGTGTTCCCACAGGGGGAAAGAGCAGAGAGATGACCTAGAGCAGGGGTCTCAAACTGGTGGCCCTCCAGCTGTTGCAGAACTACAATTCCCATGAGGCATTGCAAAGCTGACAGTTGCAAGCATGACTCCCATAGGCAGAGGAATGATGGAACTTGTAGTTCCACAACAGCTGGAGGGCCGCCCGTTTGAGACCCCTGCCCTAGAGATTCAGTAATGGTCCGTACACACGATCCTAAAATCTGACTAAAAACAGCTTTCTATGCGATCCATATGATAATCGGATCGTTGGTACAGAGCTTTCGAGAGCCGATCACGACAGTTTATCTGATATTATCCTATCGGACAAACACAAAAACTTTTCTCCTATGATACAGATCGTACAATTTTCATTTAATCGGTACAGTTGTCGTCCGAAAATACAATACAAATACATTACAACACATGACATTACTTCCGATTTTTTATTCAGTCGTACGAGAATCTTCGTTACTTTAGTAAACTCTTCAGGTTCGATATATGACTAGCATGCAAAAAAGAAAAATGGACGATCTGTCGTCCGATTTTCGGATTGTGTGTACGGAGCATTAGTCAGGTCACCACACTGGCTGTGTGGCTGGAGTGTATAAATATCATGACTGGCTGGACGGCGTTTCAAACCCTTTGGCAGGTAACAATACTCCCGTTTATGTATTTCAATGGTGTATTTTGATTTTTGCCATCAGTTCAGCTTTACTATTGCACATAAACAATTACAAAATATGTTCCTTTTAATTTGTTTACCTGGCCTGTGTACAGCCCACCTCATCTTACCAAGCAGACCTGTATCTGTCCCACTGAGCCAAGTAATGGCATCAGAAGGGGAATTTATTTAGCACAAAGATGCATGTTAATCCAGTTAACAATTGATTATCTTGTTGAACGTTTAGATCTAAACGGGTGTTAGAAAAATGTCTGCAATTACTTGTGCTCTTCACACCATCTCGTCTTCAGCACCCTAAACAAACTGAGAATGAATTATTAAGTAAAGAGCAGCCTTGTGAATTAATAGCTTGAGGCATTCGTGGTGGGGGTTTAATCTCTAATGAACAACTAATAGTGTGAAAAGTGGTTTCATTACTGTCTGATGGAGACAGATGGAAATAAATCAACTGAAATGAAGTTTTTTAAGCCTCATGTAGTTCAGGAGACAGCAAGATAAACATATTGATCATAACGTATTGCCAGCAGAATGGTATGAGCTGCAGAATTCAGTTACTCCTGCTACTGTTAAAGTCTTACTGAACCCACAACAATAAAATCAGTCTGTATATGCAGTAAAGCATGCTTGTTATACTCACTGTGGGACCTAAGGGGTTAATCCTCCGCATTGTGTAAAAAGGCGATTTGATCCTGCCTTCTCTGGTCCTCCCCTTCTTCCACTGTCCCCAATCCATCTCCTGATAAGACAGAGTCACTCTGCACATGCTCAGTTTTGTGTGTATTGCTAGAGAGTTTTTTTTTCCTGAGAGTGTGCATGTGATCGGCACAGGGCCAATCAGCACTATCTAGACAGAAGGTCAAATATACAGTGCCTTGAAAAAGTATTCATACCCCTTGAAATTTTCCAAATTTTGCCATGTTACAACCAAAATCATAAATGTATTTTTTATTGGGATTTTATGTGATAGACCAACACAAAGTGGCACATAATTGTGAAGTGAAAGAAAAATGATCAATGGTTTTCAAATATTCTTACAAATAAATATGTGAAAAGTGTGGCGTGCACTTGTATTCAGTCCCCCTTTAGGCCGGGTTCACACTATTGTGAATTGGATGCGGTGATACCGCATCCAATTCGCAATAGCAGGAGAATGTGAACGGCTCTCTATGGAGCCGGTTCACATATCTCTGATGCGAATTTGCACAGGAGCCCTGTGTGTCTTTTGAGGGGAGAAGCACAAAAGCGCCACTCTAAGTGCAGTATTAACAGTAGATTTTAATGAATAAAAAAGGAAGCATATACATACTCACAAACAAAAGCTTAAAACAGACATGTAGAGTGGAGGAGCCCGTGTCTCATCTTTTGCAGAGCAGTGACGCGGGACAGGTGGCGCCGGAGGAAGCTGACGCTTGCTGGACCGCAAATGCACCGATGCAGGGAGGAGCAGGGATGGAGAGATCCTCGGCGGGCAATGAGCCGTGTAGCTAGCCGTAACTAGCCGTCACTTACGGGTGACTGAGGGACCAATAGGTTCCGGGTAGATGGAGGACCAATAGGTGAACGCGCTTTCGGAGCATGCGCTCCTTCTTGTGTGTCTTTTGGCCTGTTTCAGGTCCGAATTTAGCCCAAAATTCGGGCTGAAATCGGACCTGAAATGGTGAACCAGGAAGCACAGGACCCCTGCTGGGAGCCGCATCAGCATCCAGTGTGAACTGAGCCTCACTCTGATACCCCTAACTAAAATCTAGTGGAACCAATTGCCTTCAGAAGACACCTAATTAGTAAAATAGAGTCCATCTGTGTGTAATTTGATCTCAGTATAAATACAGCTGTTCTGTGAAGCCCTCAGAGGTTTGTTAGAGAACCTTAGTGAACAAAAAGCATCATGAAGGCCAAGAAACACACCAGACAGGTCAGGGATAACGTTATGGAGAAGTTTAAAGCAGGGTTAGGTTATAAAAAAATATCACAAGCTTTGAACATCTCACAGAGCACTGTTCAATCCATTATCCCAAAATGGAAAGCGTATGCATAACTGCAAACCTACCAAGACATGACCGTCCACCTAAACTGACAGGCCGGGCAAGGAGAGCATTAATCAGAGAAGCAGCCAAGAGGCCCATGATAACTCTGGAGGAGCTGCAGAGATCCAAAGCTCAGGTGGGAGAATCTGTCCACAGGACAACTATAAGTCGTGATTAGAAAAGATGGCCTGCAACTCCTTGCTTGCACAGTAGTGAACAAGGCCCGCAAGGCTGAAACGCATGAACCAATAAATCTTTTCTTATGATTGCTACTGCAGCTGTGCGACTGCCTTTCCGCACCCAAGTAGCTCTAAACAATCTTCTGATCATATTGGGTAGTAGCACCCTACTTCTGCTCTAAACTATTAGTCATGCACTCCATGAATCTGGCCTTTACGGAAGAGCGCCAAGAAGAAAGCCATTGCTGAAAGAAAGCCATAAAAAGTCCCGTTTGCAGGTTGTGAGAAGCCATGTGGGGGACACAGCAAGCATGTGGAAGAAGGTGCTCTGGTCAAATTTGATCAAAATTTTACTTTTTGGCTTTTTCTTCAGCAGGGACAGGGAAGCTGGTTAGAGTTGATGGGAAGCTGGATAGAGCCAAGTACAGGCTCAAGAAAAACTGTTATGCTGCGTACACACGATCGGAATTTCCAACAACAAATCCGTGGATTTTTTTCAGACGGATGTTCGCTCAAACTTGTCTTGCATACACACGGTCGCACAAATGTTGCTTGGAAATTCCGAACATCAAGAACGCAGTGACGTACAACACTACGGCGAGCCGAGAACAGTGAGTACAGTGATTCCGAGCATGCGTCAAATTGATTCCGAGCATGCGTAGAATTTTTGTGCGTCGAAATTGCATACACATGATCGGAATTTCCGACAAGAACTTTTGTTGTCGGAAAAATTGAGAAACAGCTCTCAAACATTTGTTGTCGGAAATTCCGACAGCAAATGCCCGATGGAGCCTACACACGGTTGGAATATCCGACCAAGAGCTCACATCGAACATTTGTTGTCGGAAATTCAGATCGTGTGTACTCGGCATTAGAGTCGGAAAAAGACTTGAGACTGGGGCAGATGTTCACCTTCCAACAGGACAACGACCCTAAACATACAGCCAGAGCTACAATGGAATGGTTTAGATCAAAGCATATTCATGTGTTAGAATTGCCCAGTCAAAATCCAGATCTAAATCCAATTAAGAATCTGTGGCAAGACTTGAAAATTTATGTTCACAGACACTCTCCATCCAATCTGACAGAGCTTGAGCTGTTTTGCACAGAAGAATGGGCAAAAATGTCACTCTCTAGATGTGAAAAGCTGGTAGAGACATCCCCAAAAAGGGGATGCAGCTGTAATTGCAGGGAAAGGTAGATCTACAAAGTATTGACTCGGGGGGGGGGGGGGCTGAATACAAATGCCCGCCACACTTTTCACATATTTGTTTGTAAAAAAAAATTGAAAATCATTTTTCATTTTCCCTCCACTTCACAATTATGTGCCACTTTGTGTCGGTCTATCACATAAAATCCCAATAAAATAAATTTATGTTTTTGGTTATAACATGACAAAATGTGGAAAATTTGTGAATACTTTTTCAAGGCGCTGTAGTGAATGTAGGGTCCTGGGTTTAGTAACACTTTACATTTATGTAATCCATATGCAGTATGAACATGGGTCGAATTTAGCAGTACGCACTCTAGGCCTGTGCCTATAGGCAGCAGAAGTAAAGAAATGACTCCTCTTTATAGGTATTGACCACTGATTATTTTCCCATTATCAGAAGAAATGTTATCATCTTATGTACTTGAATTTTTGTTCGATGTACTTGAAATTCACACCAAAAAACATTAGTATACATGAAGAGGTAGAGATATTTCTACATTTGGATATATGTATATTAATGTTTTTTGGTGTGAATTTATTTATATTTAGAGCGTATTTATTAATGAGCATAGGTGGCCCAGCATTAATCATTTAACACAGTACTGTGGGAACACAAGTTTATCTTTTCAGCCATTGATTTATATTGTATAACATTTTTATTTTGACACGTGGTTGTACAATTTATATTTTTCATTTTTTATTATTTGTGGTAAAGTAATTGATCATATTTTTGAACATTGTGAGGAGCGTGGGAGTGTCACAAATATAAGTATTTCACACCTGCACATTTAGCTCCCTGTCCTGGACACATTTGGATGCAAGAAGATCTCTTCATTTTACAACTGATAGCTCAAAAACAAATGTATGTTCTCTTTATAACGAAGGTCCCCCAAATTTTCATTATAAAAGTGATTTTTTTTTCTGTAGCACAGGCATTAGTTGCTGCTGTTCTGTCCTCTAAAGCTATCCTTTCCTTCTTCTCTATCTGCCCCTCTTTTCTGTTATGGTGTCTTCTTGCCCTAGTAGGGTCCTATGGAGCCACCTGTTTGTATACATTCACATGGGTGATGGGTGCGGTTGGGTGATGGGTACGGTTTCTCAGACCAAAACTTTAGGGAAGCACAAAGTACACAGAAAGCACTATACTGCAGATGAACACTAGTTGATTTGTTAGATTTAATGGACCGTGCTATCTACAATAATTTATTGCAAAAAACATGAGGGTTTAGAACCCCTTTAAAGTGGATGCAAACCCTCAGATATACCCAGTCAAGTGAACAGCCTCAGATGATACACAGGGATTAAACAAATCTCCCCAAGTTTTACTTGTATATCTGCTGTCTTCTACTTTGTAGACTGTTTAGAAAGTGCACATTGTGTTATAATTTTCTCTTCCTGGGTGTGGATTCTTGGTATACACTGTGTGACAGCTGATTGGAGGAAAGGCACACACCCCCTCTCGACATAGGCAGAGGAAGGAAGAAATGTGCAGAGCTATGCTGTGAATAGACAAGCTCTCTGCTTATCTATCTCTCTGCACCATCCCCGACACAGATTTCAGGCTGGTTTTATTTCGGTTGTCGAAGAGAAAATCCCTGGTTACTTATTTTACTGGCACATGATTATTAAAAATGTATTGTGTGAACATTCTTTAATCCTCATTAAATCAGCTTCATTAGATTGGCTTTATATAAATATAGGACTTTTATTCATGAATAGCAGTAGCACACAACTTTTGCTACAGCTTCTAATCAGTAGTCCAATATATACAGTATAGCAATGCTGTCTGGCTTCTTGTATTATGAGTGTTCTATTTGCTCTGGCATGAAATTGGTGAATGTTTTATTTTTACTGATCAGACCTCAAACACTGCAGCTGTTGTTACCATGGCTACCCGCTATGACCATCACAGCTTCTGCACAGAACGTGTTTTACGTCTATAGCTACACGCGTGCTACCTCGGCTGCTGAGTTATGTCCGGGTTTCTTTTCCAAAACAGACAAAACTTCAAGTATTGCTCTGTTTCCTTTTTCCCATTCGCCCATAGTTTCCCAGCAGAGCAAGGCCAAAAAAAGTAATTGCTTTCAAAGTGCAGTCTGATTAGCTTGGTAACGTTCTGCTACAATACCCAAACAGTACAAAATTGAGAGCTGCCAATCACTTTGCTCCAAGTTCACAGAGATGTCTGGCCAGTTCTTTACAGTGAAATGTCTTACTATTTATGCCATGTGCGTGATTTTGTTTCAGTTTGCTCTTATATTAAAGTGGTTGTACACCTCAGACATGAAATATGAACAAAGCATATCCCTCTATAGCATGTACTTGTCTCAATTAAGAGCACTAAGGGGTTGATTTACTAAAGGCAAATAGACTGTGCACTTTGCAAAGTGCAGTTGCACTCTGCAAGTGCGGTTGCTCTAAAGCTTAGTAATTGAGGTAACGCTTTACTTTGTAAAAAATACCCAATCACATGCAAGTAATTTTTTTTTTTTTTTAAAACCAGCATTTTTGCTTGCACTTGATTGGATGATGAAAGTCAGCAGAGCTTCCACTCATTTACTAAGCTCTGAAGCAGCTGCAATCACTATGAATATCTTCTGATGAGTTTTCCTGACACCAAGAGAAAAATGGTGACATCCTCAGCCTCAGCTCTGTTTCTGTGTGGAGGGGGAGAGTCCCTTTCTTCCAATTAGCTCTCAGAGCTCACCTCAATAAGCTCTGCAGAGTGTAATTTCAGCTCTCGGCCCCTTTTTTTCGGAATTCTCAGACAAGCTTAGAAATTGTGCACTTTGATTGGACATAGAGAAGAGAAGGCTGCAGATAAACAGGTACAACTTATGTAGGAGGATTTGGTTAATCTCTGTGCATCGCCTAAGGCCAGTAACTTCACTGGGTATATGAAAGGGTTTAAACCACTTTAATATACAGTGGGGAAAATAATTATTTGAAACCCTGCAGATTTTGTAAGTTTGCCCACTTACAAAGAAATTAAGGGTCTACAGTGTAATTGTTATCATAGGTGTATTTTAAATGATAGAGACAGAATAATAACCAAAAATGCAGAAAAAAAACACATTATACAAATGTTATAAATTGAGTTGCAGTTCAATGAGTAAAATAAGTATTTGATCCCCTACCAACCAACAATAATTCTGTCTCCCACAGACTGGGTACAGTAGGTGCTCATGTGGTACACAGATTAGTCCTGTCAATTTAAGAAGGTGCTCCCAACGACAACTCATTATGTGTATAAAAGACACCTGTCCATAGAATCTCTTTCTTCCATTCAAACCTCACTATCATTCATGGGCAAAAGACCAAAGAGCTGTCAAAGGATGTCAGGGACCAGATTGTAGACCTGCACAAGGCTGGAATGGGCTACAAGACCATCAGCAAGAAGCTTGGTGAGGAGGAGACAACTGTTGGAGCCATTATTTGCAAATGAAAAAAATACAAAAAAAGCATCATTGGCCTCGGTCTGGAGCTCCATGCAAGATTTTGCCTCATGGGGTAAGGATGATCATGAGAAAAGTGAGGAATCAGCCCAGAACTACACGGGAGAAGCTTGTGAATGATCTCACGGCAGTTGGGACCACAGTCACCAAACAAACCATTGATAACACAATACGCCGCCACGGATTGAAATCCTGCAGTGCCAGTCCCCCTCTGCAAGAAGGCACATGTACAGGCCCATCTGAAAAAGCTGTGGTCAGATGAGACCAAAATGTAGCTCTTTGGCATTAACTTGACTCGCCGTGTTTGGAGGGGAAAAAAATGCTGACTATGACCCTAAAAACACCATCCCTACAGTCAAGCAAGGAGGTGGAAACATTATGCTGTTTCTCTGCTAAAAGTACAGGCTGACTTTTCCGCATTGATGGGCCAATGGATGGGGCCATGTATTGTAAAATCTTGGATGAGAACCTTCTTCCCTCAGTCAAAACACTGAAGATGGGTCGTGGATGGGTCTTCCAGCATGACAATGACCAAAAACATCCGCCAAGGCAAGAAAGGAGTAGTTTAAGAAGAAGCACATTATGGTCATGGAGTAGCCTAGCCAGTCTCCAGACCTTAATCCTATTGAAAATTTATGGAGGGAGCTGAAACTTCGAGTTGCCAAGCGACAGCTAATAAACCTTTAAAGAGAAGTATGTTTTTCATTTTTTTTATATTCATACTTACCTATGTGGATGGAGCATCAGACCACAGTCCCTTCTGCACTGAGAACCGAGCCACCGAACATCGTCGATGGCTCGGTTCTCTCCCCTCCCCGAGTGGAGAGATGCTGCCTGTCAGTCAGCATCTCTCCTGCTCTGATCCTCCATGCTTATTGGAGCGATGAGCTGTGGAGGGGTGGGGAGCGGCTCCCTGAGACTGCCATCAGTCAAGGCAGCTGGCGGAACCAGACTTCAGAAGTCAGGATGACAAGGTGCCTCGACTGATTGCAGTGGCATCAGCGGAGAGCGGACTTCAGACCGATCTCCGCTGAAAACGGGTCACAGAAGTGCAAAACGAATTGCACTCCTGTGACCCAGTGGAGAAGCCCAGCTTAAAAAGTTCAGGCTGGACTTCTCCTTTAAGGTTTTAGAGAGGATCTGTTGAGCAGAGTGGACCATAATCCCTCCTGAGATGTGTGTAAACCTGGTAACCAACTACAAGAAACGTCTTGCCTCTGTGCTTGCCAACAAGGGTTTCTCCACCAAGTACTTATTTTACTCACTGAACTGCAACTCAATGTATAGCATTTGTATCATGTTTTTTCTGGATTTTTGATATTCTGTCTCTATCATTTAAAATACACCTTACGATAAAAATTATAGACCCTTCATTCCTTTGGACAAACTTAAAAAATCGCCAGGGGATCAAATAACTATTTTCCCTACTGTATAGGCCAACACAAAATACTGACCCAAAAAGACATGTATATCTGAACTTGTGGAAAGCATACAGGATGGATGGTTAATTGTCTGTAGATCAAACGTTGAGTTAGGAAATTATCACTACTCAAAAATGTCTCATCTAAGTAGTTAAAGCAGATCTTTACTCATAAAAGCAACTTCCTGTCACATGGGCATCCGCTCTATAGGGCAAGGGGGGGCGAGTGCCCCCCCCCCAGGAATCATAAGAGAAGACACTTGATTTGCACCCCTGTGTTGCAATGGCCGCCGTGGACATTTTTTCTGCTGCTGCCTGCTGGCCGGGGGGCTGGGGCTGCTCTTCAGTGGCTCTCCATCGCCCCGGGTGCCACACATTGGGGGGGTCAGGCAGCTCCCCATCCTCACCTGTGTGAAACAGTGAGAGCGGGATGGGATTGGTAGTACAGCGGCGATGTGACATGCTGACAGCGCAGGGAGAGCTCAGGTGGACTGACCCATTGTCACAATGCTGTGTCTCACTCTCAACATCCCAGTGAGTACAACCCCCCCCCCTTCCACAGAAATGGAAGAGGCTGCTTCGGCTCTGCCCCCTCCCTCCCTCCCCTCTGTTCCTGTGTACCATCCATGCTCTGTGCTGGACACCTCTGCAACATTTGGGGAAATGGATCACTGCTCCAGGTGGATGTGTGGAAATGGCACTCTCCTCAAGGTGGAAGCATTAGGTGCAGGCTAAGCATATAGAAATTAGAAGAGGGAATGTCTGGCTATGACTAAGCACTGTTGAGTGTGAAACGTGTCAGATTTTTTATCCTGTACCCTGCTGTGGTGTGTAATTTTGTTATTTTGCACAATAAAGGAGTTTTTATTGGAGTGCGGCTGTCCAGACATTCCCTCTTCTAATCTGGACACCTCTGGACTCGTGTGCTGCGTCTGAAAGGAATGTGTGGGTGGGAACATTTAAACAAGTAGCTCAACCGCCAACTAAACTACTAGTGTGAGACTGTGAGCATCCTGGGAACATCAAGTGAGTTATCCGCATTGTCACTGTGTACTCTGCCCTCTCTCGCCCAAATCTCCCCCCCCCTCTTTCCTCCAGCAGAGTCTTTCATTAACTCTATGCTGATAGTTGGCCCCATCATGTTCCTTTAGCCAGGTTTCACTAGTGTGTGATCATAGACATTGCATGTGATTTGCACCGCATTGCTTTGTAAATCACATGCGATGTCTGTGCGATGCAAATTCAGTCATACAAACTGCATGGCTGAAATCAAATTTGTACCAAAACGGTGCAGGACCCTTTTTTTGGTTTGCACTGGAATCGGAGTGGATGGGTGTTTACACCTATGCAATCCGATTCCTGTACTATTTCACAGTTCTCACTGCGATCTGCAAACTGATCTGGGGGTGTCATTAATTTAACATTGACACCCGTAACAGTTTGCAAAGGGCAGCGTGAACGGCCGACAAGCAACATGCAATGCAGGAATCCGCACTGGAATCGCAGTGATTCCTGCATCGCACATATGTGAACCAGGACACAAGTGGGATCACACTGATGCACTGTGGCTCAGTTGCAGTGCTGGTGTATACACAGTTTTCCTGCATTTACCTAAATTTTCACTACAGTCCCACAGACTTCTATTAGTTTACACATTTTTGCAACATTTTCTGAAAGCGCACCAAATGTTCTCTATACTGAATCTTTGGTGTGCTTTCAGAAAACACAGTAAAATTACAGAGGCTAATAGATGTCTGTGGGACTGCAGCTAAAAATGGGGATAAAATGCAGAAAAACAGCATATACCCCAGCACTGCGAAAAACTCCAGGACACCAGTGTGAACCCAAAGGCTTCAGGATGCTGTGTAATGTAAAGGCGTCCAGAGGTGCAGGGGGTTGTGTAATGTAAAGGAGTCCAGAGGTGCAGGGGGTTGTGTAATGTAAAGGAGTCCAGAGGTGCAGGGGGTTGTGTAATGTAAAGGAGTCCAAAGGTGCAGGGGGTTGTGTAATCTAAAGGAGTCCAGAGGTGCAGGGGGTTGTGTAATGTAAAGGAGTCCAAAGGTGCAGGGAGTTGTGTAATGTAAAGGAGTCCAACGGTGCAGGGGTTGTGTAATGTAAAGGAGTCCAAAGGTGCAGGGGGTTGTGTAATGTAAAGGGGTCTAGGAGGTGCAGGGGGTTGTGTAATGTAAAAGGGTCCAGAGCTGTGGGGTGCTGTGTAATGTAAAGGGGTCCAGAGGTGCAGGGGGTTGTGTAATGTAAAAGGGTCCAGAGCTGTGGGGTGCTGTGTAATGTAAAGGGGTCCAGAGGAGCAGGGGGTTGTGTAATGTAAAAGGGTCCAGAGCTGTGGGGTGCTGTGTAATGTAAAGGGGTCCAGAGGTGCAGGGGGTTGTGTAATGTAAAAGGGTCCAGAGCTGTGGGGTGCTGTGTAATGTAAAGGGGTCCAGAGGTGCAGTTGTGGAGAGGGGGTACACAATAGTGACAAAGAGATATTGAAAGACGCAGGGGGCACAGTCGGGTGTTTTTACATTTTAACATGGGGGGGGGCGCGCTTTTAACCCCCACTAGCGGTCGAAGAAAGGGTTAAATGCGACTGTGTATCGCCGCTGCCGAAGCGCCCCCCCCCAAAACATTTCAGCGGACGCCCATGTCCTGTCATCTGCTCCCCATTCCCTTCCGCTTTCATAATTAAAGATAGTATCTTTAATTTTTTTAAGGAAAAAACTTTTTTTGTCACTAGTGGCTACTCACTTCTGGATTCCTTGCCTAGGCAAGGATGGCTTGTTATCAACCAGCGCAGCCATCTAGGATACCTCAAAGGAGGCTGTGCCAAAGTGTCATGTTAATTTGAACCAGCTGGCTGTTTAAGACCTGTGGCAAGATACAGCTCACAATCCAAATAACCCCATGGTAAAGCATGGAGATGGTAATATCCTGTTATTTCTCTGCAGCAGGGACTGAAGCACTTGTCAGGATAGAAGAAAAATGGATGGAGCAGAATATCATCAAATTCTTGAGGAAAATCTGCTGTCCTCTGCCAAAAAGTTGTCAATGGGATGAAGGTTTACCTTTCAACATGACAATAACCCAAATCACAGCAAAAATTACCACAGTGGTTGAAGAAAAAGTGAATGTCCTTGCATGGCTTAGTCAGAGCCCAGACTTAAACCCCATTGAAAATCTGTGGAATGACTTGAAGACTGCAGTCCACAAATAGTCACCATCAAATTTAACAGAACTTGAGCAGTTCTGCAAAGAAGAGTGGGCAAATATTGCAAAGTCTAAATGTGCAAAGTTAGTAGAGACATATCCAAACAGACAAAAGGCTGTGATTAAAGCAAAAGGTGGTTCAACAAAATACTGGCATAAGGGGGTGATGCTTTTTCCAACTCAGTGATTTTTTTCCTGACATGTTGGTGTTATATCTTTCACTTGAATGTTATAAGTTGCACTAGTAAATACAGCTGGATAAAACAAAAACGGTGTCTGTTTTCATGAAAGGGCTGCAAAGCAACAAAATGTGAGTATTTTAAAGGGGGGCAATTCTTTTCTTTACCCACTGTAACTATGATAGGGTGACTATGGTGTAGTGGGAAAATGTTCATGCTCACCTGGGTTGCTATTTCAGTCATCTAACCTGGCAGGGAATACAGTACTGTTTCCCTCTAGTAGGTTCTCTATTGAAATTGAATGGCAATATATTAACTTACTACTCATTTTGCAAAGTTTGAGGTTACCAGCCTAAATTAGGTCACATCAGCTGCTGGGTAAAAGGTTCCTGTGCTCCAGCACTAAAATTAAGCAAAATCAGGACAATTACCAGACACCCTGAAAAACCCAGGTTACTCAACTAAGCTGACAGTAACACAAACTGCTATGGCAGCCCTGTGGTCCTTACCCTTCTGCTCCCTTTGTCTTCCTATACCCTGGTGCCCCACAGCATCGCCAGAACCCCTCTTTGCTGTTTTGTGTAGTGACCTTGGGTATTTGGGGTTTCCGGGCCACTCTGGAAATTAATTTGCAGTGCTGCATTACTTTCCAGATGCTTTTTAGTATGGTTCTTGAGAAAATGGGTTTTCTTTAAATTATATATATATATATATATCTGTTTCTTCCACTTGAGCCAAGTTAGTCAAGGTTTCATGTAAATGTATACCATATTTTAATATGTACTGCAAAGGAAAAATATATGCATCAAAATATGATACATGTAAACTTCCTTCCTATAACACACTAACATAAAAAGAAAGAACATTCTCTATATCAGCCTTTTTTAATGGCTTGTCTGTATCGTTCTATATGCAGATGTATGCAACATGTGGCCAGCTTGCTGAGTGCTGGAATGGACTTGCTAGGCAAGGGCTTTTTTAGCATACAAAATATTCACAGCAGCCTGTTTCTCAATTTTGTGCTGTGTAACTTCTTGCTATTAAATGACTGAAACAAAAACCGGCACCAGAAGAATGGCTGGAGCACAGATTCCAATTTAATCTGCTATGCCAAGTTCAAAGACTTTATAACAAGTCTTGCTTCTGTGAGAGTTGGCTATTAACATAGAACAAGATAAAAAATATTTTGGAATTTTGGAATTTATCACATGGCACTTAACTATTTCCAAGCAAATTAACACCTTTTACAATTCATTTTAATAAGCAGGACATAATATAAAGCGCCATGACTGATATATCAGAGAGGAGATTATTTGGGGTATTTTCTTTCTGATTATATACTTTTTTCTGGAGTTTGCAGTCATTTCTCTTTAGATATCATCGTTATACTGAAAAGACTTTATAAGATCATCTGTTTATAGTTTATACTTCAATGGCTTCTAAGGGAAAGACAAATAAAAGGAGTAAATATGGTTACTATCTAGTTTAGATGTACATACTTAGGCAGAACAGATGGACTTAGAGTAGTACGACTTCAGGGCACCTTGCAGATGGCACAGGACCTGCCTTGTCACATCACACCTTTGCCTTGCTAATCCAGTGATATTTACTATGGTCAGCCTATAGACAGTCAAATATTTCCATATTCTAAAAGAGTAGAACAGCTTAAGACCTCATACACAAGGGCGCCTGGGGCCAGATGACCTAAAATATGAGAGTCCAGTACCGTACACAATACCTGCATACAGCCACTAATTTCTATAGATGGCTGGATGCAGCACATGTGACAACTGGGCGAGGAAGTACAATCCAAATTTTTTAATGTCACATGGCCACAGGTGCCCATGTGCATGAGGCCTTAAGACAAGCCTTTACTGACCTCTGTAGCTGCAGGCACTGTGGAGAACAGCAGAAGCACTAAAGTCATTGCATTTTTTTCTAAGCAACTCTGCTCACACTGCTCCCCCCTAAAAAGCATTGCCTCAGCAGCCTTCTAATGTCCACTGTAAACACAGAGACATTTTCTGGTAGGGGGAGCAGTGTGAGCTGCTAAGAGAACCACTTGTTTGACTTCAGTGCTTCTGCTGTGAATTTTGAGAACAAATTGCCCCATAGTGCTTGTAGCTACAGAGATCAGCAGGGGGGCTTGTTTAAAAGCCTATTTACCGTTTGTAGGTAAATAGCTTGGCAACATTTTATGTTTTAAGGAGGAACAGTACTTGGCTTCAATGAGTACTCTTTCAACAACTGTAAGGCATCTCTCACACGGGCATTCTGATCAGATCTGCCTGTCATTTTGTCAGGCGAACCTGATTGTCAGGTCCATTTATCCCTTTGGACTAGTGGGTATAAACTGACTTTTACACCCGCCTACCTTCTGGTTTGATCAGGTCTGCTAAAAATAAAAACTGAAGGGACTCCATCCTCTTCTGTTTAGACAGAGAGGATCAGAGGCAGTCAGGTATAAACGGACAGCGGAGTCAGTTTACTCCTGACTGCCCATGGAGCAGAGTGGGGTCTCTGTCCATGTACATAAACTGAGTGGACATGGATGTGTGATCCGCCCGCTCTGCTCCGATCTGTGAGCTGATCCCCTGCTGATCAGAATGGAATCCACCCCATGTGAAAGGGCCTATGAGTATAGGGCACTATAACTAGGCCGTTATTAAAAGGAAGCCCTGCCATGTAGGCAGGTATAAACGGACAGCGGAGTCAGTTTACTCCTGACTGCCCATGGAGCAGAGTGGGGTCTCTGTCCATGTACAGAAACTGAGTGGACATGGATGTGTCATCCGCCCACTCTGCTCCGATCTGTGAGCTGATCCCCTGCTGATCAGAATGGAATCCACCCCATGTGAAAGGGCCTATGAGTATAGGGCACTATAACTAGGCCGTTATTAAAAAGAAGCCCTGCCATGTAAAGCCCATATTTATGGTTAAGCAAATTTGATAGACTCGGAAGAGCAATACTTTTTTACTTTATTAAAGCAACAAAATTCTAGCCAAATGGGCAATAAAGCAGTTACCAGATGTAAAATGTTAGTTTGGCAAATTGCACATATTTGGCTAAAACACAATAGAAACACAATAAAAGTAAAAAACAAAGCCGTTTAAAAATAACTTCCACATAACTATGCCAGGCAGGTCCTCTTCAGAATGGATTCTTTCTTAAATTGAGAAGGAAGATTTGTTTTCTTCAGAAAAAAGTGTCATAAATTACTGGAGTACAAACTAATTAAATGGAAGCTGCATTAAATTAGATGTACAGTGTTCCACTAATGTTAACACGTTAGCTTTCCTTAAAATAACAACATATCTTTCCTCAAACCTGTCATGTTTTTGATAGAAGAATAATTTTTAATGTAATGCCGCATACTGGTGATTTCGTTCTTAAAGGTTCTTTGTTCCTTAAATGGGGAAACTAATAAACAGGCTATATCTACGGATTACCATTCTGGAGGAACACTATCAATGTGGCCTACAGGAGTCAACGTTGAATTGAGGATAATAATAACATATAATGCTATCTCATCTCCTGGTGTATAATTCTAGTTCATGTTTTATTTTTTTTAAAAAGCGCTATCTCTCCTCCGAACCTCCCAGAGATCCAGTATCTTCTTCTTGAATGACTGACACCTGGTATTATTCAACTCACTTCCTGTAAGTGTAGGTTGTCAAGGAACACGTAACCCCATTGGATGCTTTCCCCACTATTATTCTATATGTTCTAGTGACAATTTTGTATTTTCCCTCACTTTCTGACCCAGTAACAATGGGCACCATTGCAAATAGAGAGGGGCACAACAGTAAACACCCGATGGGCTGTCACGGATGTCAGGCTAATGGCTGTCATATTAATAGACATGTGCACACTGAAATATTTCGTTTCGGAATTTCGTTTTCGTCCGAAAAATAAATTTATTTAGTTACTCCCGAAATTCGTTTTTATTTATTTCGTTTTTCATTAGAAATTGCATTCGTCCGAAAATCTGAATTAAGGTTGAATCTGTCATTGAAGGCTTATGGTGTCTGTCGAATGTTCAAAGAAGATTCGACGGAGCAGCGAAACTGTACGACGCTGCAATCATACATTTCCGGTCGAATGTTCCGCCCACAAGCTATAGAAGATATCTAATGTTGTATGACTAGTAATAATTATATTTATTAATTACTATTACTAGTCAACCAACATTAGAATTCTTCTATAGCCTATGGGCGGATGCATTTGACCGGAAATGTACGATTGCAGCGTCGTACAGTTTTGCTGCACCGTCGAATCTTCTAACTTTCGATGCTTTGTCGAATCTTTGTCATTCTAGCTATTTTACTGCTCCTCCTCTTTGGTTACAATCAGCCAATAACATTCATCATCATCATTATTTTTATTTTTATGTCGAATCTTTTCTCTCTATAATAATGAATCTTTTCTCTCTATAATGTCGAATCTTTTCTCTCCTATGTCGAATCTTTTCTCTCCTATGTCGAATCTTTTCTCTCTATAATGTCGAATCTTTTCTCTCTATAATGTCGAATCTTTTCTCTCCTATGTCGAATCTTTTCTCTCTATAATGTCGAATCTTTTCTCTCCTATGTCGAATCTTTTCTCTCCTATGTCGAATCTTTTCTCTCTATAATGTCAAATCTTTTCTCTCTATAATGTCAAATCTTTTCTCTCCTATGTAGAATCTTTTCTCTCTATAATGTCGAATCTTTTCTCTCTATAATGTCGAATCTTTTCTCTCTATGTAGAATAATCTTGGACTAATAAAGTTAAGGTTAGGCACATTCGACCACAGGTTCGATAGACACAGATTGTTATTGTCAGCGTCACATCGAATCTCCTATCTATATCGAACTGTTGTAGCAACAAAAACGAAAATAAAGCATTTGTTTATGTTGGATCTTTCGGTTTTCGGATTCTGTGCTTTCGTTTTCGTTTGTTAAAACGATAACGAAAATAGCTGAAATTCGGACGAAAATGCATTCGGACGAAAACGAATGCACATGTCTACATATTAATGCTTTAGTTTTGGAACTTTCAGAGTAAGTGTAAAGCCTCGTGCACATGACCGGTTTTCCCAGCAGGAAAGCTGCCATGAGAGTGTTTGGCCGGTAAAACCGGTCGTGTGTATGCTTCATGGCAGATTTCCTGACAGGAAAACTGCCCAAAAAAATAGAACCTGCTCTCCATTTTCCCGTCGGGATTCCCGTCGAAGTTTTTCCCGTCGAGAAAAACGGTTGTGTGTATGCTTTTCCGAGAGTAAAAAAAACGTGCATGCTCAGAATCAAGTATGAGACGGGAGCGCTCCTTCTGGTAAAACTAGTGTTCATAATGGAGATAGCACATTCCTCACGCTGCAAATTATTGCATCGTTTAATGCTGCACATTTAAATCTTCTTTATAATGCTACATTAATGAACAATAATGAACTTGTTTTGCTGCTGATAGTCACACAGAGTTCTGACTAACTTTTTCTAACATTTTTTATCGTGATCTCATGAATATTTATTTATATTTTAGAGCAAGATCTCCTTACTAATGTTTTTTTTTTTTTAATTGTTTTGGTTTATGAAAATTTATAATCCAGATCTGCATTTTTTTCTTTGAATTTCTAGTGATCTATGATTTGATTTTTAATTTTGTTGTGTCAAGTTACCACAATAACATTATTATCTTGTATTTTTTTACCTTCAAGGAGATTGGTTGGTGTTATCTGTCCCTTTTTAATTAGACCTTGTTTTTTTTTTACATGTACCTGCCTACTCACAAACAAAATGTCATTTTTTAATTAAAACACATAGGCAAGTATTAACTGTAAAAATAAATTCCATTTATTCTGGCTCATAAAGAAAATAAATAGGAAGGCAGCGCTGGAGAACCTGCTGCAATTTGCGCAGCCTTGGGACCCCAGGGCACACATCAACTCTGTGTGGACCAGAAAATTGGGAGCTTGAGAAGCACATACAGTTGGGAGCACAATCTGGTCCTGGACTCCCAGAGGTCAGGAACAGCAGCAGATAATATATACAGTATGTCCCAAGTCTGTGGTACTACAACAGCCTGCCTTCTGTCAGACCACATTGAAGCAAGGCCATCACTTTCTAGACTTCTTGGTAACCTTCCTTGTAGTCTTCTTTGCAGCCTTCCCTACGACCTTCTCTGCAGCCTTCTCTGCAGCCTTCCTTCCACGCTTTGTTGAAGCCTGTGTCTCTGGAGGTGGACTTGTGTCAGGAGGAGGAGAAGGAGGTGGAGGAGAAGGAGGTGGTGGAGAAGGAGAAGGAGGTGGAGGAGGATGGGCAAGCTCACAAATCGCAGTATTTTCAGTAATTGTCCCCATCAACCCCTTATTTATTAATCTTGTAAGGAGGGGCTCACATAGGAGGCGTTGGCCCATCTCCATCTGATTCATTTTGGCACTAACTAGGCCGGCATAGCCCTCTTCAGTGGTGGTGGGTTCTTGGAGGCTGGCATGTGCGTCTCTAATCAGATTTTTTTTTATTATTTAGAAAAAATGGATTAGACTTCGGCTGGCATAGGAATGGCCCCCCTACCCGTGGAATTTTCTACATATTGCTGGCGAACTTCACGGGGGGGCAAGCCAGGACGGTCAGATTCTAGGCCCGACAGGGTATTCTCTGCTGAAAGTCCGGCACCAGGCCCAACTGTGGCCAGATAATTAGGAGAATGTTTTCGTAAATAATTGTGCAGGATGCAGCAGCAAAAGACAATGTGGTTGAGTTTATACTCCGCCATGTTGATTGAAGTGAGAAACAGGCGGAACCGGCTGGCCATTATCCCAAAGGCATTCTCAACAACTCTTTGGGCTCTGGCCAGCCGGTAGTTGAAAACCCTCCTCTCCGGGGTGAGGGTCCTCTGAGGGAATGGTGGTCCCAGACCAAATGCTTCATCAGCCAGAAACACAAAGGGGAGTCCTTCCTCATTGTCTGCATCCGGTGGCAATGCCAGGTCATCACTCTGGAGACGTAGGGCAAACTCCGTCTGGGCGAAGACTCCCCCATCCGACATCCGGCCATTCTTCCCCACATCTACATAGAGGAATTCATACTGTGCCGATACCACCGGCATCAACACAATACTATGAAACCCCTTGTAGTTGTAGTAATAAGACCCCGAATGGGGTGGTGGCACGATGCGGACGTGCTTTCCATCTATTGCCCCTCCACAGTTAGGAAAGTCCCACCGCTGGGCAAACTGGGATGCCACATTCTGCCATTCCTGTGGCATGGAAGGAAGCTGTGGTGTCAAACAAGAACTTTTGCACATAACATTGCAAGCAGATTATACAAAAACATTCTGGGCCAACATCAGTATAACATTTATTTTAAGGAGTATTTTAAAGTCAAAAATATAAGACCCACTTATGAGATTCCTCACCCCCTCTGATGGCCCATTGGAAAAATTCGCGGGGGGGGGGTCTAGATGAGTTTGGGACCCCCAAAAATAAACCTTTACCACTCCGTCTGAATTTAATGGGAAAAAATACATTTGGAGACATTTTAGGGGGTGTTTAGGGTTAAAGCACTACAATGGAGCTGACAAAATACATTGGGAAGTGACTAGGCTAGGTGTGTATGGGCCAAGGATAGCATGAAGGGAAATATGCATGTAGGCCAAAAAAGCATTAAAAGCTTACAGCATGCATGAGGACAAAGGGGAAATTCACAGCATATTACACTCATGGTAATTAGGGAATGATGAAAGAAATACAATACATTAGCAATCATTAAATGCATAGAATGTGATGTTAAAGGAGAAAACTTACCTTCATATAGTCCTTCTGCAAAACTTGAATTATGGCAGAACAGGTTTCTGGGATAATGCGCCCCAGAGCCTGGGGGGAGATGCCTGTTGAGAACTTCAGGTCCTGCAGGCTTCTCCCTGTCGCCAGGTAGCGTAACGTGGCGACTAGCCTCTGCTCAGCAGTGATGGCTTCCCGCATGACGGTGTCCTGCCTCGAGATATAGGGGGACACCAATGCCAACAGATGCTGAAAAACGGGGTCCGTCATCCGGAGAAAATTCCTGTAGTCATCAGCATCAGGATTATTCTCCTGGATCTCCCGCAGCAAAGGCATGTGACAGAATTGGTCCCGCTGGAGCAACCAATTCTTGGTCCATGAACTCCTCCTCACCCTGTTCATGGACTGGTCTTGGTCCAAGACAAGAAGACCAACTCCAGGCCTCAGCACAGAACGAACTCTACAACGAGAACGTACCTGCAACACGGCTAGAAAATGGTCGGCTGGTCAGAACTAATAGAACGCACTGAAGAACAGCAAGGCCTATGAAGAACGACCTGAAAATCAGAAACGAGCGGACAAGAACGCACTGAAAAACAGATACGACCTGACTACACGCCCTGAAAGACAAGATACAAACCCACAAGCACAAACTGAACTGCAGAAAACGAACTGAAAGCACGAAGACTGAAAAGCGCGAATCGTCTCTCACCAAACTTTTACTAACACGCGATAACACGAGATCAGCAAAAGCAGCCCAAAGGTTGGCGCCATTGGAATGGAACTTTCCCTTTATAGTTCCGTGGTACATTTTGTACGTCACCGTGCTTTGGACCGGCGGGATTTTGTATGACAGTCTGTACGCCAGACAAGCTTGGCAGGAATCCCTTCAAGCTTGGCAGGAATCCCGTCGGGAAAACCGAAAAAAAAAATTCCGAGGGGAAAACCGGCCGTGTGTACAGGGCTTTAGGCCCCTTTTACACCAGCGGTCCTGAAAAATGGACAGGGGGACCCGATCGGACCACCCATTTATCTCTATTGAGCAGCGGATGTCCGCTATCACCCGCCGGCGTCCAATCCGGGCTGCTAAAAATCTGACAGATGGCCATCCATCCAGCGGATCAGATGACAATTGGATGGAAAGGGACATGCGGTCCGTTTCCATCCGACTGCCCCATAGAGGAGAGCGGGCTGTGTCCGCTCTGCATAGCGGAGCAGACACAGACCTGTCATCCGCCTGCTCATCAGAACAAGTTTGCAGATATACAGTATGTATTAGGTCAGAGACTCAGAAAGTATTAAAGTCTGACACAGGCTGCAAGCATTTTAGGGTGATCAACAATGGCAAGGATATAGGTGTCTTTTAGGCTCGGTTCACTTCTGATTTACATGACATGTGAAATAACGTTGATTTCCATTGAAGCTGTTCACATATATGCGGTGCATCGGCAGTGCGAATTTAAAAGACTCCTGTGTGTTTTCAGAGCACTGCCGTGCGATTCAGGTGCAAATTCCAGGCTCATCGAGTTCTATGGGAATGCTTCTGAATCGCACATATGTTCAGGTTTCAGGTCAGGATTTCAGCACTGATTGCTCTCCTACTACAGGAGTTGACACCCTTTATCTACTATGTATTAGCCAGCACTGAAGTTGCAGCTGTGACAAAAATCCAGTCCTGAGCCTTTCAAATTGATATCAGAACCGCATCAAAAACATACCTGAACCACTGACCAAATGCTTTTATTATTCACAGTGAAAACGAACATACAATTCGCTCTGGACATGTGTGAACCCAGCCTTATCCTTTAAAGTCTTATCCTGGAAATTTGCA